>CM053585.1:13029563-13054543 GCA_028646515.1 Pseudochirops corinnae
TATATATATATATACACATATATTTATATATAGTATATACCTCTTCACAAGAACTAGTGATAGGAAATTGACCTATGATTGTGACTCATTCTCCTTCTCTCAGATTTACAACTTTATAAAAGCAAAATGACCACCCAGGATCACACTGTCAGTATGTATCAGAAATAGGGCTTGAAGACAAGTTTCCAAGGTTGGTTCTCTAACCACTATACAACACTGTCTCTCTCAATATCTGCATATGAGATATAATTTATGTATTACATTATAAATGCATTAAGATACATGTATATACTTGCATACACATGCTAGATGTGTGTGTACATGTGCATGTTTTGTTCCCAGGCTGTAGTAACACCAACTGGAGCCTTGTCTTCCTTACAAAAAAGCATATGGTGACTGGTTATTGGGGTCATGTATTTGGGAAACCCGGCACAGTAAAAGCTACTGTTTATTCTCCAACCATGTTCGAGTTTTTGTGAGACTTAACTGAGATAATCTTCCTAAGTGCTTGACAGATCATAAAGTGCTACATAAAAGTCAGGAATTACGTTATTTACTGTTATTAGAGCCACCCAACATTTTGAGCAAATGTTGTTTCTTTACTATGGACATTTAATCATGGTGTCATTCACAGGGGCCTGGTAAAACAACAAACAAATAAGCAGTCCCAGCTCAGGGAAATCCAGAAGAGCTAAAGATGCAGAAGGGAATGGAAAGACACTTGGCAGGCTGAGACAGGAGGCATCACAGTGACAAAGCTGGCTTAGGGTGAGAGGTCATGCAGAGCACATTATTCAGGAAAAATTATGGCCATGAAAATAATGGACTATTCATGCTGGGAAAGCGGGGCTGAGCCATGAGAGCCATAGATCTTGATACAGGAAGAGATGACATAGAGATACATGTATATGCTCATATATAAATACACACACATACACATATATATACACACAGAGACATCTATGCATACATGTATAAATAAGGCAGCTGGGTGGGTAACACAATGAAAAGAGTCAAGACCTAGAGTCAAGAAGACTTGAGTTCAAATCTAGTCTCAGGCACCTCCTGGTTGTGTGACCTGGACTTCAACTGTCTGCCTCAGTTTCCTCATCTATAAAATGGAGGTCATAATAATGGCTTCTATCTCCTATGGTTGTAAGGATAAAATGAAGTAATATTTGTGAAATGTTTTGCAAACTTTAAAATGCTTGTATGAATGCTACCTGCTATAGATCTATAGAGATAGACAGACAGGTAGACAGGCAGGCAGATAGATAGATAGATAGATAGATAGATAGATAGATAGATAGATAGATAGATAGATAGATAGATAGATAGATAGATAGATGGACTGGATGGATGGATGGATGGATGGATGGATGGATGGATGGATGGATGGATGGATGAATGGATGGATAGATGATAGACAGACTAGATAGATAGATAAGAGAGAGATAGATGAGAGAGAGAGAGGACAGAAGATTTCCACTGGGGCCTCAATTTCCTCATCTATGAAATGAGGGGATTAAATTAGATGATCTCTAGGGTATCATTATGGATACCCTAGGTGGTACTATGCACAGGGAGACCTGGAGTCAGGAAGACATCTTCCTGAGTTTAAATCTGGCCTCAGACACTTACTAGCTATGTGATGCTGAGCAAGTAACTAAACCCTGTTTGCCTCAGTTTCTTCATCTGTAAAGTGAGCTGGAGAAGGAAATGGCAAATTGCTCTAGTATCTTTGCCAAGAAAACTCTAAGTGGAGTCACAAAGAGTTGGACATGACTGAAAAACTACTGGGCAATGGGTATCAAAAAACACTAAATTCTGATGATTCTGCCTTGAGCAGGGTTTCTAGAAGTCACGTATGGGAATCAAGCAGCATAAGAAGGTCTGGGTGAGTTGTGTGTTTGAGACAGTCAAGGACTCCAGAAGCTCTAGTTGGAGGTAATCTCCAAAATCACAAACTCCTATCTGAATGATAGTTCCCTTAAAAATGCTCTTTGAATCTGCTCATTTGACAGTGAATCTAAGCAATATTCCTAGCACAAATAACCAGCACAGCTCTAGTCATCTTTTCCACAAGAATAGCACTTGATCAAATTCTAATAAAGTTCCAGAATTTGAGAATTAGAGGTGCTCTTTGCAGACTTTCTGTCTGACCTGAACACTATAGCAAACCCAAGTGGTCATCCAGCCTATGCTCAAAGATCTCCAAGGAAGGAGAACCACTCCCTTTTTAAAAATACATTCATTTATTTATATAAGCATTTACTATCTCCTCTTTTCACTATCCAATTAAAAAATAAAATTCTCATAACAAATATGCGTGGACTAACAAAACTAATTCTCTCATCGGCTATGTCTGAAAATGTCTGTCTCCTCCTGAATGTTAAGTCCATCAGTACTCTGGCAGGAAGTAAGTGGTCAGTCCTCTAGACTCACATTTCAATTATATGAATTCTACAGTTTTTCAAAGCTGCAAATTTTTCAAATTCTGTAATATTGCTGCTGCTATGTAGATGTTTCTCCTAGCTCTGCTCACTCACTCTGCATCAGTTCATAGAGCACTTCTGTTTCCTCTAAACCCATGAATTCCAGCATTTTTAGCACAATTATATTCCATTACATTTGAATAGTAAAATTTGTTTAGCTCTCCCCCAATTGATTCGCTCTCCCTACTACAGAAAGAGCTGTTATCCATTTCTTTTGTACATACAGATCTTTTTTCTCTTTGATCTCTTTGTTTTATAGGGGTAATGGTGGGTATAACTGGGTCAAAGGGAATGCCCTGTTTCCTAACTTTCTGGACATCATTCCAAATTCCTTTTCAGAATGAGTGAACCAAGTCACAACTCCTCCCAAAGTGTATGCAGCTCCTCCAATGTTCCCATTTTCCTCTTTTGTCATCTTTTTTAGTCTGATAGCAGGAGGTAGAACTTCAAGGTCCCTTTAATTTCCAATTCTCTGATTATTAGTCATTCGAAACTTTCATTCATATTATTGTTGATAGCTTGGATTTCTTCCTCTCAAGATGGTCTATTCATAGCCTTTGACTATCTGTTGGAGAGTGACTTTTTGTCTTATAAATTGAATCAGTTCCTTATATATCCTGGATGTGAGATCTTTATCAGAAAAACTTGCTAACAAGATTTTTGCCAGTTGCCTTCTTTCCGATTTTAATTGCATTAGATATATTTGTGTAAATGCCTTTTTTATTTCATATAATCAAAATTGTCCCTTTTGTCTTCTGTGATCCTCTCTATCGTGTGTTTTGTAATGATTTCTTACTCTTTCCAGAGATCTTTCCAGAGATCTTGCTCCTCTAATCTGCTTATGATGTCACCTTTTTAATGTCTAAGTCATATATCCATTTGGATTTTCTCTTGACATATGATGCGAAATCTTGCTCTATACCTAATTAGGGCCAAACTACTTTCCATTTTTCCAAGCAGTTCTGTCCCTATTATCCCTATAACTTGCGTCTTTGTGTTTATCAAAAACCAGTATTGTGTTGATTTCCTTCAGTGTATTATATACTTAATCTCATCCCCTGATTGACCTTATTTTTTGGTAATCAGTACCAAATCTTCTTTAATGATTACTGCTTGGTAGTATAGTTTGAGACCTGGAACTAGACTCCCTTCCTTCTGACTTTTTTTTTGTTATTCATCTCTCATACAGCACAGGACCAAACATAGATCCCCATGGTACTCCACTGGAGACCTGCTGCCATGTTAACAGTTAACCATTAACAATCACTCTTGATCTCAGTAAGCCATCCAAGACAAGCTATAGCAAATGAGTCCAGATATATTGCATCCATAGATGTTCTCTGATCTCCCAGTCTGTTAATACAGTCATAAAGGAGACGAGGTTAATTGGGCTTGATGGAGATTTCCTTTTTCAGATAATCACTGACCATTCCTCCAGTAATATGTTCAAGGATTTTTCCAGGAATTGAAGTCACGCTCATCAGTTTATAATTTAGAGTCTTGGTTCTCATCCTTTTAAAAAAAAAAAAAATAGAACAGTTGTCCTTCTCCAATTGGCAGTTCCCCTCCCTTTTTTCTCAGTCCTTCAAAGGTCACTGATGATGACTCAACAGTCATATCCAACAATTCCTTAGGAACTTGAAAGTGTAGCTAATCAGGCCAATTGACTTGAATTCCCCCAAGAACAGCTAAGTGCTCTCTTACTTATCCTGAGTATCAAATCCCGATTCGTTATCTCTATTCTGTCTTTTCTAATTCAAAAATCATTCTCCTTGGCAAAGAAAATAGAAACAAAAGAAAAATTGAGCTGCTCTGCCTTCTCTCTATTGTCAGTTATTACCACCTCATCCATCCTAAGCAGGAGTTCTAATGCCTTTGATTTCCCTCTCTAGAACTCTATTTTTAAAATTCTATTTATTGTCCTTGTCTTTTTTCACTAGTTCTGAGCTTTAGCGCATTGAAGGCCTGAAGCATGGATATTTGTTAACAGTCCTCACAAGCAAAACCCTCTTATTAGTTGGTTTGTCATACCATATTGGCTTTTTCCAGCCTGAGGTTGGCCAAACCCTAGGAGATCACTGGGTTCATTGAAAGGGGTATTAGTGCATTTCTCAAAACAATGTCAAACGAAAATGCCTTTTTAGTCGCTCTAATTTTTAGGGTAAATATGTGACATTGTGGATGGGAAGTGAGTGTTTAAAAGGTGGTAGATAAGACTGGCCTCAGACATGAACTGAAAATGTGCTTATCAATTTTCTTTCTATCTATACAAATGTGGGGAATTGCCACTGTTGATCATCAAAGACCAGTTTCTTTTCTTTTAAAAAAAAATTGTGATATCTTTTGTTTTTACATCACCTTCAGCTCCCAGAACAGTCCCTCCCACCCCCACCCCTCCCAGAAAACCATTATTTCTATGTTTTTATGACAAAAAAACCGTTTAGCCAAACTAACCAAACTGATCGTGATTTGTAGTGCTCCACACTCATAGGTCCCCACTTACGCAATGAATCAAGGAGAAGCCTCTTTGCATAGCTCTTCCTTGGCTCCAAACTTGGACATTATAATTATAAAACATTCTATTTGGAGTTTTCCTGTTGCTGTTCAATTCATTCCATTTTCATTGTTGTTGCCCTTATGTTATTTTTGGTAGAATTATATTTTAGACATGGAGGATTTCTAGATCTATGGTTGGAAGTTACCTCAAAGGCCATCTAGTCCAATGCCCTCTTCTGATAGAGGTGAAACTGAGGTTCATGGAGGCTGTCACTTGCCCCAGGTCACACAGAGATAGCAGTGTCAGAATTGAACTCAGCTAACCCCGATTCTGACTCTTTCTACTATGCCAGTTCATAGACATCCCTCCACATTTTGTTCTATGTTCTTTATCAGTCTTCTGTAGTAGTCATTTTATGGTTCAGGACTATTCCATTGTCATCTTATACCATAACTTTTTTTAGTCATTCTCCCAATCAATGGGCATCTACAAAGGTCGATTTCATTAAGATCTAAGATTTAGACCATGAAGAGATCTTAAAGGTCCATCTAGTCCAATCTACTTATATTTTGAATGAAAAACTGAGGTCCAGGGAAGGAAAGTGGCTTGACTAAAGCCACATCCATAAAATTGAAGAGCTGAGATCCAAACCCACATCCTCTTGAACTCTGTATCCAATGTGCTTTCATGATAGTGCACCAACTACCATTAATACTTCTACAATTCAATGTAACTAATAGTAATCATAGTCTCTTTCACCTTCTGCTTTCCCTTTCCTTTTTCATTCTACCTGAGAGTGCTTTGAAGATGCCTACAGACCTTGGTGCACTGGGGACCCAGGTCTGATCTCCCCAGCCTCCCTACCTAATATTCTTACACATGTAAAATCAGTTTGGAATGACCATGATAAAAGCCTCAAAGAAGAAAAGCACCCAAAAAATAGATATAGCCTGAGGAGTCTAGGGGAGGAAGGGTATGACTATCTCGACTTTACCTTTGTTGTAGATTTTTTTTTTAAACTGGTACTTTTTATTTTTACACTGCAGCTATTTCCCTGTAACCTGTCCCACTGTACTCTCTTGTGATTGAAAAACCTTTAAGCACAACCAAAAGACCTAGGAACCAGTTTGACAGCAAATGCCCCACATTCATGGCCCCTAATTCTCCACTGAGAGAGGGGAGGGCAGTTCTCCAGATTGAGCTTGTCACATTTTAAACTGAGTTTGACAACCTTTCGGTATTGATTTTCATTTGTTCCCTTTCAGTCAGTGTGTATGTTGTCTGACATTTCTCCTTACTTCCTATGGTACCATTTCATGTAAGTCTTCACATGTCTTTCAGTTTCTTGTATACATTTATGCTTATATCACAGTTCTATTTCACCGCATCCTTGTACCTTGTAATTTGTTCAGTTGGTGTCTGATTTATTGGCACCAATTTTGATTTGGGTTTCTTATTACACTAAAAAATACTGCCACAAGCATTTTGTTATATATCAGGACTACTTTCTATCAGAGAGGCTGCATGGTGGTAACCAGAAAGTTGACCTTAGGGCCAGGAAGATGTGGTATCAGATCCTGAATCTGACACACCTGGATGTGTGAAACTGGGCGAACCCATTAATGTCTGCATTCTAAGTAGCCCTAAAGCTCTAAATTGCAAAGAAGACTTGCATCAGTAAAGGAGCTTTCCTCATCCTCTCCAATTGAAATCATAAGTTTATACCCTATGTAAGTCCTATAATTTCTGTCATTTAACCTCCTGGTCAATATAATCAGAAATATGTGAATCCACTAGGTCCAAATGTATGAACAAATTATATGTGGTTCCCAATTACTGAGAATAATGAATCCTGTGAAGTGGTAGTATTATTTGAATATGAACTGCCTATTTCCATTGGGATGGATGAATCACCATATTTTAGAAAATTCTAACTTTTAATAGTACAAATTCAAATTATGCAATCTCTTCCAAAGATTCATTATTCACACTAAGTGGGACCTGGCTGTAAGGTGTTTCATCTTATAATTCCCAATTGTTTTCCAAAGGAGTCAGACCAATTTATAACTCCATCAACAATTGAATAGTATGCCTGCCTTTCCAGCATTTCCTTCAATATCATGACTCATCATCTTTGTAAGGTAAAACCTCAATTTCCATTTCTTTTTATTAGTGCCATGGAGAATTATTACTAGTGATTTGTAAAAATATTTGACATAGGTGCTGAAGACTTGAATTTTTCTTTATTTCATATCCTCTGATCACTTATCAAATTGAAAATGACTTTTGATCTCAAGTATTAATTTCATATCAATTTCCTATATACCTCTTACCAGAGATACTTGATCAAGTTTCCCCCATTCAACTGTCTCTCTTTTTTTATTCCATATGCACTGATTTAATTCAAGCAAAAGTTTTAATTTAATTTAATTCATCTAAATTATTCAGAGAGAGTATAGTTTTCTTGAGGGCAGGGAGTATTTCATTTTTGGCTTAGTATCTACAGAGCCAAACACAGTGCTGGCTACAAAGTAGGGGCTTAACAAATGCATATTAATGGATTGATCTTGTTTGATCACCTCTATCAATTGCTTTGTTAAGGATTTTGTGAATTTGTGTGTGCAAAAACAGGGAGAAGGTGAGAAGAGTGATTGGTTACTTTATGGACTGGTTGGCTGTGTATTTAGAAGCCTTAGTTCTTTTTAGCACCTGTAGAGGCTGCCACCAATCCTACGCCCCAAACTTACTTCCCCTAATGAATCATTGGTCATATTAGCCAAGGTAGGAGCTGGGAATTAATAATATAAATATTATATTTTATTATATTATATTATATTATAAATATAAATAATATAAATATAAATATAATAAAAATAAATAAATCAGACACCCAATTCACTGCACCTGAGGGAGGATTCTAGCTGCAGATGGTGCTGCATCTGGCCCAGGGTTTTGATTTATAATTCTGTTCCCAGTTCATACAAAGCCAGGGTACCTAGCCCAGACAGGAAAGAAGGTAAAAAAACAGCTCTGGGTGCTATTTCCAACCCAGTCAAAAATAGGAAGCAGCCAGAGTTTTCTCTTGAGACCCTATTTGTTCTAATATGAGTTTCAGGACCTGATTTCCATCAAGATAAGAGCAGAGGAAATATCAGCTGGATGTTATTAGCCAAAGTGATGGAATAAAGCAATCTGTTGTGTTGTCTTCTTTGGGCCTTAGAAGTGATCCGGTCCATGAGAATAGCCTGGTATGTAATGGTTAGGCTTTGGTGTAGAAGCTGGTGGTGAAATTACTGAAGTAGCTAGTCCATAGCACTGAAGAGCTTGAAATTCTAAGCCTCAGAAAACTACTTACCCTCCTTCCTCGTCTTCTTCCTATACTTTAGCAGGAGATTAAAAAAAAATCTTTGTTGCCAAAATTAAAGAGAAGAACTCATAAAAGAGAGTACAGAAAGACCAATGACAAATTCAGGCTTACACTGCCTGGATTAATAAATCAAAGAATCAGCAGTATGTATTTATTAAGTACCTACTGGGAATCAGGCACTGACTTATGGACTCTGGGGTTACAAACACAAAGAAAGAAACCATCCCTACTGCAAACGGCTTAAATTTTAATGGGGACAACAGCAAATACATATAAAACATACATGGCACAAATTTAAAATGACCAAATAAATATATATGCATATATGTAATAACTAGTGCTTATGTAATAATAGCATTTATATAATACTTACAGATTTGCACAGTTCTTTACCTATGCTAACTCAGCTGGCCCTTGCACTTATTAACCTCATTTTCCAGATAAGGAAACATGTTGAGAGAGGTCATAGCTTGCCCAGGATTACATAGCTTTTAAGTGACTGAGGGGGGATTTGAACTCAGATCTTCCAACCCAAAATTCAGCCTATCTACATATACATTTGCTCATTATTTTGGTAGGGATGGCTCAGCATTGGAGGGATAATGAAGGCTGTATCTGGTCCAGTTACAAAGAATGTGGAATCCAGCATCAGAACATCTGTCTTTGCATCTTAGCACTTTGCACTTGTTACTTGTGTGAATTTCAATGAGTCACTTCACTTTTGGGCCTCAGTTTCTTCAGATGTAAAATGAAAGACCTGGCTTGGATGATCTTTAAGCTCCTTTTGGGCTCAAAATTTATGCTCCTATGACATCTCTGGGTCTCAATTTTGTCATCTGTAAAGTGATGCCTTTGGGCTAGTGAATGTCCACCATCCCTTTGAGCTTGTACAGTGGAAAGCACTTGGAGTCAGGAGAGACTTTTGTTCAAATTCCATCTTTGATGCTTTCACTATGGGACCCTAGGTAATTCAGTTGCTCTAAGCTTTGGGCATTTCTTGAGTGAAGAGGGAGAACATTCTCACATCCAAAGAGAATCAAGTAGGGAAGACTCAGGTAGGATGGGAGAAGTATCTTCCAGCATCTACAAGATTACCAAATGGAGGAGGGCGTAGATTGGTCTAGCTTACCCCAAAAGAGAAGACAAATCCAGAAGCAATGGGTGGAAAGAAGCCAATTTAGGTTTGATGTCTAGAAAATCTTCTATACATTAGAGCTGTCCCAAAGAGGAAAGAGGACTGGTCTGTTTCTCAGTGGAGCGCTTCAAGCAGAGGCTGTCCTGTCAGAGCATTTGTTTGGTATTCTGTTCCAGAGTTTCATCTTGGAGTGAAGGACCACCAAGGACTCTTCTAACTCTAAGATTCTGAGAAGCAACCCATTACATGGGAAAGAGTACTAAACCCAGAGACAGGAGGAAACAAAAGCAGAATCCAATCTTCCCAAGTTGTGTGGCCATAAATAAGTCATTGGGTAGTAGAAAGAGCACTGGACTTGTTCTGAGTAATTGCTTTCCAGTTCCAACTCTGCCACCTAAGAGCTATGAGACCTTAGACAAGTCACTTCCACTCTCCAAATCTCAGTTATTTCATCAATAAAATGAGAGGACTAGATGGCCTCAGAGGTCCCTCCCAGTTCTAAATTTATGATCCTACAAGTCAAGTCACTTCCTCTCCCTGGGCCTGCATTTCTTAATTTGTAAAATGGGAGGGTTGCACTAAGAAACCTCTATGTTTCCTCCCATTCAAAATCTGTATTCCTATGATCTATAAAATTGGAAAAATCCTACCAGTAAGAACTCATATTTCTGCTGTTTTGTCCTTCATGCTTGAGGAGGACCAAAATGACATCATGATAGTAAAATAATCAAATAATCAGATGGTAAAATGGTTTGGATCATGCCTTTTGACTCACATTGGATTTAAGTGAGGCAGGCTTGCATGAATGCATCAGCCCCACTCTCTCTTCCAAAGTCATCTAAGTACAATAGAAAGACAAGACCACTAGCAATGGCTCAGGATGCAGTGGATGATGTGGCACTTTTAGGTTTGCATAAGGCTTTACATATATTATCTGATGTGGTCCTCACCACAGCTGTTGGAAGTAGGGCTATTATCCACATTTTGCTAATGAGGAAATTAATTCAGACAAAGGTTAAGTGACTTACCCAGAGTCACACAACTAGTAAGTATCTGAGGCCAGATCTTTTGCCATATCCACTACACCACCTATAAGAATGATTATTAGTCAACCTCACAGGGCTACTGGGAGCATCAGATAAAATAATATGCATAAAGAGCTTTACAACCCTTACAGTTCCACATACATCAACCATGACACAGTGCCACGCACATCAACCATGACAGTGCCATGTATATCAGCCACGACACAGTGCCACATGCATCAGCCACAACACAGTGCCACATGCATCAGCCATGACACAGTGCCACGTACATCAGTCAACTGAAATAGAAGAAATATTGTGAACCTTCCATTCTTTGCTTCTCTGTCCCTCCCTCCTCTACACTTGATGAGGATAATGGGCTTGGTGATCTGCAGCCCTGCTGTTTTTAATATGCAGTCTCCATAATAAGCCTTTTTACAACCTTTCTATTGTGCCAAGTGTTTTCAGCCTTTCCCCTTCCCTCAGTTGGATGCGTATTATTAGATTCTTCTTCTAAAATATCCATATGACGGCTGTACCCAGGACAGGGGCTCCCTCAGAAGCTGAGAAGTAAAGGTCAGGCTGTTTTGTTGGAGCCACAGAATCTTCTAACCCGGGGCCAGGCCCACAATCATCTCCAAAGCATGTTCTTTCAGTGTTCCATAAAAGCCCAGGAACAGGCATGTCCTAAAACAGCCAGTCAGTGAAAACTAAAAGATTGGGGCTATCATATCTTAGGGGACCATCAACTCGATTAACCTTAAGAAAACATCTTGATCAGAAGAGGAAAACCTTGATATGCTCCATGCAAAGAAGAATTTCACCCCTCTGCCACCCTCAAAAGTACAATGGGATTCTCTTTGGGTGTTGGGCAGAAGCCATTGTCCCAGTTCCCCCACTAAGTTGATTAAACTACAGCCAGAAAAGACTTCAAACTCTAGGGCAGAGGAGGGGAACTGCAGATTCCCTGACCCTGCTAGGGAATGTACTATTTTTCTTGGGTTTGTTAATACCTGAGGTCCCCGTGTCTATCTCTGAGCAGGGCAGAGAATCAGCTGGCCAAAGCATCTTGGAGTTTTTAGAATCACTTCAGCATTCTCTGGCTTTCGGGGAGTCTCTAAGGTGACCTTTGTAAAGGTTTCTTGTGTGCCAGGAGGGTTTGGAAAAGCAGAGATTGGATCATTGTTTCTTCTGAAAAATTAACAAGGAGCAAAGTTGAGGTTTAACATAACTGGTTTGGGGGCACCTCCACGGGAGTCGGGGGTTAAAGATTATTTTGCCATTTATTCTTTGCAAAATTCTTTAACTCATTCAGGCAACAGGGGTTTAATATCAGGCAATTAACACATTTATTTTTTGTTTGGTTTGTTTTTTGGTTTTTTGTTTTTTCTTTTGGAGGGGGGAAGGCAGGGCAATTCGGGTTAAGTGACTTTGCCAAGGTCTCATGGCTACTAAGTGTCTGAGGCCAGATTTGTACTCAAGTCCTTCTGACTCCAGGGCCAGTGCTCTATTCACTGCGCCACCTTGTTGCCCCAATTGACACATTTATTAAGCACTGACAAGTGTGCCCAACACTAAACTAGTTAATTATAGGAGATAAGACATGGCCCCTGTCTTCAAGTCTCTTACAATCAAGGTGAGAAGAGAAAAACATCAATTATCAATGAATTAGAAAAGAATGGAGTATGAATTGTTATATCAGTTATCAGCACAAAGGGAATTCAGAGCCAAGAGAATTCAGTTCACCTCCTGCCTCCAAGCCTTTGTCCTGAATAACCAGTAACCTCCCATGATTCCCTATTACTTCTAGAATCAAATACTAATGCCTCTACTTGGCATTTAAAGCCCATCATGACCTGACTCCAACCAGCTTTTCCAGTCTTAATTATATATTACTCCCCTTAATGCACTGTGGTACAGCCAAACTATTCTTTCCAGCTATTCCTAATGTACAACTTTCAATCTCCTGCCCTCCCACCTTGGCACAGTCAGTCACCTATAGCTAGAGTATGTTCTCTTCTGTCCTCTACTTCTTAGAATGCCTCATTGTTTTATTTTGTTTTTTTAAATCTCAATGCAAGCACCATTGTCTCCATCACTCAAAAGTACCATGCATTTATTTCAGATACACTCATATATGAATACATCTCCTATATAGAATGTAAGCTCCTTGAGGGCAAGGATTGTTTTCATTCTTGTCCTTGCACAGGTATCTGCCCCATAGTAAACACTTGATAAACACTTGTTGATTGATTTAATCAGGGTTCCACTCAAGTGCCTTCTCCTCCATGAGGTCTGTTCTTAGCTCCCTAGTTATGTGTTCTCCCCCCTGAAATTTCCTTATAGTTGCCTTGTCTGTACTCTGAATTTGCTAATCTATGAGTATGTGGACTCTGCCTCTGCAAGAGAATGTAAGCTCCTTACAATCAAGGAGAGCTTCTTTTTTATCTTTGTATCCTAATATCTACCTAAGCCAAGTACCCAGAACAACCTAGGTACTTAATAAATTATTTTTTTTATTTATGGAAGAAAACAAGCATTTCCATGGCATATTACAATTAAAAAGATGATTTCACATGAAAATGCAAATCTTGTTGGATGCATGAAAGAGGGCAAGACTAGTCAGAGAAAGTATTTTGGGAAGGGAGAGCCGGGACCAGCCCTTCAGTGGCCTTGAAGTTATTAAGTACCTACTGTGTGCCAGGCACTGTGACAAATGCTGAAAATACAAAGAAAAGCAAAATAGAGTTCCTGCCTTTAACAAACTATCAGTCTCACAGAGAAGACAACACGTAAACAACCATGTATGAATAAGCTCTGTACAGGATACGTTGGAAATAACTGAAAGAGGGCAAGCATTACGTTCTGGGAGATCATGAAAGGCTTTCTGTAGGTGTAACTTTAGCTAAGACTTGAAAGAAGTCAGAGAAACCAAGAAGCAGCAATAAGAAGGAAGAGTCTTCCAGGCATGGGGGACAGCCCATTAAAGTGCCTAGAGTCGGGAGATACATTATTGTGTGTGAAGAGGGGCAAGGAGGACAGTGTTACTGGATTGCAGAGTTGAAGGATGAATAGGATTTAGAAGAGCTGAGGAAGGGGAAGAGCTTTCCTGACAAGAGGAAAAACAGAGACCAAGAGGCAGCTTTGAGGAGGACAAGATGCCTTGGCTAAACGTGGCAAAAGTGTAGGAGGGAGGATGGGAAGTAGTGAGGAAAAAAAGGTTGAATCAGTCTGGTGAGACCAGATTATGAATGGCCTTGAAAGTCAGACAGAATAGGTCTGGAGGTGATGGGAAGAAGGGAGCCATTGCAGATCGCTAAGCAAACATATGACACTATGAAAGTAATGCTTTGGAAAAACTAATCTGACAGCTGTATCTAAGCTGGATGGAAGGGGGAACAAGACTACATGAGAAATTGTTTTTAGCTGAAAGATGGCATGGTCAGTGTCATAGACAGTTGAAATGAATCAGGGCAGGGTGTCTTCTTTCTCCGTCAGTTCTTTGGCTGACGTGTTATCCCTGATACAAACCCCAGCTATGCTCCTGTTGCCAGCTTCAGCCATATGGTGTCCATCCCACCAAACAATCTTTGGCTTTGCCCTCAAATGACTCTGGCCATTTTCATGTCGAAAGAACATCCTCTGGACTCCAGTGGCTCATTTCTCTTGTTATTTGACATGCTAACCCAGTCATTGCCTGAATATCCTCCTAACAGCACAAAAGGAAAGGATATTTTCCCACCAGCCCTGGCATCCTAGAGTGAGATGAGGACAGCGGTAGCCTATGAGTCTAAGCTGAAGGAAACAGGAGCTTAAAAGAAAATATGGCTTCAGGACCAGGCCAGAGTCTACTCGCTTCAGATCATTTTAATAGAATTAATGCAGCAGACATTTACTCTAGAAAACAAGAGTCCAGAGTCCATTTCCCAGGAGCAGCTAGGTAGCAAAGTTGATAGAATGCTGGGTCTGGAGTGAGGAAAATTATCTATGTTCAAATCTGGTCTTCAAATCTGGTCTCAAACACTTACTAGCTGTGTGACCCTGGGCAAGTCACTTAGCCCTATTTGCCTCAGCTCCTCATCTCTAAAGTGAGTTAGAGAAGGAAATGGTAAACCACTTCATTATCTTTGCCATGAAAATCCCAAATGGGGTCAGGAACAGTCAGACATGACTGAAGAACAACAAAAGGCCCACTTGCCGAGGTCCAGGAGTAAGAAGTGGGACAAGGCTGGAGGAAATAGGAGGGAGGAGAATGAGAGCTATCTTCAAGTTCTTGAAGGGATATCATATAGAACTGAAATGAGATTTGTTCTGCTTAACCCCAGAGGGCAGATGAGGAGTGATGGAAGTGGGGGAGGTTGTGGAGAGATGGAAACAGGCAAATTCAGGATTGATGTCAGGAAAAACTTCCTAAGAATCAAAGTTCTCTGAAAAGTACATTTTGGTGCCTCAACAGATATCACTCAAGCTACTTTAGCAGGGACTAAATGACTATTTGTTGGGTAGAGGGTAGAAGGAATTCTTTTTGAAGTATGGGTGGACTAGACTGCAGTTGAGGTTTAATGTGGCTCTGAAATTCTGTGATCTGAGTAGGGTACAGAATGCAGTCCCAGGTATCTCATAGCCTGGTAGTGTCCCCTGGGATACTGGTTACACTTGCATTTTAGGAAGATCAATTTGACACCTGAGCAGAGGTTAGTTTAGTGTGGAGGGAGACTTGAGTCAGGGATAACAAAGAAAAAGACACTTAAAAAGAAGAGGGAATTCCAAAGAGATGCCTAGAGTTTGAAGGGAGGAAGTATGTGATGTGAACAAGGAAGGGGAGGGAAAAACAGTGACTAGAAAGAGTGCTGGATAGATGGGCATTGAATTGGATCACTAGACTGAGTTGAAGTGCTGGAGCTATGTGATAGCTTTGGGGTCCTTCCTCTCACAGCTATAATTAAAGCAAAGAAAAGGGACTGTTTCTCAGAGCACCAAATTTAGAGGGTACTGACAGTACTGGAGGAAGCTCATTGTAGTGGAAAGAGTAATGACTTTGGAGCCAAAGGACCTGTGTTCAAATACTGCCTCTGAACCTTAGAACTTGTGTGACCTTGAACAAGTCCCTTAACCTCTTCAGACCCCAGTCTCAATTTGCTTATCTGTAGAATGGACAGATTGGGCTAATTGACATCTGAGTTTCCTTTGAGGTCTAGATGTGATTCTGTATGTTAGCTAAGTGGCATGGCAGATAAAGTTTTGGCATTAGAGTCCAAATCCTGACTCAAATAATGACCAGCTGTATGACACTGTACAACTGAAAAGTCTCTGAGCCTCAGTTTCTCCATAAACTGTAAAGCATTATATAAATGCTAACTCTTATTATAATGGTGATTGTGCTTAAAGTCTTCCAGTAACATAGAAGCAAGGGAATATAAAATATAGTTAGCAAGAATTAGTGTGGAAATTTCCAGATGTCAGGTTGAGCTGAAGTCCACTTCCCTGTCAGCATTGTCCCTCAAAGGCTTGTGTCTGACTCCTTGAATCACTGCCAGCTATAAGCACCCATGCCACTTGTCCAAGAAATGATTGCTGGTATTTGGTCTGATACCAAGTTTTCTCATTAAGATTCTGTTTTCTATATATGGTAGAATCAGGTTTTCTAAAAATAAAGCAATTACCTGTGTTGCACAGAATGCTGGGTAGGGTTTCTACCCATTGGGTACCAGTGGGTGTAAAGAAATCCATTACTGGACACAGGAAGAAAAGATCCCTATCCTGCAACTTTTTCTAAGAGAACTTAAAAGCAGCCCTCATTCAGTCTTCATTCATTGCCTCATCCTGGAGCTATTTATTATGCATCTACTATATTCCAAGCATTGTGCTACAAAGGTAAAAACCCAAATAGAACTTCTTGTGCATTTCAAAGGGGTCATGAAAACCTGACATGAGTAGGAGGCAGTCTTCTCTTCTGTCCACCTGGGATCTGGAGTGCAATTGAAAGTGTCCTGATGCTTGGGAAACCTGATGGCCAGCGCTCATTTCTTGTCATTTGCATGGGGACAAATGCTGCTGCCAGAAAGAAACCAAAATGTTTTGCTAAGGATTATAAAGTCTTGGGCTGGGAACTGAAGGCCGTTGGAGATCAGCTGGTGTTTTCATCCCAGCTGCTGATTGAAGGTTAGAACTTGAGGAAAGAAAGGAGGATGTAGGAAGTTAACATGGGAAGAGGCCAAGAAGATGATGCTGGAGGATAGGATTTAGAACCAGAGCAGAGGATTGAGAGCTGGCAGCAACCTGAAAAGTCATCAGACCCAACCCCAAAATCCAAAGAGCTGCAGTGATTCACCCAAGGTTGCACAGGAAATGACAGAGTCAGGCTGGGAGCCCAGGTTACTTGACTACAAATCTGAAGTGTGGCTTAGGTTTCTGAAATAATGGCCTTTGGGTTAGGGATGGACTATGTGATGAGGAGGCTCAGGGGTGAGATATTTAGGGGTTTTGTTTGCTTAGTGGTTGGTTTTTGTTTTTGTTTTTGAATGGTATTTTTTTCTAATTGCATGAAAAGACACTTTTAGCATCCATTTTTACAAGATTTTAAGTTCCTGATTTTTCTTCTTTCGCTCCCTCCTCCCTAAGATAGTAAGCAATTTAATGTAGGTTATATATGTGCAATGTAAAACATATTTTCACATTAGTTATGTTGTAAAAGAAGAAACAGAAGAAAAGAGGAAAAACTATGAAAAAATAAGAGAAAAAACACATGCTTCATTCTGCATTCAAACTCCATCAATTCTTTCTCCAGATGTGGATAGCATTTTCCATCATGAATCTTTTGAAATTGTCTTCAATCAATACAATATATTTATACAGAAGCTTTCAGATATGATAAAGAGGGGTTGAAATAAAAATGCAGAGAAATGAAGAAACCCCTAAACTTGTGTTTCCTAAACAATATGTCATATAGAATAACAAGTGTACTATGGGAAGAGTAGGAGAAGAAGCAGGAGGTGAACGATGGGAGGGGGGAGAGAAAAGATATAAACAGAGGAGAGAGAAAAGAAAGAGAGAAAAGACAGAGAGGAGAGGAAAAAAGAGAGGAGAGAGAAAAGAGAAAGAAGAGAGAAAAGAGGGGAGAGAAAGAGAGAAGAGATAAAAGAGATATGACAGAGAGGAGAGGAAGGGAAAGGGAGGGGAGAAAGAGAGGAGAGAGAATGAGAGAATGGAGAGAGAAAAGAGAGGAAAATGAGAGAAGGAGAGGAGAGAAAAAGAGAGAAAGGAAGAGATAGAGAGAGGAGAAAGAAAGGAGATAGAGGAGAGAGAAAAGAGAGAGGGGAGAGAAAGAGAGAAGAAAGAGAAAGAGGAGAGAGGAGAGAAAAGAGAGAGAATGAAAGGAGATAAAAGAGAGAAAGAAAGGAGAGAGATGAGAGAAAAAAGAGAATAAAGAGAGGAGAGAGAAAAGAGAAAGAGAGAAGGAGAGAGGAGAGAGAAAAGATAGGAGACAGGAGACAAAGAGGGAGAAAGAGAGGAGAGAGAAGATAGGAGAAAAAGAAAAGAGAGGTGAAAGGAGAGAGAAAGAAAAGAAAGAGAGAGGAGAGAGAAAAGAGAGAAGAGAAAGAGAAAAGAGAGGAGAGAAAGAAAGAGGAAAGAGAGAAAAAGAGAGGGAGAGAGAGACATAAGAGAAAGAAGAGGGAGAGGGAGAGAGAGGAAAGAGACAGAAATAGAGAGGGAGGAAGTAGGGAGGGAGGGAGAACTATGTTATATTCCAGGAGCTAAACTATGAATATATTAAGCATCAACTATGTTCCGAACACTGTGACTTCAGAAACTAAGGCAAAAATATAATAGAGAAAGAAAGAAGGAAGGAAGAAAGGAAGGAAGGAAGGAAGGGAGGAAGGGAGGGAAAGGAAAGGAAGGAAGAAGGAAGTAAAAGAAAAGAAAATAGAAAAAGGAGGGAAGAAAAGAGAAAGAAAAAGAAGAGAATGGAAGGAAAGAGGAAAGAAAAGGAAAATAGAAGAGAATAAAAGGAAAGAAAAGAATCTTGTCTAGGCAAACAGTGCAGATCTGCAACCAGTATAGAGTTGGGAGGAAAAGAGACACAAATCCAGATACAGAAATAAAGATAACAATGAACAACCTCTCTCGTTTATCCAATTGCATGGGACCATCTGGATGTGAAAGATGTTTCGTTCGTCTGTTTTTTCTTCTGTGAATAGTGTGACCATATTCTTTCAGTTCTTCCTAGAGGCTTTGTGGTTTTCTAGATACTGATGCAGCCAGAGTCATGCCATCTACAAATCCTGGCTATCGTAGGTGCTTAATAAACAATCATACTTGTATTGCTGAATTGAATTTTTGGGATGAAGAAAAAAAGCAATAGAGAGTAAGTGATTTCTCTATTAATGAGAAGGATCTTGATAAACTAGAGAGTGGGCAGGGAGATGACTGGGACAGAGAAGGGTTTTGAGAACATATCATCTGAAAATTAGGTGAAGGATTGGGGACTTCTTACCCTGTAGAAGGAATGCTTTCCGGAGGACAGGAGGGTTCTCTTAAAATATTTAAGGAGCTATCAGGTGGAGAAGTCATGGGTACAAGTAACAAGATGCCAGTATAAGTTTGATGGCTGGAAAAGCGTGCTAGCAGCAAGCACCATCCAAAAGTAGAAGGTGCTGCTTTGGGAGGTCATGGCTTTACCCTCTCTGAAGGTCTTCTAACTCAGTGGTGTCAAGCTCAATAAGAAACAGATACCTGCCAGCATGTTGACTTAGAAAAACCCAAATTAACATTGTCTCTGGGCAGGGAGGTGGCATAGCAGAGCATAGATAGAGTGGCATAGAGCACTTGGTCTGGAGTCAGGAAGACTGCTCTTCCAGAATTCAAATCTGTCACACTAGCTGTGTGACCCTGAGCAAGTCATTTAACCCCTCTTTGCCTCAGTTTTCTTCATCTGTAAAATGGGCTAGAGAAAAAAAATTTACTCCAGAGGCAGCTAGGTGGCACAGGGAAAAGAGCACTGGCCCTAGAATCAGGAAGACCTGACACACTTACTAGTTGTGTGACCTTGAGCAAGTCACTTAACCCAATTGCCTTACCTTCCCGCCTCCAAAAAAATGACTGCAGTTAGAAAGAATGGCAAACCACTCCAGCTAAAAAAATCCCAAATAGGGTCACAAAGAATTGAACACAACTGAAGAATTACTAAATATTGTCTATGTCATATTAAATTTTTATTTATTTTGTTAAACAATCCCCAATTTCATTTTAAACTGATTTGGGCCACACTGGGCAGTTTTGCAGGGTTGCTTGTGGCCATTAGGCACTTGTAACTTCAAGTCATGAGTTGGACATCTTTGAAGCTGATACTGGATGATCCGTTTTCAGGAATGTTAAAGGAGATATTCCTTTTATATATGGGCTTTACTAGATGGCCACTGAGGTCCCTGTCAACTCTCAAATGCTAGGATCCTCAGATTTATCTTCATGCAGCACATAGGTGGTGAGACTAAGACTCAGTCCTAAGAATTCTGTTATCAAGTTCACAGTTTGTGGCCATCTCATCTCCTTGTGTTAATAAAATAAAGACACAGAAGTAAAAACAGCTTCATGGCTGGTATCGGATACAACCTAACCACATTGTTTTTTTTTACTGCAATGCTATTTCATGGGAATGTTATATGCTATATATTATATGTACTAATATTTTATCTTTGTGTGTAAGATGGTATAAGCTGGATAATAATGTAGTGATGTGGACTTAGAACTATCATAAATACTAGGCACAAAGAGTAGTTATTAAGTCAAGATTAACTTGGAAAGAAGATACTAGAATACGGGGCAGGGAGGATTTTATAAGAAAAAAGTGTAAGCTTCAAACTTGGCTTCCAAAATCAACTTCAAAATTATAAGACAGGAAAGATCCAAGTACAACAAGAGTTTCTATAGTTCCTGGGGGTTTTCTTAAACTGCCAGGTTAAGAGAAATCAGTAGTATTGCAAGCCAACCAAGAAAGAAATACTTGGAGATAGCCACCATGTTCCCACATCTGAGACTTTTCTTCTCCAAGGTAACCATCCTTAGTTCTGCTCCTCACACAATATGAACAGTGGACCCTTCAGCCTTCTGGTTGCCAACCTCTGGACTCTCACTACTCTATCAAGATCTTTCTTACACGGTGCAAAGAGAACAATGTGTGTTCTGTAGAATCTGCAGAGAAATAGATTTAGGCTTGATGTGAGAGTCAAGTTGTGTCTAACCCAAAGTTACATAGGCTGCCTCCTAAGGTAGTGAGTGGCTCCTTGAATTTGGCCATTTTCCAGCAGAACCTGAATGATCCCTCTTCTGGTATGTTGCAGAGTGAGCTTTTTCTCAGATACGAGTTGGAACAGATGGCGCCTGAGGTCCCTTCACACTTGGACATTCTATGCTTCAGTGTTTTTTGTTTCAAATCACTGCCCCTCTCACTACATTAATCAGCTTCTCACTCTTCTGCCCTAAATCCCACTGAATAGAGCTACCAAGCTTCAGCTAGAATGCAGAATGCAGAATGCTCTCTTCCCTGCTTCCGCTTTAGACAAATTCAGAGCCTCCTGGTCAAATGGAACTGACATGTTGTCATCAAGGGCCAGGCTGACTTTTCCTGTCCACTGGCTTAAACCCCAGCATCAAAGCAATAAAAATGTAATTTTTGATTGGAAATGAAATTCCCCTGACTTGGGGGATAACGTACAGCAAATTCAGGAGTATGCCTGTTCTCAGGCTGAAAGCTTTGCCTTAATTAACTTTCCAGGAATCAAGATGGGCTTGTTGAACATGATTCCTACCTGCTGATCTGCTGTTTTTATGGTATTGAGGTTCCTCTCTCCAAGCCAAATCTATAATATGCCTGCAGAGGAAATGAAATGGTTACATGGCCATTAGCTCCCCAGGTTTCATTTACTTCCCTGGGGACTTAACCGTGAAGCATCCTCATATTCACTCCCTGTTCTTTCTTTTTAGGCAGCCCCAGAGCTATGACTAGCTGAACCTGCTTCTGGAGCATAGGAGTGTGTATTAGAGGGTGCTAAGGTTATGATAGAAAGTGAAGGGTTAAGGGTAGCCAGAGGGTAGTCCAAGATTGAGGCTGGACAGGTATGAAAGGCTACTGACATAGAGTTAGTTTCACAAGGTATGGGCTAAGATACAGTGTGGTATAATGGATAGGATGAAGAACTTGGAATCAGAAAGACCTAGATTCACATCCTACCTCTGGCACTTGAGAACTGTGAACCTAGACATAGTCCCTTCCCCTCTTTTGGTCTCAGTTTTCTCATCTATAAAATGGGGAAGTTCAACTGTATGGCCTCTGAGGTCTCCTCCAGCTTGAAATCTATGTTCTTATGAGCATATGATGGTGAAGTAAGAATTGTCTCAGGACAAAGTCCCACATTGAGTACAATCATGTACTCCAAGGGGTGGCCCTTGCTCCAGACTCTCTTGGGGGAAGATGTGCCCTATGTCTTTATAAAATCTCAAGATGAGGTATAGGATCATCAGGTCTTATTTCTAAAGCTCAATGGGATCTTAGGAGCTACTTAACCCAGCCTTCCTATTACACAGATGAGAAAACTTAGTCCAGTGGAGATATGACTTGCCCAGCTTCACACAGGTAGTAAGCATAAAGGAGGGTAGCTAGGTAGCATGGTAGATAGCGCACCAGGCCTGGAGAAAGGAAGACTCATTTTCATGAGTTTAAATCTGGCCTCAGACACTAGCTGTGTGACCCTAGGCAAGTGATTTAACCCTGTTTGCCTCAGTTTCCTCATCTGTAAAATGAGCTGGAGAAGGAAATGGCAAACCACTCCAGTGTCTGTGCCCCCCTAAAAAACCCCAATGGGGTCATGAAGAGTCAGATATGACTGAAACAACTGAACCACAAAAGTAAGCATCAGTGGTCAGTGTAGGGGCTGTGATCTACAAGGGGAAAACAGCACAGGTATAAGAACAGAACTGTGCTCTCCAATCCCTGTTGAGGAATCATCCCCTCACATGCCAATCCCCTGGGACAAAGGCCATTTCTCCTTCTGCTAGTTACTGCTCTGAATATCAACATACCCGTTCCCACGCCTAAGGTCTAAGGAACCCCATGAAGGATTTCCTTCTGCTCCCTCCACTTCTAAGCAAATAAGAAGGGCTCGTAAACACTAACTCCCACATCCCCACTCCCCTTTCTTTGGCTCTTACTCTTCCTTCTCTCTTCTCCCCCTAAAGCCAAGGAGCTTGATGAGAGGACCCAGAGGGACCAGGTCAGGTTGCCAGCAGATGAACGGAACAGGTATTTCCAGTCCCATCCCCTCAACATTCACCCTTCTAGATGAGAACCTTTTCCCAAAGAGGGTGGAGGATCAATTGTTTATTATCTCAGAAAACATTGTAGTTTAATACAAAGAGTCAGATTCATGACTGTGTGTCAGGAGACAAGAGGGGATTTGCTCAGGCTCCTGCCCAAGGAGACAGGGAGGATGAAATCCCATCTCCTCCACTGAGAGGCACAACCCCATATATGCATTGACTCTCAGTGACCTTGGGGAAGGTATGTAACTTCTGTATCTACTCAGTGGATATTCATACTCACTCCCTTAAGTTCTTCATAGGGTATTTTTTATTTTAATAAAGATCAAATTTCATAGGATCATCAATTTAGAGCTGGGACTTCAGGGCTCCTTGAATACTCTTTTCATTTTATGGATGAGTAATGAGAGATAGTAAATAACCTGCCCAGGCCTATAGTGTCTCAGACAGTATCTAAGCTCAGGTCTTCCTGACTCGAAGTCCATTACGCTATTCACTGCAACAAATAGCTACCTAGTGTACCACCAAGATGCCTCTTATTTCACTGGAATAATGTATGCAAAAGCTCTTTGGAAATCTAAAGGGCTGTGTGTAGGAAAGATGCAAACAAAAATTCAACAAGCATTTTTAAACACCCACTGTGTGTAGGGTATTGGGATAGGTGTTAGAGAAATACAATCAGAATATGAGTCAACAAAAGCCAACAAGTTCAACCTACTCCTAAAAGAATCCCCACCTTGATATGCCTGATCATTCACCCAGCCTCTGCTTAAAGATGAAAACAAATGCAAAAGTCTCTTTAAGAAGACCTAGGTTTAAATACTGCTTCTCAGACTTCCTGTGTCACCCTCGGCAATCTATTTGATATCTCTCACCCTCCATTTATTCTTTGGTAAATATAAGGGAAAACTAAAAACAAAGTCTCCACTTCCTGGGCAGAAGATAGATTGGAGGATGGACAGACTTGTACCCAGGTGCCCAGTTAGGAGGCTGAAAAAAATCTGTTTGAGAAATGGGAAGGACCTAACCTAGGTAGTCAACCTATGAGTGGACAAGAGGGTTTAGGTGTGAAATTTGTTATGGAAATATGATCAATTTGATTTGGCAACTGATTGGATATTTGGAAAAGAAAATGAGAAGATGAGAGTGACTTTAAGGTTGTGAACCTGAAGGGATGTTAGTACCCAAGAAAAAGAGAGAAAGAGAGGGAGGAGAGAGAGAGAGAGAGAGAGAGAGAGAGAGAGAGAGAGAGAGAGAGAGAGAGAGAAAAGCAAGGCAGGGAAGGAGGGAGGGAGGAAGGAAGGAAGGAAGGAAGGAAGGAAGGAAGGAAGGAAGGAAGGAAGGAAGGAAGGGATATCATAAGAAAAGTTGGGGAGGATGTTGAGAAATGATGGTTTCTGTTGTGGACACATAGAGTTTGCTTAAGGGGTGGGGAGGGTCCATGTTAATATATCCAATAAAGATTTTGGCTATGTAAGGAGAGGAGGCATCATTATGTCTCATAGTATGAAGAATGGAGTTCTGACCCTGGAGACAAGGATGCCCTATTTTGAATCTTGCTTTACCAGACATGTGACCCTGTCACAAGTTATTGAAGACAATCTTGACCAGGAGTTTGTCAAGGAGACTGCAGAGGAGATGAGGCTTTCCTGAAATACTGTTCTAGAAGAGACAATTACCAATCAGGAGACTGATATGAGATGTCTAGATAAAGAATCATGACCCACATGTTCTTTCTCATAATCTGAGATTTTTGTCTAGGTTCTCTCACAGATCCCCACAAGAGGGTCTACACAATGTGATGAAAACCATACTCTAAGGCTCCTCAAATTCTGAGGATGTTGTAACAGCAAGCACCCTAGCATGCCTAGGGCGGCTACTAGCACAAGTTCTTAGATCTGCTTTGCTAAAGGAAAGCAACTGAAGACGTATTAACAATCTTACTTTAATCAAACGTATCATTTACCTAGCTCAGGGGGAAAAGTCAGCACCCTGAACTTCAGAGAATACAAACAGAAGTTACAAACAAACAGAAAAACAGATCAGCAGACAGACGGCTTCCAGCATCTGACCATTACATCAGTTACCTAGTCAGTTACCAGAGAGGGAAGCACCAACATCTGGGTTTTTCAAAGCCGGGGGGCTCAAC
>CM053585.1:13062174-13086619 GCA_028646515.1 Pseudochirops corinnae
ACACACACACACACACACACACACACACACATATTGGCTTCTTCTCTCAGCCAACCCCCTCCTGCCATGTCAGCAACAGGAGAAAGAGTTCACACCCTCTGTTTCTTTCACAGAAGTACTCAGCCCTTAGTTACTAAGGACTAAGTACCTGCTAAATTAGTTACCTTACAAGCTAGTGAATAGGGAGAGATGGAAGATTAGTGAAAGAGGGGGAATGACAGAGGGAGCAATCTGCTGGAGGAGATGAGATCTCTTAAACAAGTAGAGAGGTCAGCATTGGAAAAAGAGTAAGGCCACTTTATCATTTGAGAGAGGAATGATGGTGGCAGAAGGCACCCGAGTGATAGGAGATGAGGAGGAGGGGAGAAGAGGGAGCTTATGGGGAATGACCTATAAAATATTAGGCAGCATTCTCATTTGATAGAATGTGGGGATTGGGAGCCATAGATCTCAGGAGAGATGGAAATGTTTGCAAGAGCCACTATGGAGAGTGGGAGAGTGAGTGGATAAGGAAGCTATAGAAGGATTGCCTGGCAACAGTGAGGGCCCAGTTGAAGCTGTATAACATCAATTAGTAATAGACTCAGTCACAACAGCTGCACCCTCTTCTCCAGCTGTTTGTAATAATTATACCGAGCACAGAGCACTTACACTGTGCCCATTTGATCCTTACAACAACCCTGGGCAGTGGGTGCTATTATTATCCCCATTTTACATATGAAGAAACTGAGGCAGAGATTAAATGACTTGCCTGGGGTTACACAACATGAGACAACACTGTCCAAACCTGGGCAGGATAAATAGGAAATGGTGACAAGAAGGGAGGAAATCTAATTAAGGGGGATCAGAAAAGACTTCCTATAGAAGGTGGGCTTTTAGCTGGGACTTGAAGGAAGCAACTTCTCATCCTTATGTATATTGAATATACCTCTGTCCTATCATGTTGTCTCCTCTTTTAGAATCTAAGCTTCTTGAGGGCAGGGATGGTTTTGCTTTTGTTTTTATATCCCCAACACATCACAGTATGCCTGGCATATAGTGGGTACTTAATAAATTCTTGCTGCTATGCCCACTTTATAGATGAAGAAATTGAGTCTTAGCCTAGGAGTAGTTTCCCAGGCAAAAAAAAAATTTTAACCAATTAATTGACAGAGCCCAACAAAGACCTCAGATTTCCTGACTACAGTCAGCATTCTTTGTACTATATCTGCACTGCCTCATGAGGGTCCATATTTCAAACCTCAAATTCCACTGGATTACTCTACCTATATTTTCCAAGAAGAACTGCTATGGTTCACAATCTGGAGTGTGTGTAGACCATACCCCTAGAAGTAAACAGTTTGGTTTTAAAAAGAATGTAAGGGAGAAAAGATATCTACATGGAGAGAGAGAGAGAGAGAGAGAGAGAGAGAGAGAGAGAGAGAGAGAGAGAGAGAGAAACAGAGAGACAGAGAGACAGAGAGAGACAGAGAGGGAGAGAGGGAGATTTTTCAGGGGAAAATTAATTAAGGGCCTCATGAGTTTGCTAAGAATCATTGGTACAATGGTCCCAGCTCCCTGGGCAATGATTAAACTGTGAAGATGAGGAAATATAAGTACAATGATGGTTTGTCTAGGTAGAGTATCAGCCCCATAAGGGCAGGAACTGCTCTCCCAAAGTATTCCAGCACATTTGTGCCACAATGCCTGTATGCCCATGGCCTTGTGTATAGAATTAAATTGCATTTGTCAGCTCTTCCTCACCTTTATCCACTCTGATGTCCATACCATTCCCCATCCAAGACCTTCCATCTCCCTTCTCTGTGCTTTTGTACTGGCTTTCTCCCATGTCCGACCTGTTCACTCTCCCAATCGAACCCAACTCTAAACCTAACTCTTGTGATTATCCTCATCCTTGCATATAACCAGAGCTTGGTGTTTGTTGATTGGCTTAGCTACCAATTTAATAGTACAAAGACCTTTGTAGTGTTCCCTATATATTCCCATTTTCACTAGAACTCCTGTAGATCAGTTTCCAGACATTGACCAAAGAGAGAAGAGTCAGAGGAAGGCTAACTGGGGAAATAATCCAATGAGTAGAATTCTTTGATTTAATAAGAAAAAAAAATCCCCTTTTTAGTAAGTTGAGTTTGAGGCTGGGAGTCCTACTGTTTGAGGACAGTAGAAAGAGACTATCTCTGGAGTCAGAGGACCTGGGTTCAAATTCTACCACTGACGCTGACCATTTGGGTAACTTTGGACAAATCATTTAACTCCTCTGGATCTGTTTCCCTCTATGTCTGACTATTCCTGCCTCAGTCAATTATTAAGCATTTCTTCAGCATCTATGGTTTGTTGTACACTCTGCTTGGTGCTAGGGATCCAAATACAATGACTGATACCATCTCTACTCTTAAGGATCTTTCATTCCAGAAGATAATGGATATAATATATACATAAAGCACTTTGCAAACCTTGAATCCCATTGTAATCTTTGCTGTCATTGACATATTTGCTAATATTTATTTAATTCAATTTAAATAATTAATAATTTAATTTAATTAATATATTTACTAATAATTAATAGTAACTGACATTGATATAGCATTTAAGGATGTCATCTCATTTGATCTTCACAACAACTCTAAGAGTAAGGGGCTATTGTTATATCCCCATTTCACATATTAAGAAATTGAGGCTGGTCAAAAGCAAAACAGTCATGTGGAGGGATAGGGTGAAAGGAGAGAGAATGAAAGAGAGAGAGAGAGAGAGAGAGAGAGAGAGAGAGAGAGAGAGAGAGAGAGAGAACAATAAACTGATTAAGTAATTTGCCCAGGGTCACACAAATAGTGAGCTTCTAAGGTGGCCCATGAACATCAGTCTTCCTGAAAGAGTCCAATTATTTCCAAATATATTGGTACCTGCCTGGGAGAGTGAGCCCTACCTAGACATAAGTATAAATTGTTGATAACAATTGGTTCCATTGTTAGATGGAACAGATGGGGCAGATGGAAAAGCTTAAAGACCCATTGCCACTTCATGGAAGACTTCATTTCAGGGCTTCATTCTGTTAAGTGGTTCTTCAAGTAGCCCTAGATCCTGTACCTTCTCATATTTATAGCTCAGCCCACATTTCTCTCTCTCAGATAAGCTAATTGGGTTTCTTCATCTCAGACTTTAGAAGCTGAGTCAACGTCCTGTAATTGGTACATGCACATTGTTTGGACTGAGATGTATCTGTCCATGTTGAAATCAGAGGAGTGGAATGATATCCCACAACCAGCACCACCCCCTTTTTATTCTTTCCACCTAATTATTTAGAAGGACAGGATCTGTTGTTTGAAATTTCCCATCAGGTCTGGCTCCACCATTGCTGTCAACTTTCCTTTGTCCAGGTCACCTGAGATGCTTCCCATCAGGCCGCTCTTGACCATGTGAATAGAAGAACCAAGCATAGTGTTTGGTTTATGCAACATGTGCAACTCTCCTCCCTCATGAAATGGAGCAGCCGTTTTAGGCCATGCCAGTTCAGACTCTCAAAAGGAGAAAAAAAAAAAAACTCAACTGTGCTTGCCTATATTTAATAGGCCCTGAAGGAGGAATCCAGAAAGGGAGCGTGAAATCACCTAAATTGGAGTTCTGCTCTGTTGCCAGGACTTGCATGCCGACTCTTATGAAAATGGTCCTGATATTTGTCATGAGCATGATGGGTGAGGACCTTCTTGTCAGTGTCTTGCCCTCTAGGTTTAAAGAAAGATCACTGAACAACACTGATATGTGCAAGCCCTCGGGACTCTGTGGGCAGAAGGCAGAGCCCTTGGCCTTCCCAAAGGAGGGTCTTCAACTCAGAGCCAAATTTCTGCCACTAGCAATGAAAGTCACACACAGAATTAGGGACAAGTCATGGTAAAAGAACAAAAGAATTTCAGGGCTGGAAGAGACCTGAATGGTTATCTAGTTCAATCCATGCTGGAGAGAGAATCACTAATAGACCCATGGGATCAAAGGTCTCATGCTGGAAGGGACTTCAGAGCCAACCTAAGCCAATGTAAGTCTGGTTGAGAATCCCTTCTACAGCACACTCAGCAAGTGAAGCACTAAAGACATACTATGAGGAAGCCCATTGCCTCCACTGGAAGAGCATCTACTTTGAGATGGCTCTAATTGTCAGGACTTTTCCCTATACATTTGGCTTAGGTGTGTATTTCTGTAATTCTGTATTCATTGTTTCTAGTAATGACCTGGGGGGAGAGGAGGACAAACAGAACAAATCTAATTACCTCCCCTCACCCATAACGATACTCTCTCACCCCCAATCCCCCCACTCAAGTCTTCTCTTCTCCAATTATTCCAACTCACATGGCATAATCAGGATGAGGAGAATGCTTTACTTATATTTTAGCAAAATGTTTGTTAAAGTATCTCATCATATTCTTGTGGAAAAGATGGAGAAATGTAAACTAGATATTTATTCAATCAAATGGCTTCAGAACTGAATAGGATGGCCAGAATCAGAGCAGTTGTTTATGTCTGAATGCCAACGTGGCAGGAATCAGTGAATCAGTTTTAATACACACAGATATACATCCATGTACATACATACATACATGCACATGTACACATATACATATACTTATATGTACACAAAGTAAATGCAAATACACTATATCAGTGCAGACTGAACTTGTCCTTTCATTAGGACAGAGAATTCTGTACTAATAACTCCCTCTACCAATGAAAGTTGGCACCGTCTCGGAAACTTCTTCTTGGTTAGCTTGGAATTTTGACTGTCTCGACCAGTAGTTCTCAACCTGTGGGCCGTGACCCCTTTGGGTGTCGAACAACCCTTTCACAGGGGTCACAGGGATCACATATTTCCAATGGTCTTAGGAACCGAGACACCACTCCTCTATCCATCTCCAGGCAGGTCCACCCTCATGCAGATATGCCCACATGTAAGTATTAAAGGGTCGCAGCATTAGAAAGGTTGAGAACCACTGGTCTAGATGCTAGAGTGTCTCAATGAAAGGCTCATTGATTGCCTACTTGGTCACCCAGTCAGGAGTATCACAGGCAAGGCTTAAAACCAGACTTTTTCTGGCCCCAAGGTCAGTGATCTATCTGGTATGCCATGATTTCCCTCAGATCAAGTTAAAGTCAACAAAGATTTATCAAACCCTCACTATGTGCTATGCATTGTGCTAAGCCTGGGAGATTCAAAAAAAGGCAAAACCATAGTCCCTACCCTCAAGGAGCATAATCCTAATGGGAGAGAATAAAATATATGCGAAGTAACTCAATATAACAACAAGCCTCTGAGAAAAATATCAGCAGGGCCCTCTGAACATGACTTCATTGTTGCTTTATTTCCCATTCTAGCCCCATGGGGGGGGGGGGGTAGGGACTGAGAGAAATTAAAGACTTAATTCTTATTTCTGAATGAGGGTCTGGAACCAATGGTCCATGTGAGCAAAGGTTATTTGTTAGTATTATCTTCATCGTCATCATCATCATCATCATCATGTGAGCCACCTTAATGTCTGTGGCATTTGTGAGTACATAAAAACACCAGCACCCACAAACACATATACCAGCAAAATCACAGAACTAAAAATTATTGGAGACCTATTTATGGTTCTCAAAGAGCTTGCACAAACTTCCTTGGACACATATTATGAGAACTGCATTGTCCAAGGTACTGAGGGAACCATGAGCAGCAAAATAAAGTCTTATGGACTGGAGCAGTAAGGGTCTTACATCTGAATCTGGGGAAAGAACCTTCCCATTCAGCCAGGCACCAAGCACAAACTCTCCCATTTCCCTAACAGCAGCTGTAGAAGCTAACATACTTTTTGTAAAGCCCCCAAACTGCCCTTTTCAGTTTCTATATTCACAATGCCTGGAATCCACACCCTCTTCAACTTTCTTGAGTGCAAAAACCTTTTTTACATTAATAAATGTCCCCCATGTAACAATAATTGCACTGTCATTAGCCATTGAATGAAAAAATGTATAATGACAAAAAGCTGCTGTGTGGAAGGCTACTTCTCCTTACCCGTATGCACCTGGACATGGACCCTGAGAGTCCTGTTACCATAACAAAGCTGGGCTGAAATATGTCTTCCCCTTCTACCATGGTCATGCCAGATGTTTCTGACTCTCTTTGCTTTTTCCCAGTGATTTGAAGATCAGGTCTCAGGGGTTGGGAAGCTGTACTACAATACTCTGATAAATAAGTTCCCTCATCCCCCAACACAACAGCATCTGTACAAGGAAAACATAAGATGGGATCCAGGTGGGATGCTTGGAATTAAAGGCCTCAGATGATTTTGGAATGGAATGGCTGAAGTGGGATTCCAAGACCTTGCTCTGCACAAAGCGAGCCTTCACCAGCCCCATCTAATCATGGTCTCTTCCCCAGCAGCTTGGCTCCCTAGCACTGGAGTCATGGAGTCTATACACATAGTGACTCTTGCTAAGGTCTTTATCTTGCCAAAATACAGTAGCATCCCAAAGTCTCTCCTTGGGTCTCCCCCACCAAACACATTTTCCTCAAGCATTAGAATTCCTAGTTATGAATCTGGCCAGGCATCATGTTGTCTGAAAATTATCTTGGGAGCTTAGTAGACAATAAGCTCAACTGACTAGAGTATTATGTCGCTGTTATTCAGTCACATCCAGTTCTTTCTGACCCCGTGGTCCATAGCACGTCAATGCTTGTCCCTGGGGTTTCCTTGGCAAAGATACTGTGGTTATTTCCTTTTCCAGTAGATCCAATGGATCTTGTTGTCAGACAGACAGAGGTCAAATAATTCAGGAAGTGTCTGAGACTGTATTTGAACTCGATCTTCCTGACTCAAACACAGTATTTTATCCACTGAGCCACTGGCTAACTCTTGTTGTTCAGTCATTTGGTCAGTTCACAATGGGTCTAATTAATTAATCAATAAACATTGATTGAGTTGTTCAAGAATTCAACAAGAATTTATTGTCACATAATGTAGGATCAGCACAGTGAAAAGATATAAAGAGAATATATTCCTTCTCAAGGCATTTCTCATCTAGGGAAGGGCATTCTTGAAGTCAAATAACAGATTCTAAGTTGAATATTTGAGACAGGGCTCAAGATATAACATCAGAAAGGTGTCTGCAAACATTCATTTATTGCCCATTGTGGGCCAGACACAATGCTAGGTCCTAGGTCTCCCTTATTCACAAGGAATTTACATTCTATCAAGAAAGATGGTGTATGGGCATATACAAAGTATTTATAAAGAGAACAAACACAAGTAAATACAATGCAGTTAATGCAAGAGTTAAAAAGCGAGGAAGTGAAGGAGGGAAGCCCTTCACAGCTGGGGAGGAGAGGTAAAAGCTTCTTATAGAAAGTGGTGGTTACCTTGTATCTTGAAGGAAGAAAGGGATTCTTGGGGCAAGGGTGAGAAGAGATGCATTCCAAGCCTGGTATATTGACATTTGATAAGCTTTTAAGTTGGACCTAGAATCCAAACTTTGTTATTACCTGATTTTGCCTCCCATTCTCACAGCCAGCCAGCCACATGCAATTACATGTTGTATTAATGAGAGAAGGCATTCCTATAAGCTTTGAGATTTGCAAAGTGCATATTTAAATATGCAACAGGGTTTAAGGTCAACTAAACTCACATATATCCTACATAGAATGGTCACAGACTCTTAATTCAGTCTCACTCCCATCATCACAAGTTCTGTAGTAACTCAAGAGATGTGCTTGGATATTTCTTTGTTAAGTACTAAAATTGAACCACTTACCTTGTCTTAATCAATTGGTGCTGAGTCCCTACTCCTGCTGATTAAAAATCACTTCATCAACAACCTGGAGAAACATCTTTTCCCATAATGAATTACTCATCTTCCTCTATCTAAATATCTTTTCCCATAAGTAATTACTCATCTTCCTCTGTATTCCTATATTTTCCTAAGCTTAAATAAATGTTAGTCACAGGAAATGCAATTTTTAACAGTGTCGCAAATATTAAAAATGAGAGCATAGTAATTTACAATGTTTCAGTTGTTGGAATGAATGCAGCTTCTAACCTTCACAGCTAACTCTTGACTTCTCACTTCAGGAACACAGTCCCACTAGTCAGCTCTCAGGAAATCCGCCAAAATCTCTCAAGGATCTTCTTAGTTATTTTCAGTAATGAGAGTTAAACTCAGCCATTGTACAATATAAGTTGTTTTTTTTCTCTCTCTCTCTTTTGTTTCTCAGTCTTTCTCCAGTTTTGAGAGGTAACTCTCTAACAAAGGATTTCTTAACCTTTTCTATAACATGGAACCCTTTAGCAGTCTAGTAAAGTCTATGGGTGCCTTCTCAGAAAAAAAATGCTCTTAAATTCATACATCAAAATATGTTAGAGTACAAAAGATCAATTATATTGAAATCTTCTTATCAAAATATTTTTTAAGTTCATTGTCTTGAATTCTAACATAATTAAACTCTTAGACTCTTCACAGATGACAGTTAAAACTCAATCCCTTTATAGATAACAAAACTCTCCATCTCCTTGTCTTATAGAAAACAGTTAAACTCAGTCTCCCCACTGAGTCTCTAGAGCATTGGTTCTCAACCTTCCTAATGCTTAATGCTGCAACCCTTCAATACTCATAATCTGCATGTGGGCGGACCCACCTGGAGACGAATAGAGGAGCAGTGTCTCAGTCCCTAAGACCATCAGAAATGTGTTTTCCGATGGTCTTAGGCAACCCCTGTGACCCCTGTGAAAGCATTGTTTACCCTGAAAGGGGTTACGACCCACAGGTTGAGAACCGCTGCTCTAGAGAATGGTGTTTAAACTGTCACTATTCATGATTCCATACCCTCTTTAAGAGACACCAACAGTAGTAGTCTTTGTGAGAGAATCTGTTAAAGTTATTGTCAAGCATGCATTGTTAAATTTGAGCCTTACAACAATCCTGAGAAGCAGATATTGTTCTTCTAGTTTTACAGATGAGGAAAATGAGGCTCATAGATGTACTGACTTCCCTGTGGTCTTACTAGTGTCAGAGTTAAAATCTGAACCTAGGTTTTCCTGTACTTCACACTCAGGCTTCCACCCAAGCACAAAGAAACAAAGGGGATAGTCTGATGTCCAAACAGATTTCTACTGAGCTTATTTTTCATATTCTCAAGGTCTCAAGTGAACCAAAGAGCAATTAACCTCCTCTGATTTCCCACCCACCTCTTCATTGGGGAAAACCCTGTAGGCCAAATAGGGTCTCACAATAAGCCTTTGAAAGGTTAGGAGAGAAAATGCTTTACCAATATAGAAACAGGAGACTGGATCCAGGGCACTCTTAACATCTCAAGGACCATGAACTGATCTAACACAACCTCCATTCTCACTGCTCCCCAGAGTCATTCCCCCATCATATCCATCTGTTAACAATGACTGCTCCAGGTTCATTCCTACCTCCCCATTTTTACCCCTCTCCTCCTCTCTGCCAGTCCAAATCCTACCCTTCAAGGACCATCTCAAGACTTGCTACCTGATACCTTCCCTGAGAAGCCCCAACCTAAAAATCTTTCCCCCAATGAATGCATCAGTGTCATTGCTGGAAACTGTAAAGGGCTATGAGAAAAATCATTAGTGAATTTCTATACCTACTGTTCATGACAAGGTTGATTTCTAAGGCTAGGGGTTTCCTTAATTTATTACTATCATTAGTGCCTGGCAGGGAAGAGGATCCTTGAATTTCATAAGTAGGTGTGAATAGCACAGGCTTAAAGCTCCCAGTGGGGCCCTTGACTTACTCCATACTCAGATTCAATGGCAGCTGTAATCAAGGCATGGAGACTCACTTAAGTAGGTTTTAAAAAATGGGATTGCCCTCCATAATAAAGCTATAAACAGAATCCTAATTAAGGAACATGCCAATTATTCTTCTTGCTTTCTGTGGACAATAGCTCACAGTTACACCATATTTCCTGGTTTGCACAGACCTCCCTTTACAATTGTGCTGTGATATAGGTGGGGCAAGAATAATTATTGTCCCTGTGGGACCTGGACATTCCATAAACATCTCAAATTCAACAGGTCTAAAACAAGCCTTGTGGTACAATGGGCAGCATTGGGAGAGGAGAAATCAAATACTGTTTCTTACTGGCCTCCAGCCTCTCCCTGTTCGAAACCTTCCATCCACACAGCCAACATAATGATATTCCTAAAGCAGATCAGATGATCCCAATAGAACACAAGCTCTTTGAAAGCAGATTTTTTTTTTCCTGTCTTCTTGTACCTTACACCACTGCAGCCCCATTCAGTGATCCAATGACTCTGGCCTCCTTGGTGTTCCTCAAAGGAGACATTTCCAACAATGTAACAATTGACTCTCCACACACAACACACTTTTCAGTTTAATCTGTATTATTCACATTTTATTCATCACTTTCTTCAATCTAGACAATCAGCCAAACAGTAAATCAAGCTCTGATGGGTAATGTTTGACTTTTTTCAAGGTGTAATTGCCCACATTGGAAATTTAACGATCAGCTCTCCGGAGCTGTAATGAGGCAGCTGCAGTTTACTGCAGTTGTCTGGCATTTCAGATAAGGCAACTGAGACTCAGAGAGTAATGTACCTGCACAACTTTGATCCAACCAACCTTTGTGGCTTTCTCATGTATCGCTTCTTCTTCACACACTCTTCGCCACATGAGGATTTGCCCCATCTCCTTAGGTGTCATTTGTTTGTGCAACACACTCTTCCCTCAAAAAAATTACCATGTATTTATTTAGTAAGTATTTTGTATGTAATTATATGTGTATGCGTTGTCTCCTCCTGCAGAATGTAAGTTCCCTGATAGCAAGAATTGTTTTATTTTTATGCTTCTGTATCAGGTGCCCAATACAGAACCTAGTTCATGGTGGGTACTTAATAAAAACATGTGGCTTGGTTGCTTATTTGTGATAGAGGGGAACCAAAGGTCATGGGCATTGAGCAAACTGAGTAATGGAGGAGAGCAAGGTATTCAAAAGTAATTAGAATTTGGAGTGGGGAAGGAGACTGTGAGCTTGGCTACTAAGCTCCTTGAGGAGGGAGGGAAGGCTCAGTGACCTGAAGGTTCATAGATGATGTAGATGAGGTGGCTGCTGACTGATGATGGTGACAAAGAGGGAAGAATCAGTCTTTTAGAAGATGTAGCATCCTCTGAAGAAAGCTAAGTCTCAGTGAACACCAGAAGATGGAAGGAGTTTATTAACGGTGGAAAAGGTATCTGGGGTGAGTAGAAAGGGAAGGCAGAGGGGAATAGGGACTAGGGCAGGAAAGGACTCAATTGTCTATGGAGAAAGGGGAAAATGATGACTACTCTTAGGCACTGACTTCCCTGTAGATCCCAGCATCCCCCTCAGCTGATCCTCTTATGATCCTGGTGCAGAGCTCCTAGACTTAGCACCACATAAAGCGAAAATGGCACGTAAAAGACAGTCCTCTGCAGAAGTATGTGAAGGCTGTAGGACTCTTAAGGCACCAGGGAAAGGTAGACATCCAAAATAGTCTGTCAGAGAACTGATAGCAGACCCCTTGGGCACATGTCATCTCTGGCGGAGACACCAACACCTGCACCAAAGTTCCAAGTACTCCATGCCAGTTCCAACTGTGCCTAGTTTCCATTCCTGATGTTGATGTTTTGTCATTATATAATTATGGGTAAAGTCACTTTACCTCTCTGAGTCTCAGTTGCCTCATCTGTAAAATGGGCATCATAATAGTTGCCTATGAATCTCACAGGGATATGGTGAGTGGGGAGGGGAGTTATTTTTTGAAACCTTCAGATAGAGAGGTTGTGGTGAAGTGAAGGGAGATCTGGCTTCTGTGTCAGGAAGATTCAGGAGATTGTTTTCTAGAGTGGAGAGTCCTGGATCTGGGGTCAAGGACCTAACTCTGCTGCTTATTATCTAGGTGGCCACAAGCAAGACATTTAACCTTATCTGGAAAACAGCAACCATGATTGCCTGGAAGGGATTGGAGCAGAAAATCTCTAGGTCTCCTTCCAGCTCCAAATCAATGCTCCTACCTCTCTTACACGTAGTGACTTTATGTCGGTGGGAAAATCATTTCACTTCTCAGCACTCTTGCCAATAATCAATCCTATGTGTTCCAGAGGAGTTGTCAATTTACACTGGTGGATGGAATTTCTTCTCTCAGCATTACCCGCACAAGGGAAATCATGAACTGCCATATTTTTCACTGGATAATATCATCATAGTTCTATAGCTAGAAGGGAACTCAGAAGCCAGCTGGTTCATTTCCCTCATTTCACAGGAGGAAATTGAGGCCCCTGGCAATTAAGGTGTCTTCCCTTCTCTCCCATGAAAGAGGAAGCAATGTAGAAATGTGTGGCATCTAGTCATTCTTCTCTCCCATCCCGAATCATCCAGTATCTTTTTGCAGAATACTCCAGAAGAGGAAAGGTTAACCTTATCCTCCATCCTGGAGAAAAACACTTGTTTGCTGTGGATACTGCTTGAAATCCTTTATGTTTACTGCCCCACTCTAAGACAGGAAATCTCTGCACATATTAATGGCAACCTTGTTGTTGAAGAGTTATTATTTGGACTCCCATAGACCATCTGGAGACAGGCCTTGACACTGGATAGCTTCTATTTTTATCAGACTCTGGCTCTCCTCCTGCATTCCATTTTGAAGGAGCCAAAAGTCACAGACTCCATGAATTATGCCTCTTACATTCAGGGCTACCATGGACTTGGTCAACGGCTTTCTCTGCCCCACCACCATCTATTATGCTGCAAAGAAAGGGCAAAACAGAAGCCAAATTCCCATTTGTTTAAAAGAAATTTCTCAGCTTTATCACTAAGAGTTCCTGGATCTGAGTCCCATTATGTCTGGTGGAGAGACCAAAACACACCTAGAAGGTAAAATGAATTGGTGGAGAGAGAAGCAAAGATATTGTTCTATCCAAAGGCTGACTGACACACATGGTAGGGTGTTCTGATTTATGTTCTCTCATTTTTTCTGAGTGCTACATGGAAAGGACTCAGTTTAGCATCATCCAGTCTGACAGATGGGTGGAGATTAGCCCTCCCACTGTCAGACTGGCTCCACTGGCCTGTGATTCCTAAACTTCTAGCCACTTCTCTCTTTATATCTCAGCTTGAACTTAGCAATTATAGGAATATTAGGAACATGTTTGATGATCTGGAAAGGAAGGGTGTGGATGTTAAGTTCCACTTTCTTATAGAACAGAGGGTGAAGCATGGGGAGGATGGGTGAAGATATACCCTGGCCTCCATTTCCAGTGATTATACAGACTCATTAGGTGGCACAGTGAATAGAGTACTGGTCCTGGAGTCAGGAAGACTCCTCTTCATGAGTTCAAATCTGGCCTCAGACAATGTAGCTGTATGACCCTGGACAAGTCACTTAACTCTGTTTGCCTCAGTTTCCTCATATGTAAAATGAGATGGAAAAGGAAATGGCAAGCCACTCCAGTATTTTTGTCAAGAAAACCCCAACAGGGTCATGAAGAATCAGACATAACCAAAAAATGACTGGACAACATCAAGCTTGGCTTTGATGAATTGAGGCACTACACACCAACAGAATGCAAGCTCCTAAAGGGCAGGCATTGATTCCCTTTTTGGTCTCTGTCATAGCACTGTGCCTGGCACATAGTGGGCATGTGGGTGTATACAGAATTGCATTAAATGGAAGTGAAAAAGAGACTTGAAAACATTTAAAGGGCAGTCATTTAGAAGCAAAATGAGTCATGTTCTGCTTGACAGAAGGAAGACAAAGGGGCAGTGAGTGCAAGTTGATAGGTAAATGTGGATAGGCTTCCATCTGCATCAATAAGAACTCCTGGATCAATGGGGATAGAAGTATGTTTGAATATTGGACACAGGAAATCTTTCTATCATTTAATGCTGCTCAAAATTAGAAGGAGAGCAGAACTGTAGCAGAGAAGGGAGAGGTAGAAGTGTGCCATTGGGCCCTACAAGTTATTCTGTGACAGAAACTAATACACTCTGCTTTCTTCTGTTCCCTAAACATTTCCTGTAGCCCCATTTTCATAGCCCTCCCACTGTCAGGCTGGCTCCACTGGCCTGTGATTCCTCAAAATAAAGAGGCTAGTGGCTAGCTAAAGTCCAATTTAAATTAAGGCAGTGGCAAAATTCTGTCTGCATACTAAATATCTTCCTAACTGGGGGCTCTGAGCTATTGTGATTGGATTAATAACTTTAGTGTGATAAAATAAAGGATCATGCAGAACTGAGGGATAAATGGTTAAAAAGGAGCTAATTTTTAATAAAAAGTTGTATTTGGTTAAATATCCAGAGAGAAAGAGAGAATTGGGCAGTGAACAGTGAACACATACAAAACCACTTCTTAGGAAGGAGATAGGAAAGACCTGGGAAAGATCCATCTCTGCCTCTATGGAGCAGAAAAAGATGGAGGACTTGCTGGCCAACTCCATACTCCACAATGACAGCCAATGGTTTTATAAGTAACTAGTTCAAGGTCACAAAACAATAATAACCAGCAAAACTGGAGACTGAAACAATGTCTACTGGCTCCAACTACAGGCAGTTATACCATGCTCTCTCCATTTACAGAAAACAAATTGCTAAGGTATGTAATTTTGGGGAGATAAGGGTCATATACAACTAGGTACAATTAGAGACCTCACATAAAAGGCAACACTTGAACTAAACTATGAAAAGAATTGGGAATTCCAAGAGAAGGAGATGAGGATGGAGAGTATTCTGGGCTGGTGTAAAGACAAGGAGGAGAGAGATGGAATATTGACAGCAAGTAGCCATTTTGTCTGAAACACAACAATCATACCAATGTCCTCTGCGCTTCTCACTGAAGCTGAACAGTTTATGCCCCAACTCTTAGGAAAAGACAAGACCAGGCAAGAATTTTAGTGGTAGAGAGTTGGGATTGAATATATTCTTCTCTTGGTGATGTCAAGATATAACACTAATAATGACTACCATTTAGAGATTTAGGGTTTACAAATCATTTTGCCCAGATTATCTCATTTGGTTTTTACAAGTGCCCCTCTAGGTAAGTACTATTATTATCTTTCTTTCCTATTATGGAAGTAACAAGGAAGTAAAAGGCTAGCCCATTAAGAGTTTGGTCATCACTATTTCTCATCTAGATTACAGTAATCATAATAAAATATTATAAGACAAAATTTCCTAGAAGTAGCAAAAATGCATGTTGCTTTAGGCCATATGTTTTATACAAAAAAATTTTGCATATGAATAGAATCCTATTTTAAACACAATGGGGAGCTCACTATGCATTTTTCAAAATGAGAATGTTTCCCAATAAAATTATTGTACCTCTCATTTTATATTCTCTAAAATTCATTTTTCTTTATTTTTTACATTTTTATTTAAAGTTTAAAGTTCCAAATTATTCCCCTTCCCTCTCTTCCTTCTCCCCTCCCCTCCTCCCTGAAATTGTAAGCAATCAGATATAGGCTATACATGTGAAATTCTGTAAAACTTTCCATTGTTGTCATTTTGTACAAGACTAAAATTAAAGAAAGTGAAAAATGGCAAGCTTCAGTCTGTTTTTAAACACCATCAGTTCTTTCTCTGGAGGTGGATAATATGCTTCATCATTAGTCCTTTGGGATTCTCTGGGATCGTTGTTTTGCTAAGAATAGCTAAGTCACTCACAGTTCTTCATCAAACAATATTGCTCTTACTGCAAACAATGTTCTCCTGGTTCTGTTCATTTCACTATGCATTGGTTCATACAAGTCTTTCCAGGCTTTTCTGAAACCTAGATGCATTTTTGGCATACATGACAACATCATTCCACCTAAGATCAGGCTCAACAGTAATGAACCTGGAAGTAAATGGGAAAAGGTATCTGAGCCTCTCACAAAAAATACACCAGATTTTCCTTCATAGGAAGATAAACACTTATATTTACTCTACACAAACAACTGCTTTCATGTTTTCCTTTGCATTCCCAGCACCTAGCACATATATTAGGTGTTATTAAAATCCTTGTGGCTGTAGATTAGGTGTTATTAAAATTCTTGTGGAATGAATAAGCAACTGAATGAGTACAAGGAGGAGCTCTAAATAGCAGGGGTCACTGTGGACAGCAGAAGAAAGAGACAAAAATGTTCTAAAAAGCAGACAGAAAATTGTAAAAGCAAAACAACCATTTGGGGCCATTTAGTGTGTGGTCAAATAGTCCAATGTATGCCAAGAGTCCTTGCTGGCATTATTGCTTTAAGCACAATGATCAATTAATATTCAATATGGTAATCCTAAATCACCAAGAAAAAGTTAAATTATCTTCATTGCTTTCTATTTAATAAAAATGTAATATATTGTAAAAGATTTCCATGAAAATGGAGGAAATGAGAGAAGGGGAGGAAGACAGGGGATGAGAGAATTTTCTGAGGAATTACCCTGTTCCTTTCTAAAATTTAGGCACATCTTTGTGCCTAATTAGCTGAAGCATTTTGGAACTATGCATTCAGATTGAGCATAGATCATGGGGACTATGTGTATGAAGTAATGAAGATTGACAAGAAGGAGTGATCTTTTCAGTAAATGCACGTACAGTTTCTCTAACAAGAGAGAACCCCCAAGAGACCATGGCCTGGTGAGTCACTCTCATTTCAGCAGCCTGTACTTTGTGATTCCTTTGAGTATTGACTCAGCATTCTAAATGTCTCTCATATTATCTCTGTTCTTGGACATGAATCTTAACCTCTCTGACCTTCAGTTTCTTCATCTGAAAAATGACAGGTTTGGATTACAAGACATTTCAAGTGTCTTCCAGTTCTAAATCTATGAGCCAAAATCATTGACCTTCCCTGAGCCTTGGTTGAAAGGCAACATATAGAATGGTTAGAGCCCTGATTAGGGATTCAGAGGACCTGGATTCAAATCTTACATCTATAGGTTGTTACTTGTGTGACTTGGGGCAAACCAATTAACTTCTGTAGGCCTTGGTTTCCTCATTGAAATAATGGTGGAAATTGACTACACAACAGCCCAAGGCCCTTCCAGGTCTGAGTCCTGTGATCCTATGCATAATAGAAGCTAAAATGAAATGACAAATGTATAGGGCTTTGCAAACCCTAAAGTACTTTGCAAATGCTCAGTATTATTACTATTATTCCCATCGTCATCATTATCACTGCTCATACACATAGTTAGTGGCAAAACCAGGATTTGATTCCTGGTCCCCTGACTCCAAATCAGGTGTTCTTTCCATTGCAATATGCACAGTTACTTGAGCAGATCTCACCTCTGGCTACCTCTGTGACCTTCATCAAGTTACTTAAGCTTTCTTGGTCTCTGTTTCCTCCTCTATAAAATGTAGGATTTGTATAAGAGTGCCTTTAAGATCTCTTCCAGCTCTAACTCCTGTGAAAGGAGAACCTCAAGACACACATGTGGCTACTCTGTCTCTGTTGTGCTCAAAACCATTTAAATGCACATTCAATTGTTTTGCAAAGATGCAGCCTACATGGTCTGGTCCTTACTGTATATTTGGTGGCCACACCTTAGTAAACCATCTCAACAGATGGGCTAAACCACCTTGAGGAGAGACAACAGACTTTAGACCCATTGGTGAGTTAGAAGGTTAACTACCCAAAGCATATGAAGACTTGTCACAGCAGAATGGACAGATGAGAACAATTTGTTCCAACAGCCATGAAGCTGACTCAAACAAGTGCTATGGAGTTCTTAGAACTTGGTGACACATCAGAGATGCCAAGATCATCCACTACATCCTGGGCCATCACCAGTCATCCTGACTTTTGTGTTGCCACTGGATCTTGATGACTCTGGAAGTGAGAGTGAGACACAGCTCTGCCTCACTTAAATCCAATTAACCCATGAGTAGAGACATCACTCATTCATGATGTCATTGGTCTTCTTCAAAAGCAAAGGATGCACAACAATATGCTTGTAAAATTTAATTTGTAAAAGACCCCCTCAAAAAAAAAATATGGCCTTGTCAACAGATATATCTGTAACTATCAGACTCAAAGTTTCTTTCCCTCTAAATCTACAGACTCACCATCCCACACACTCTCTAGCTATGATACTTCTGATACTGCAAGTGAACAGACAACCTTCTATACCAGAACTATATTATCAAGCCAAGGGAGCAGATGGGCAATTTCTCCTCTTTGTTGATTAGAATGACCTACTTTAATATGTGTACTACCATCAGGCACTCAGGCCTTCTTTATCTAGGAAGCAGAGTTCTGTAACCTAGTCAAAGTCATGGCCAACGTTTAGGGCATTGGCACATGCTTTAGTGAACAAGGGGTGCTTATCCACTCACTAGGCTGGGCAACCCAGTTCTTCTACTTAGCTCTCCTTGGACTACTGAATTCATGGCCCCTAGAGAAAGGATATCATTGCTGATATTGACGGGCAGGAGCTGATTAGAGAAACTAGAGATTTTAACCCTCAGGGGGATATGAAAGCTATCTTAAACTCTTTGACAGAATCACAGAATTCTGAGTTGAAAGGGACTTCATTGGCCAATGAATCCAGCAAAGACATGAAAGGAACATAATAATACACCCAATCTGTGGTCATCCAACCTCTACTGGATGATCTCCAACAAATGGAAAACCACTACCTTTGAAGGCAGGGCTGTTGTGGAAGAAAGTTGAGGATTTGATTGTAGAGGATAGGACTAGGAGCAATGGGGTGGAGGGGGGCATCAAGGAAACAAATATAAGTGTGACATAAGGAAGAATTTCCCATAATTGTGATTGTTGTTTCAGTCATTTAAGTCATGTCCGACTCTTTGTGGCCCCATTTGGAGTTTTCTTGGCAAAGATACCAGAATGGTTTGCTGTTTCCTCCTCCAGCTCTTTTTACAAATGAGAAAACTAAGGCAAATAGAATTAAGTGACTTGCCCAGGGTCCCACAGCTAGTAAGTGTCTGAGGTCATGGTTGAACTCAGGTCCTCCTGACTCCAGACCCAGAACACGATTCACTGTGTCACCTAACTGTCTAATAATTAGAGCTGTCCTAAAGTGGAATGGGCTGCCTTGGGAGAAGGTAAACCCTCTGTTGCTGGAGGCCTTGAAGTCAAGTTTGGAACACCACTTATCAGGTACATGTGGGTGGGTTGCAGTAGATGGCCTCTTATTCAAGTGTAAGTGAAAATGGATGACCTCTGGCATTGTGTGATTAGAAATTAATTAAAAGGGCAACAAGATCTCTTCTGACTTTGTGAGTAACACAATCCAGGGGGTTTCGATGGTGGCAGGAGAAGGAATGTGTGGCCATGGTCCTTAGCTAGGAAGGTCAGCACACAGTAGGTCAGGGAAAAGTTACTGTTGCAATTTCAACCCAGGGCACCAAAAACTGTTTCAGTGAGGGCTCTGCCCACCAAAAACTATTGGGGTTTTATGATGTGCTGTGGTGGAATCATCTCAAAGAATTCAGAGTCAGACTACCTCTAATTCAAGTCTAGGCATTTATGGAGATTGACACATCTCAATAAGCAGGCTAGGTTACCAGAGAAGCCAACAACTTCAGAGAGATCAAGATGGATTTTTATATGGTAAAGGTGCTGATTACACAATCAAAATTTACATAGGATATAGGAATATGATTAATAATAAAAAGGCAGGAGGAGTTTGTTAAGGGATTATGGAGGAGGGGTCCCACTGGTGGTTAAACATTCTGGTCTTGCTGCCCTCCAACTGGCTAGCTAGTGTGTTCCTATCTGGTCAAGATAGTTAGGTATTGTGGGCCTGTCTTGGGCTAGATGGATGATGTGATTGTGAATGAACACAAGAACACACCTGTTTCTGTGGGAATGGGTTTGGGGGCAGTGACTAGGTTGAAGCAGTGGCTGGAATTCCATCACATGGACACACCTGCTGTTCTATGAGAACTCTGAGTTCAGGGACACACCTGTTGTTCTAGTAAGCAGTGAGGCATATATGAAGAAGTTAGGACATTGGTGAGGGGTGAGGAGGGCCTGCTATTAAGTGGGGCCAGGCCTATAATGAAGGTAGAATCCTGGGGCTGGGGCAGATTTATTAGGATTGCATTACTACCACACAGAGAGTCTGGAGGCATTGCCAAAGTGGTAGGCCTCTTTCTGTAAACCCTCTGCCCAAGGGGGCACTCCTTCACTACAGCCACTCAGAATGCTGTTCCTACCTTCATTGCTTATGCATCACCATACATTCAGAGCAATCAAATAATGTGGGTAGAAGGCACATTGGAGTGTTAAACTAGAAATTGGATTTGGGGAGACAGACGCAGTGGTGGCAACCAAGGATCTGGTATGTTTGGTCATAAAAGGAATGAGAAACTATGGAAAGGAGCTGGGCTACACAGGGCAGGTGCAAGACAAGGAGAGATTTTTCTTCATTGAGAACAGGCCGATCCAAATTTGCAGGGAGATGGAAATGATCCTGGAAAGAAGAAGAGAGATGTTATCAAAGGAGAATCATCATGGCAGCCATGTCTATAAGAAGGTAGGAAAGGCATGAATCCAGACTACAAGAATCCCAGTGGTCTCCTAGAGTCCAGCCTCTCTCTTCTCTAATCCTTCTTCCATACAGAGACCAAAGGCATACTTATAAATCACATCTGCCCATATCACTCCCCAGCTCATGAAACTCCATTGATTCCCTCCCTATTGACTCCAAGATAAAATACAAAGGTCTTTGTTTTGTATTTCAGGCCCTCACTCTCTGCCCCAGCCCAGAATTCCAGGCTGGTTACACATGATACTCCTTCACACATTCTCTGTGATAGCTGAATTGGCCCATTTGCTGTTCTTTCTACCTAGCCTTCCATGTATCCCCATCATACCTTTTCTCAGACTGTACCCATGCCTGGAATGCTCTCCTTCCTCACATTCACCCTTCAAATTCCTGGCTCCCTTCAAACCTTCACTCAAGTGCCAAAGCCTCAGAAGCTCCCTTCCTTTTTTTGTTTGTTTTTCTCTTTAATTTTTTTTTCAATACTTAACTTTTATAAGATTTTGAGTTCCCCTTGCCTCTCCTTCCTCTCCCCCCTCCCCAAGACAGCATGCAATCTGATATGGGCTCTACATGTACAATGAAACTAAACATATTTCCATATTAGTCATGTTGTGAAAGAAGAATCAGAACAAAAGGGAAAAAGAACATTTATTCACACTTATGTGCTTCTTTAAGATTTGCTGAGCACCTTCTGATAATAATCCAGTGAGATAGGTAGTATAAATATTATTATCTTCAATTTATGGATAAGGAAAGTGTAGCTTTGAGAGGTTAAGTGATTTGTTCAGGGCCGTGCAGTTAATAAGTGTCTGAAGAAGGATTTGAACCCAGGTATCATGACTCCATAACCAACAATCTTTCCTCTATGACCATGACTATCACTATGTGCCATGCTTATGACTAGATGTGTGACCCTGGGCAAGTCACTTCATCGTGTTTACTTTGGTGTCCTCAATTGTAAAAAGAGATGGAGAAGAAAATGGCAAACCACTCTAGTATCCCTGCCAATAAAAAACAAGGTCACAAAGTCAGATACAACTGAGCAACAACATACAGAACATGCAGGACAACAACGAGAAAGAAAAAACAACAACAAAAGTGAAAATAGTCTGCTTTGATCTGCATTCAGACTCCCCACTTCTTTCTCTGGATGTGAATAGCATTTTCCATCATGAACCTTTTGGAGTTGTCTTAGATCATTGTATTGCTGAAAAGAGCCAAGTCTATCAAAGCTGATCATCACACAGCATTACTGTTACTGTGTACAACATTCTCCTGATTCTGCTCACTTCACTCAGACTTAGTTCATATAAGTCTTTCCAGGTTTTTTCTGAAATCCACCTGCTCATCATTTCTTATAGCACAATAGTATTCCATTACATTCGTATACCACAACTTGTTCAGCCATTTCCCAATGGATGAGCATCCCCTCAATTTACAATTCTTTACCACCACAAAAAGAGCTACTATAAATATTTTTGTACATGTGGGTTCTTTCCCATTTTTTATTATTTCTTTCAGATACAGAGCTAGTAGTTGTATTGCTGGATCAGAGGGTATGCAGTTTTATAGCCCTTTGGGCATAGTTCCAAATTGCTCTCCAGAATGGTTAGATCAGTTCCCAATTCCACCAACAAGGTATTAGCATTCCAGTTTTCCCACATCTTCTCCAACATATATAATTTCCCTTTTCTGTCGTATTAGCCAATATGATAGGTATGAGGTGATACCTCAGAATTGCTTTAATTTGTATTTATTTAATCAATAGAGATTTAGAACTTTTCTTCATATGACTAGAGATAGCTTCAATTTCTTTATCTGAAAACTATCTGTTTATATCCTTAGACCATTTGTCAACTGGGGAATGACTTATATTCTCATAAATATAACTCAATTCCACATATATTTTAGAAATAAGACCTTTATCAGAAACACTGGTAGTAAAAAATTGTTTCCCAAGTTTTTGCTTTCTTTCTAATCTTGGTTGCATTGACTTTAGGCAAAAACTTTTTAATTTAATGTAATCAAAACTATCCATTTTTCGTTTTATAATGTTCTCTATGTCTTATTTGGCTATAAATTCCTTCCTTCTCCATAAATCTGACAGCTAAATTATTCCTTACTCTCCAGTTTGCTTATGGTATCACTCTTTATGTCTAAATAATGTACCCATTTTGACCTTATCTTAGTACACAGTATAAGATGTTGGTCTATGTCTAGTTTCTGCCATACTATTTTCCAGTTTTCCCATCAGATTTTGTCGAATAGTCAGCTCTTATCCCAGAAGCTGGAGTCTTCGGATTTATCAAACAGTAGATTACCATAATCATTGACTACTGTGTCTTGTGTATCTAACCTATTCCACTTACCCACCATTTTATTTCTTGGCCAGTACCAAATAGTTTTGATGATTGCCATTTTATAATATAATTTTAAATCTAGTATGGCTAGCCCACCTTTCTTTGCATTTTTTTTCATTAATTCCCTTTATATTCTGGACCTTCTGTTGTTCCAGATGAATCTTTTTATTATTTTTTTTCTAGCTCTACAAAATAATTTTTGGTATTTTGATTGATATGGCAGTGAATGAGTACATTAATTTAAGTAGAATTGACATTTTTATTACAGTAGCTCAGACTACCCATGTACAATTGATATTTTTCCAATTGTTTAGATCTGACTTTATTTTATGAAAAAGTATTTTGCAATTATGTTCATATAGTTCCTAGGTTTGTCTTTGCAGGTAACCTCCCAAATATTTTATATTGTCTATAGTTCTTTTAAATGGAATTTCTCTTTCTATCTCTTGCTGCTGAGTTTTGTTAGTAATATATAGAAATGCTGTTGATTTTTGTGGGTTTTATTTTATATCCTGCAACTTTGCTAAAGTTGTTAATTATTTCAAGTGGTTTTTTAATTGATTCCCTAGGACTCTCTAAGCATGCCAGCATATCATCTACAAAGAGTGATAGTTTTATTTACTCAATGCCTATTCCAATTCTTCCCATTTCTTTTTATTCCCTTATTGCTAAAGCTAACACTTCTAGTACAATATTAAATAATAGAGGTGATAATGGGCATCTTTGCTTCACCCCTGATCTTATTGGGAAAGCTTTTAGCTTATCTCCATTACATATATTGCTTGCTGATGGTTTTAAATAGATACTTCTTATGCATCTACATTAGCAGATAGATACTGGTTATACTTCTTATAGATACTTTAAGGAAAACTCCATTTATTCTTATATTCTTTAATATTTTTAATAGGCATGGATGCTGCATTCTATGAAAAAACTTTTTCTGCATGTATTGAGATAATCATATTACTTCTATTAGTTTTGTTATTGATATGGTCAATTTTGCTAATATTTTTCCTAATATTGAGCCAGCCCTGAATTCCTGGTATGAATCCCATCTGGTCATAGTGTATTATTCTGGTGATAAATTTCTGTAGTCTCTTTGCTAATTTTTATTTAAATTTTTCCATCAATATTTTTTTAGGGAAATTGGTCTATAATTTTCTTTCTCTGTTTTAGCTCTTCCTGGTTTGGGTATCAACACCATGTTTGTGTCATAAAAATAATTTGGTAGGATTCCTTCTTTGCCTGTTTTTCCAAATATTTTATATAGTATTGGAATTAATTGTTCTTTAAATGTTTGGTAAAAATCACTTATAAATTCATCTGACCCCATTCTGTCTCTCCCTGTCTCCTCTCATTCTATTCCTCTCCTACCTCTTAATTTCACCTTTTAAAATATCATCCCTTCCTATTCAATTGATCCTGTGCCTTCTGTCTATGTACATATATATATACACACACTCCCATATGTATTCATATGCATTTATACCCTTCTATATATACATATGTGTATGCATACATGTATATACATTTATATTCCCTTCATCTATCCTCATACTGAGAAAAGTTTCATAAGTTA
>CM053585.1:13094785-13125093 GCA_028646515.1 Pseudochirops corinnae
TATATATATATATATATGCATATATATACATATACATGTATATACATATATATATATATGTAATCTCATATGCACTTTGTTTTTCTCTCCCTGCCATTAAGACAAGCTGTTTGAGGGTAGACACTACCAGGTTGGGATTGGATGCCAACCCAGCACCTGGCATGTAGCAGTGCCAAAGTCATTTCAAGGAGCTGAGGTCCTGCTATATGCCAGGTGCTTGAAATAAAAAATCAAAAGCTATGCAGTCTCTACTTCAGGGAGAATTTGTGTTCTACTGGATGGACACAATGCTTACTCTAAGAGGATGGGGCCTGAGTCTGTGTATATAAAGAAATCTCAGGTGAGCAAGCTCCTTTTACCAATGGCAGGGGGGCACCTTCTCTGTGACTCGGGGTTTTTTAATTGTATCCAACTCTTTGAGACCCCATTTGGGGTTTCTTGGCAAAGCTACTGGAATGGTTTGCCATTTCCTTCTCCAGCTCATTTTGCAGATAAGGAAACTAAGGCATGCAGGGTTATGAGACTCGCTCAGGGTCACACAGCCATTAAGTTATCTCAGGCTAGATTTGAACTCAGGAAGTTAAGTCTTCTGACTTCAGGCCCAGTGCTCTGTGCACTGCAGCTCCACCTAGCTGCCCCATATTTAAAATGTAGTTCCTAATCAATTTTAATGGGTTGATCCATGGATTTTTTTAAAAAGAACTGTATAAACATATGGGTTTTCTAAGTCACTATGTTACCCATAGCAATCCTTATGTATAGTTTAGTGGTCCCTTTTTCTTTTTGAGTTTGACACCACAACTGTAGAGGGATTTCTTGTTCACATACAGATGGGACTAGCTGGTCTGAGAACAGCTTCCATACCTGACATCCTGGGAAGCAAGGTTCCAAAGGACTCCCTTCTCCCCCTTACCCGTATAACTATGACTTCCTGCTTTTGGTGGTTAAGTCTGATTATTAATTTTAGATTTCAACTACTGCCTCAGGAACTTAAGAACTGTATGACCCTGGACAAGTCACTTAATCTCCACCTTGCTCCATTTCCTCATCTGTAAAAATGGCAATAATAGCATACACCCCTTGGTTGCTATATCCCACCGCTGAAGCCAAGATTTGAGGAGAGATCATCTGACGTACTAGCCTGAGCTCTTTCCACTATGTCCTAATTCCTTTCATATGACTTTCTATATTTTGACCACATGCAGTTGGCTTCTTTTTGGCTCCTGTCTTTGCTATCATTCTTATAAGAATAACCATAGGATCATAGATAGAAGTAGAAGGGATTGTAAAGGTTGAGTTTAACTCCATTTTACAGGTGAGATGACTGAGCCACAGGAGAGCCTAAGTGACTTATCTAAAGTTCCACAGCTAGTAAGCATAGAAGGTGAGATTTAACCTAGCTATTCCTGACTCCAGGTCCAGTGCTCTTCTCCACTATGCCATGGTGTCCTATATAAGCTTCAATGTCCACAAATTCCAGAATCAATCATGTTTAGTGTTTTCATTTCATTCTGGGGTTACCCAAAATTTCATTAAAAAGCTAGAACATATGAAGAAAGACGTGATCTGCATCCAGAGAAAGAACTGACAAATAGAAATACGTCTAGAATAAATTAACATATACATGTGTGTGTGTGTGGCTCATGGTAGCCATCTCTAGAGTGGACGAGGGAAGAAAAAATCTAAATTTACATGATAACTTTATTTTGTATTTGAAAGGAATAGCAAGTTGTACGTAATGGATTTGCCATTTCATACACAATCATCTTTTTTTTGGTATTCTGTGTTATGGAAATGCTTGTTTTAATACATAAATTTAAAAATATAAAACAAAGCTGGGTAAACAGTACAGTATCATGGCAAAAGAAGAGAACAAGAAACCGTAGTCTTATGTTCCCTGTTCTGCCATTAACTATGATTGTTGTGATGGGATAAATCGATTTCCTTTTCTGGACCTCCAGTGAGATCTAAAAAGGAAAAGTGATTTCTAGTCAGGCCCCATCCAGAATATAACAACAGCAGCCATGATGCCACCCAGGTTTTGCCACCTAGCTCAGTATTGTGCTTGGTTCTGGGCATCACATCTTTAAAAAGATATTGCCTCTTTTTGTGTCTTAGCACAATTGCATGCACACAGTAGGTGCTTAATAAATGTTTATTGATTGATATATCGATGTTGATTATGGTATTCAAGCCCAAGGGTTGTGGAGCCACTGTCTTCAACAGTGACACGAGTTTGTCACTGTAGCTTTCTGATTGTTAATATCAGTCAAGGCACAAGAGTGACCCTTACACTGTAGGATGGTTTTCCTTCCTGGACACCAAAATCTTTCTCTACAAATAAGCCCTCATTGCTCCTGGTTCTACTCTCTGTGACAAAATAGATCAATACTAATCTCTCTTCCACACTGACAGTTCTGCAAACCTGGAAATACACTGAGTAATATGATTTAAGAACTGGATGCTCATCCCTTTTCTCCCCCACTATACACACATACTCACACACATACACACATGCAAACACACACAAACACATGCACACACATACGTGTACACACATACACATACAAACATGCACTGCACACTTCAACACACATACACACATGTGTGCACACGTGCATGCACACACTCACATACACACATGTGCACACACATATACACACACATGTGCACGTGCACATATACACACAAACATACACACGCACGCACATGCGTGCGCACGCACACACACACACACACACACCCCTCCTTCAATCTGTCTGAACTTCAGTCAATCAGACACCTTATTTGGTTTGTGAAGAAGACCTGCTGAGAAGATCAGGGATTTAGTCAGTAACATCTTTGTGTGAATAAGTTTGGGAGAAGTGGAGTCAGAGAAATAGCCACATTCAAACTCAAGTGGCACTGTTGACTCTTGAGTGCAGTATATCACCAGTATAATCATGGGAAAATCATTGCATTTCTTGGGACCTTGTTTCCTCATCTATAAAATGTGCCAGCTGCCTTCTAAGGCCCCTTCCGGCTCTAAATCTATGATCTGTGCCTTTTCTGACACGTATCTGAGAAATGCTGATAAAGTGAGAGCTTTGCTATGGTCCGGAAAGGTTAGAAGGATAGAGAGAATTTTGGAGTTTAGGATATTGTCAGGTAGAAAGAATGAGGAGCCAAATGGAAGCCTTTTAACCAGAAAGTAGCATGAAGTCTTGTGCAGAAGGGATCAGGAGGAAGGAAGGAATGGGGAGAGAAATAATGAAGGAGGAAAGGAAAGGAAATCCTACAGTTTTGTACCTCCAGCAAATGATCTGAAATATTTTCATTGCTACTATCATCCCACTCATTCTTGCTTTCTGACACTTAACCTCAAATAATGACCAACTCAAGACTGTCACCACTTGACAGGATTGTGCCAAATTTCAGACAACTCCATAACCACTCATTAACATGTGGTGTCGGAGGTCAGAAACTTGTATATTTTTCCTCTACTAAAAATTTCCAAAAAAGGAAAATGCATCCCCAATCTAATTCTTTCAGAAGAGAGACTCCCAGACAAGGTAATTTGGACACACCCAGTTCTCCCTGGCAGTCATTAGGCACTCTCTCTGGCCTTTGCAAAGTACAGGCAATCTTGTTAGTGATGCTGCTTGTTAGCGTTAACTGGCTGTGTGGGAGGAGGGAACGTTGGGCTATCCAGCTATTTCTGTACTTTATTAAAGTTCCCTCTGCAGCTAGCCAGACATGGTGGCCTTTGGCCCTTCCTTCCCTTCTGTTTGATTAAAGCCATCATTACAGTGTACCTCACTGCCCACCCCACCGCGTTCCTTCTCCACTCATCTTCCTCGTCCTTTGATTGATTCACTAGGGAAGGAACACCAGAGAGATGCTCTCACATTCACATGAGAGCACTAATGCAGGAAGATCTTAAAACCACTTGGAGGGATGAGGGGGGAAGGGAGGCAGCTCAACTTTCATGCCGGCTTCCCTGGTTTCCTTCAAGTCTATTAAAATCCCATCTTCTACAGGAAGCCTCTCCCAACTCCTCTTAATTCTAGCACCTTTGTCCTTTTAGTATTTCCTATATATCCTGTATATAGCTTGCATGAACATATTTGTTTACTTCTTGTCTCCTCCATTAGATTTCAAGCTTCTTGAAGGCAGGAACTGTCTTAGAAAAGTTCCAAGCATGTAATAGTTGCTTAATGGTTAGTTGTTGTCCTTCATTCTCAAAGAGGAGCAAAATGACTTCATTTTGCTTCACAAATGTTTCCTGACTGACTGATTTACCCAAGTGACAAGGTCCTATTAAGCAGTAACTCCACAGCCCCCACTGCCCATTGTGCATGTGAGTCCACTAGACCATGGGATATGTAAGTCAATATCTGATGCTTTCATGGGTCCATAGGATTAATAGCCAGAAAAGACAATAGTGATCAACCCTTCCTACCTTGTGTTACAGAAGAGGAAATTGAAGCCTGGGGTGGCTAAGTGACTTGTCCAAAGTCACTCAGCCCTTAGAGTTCAAAGGGATCATAGGATCACCTAGCATTTGGCATAAGCCTTTAGAGAATGATTACAAAGAGAATGAAAAGATTACAAAGATTATTAAATTAAGCATAATCCATTATTATAAAGATATCTGTTACTAATCAAACTGAGCTCAGAGAGTTTCTCTCTGTTGCATGACTAGTAATTCTGAAGACAAAATTCAAACCCTGGTCTTTCTGGCCCTGGGTCTAATGCCTGATACATGTGACCACCGGGAAATGACCTTAACTACCAAAGGAGCTGTCCATACCATCAGGCTCAGGAGGAGACAAAAGAGAAAGTCACTCTTAGAGATGCCTTCCTAGAGGAGGGAGCATCTGGGCTGAACCTTGAAGGTTGAACTGATTGATTGATTTGAATAGATTGAGAGTGGGAAGAACACTCCACAGTGTTAGTCAGTAAGCACTTATTAAACACCTACCTCATACCTTGCAAGCATGGTGTTGAGCCCTAGGGGTACAAAGAAAGACCAAGGACAGTTTATGCCCTCCAGGAGCTCACAATCTAAGCAATCAAACAAATATGTACAAACAAGCGACAAACATAAGAATTGAGAGAGATTCAGAAAGGCTTTCAGTAGAAGATGGGATTTTAGCTAGAATTGAAGGAACCCAGGGAAGCCAGAAAGCAAAGTTGAAGAGTGAGAACATTCCAGGCATGGGAGAGAGCCAGAGAAAATGCCCAGAGCAGAGATGGAGAGTCTTCTTCCTAGAACAGCAAGGAGACCAGTACTACTGGATCAGAGTACATGGTTGTTAGGTGTAAACAGACTACAATGGTGGGGGAGGAGGGAGGGAGAGGTTGTGGGTCTAGATTATGAAGGGCCTTGAACACCAAACAGAGGAGTTTTATATTTGATCCTGGATGTGATAGGGAGCCACTGGAGCTTGCTGAGTATACAGATGCAAAAATAAACACAGTGTGTTCAGGAGACAGTGAGCCTGGCTGGAGCCAAGGTTAAATTCAAAGCCTCTTGATTTGGTTTGACATGTTTGGGGTTTTTTTCCAAAGAGTACAAATATATGGCAAACCATTTGCAAACTTTGTAAAGGCAGAGAGGACATTCACCAGTCCCTTTACCCTTAACGGCACACTTTGCAAACAATTCTCATCCCCTTTTTGAACAACCCTATGAGGCAGACACTACAGAAATTATTCTTTTACAGATGAGGAAACTGAGGCTCAAAGAGATTGGATGACTTTCCCATAGTCACATACATCATGATTTTTTTTTAATAGCTCAAATTTCTATAGTGCTTTAAAGGTTCACAGTAGCCTGGCGAGAAGGGTAGAACAAATATTTTCCCCATCTTACAAATGAAGTGATCAAATGAGGCTCAGAGAGGTTGATTGACATGGCCAGGGCCACACAACCTGCTAGAGACAGTGATGGGATTTACAGTTGGCTTTCTCATCCTTTTTTTTTTTATCCCAAGATCTGTGTTTCTGCCCTTGTACCATACTTTGTAACTTTGTGCATGTCACCGTATTCTGTTATACTTCACCACAGCCAAATAATGTATGTGAATATATTTGTGTTTTATTCTAGGGTCTTTCTTCCCTGAAGCTAAGCCCTCGGATACAGTTTTTAAAATAGTCTTTTGGCTCGGATACTTAAACAGCTGCATCAACCCCATCATCTATCCCTGTTCCAGTCAAGAGTTTAAAAAGGCTTTTCAGAATGTCCTGAGAGTCCAGTGTCTCCGAAGAAAACAGTCCACAAAACATACCATTGGCTATACCCTCAACCCACCCAGCCACGCCATACAAGAGCACAAGGACTTGGTGCGTATCCCAGTGGGATCAGGGGAGACCTTCTATAAGATCTCCAAGTCAGAGGGGGTCTGCGAGTGGAAAGTTTTCTCTTCTACATCCAGTGGGCCCACTAAGAATACTGTGTCCTATGACCAGTCTACCTGCACCTCAGCCCGGGTGAGAAGCAAAAGCTTTCTGAGGGTCTGCTGCTGCATGGGGTCCTCAGGCCCAGTCATTCAAGAGAACCGCCAACGGCCCACCATTAAGATCCACACCATCTCCCTCAGTGAGAACGGGGAGGAGGTCTAATGGGCTGGAGCAGTCCCAAGGGAGAGGGGTGTCAATAGGGAATTTGTCATTCCATCTCCCACTCATCAAACTGGATTGTTACTCTTACTGGAGTAAAGGAAATGGCCTTCCATCTCGGGTGGAGTGGGGAGGAAAAAGGGAGAGGTGAGAGATCATCTCCTAGTTCAGTGACTTAGGACGATGGTCATCATTATTTCCTTGCTGGGAACACTCCCTCTGAGCCTTCCTTTTTGTCTTTGGTCATTCCAATGAAAAATATCATGGGAAACAAAATTCCCTACACAATCCAAAAGACTATAAATATATGATTATGATTTCATCGGGAATATTTTCAGCGCACACTCTAAGTTTGGAGTTATTTCTTGATGGCGTGAGATTTTTTTTTTCCAGGCTGAATTTACTGATGGCCTCAGTCACTATTTTAGTGAATAAGAACGGGGGAAGGAAAGGGAGAGTATTCAGAAATGGAGTTCAGTACCTCTAAGCATATTTCCCTCCCCTCTGAGGGAAAGTTCTTCAACCTGACCACTGCAGATCCTTCCTGAATCTCTGTTGTGGGAAATATGGGAGTGAGGTTTACTTTTTCTCTGGATTCTTCCTTTGATGCCAAGCCTCAGTCTCCAGAGACTAGCATGAGATGACATTCATTCAGTTCTTGAATCAAAGAGAGGGGAATTTTTTTTTTGGGGGGGGGGAAGTGGGGTGTTGAAAGTGCCAATGAGGTGACTGAAATCCTTTACTCATAAAGTTCAGTAATTCATCATGTACTTATTAATTGCCTTGTATGTGCTGGATGTTTGTCATACAAGAAAGAAAAGAACACAGTCCCTGTTCTCAAGGAACTCACAGTCTAATAAAAGGTATACTATGCACACAGATAATTAAAATGCCAGGTAAGGTGTTATGGGGTCAAAGGAGGGGAATAGGCAAAGTGCTGTAAGAAGACTGGGGGAAGGAGAGGTCACATTTAGCCAAAAGATTTGATTCCATTCAAAAGCACCTAATTAAGAAGCTAATATGTCCCAAGAACTCTGCTAGACCCAAGTGTATATGAAGACAAAAATGAAACAGTCCTTACCCTCAAGAAGTTTGCCTTCTGTTGAAGATCAGACTTTGATTTAATTCAACTCCCTGCAAAAAAATGTACTAAATACCTTCTGTCTTCAAGGTAGAGTGCTAGACTCTGGAGGAAGAGAGGTACAAAAATGAAAACCAGATAGTTCCTGTCCTCAGAAAGCTTACACTCTACTGGGCAATCCGGATGAGAATTGTAATACAACTCTACCTCCTGTTACTACTCTGAAAGTCAGCATGACAGTGGCTAGAATCCTGCTTCAGATGTGTATGAACCATGTGACCCTGAAAATGAGGGAAAGAATAGCACTTACTTCACAAAGTTGTTGTGAGGCCCAAAGGAGATAATATAGAGTGCATAAAGTGCTTTGCAGATCTTAAAAGCACTGTCTCAAAGTCAATTGTTATTATATTTATATACTTTATCCCCCAGTAGAATATAAACCCTTTAAAAGTGGGAAATCTTTCATTTGGGGTTTTGGATCCCCAGCACCTAGTACAGTACCCAACCTCTAGGGATAATGGAGAGACTAGACCTGATTTCTTTGACATATGGAACTCCCAGTGTGGAAACTCCCTCTCTCAATGCAGGTCAGTGTCTTGTCTGCGACTTCATCTTAGAGAGTTGTCTAGAACCCTACAAGATTCCTTGCCCAGGGTGACACAGCCAGTAAGTGTTAGAGACAAGACACAAAACCCAGATCTTCCTGACTCTGCAATCCCATCACAGAGTCATGTAGTCAATATGTGTCAGAGGCAGGACTTCCACCTAGGTTTCCCTGGTCTTGAGCATGAATCTCTATCTCTTCATTAATATCTGTGGGTTTGTTGAATTAAATTTCATCTTACTTATAAAATCAGTTAAGTCATTTTGAGGAGCTGATGAGCAAAAAAAAAAAAAAAAAAGAAAAGAAAAAAAAAGTCATTTGCCACACACTGAATGGAAGGGAAAAGAGAGAATGAGAAAGTCAGGAATGTGATGCACCTGAAGGTTGAGGCTGCCAAACAACTCCCCAGCTTCTTCAGTTTGGCCAGGGCCAGAAAGACAAATCACCTGCTCTTTCAGAAACTCATTTATGAGCAAATGAAGAGCGGCTCGTCCTTCCAGGCACATCAGGACTTCAATATCCATTACTTGTTATTGAACAATGTGCCAGGCTCAGACTATCCAATACACCTGTGGTGTGTGGGTGGGAGTCAGCTCCGATTCACAAGTGTGTCTTCTTGCCACATCAGTGATGCCAGTGCTTAGCAGATGGCCTCTGGACCATTTCCATGGTATCTTTCTTCCCTTGGTCTAACACCTTTCCTTTAACATTTTCAAAGTGTTTAGTAAGCAGAGACACAAGTAGGAATTTGCACCCAGGGCAAACGGCATGAAATGATTGTAGTGGACATGATGGGGTGACACCTTGTACTTTCCTGTCCTAATTTATTACTCTTGACTAGGTGCTCAACTCAGTGGTCTCAGTGATCTCAAAGGCTTATTCAGGAGTACTGTCAGCATTCCCTAAATCAAAGGTGTCAAACACTCCCAAGTGCAGGACCAACCAGATATAATTAAAATGTAATTGGGAAGTATTTAACAAAATAAAGAAAAAGACAATAGAACAGAGATAATGTTAATATATGGTTTTTCTAAGTCAATATGCAATTCACAGGGACCCTTATGTATGGTTTAGTGGCTCCATTTCTACTTCTGTTTGATGCCGCTGCTCAAAAATATTGGTCCCCAGTGACATAGCCCTGATCACCTCACCCTAGTTAAGGAATAAAGTTTACCTAGCCGTCAGAACAAAGTCAAGCTAGACTTCCATTTCCTTTCTTGCAATTCTGGCAATGATACTGTAGTCTGAGGTCATCACCTCCCACATTGCAATGAAGAATGTTTGATGGGGATCAATCAAGAGTATCTGTGTGCACTTTCTGCACAGTTGGGAAGGGATGGAGGATATTGTCCCTGAAAGTGCTCATCAGCTTCTCCTGTGAAAAAGCTCTTCCTGCATATGTCCTCACTCCTGTTGGTGTAATGAGCCTTCTACCTTGTACCCAAACCAGGTTTGCATGGTGGCTGAACATAAATCCTAACTTCCTTTATGGCAAATCCCTTCCTCTCTCTAAACTTCAGGCTCCTCTTCTGTCAAAGAAATAGTTCTCACTTGAGGGCCTGTGAGTTCCCTTTGACCTCCAGATTATCACTCAATGACACTGTGGTCCTATAACTTTCACAAATTCTATAGTGGTTACATAAGGTGATGGGGATCCTGCCATGTCTGACAAGTCTTCCTGAACAGGAAAAATTTAGGGATCAAAACTTAAAGGGTTCAGAATGACTCAGGAGGTGAAAATAAACTGAATTTGGAGCAAAAGACTCCAACTACTCCACTTAAGATCTGTGTGGCCTTGAGCAAGTAACTTAACCTCTCCTTGCCTCAGTTTCCTTATCTGTAAAATGATGAGGTTGGATTTTGTTTCTAAAATCCCTCCTGGCTCTTACTTAATAGTCCTAAGGACTTTTCTGTCATCCTTCACTTAAAATCATCATGAATTTATCTGAATTGGATGGAACTGCTTTCATCTAAGTTGAAATGTGTAGACAAGACTCCCCCTTCTTACCATCACCTACAAGAATATCAGCCTCTTGGGAAGTATAGTAGTTTCTGGTCCCCCTGATGTAGATGATGTCTTTTGAGAGAAGATCTCTAAGTACCTTAAACTTAAGTATCTCAAACCTTAATTTATGGTTAAGAAACCCTTGATAATAGTAGCTAGAATTTCTATCATGCTTTAAGGTTTGCAAGGCACTTCACATTTTTTTCATTCAATCCTCCCAACAACCTTGTGACATGGGTGTTTTTATTATATACGTTTTACAGATTAGGGCACTGAAGCTAAGAAAAGTTAAAAATAGCTTTGCCTAGGATCACACAACCAGTGACTGGAGCAGGATTCGAATGCAGATCATTCTGTTTCCAAGTCCTCCTTTGCCTCATCTAGCCACCTAAAACAAAAACAAAACAAAACAAAACAAAACAAACAAAAACATGGCAGAAGCTTAATCTTAAGTTCTAGTGAAATTAACTAACCAGAAAATTATCCAGTAATCTGACATCAACCACAATGACTATTGCAATGTCAAATATAGCTAAACACCTTAGCCCCCACCATCTACATTCTCTGGAAACTAAGAATTACATTCTGACATTTTCCCATAGCATGAAATTGGTAATAAAATTATATGCAATTGTCCATTTAAAATTTTGACAATATCATCTCAATTTTAGCATGTTGGGTTAGGGAAAAGTAGATTGGCAGCTTCAATTGCCTTTTTAACCCATCAACCAAATCAATCTCTGCAACTCAGAGCATGCGACACTGTCTGAAATCATTATATATTGGCACCAAGTCTTGATGTTTTCTCTTTTAAGACAATGACAGTCATGGTTAGACCCTTTTCCTGTCTCGTATTTATTGCTTCTATTTTTAGTTTGGAGAATTTGCACAGAATGATTGGGATTGAAAAGGTTTCTAGAATGTATTCAGGTAGGAACTTTGAAGTGGCTATAGAAGTCAGAACAGCTAATGGGAAGGGCCAAACTCATAGGACTAGGGATCATTTGAGCGTGCGAAATGCCTGTGTTAAATTGGACAAAGACCTATCTTGTTCTGGTAATAAGGAGGCATGAAGAGACTCGGGAAGTGAGTATTTGACTTACCGTCTATACTTGAGCTTTCTTTGGAACCTTTTGCTCATTTTCTTATGTCTGGGATTACTCCAACCTAAAGACCACATTTGATGTATGTGAATACCCACTTAAAACATTGAGTCGCCAAAACCATGCCTTTGGGTGAGCTAAGTTCCAGAAGAAAAGAAAAAAATAGTGCCTGTGTTATGATTTTTTCAGGGCTCAAAATTATCTCCCCAGATCTTTTTCTTTGTTTTCTTAGCATTGACTTCTAAACAGCCTTGGCATCATCAGCATTAGGATTCTATTCTGTGATGTTAAAGTTAGGAAGAGAGTTAGTTGAGTTAGGGAAAAAAATTCAAAATTTCTTCTCCTTGATCTCATTTGATCTTTCCAAGAGTTGATGGAAAGGGCTAAGATTTGGCCCTGTTTAAGAGGACAAATTCAGTTCAATTCAAATCAATTCAACAAATATTTACTGAGTAATTGCTATGAACTAGGTACTGGACCAGTCTCTGAGGGCGCAAAGATAAATCAAAGCACTCCCTACCTTCAATGAGTTTAGACTCTATTGGGAAAGGAAATGGTAGTCACTAGAGATTATGGTCTGTAAATGAAATCATCATATTCAGTAAGAAGAAGGAGTTGGCCTTTTCTGTTTGGCCCATGGGGGCAAAACTAGAGTAATGAATGCTAACCTGCTAACTCTTCAAGTTCTCCAAAAATAGAATGGGAAATCTTGGAGGTGGTTGGCTGTTGTTAATTAGATAACACGAGCCAGAAAACTTGTCAAGAAATTCTTACTGTGGTACAGATTGGAACAGATGATGTTTAAGATCCTTTCCAATTCTATGATTCTATTTTTCAACTCATACTTGCTTCTCTTGAACTTCCTTGCCTAGAGGATAGTTCGTTAGCTGAGATCATTTCAGTTGTGAGTACCAAGCACCAGTATTTTCCCCCTCTGTATCAAGATTAACATCACACAGCTATTTTGATCCACCGATCATGGGAGCATAGATTCTCTATCTGAGCATGAGAATATTTCACTAACTGTTTGTTTGAGTCCGTGATTTATTTATTCCTTGGTGTCTAATCACTTTCACTCTTAATAAGAATTCTTCAGACACTCTTCAATTGCTTCTGGGGCTAGTTCTGTTCAAATTCCTTCCTCTTTGTGAAAAGGATGCTCTCTTGCCCACAAGAAGACTCTACTAATTAAGTGTCATTGAAGGGAGTCCCACTGCAGACAGGAAATACTATGCTATGATAAGCAAAATTCTCCTTTGGAAGTCCCACTGGAGCAACTAAGGAACAGGTGCTGGAAGAGACTTTGGTGCTCACTTATTGTAATCTCTTTTCATACCACTAGGACTTTTAACCCTGAAAACACCTTCAAACAGCTCCAGCCGGAGCCATTGACGACACTCTATGCATCTCTTCCTTGCCCACAAACTTGGTCACGGAGCAAGGCTGATCTCAGCCTGCTTTGACTCCCATCATCTTCATAAACAATGCTGGCCATGAGCCCTATGGCCCTGCAGAGCCTCTCCGAGATGGGTGAGTGGAGATTACAGTTTGCACTTTTGCTGATGGGAGTGGCAAGAGCCAGTGGCCAAAGAGGAATCCAGTAAGTTAAGCTTCTTACAGAGGACATTCAAGCTGTCTGCAAATGCTCAGTTCATCTTGCTCCTCTTCATGTTTCCAAGAGCCCACTTGGTAAGGGATGGCCATCGTATAAAAATCCTTGTCTACACAGCACAGGGAAGCTGTCCTACAATATTCTCGACGACTAAAGCATGGATAAGTTGTACTCCATACCAAATTGGGTATTAGATAAAGTGGCCAGGAAAGATGGCTTTTTCTTTTCCCCACACCCACCTCCATCTCCCAGAATTTGTTCAAAGTGAGATAGCTTAGTTATTTTTTCTTGGCCTCTTAGATCCAGGACCAGTGGTGAGTTAAGTGGGAAAAACAAACAATTCTTTTATTATAGTATGACCAGTATTTCTGCTGCTCATCTTGTGTAGTGTTGACAAGTAATGGGAATTGTTAGTAGGACAAAGAGTGAGGCACATCTAACAGTAAACTAAAAAAAAGAGTCCTGGGATAAATTTAGACCATATCTGGGAAATGAAAGGATGATAGGTTCATAAATTTAGATCCCAGTGGTCATCTAGGCTAACCTCATCATTTATAGTTAAGGAAACCAAGGTCCTTAAAGGTGAAGGGACTTCACCCTGTATAGCCCAAGGTCAAACATGTAGTAAGAGACAGAACCAGGATTTGAACCTTGACACCATAGAATAGAGGAAAGAATGCTAGCTGGGAAGGCAGCACGTCTGGATTCTACTCTCAACTCAGCCACTTACTATCTGTGTGGCTTTGGACAAATTCAGCTCCCTCAACTGCAAGATGAGGACATTGTACTGGAAGACCACGAAGATACCTTCTAGCTCTAAATCTATGGACCTGTTATCCTAAGGTGCTTGAATATTAATAAACCATTAAAATTGTGCAAGTCAAGTGACAACCTAACAACACAGTACAATTCAATGAAATACAATAAACTGAAGAAATTAGGTAAATTGGGGTCTGTGAAAGTAGAGGAAAAGGTGGAAAGCCTTGAGTCCCTGAGTTCATTATTTGAAGGCTTTAGACGTTATTTTCATGTGTTTCCCTACTTCATAGGAATACGGATATGAGGCTGTCAGGGACTTCAGAAGCAGGCCATCTAGTTCATTTTTCCTCCTTTTGCAAATGAAGAAACTGAGGCACTAAGTGACTTCTCTAAGGTATCCATGGTTGAAGGGCAATGGAAACAGATTCACAGAAACACAACATGACAGAGTTTAGGAGACAAAGCTCAGGCCAAGAGAGGGGAAGGCCCTGGTCCTCTGGTTAGTGATTGGGCTAGAAGTCTTATTTGTAGGCCAATATCCATACTTCCTTAGCTGTCAAACAACCCATTGACTCTGCAGAAATTCCTAGCTGGAATCCCATCCCCAATAGTGCTGCATGCCAGCCTGGTCTATCAATCAATGATATTCATTCATTCATTCATTCAATCAATCATTCAGTGGTCACTGTTCGAGAATGCTTCTTTATGGCCCCACAGTATCTTCCCCTGTTCTGCCCTGCCTTCCCTTTTGCCCTACTTCCTCCTCTTTACTTCCCTCAAAAGAACTAATTTTTCTGGTATACTAGTACAATTTCCTTCATAACCATTCTCTTCTTCATTAAGTTTTATTAATTGCCTACTATTTGCAAAGCTCTGTGATAAGTGCCAAGGATGGCAAGGCAAAGAAACCAACGGGAAACACAATCATTTGGTTATTTTCTTCCCCATTAGGATGTACCCTCTTCAAGAACAAGGGCCTTCCTGTTTCTGCCTTTCTTTATCAATGCCAGGCCCAGAGTAAGTGCTTAATAAATATTGGTTGATTGATTGAAATACTCCAGCCTTTAAGATGCTCTTGAAGAATTCTACTGGTGCAAGAAAGTGGTATTGTAGCATATGGACAGATAAGGAAATATAACACTTTTGAGGAAGAAGAGAACATCAGGAGAAATTGTTCTGGGAAGGCTTTGGGGATATCCAAGATAAGCCTAGAGGGAAATTATTGATTCTGAGAGGCAGAGAAGAGGAGGAGAATCGAGTATAGTCATGGGGAATCCACAGAGGCAAGATGGGGAATATCAAGTTCAGGGAACAGCCAGCAGTTCAATTTTACAGAACATGGAGAGAAGTGGGGGGTAAGTCTGAGAATATAGGATAAAGTCTGATTATAGTAGGTTTGAAATGGCAAGCTAAGGAATTCATATTTATGGCATAAGCAAAGGAGAGTCATGGAAGGCTTTTGACCCAGAGAGTGATGAGATCAATCATGTACATTAGGAAAATTATTTTAGACATCATATGGGGATGGAAACACTATAGAAAGAGGGGTAAATTTCTAGTCCAGGAAATGGATAATGAAGGCTATACTAGGGTGGTGGCATCAGGAGTGGAGAGGAGGGATTATACAGGAGTATAAGGAGGACTTTGTGACTGATCAGACAGAAGCAGGGGAGCAGTGGTGGTGAGGGATCAGAAAGAACCAAAATATTTATTTCAACTATAATGTATACATCTAAGTCCCAGAGTCACTGAATATGAAAGTCAGAAAATACTTCAATGGCCATCAGGTCCAATCCATACCCAAAAATGAATGTCTGACCATGATGGGCTTCCAACCTTTGTTCTAAGACTTCCAGGCAGTCAGAACATACAATACACACATACACACATACACACATACACACATACACACACACACACATACACACACACCACTTTTACAAATCTCTGATTTTCCTGATATCAAGCTAAGTTCTTCCCCTCTACAGCTTCTCACTGCTCCTATTTCCACCCTCTGGGGCCAAGCAGAATAAGTCTAATCCTTCTGAAACATAACAGTTCTTAAAATACTTGAAGAGAGTTGTCAGGTCTTCTCTTCTCAGTCTAAACATCCCCATTTCTTTCAAGTGTTGCTCATGTGGCTTGGTCTCTGAATCCATCTGCATCTGGGTTTCCCTCTTCTGGAGGCTCTCTAGCTAATCAGAGCCAAATCAAGACAAGCTAACAGAGAACAGTCTTATGGGCTACATGTGTCAAGACCTCAATTCTAATCTCAGGTTACTCCGTTTGATTTCTAGATCATAAAGTCATAGGACCATCAATTTAGAGATAAAAGGGACAAGGCTATCAAGTGCAACTCTTTCATTTTACAGATGAGAAAACTGAAGCACAGAGAGGTAGTATAGTCACCAGAGTTACACATATATTATGTATCTGAGGCAGGATTGGTAGGACCATCAATCTAAAACAAGAAGACATTTAGAACTTTAAGGCCATAGAGGACATCAAGTCAAGCCCCACCTTTTATAGATGAGGAGTGTAAGACACAGAGAGAGTGACTTGTCCAGGACCACACAACTAGTTAGTATCTGAGGCAAGATTTTCATTCAGCTCATCTTGATTCCAGGTACAGCACTCTATTCACTATACCATTTAGCTCCAGAATTTATACAAGCAATGGTATGACATGAGGATATCTATAGGCCAAGATTTAGCTCATCATGGTCCAATCTGACTATGGTCATTCAGTCACATTCCTAGCCTATGTTTGCCTTCTTGCCATAATCCTTTCCATATCGTCTGCTCCTAGCTGTGGGCCTTAAACTTGGTTTAAGTGGCCCTAAGTAAATTTTAGATATGAAGTTCATGGTCTAATTCAGCCTTGCTTGAACATATTCTATCCATATCAATCATTTGTGGGGTTTCTAGGAAGAAAGCTACTGGCTTATTGCAGGATTTTATTGGGAATGTTTGGTACAGATGAAAAATAAGACAATTCAACTTTTTAGGTAATCACAGAAGTAAGGAACAAGATTGGGAGCCCAAAGCCTTTGGAAAAGTCCTTTCCCCCTCTCTGGACCTTAGTTACTTTGTTTTTAAAATGATGATATTGGACTACATGATCTATAAAGTCCCCCCAGCTATAAATCTACGATCTGTAATCAATTAGCAATGTTAATACTACAGAAGCAAAGAAATCGCAATATGAATGTATTCTATTATGAATGAAAGCCTCTTATGAGTAGGGATTGTTTCATTCTTTGTATCCTCAGGACTCCAATGCTTAGCATATGATAGGTACCTAATAAATGAATACAGATGAATTGATTGATTTTGAACATGAAGGAATACAGATTTACCTTACCTTAAGAAAAACCAGTATATCCAGATTTGAGCTGACAAACACAGATAAACGAGGGAGTGGGAGATTTCTTGTAATTTTTCTGAAACCATGGCCTTCTACTATTTGTAGCAATCTACATGGCTACATGCCAAAAATATCTTGGCATTAAAACAGACTTTTGCTTATCATCAAAAGCCCTGAACAGTTTCCCAAGATCTCCTCTGTACTTCTGCTGTGGGTCCACATCATTATCCACTTGAAATGACCAGCCTACATAGAATCACTAAGGTATTGACTCAATGAGTTGCCCATCCCACTAGATGTTGTAATCTAGCCAATATGCACTTTTCATCCACTTTGTTTTTCCATTATAAATGACTGGGTTGAACTATTTCATGTGAATATGAATTGCCTGCTTCAGGAAAGGATTCTTCAGTTCTATAAAGGGACAAATATTTGTTCCACTCAGATTCCCTCTCATTTCCCTCATAGTAAACAAAAGTATAATTTGGTACCTCATGGTGAACTGAAGTATAAAGTGTAAATTTTGAAAGTAATTTTATTTCCCCAAACTCACAAAAAAAGTGAAGAAGAATCCTTTTACGGAAATATCTTTATTTTTACTAGACCTGTAATTTAATTGGTATCCTGTAAGGAAACTCACTCTCCCAAAGCTGATTGGCATCCCTGCTGCAATACTGGGACACTGTGAGGTCAAGTATAGGTAGAGGTTTACAAGAAAATGCCTATTACCTAAAATTGGGCACAACTTATGGGCTTAGAGATTCTGATAGAGAAGAGATATCAGAGGTCATGCTGTCCAATGCCTTCCTTTTACATCTGATGAATTACAGCTTAGAAAGGTCAAATAACTTTCCCCCGATCACACAGCTATCATCTCAGAATTAAGGCAACCCACTTCCTCTGCCATGGGGGAAGAAAACTGAAAATCACATTTGGTGCTAATTGATTTCTTCACCTTATGTCAAGAACTTATCCCCATGAAATTGGGTTAATTCATTTGTCTATTTTGAGCAAAGGGGATTCTGTGATATTATTTTTCCAGCAAAACCAGTTTATTTGGTATTACCAATATACAACATTTAATTTCCTTCCTCTGTGTCTTTGCATCAGTCATTTCCCCATGCCTGGAATGCCTTCACTCTATGCTTCTCAGAGCTAATAACTCACAGCAAGGCTGACACTAAATAGCATCTCTTCCACAAGACTTTTTCCAGCCTCTTCAGTTGTGCTAAACTTGAGGTTATATTGAATTGATTTATCTGTATGCATCTTGTCTTCACTAAGTATTATGTAAGCTCCTTGAGGGCAGGGATTATTTCATTTTTGCCTTTGTTATCTCCAGAGTCTAGTACGGCACCTGATACATGGTAGATGTTTAATTGAATTATGTACTGAATTTAACTGAATCTAAACTCTGTATCTCCCCTAGTCCTAGCATAGTGTTCTGCATCCATTAGGTGCTAAATAAATGCTTGTTAAGCACCATTAAATTGAAGCAAATTTTAACATCAAGAGATGCAGTGTGGTAGAGTAAAAAGAAGGGTTTCTTGGCTTGGCTGATCACTAGCTCTGTGGCCTGAGGCAAGTCACCAAACCTCAAGGAGTCTTGTTCTGCTCAACTCTAAAATGAGGGGGTTCACCTTGAAGTCCTCTGTGGTCCTTTCCAACATTGAGTCTATGTGCCATCTGACTTTCAAGTGAAGGCTCTCTTTTTAAAAAGAAACTTTGCTTTGGTCCCATTCCATGTTCATTGTCCTGATCTGCCTTTTGGCCCATGTCAGTGAATGAGCTAATGAGCACTTGCAAAAACAAACATGCAAAAGCCAAAAACAGGTTGCAGAATCTAATTGTTCACATTCTTGGAGACACAACTCAGTGTAACAGTCTTTCTCTGTTGTGTTCTCGTGGTTACATGACTTTCCTTCCCACCACCCAGATTCTAACTTTCTAACTACCATGCTCCCCAATATTCCTCCACTGCAAATGTCTCCAAAGAAAGAAAAAACAAAATTCAGATTCAGAAAATTTAACAACAGAAACACCAGTACCTGCCAAGGAAAACTGTCATAAACAAACGGCTGCCTCTCAGCCCCAGGACTTGGCACAGTTTACTAGCTCTCTCACCAGTTCTTCCCCTAAGCACGCACATCCTTCCCTTCTTTTCCCCTTTACCTTTTACCCAAGGCTGAACCTTTAAAGGGTCAGTGGATGACAAACCTGGGCCCCTCTAGTTTATGCCATTGGAAAAATTGGGCCTCAGAAGCCTTGCTTCTTCAGTGATCTTTATACAGGGGAAAAAAAAGTAATTCTGTTTTGTTTTTTTTTCTGATAACTCATCATGTAAATAAACAAAACTTTCACTGTGTGTGACGACTAATCCATAGCCATGAGTAAATGCTTTGTGAGGCATTAACAAGCAAGTGTTGTACTCTGTAATGCAGTGTTATTTTTAAAACAACAGGAACTGAGAAGGGCTTTCCAAAAGAGAGAAATAGGTGGTGTGTTTTTCGATATATTTTTAAAATGTTGGCTGTGGGTAATAATTAAATCTCTGTATTTCTCAAGAAGTGCTTAAACTTTGGCACTGAAAGTTGGGTGATGTTCCACCTATGTTATGTCAAGAGGGTTTACCAAGGTGAGAATGATTGTTCGTGAGATGTAAAAGTAGTCACAAGCCTTGAGGGATACTTATAAAAAAAACCCTACGTGAAAGGTTTTTTACTAGTATCAGCTAGCAACTGAACTAATAGGCTTTTGCTTACTCCTTCTAGCATGGTATATGGTCCACCCCAAGTAAAGGTTCATTACACCCTGTGAAATTAAGGCTCTGGTGCAATAGCATGCTATGGTCCTCCTTGAAGCATGAATTCAAGCACATGTCCCAGTTGGCTGCCTGTTTTCTGCTTCCTTTCTAATGAAAGTTACCCAGGATATGAACTCCATGTAGAAACCAGAACAACCAGGTCAGGGATGGGGCTGCCCATCAGATAGAGTGGTTTCCCACATAACCCTTAACATGAATGAGCTAAATGAATCCTACCATCACCAGCACCACCACCACCACCATTCCCTAAGAAATTTCCACCCATGTACTTACCATATGTGATTCAACCTGACCTTCTTCTAGCTTTGGGTATGTGATCACCTCTGTACATGGTATCTTGAGTGGATGGTATCTTTTGATCTTTTCATTTTGTGAAATATATATATGTGTGTATCTTTCCTGAATATTGTGGCAATGTGGATGTGTTGTTTATGCTGTCACAGACTGAATGCTCATGTGCCCGATAAGTCTGTGTATGAGTTTGACTTGCATCCTGCCTTGCAAAAATGTCTGTATACTTGAATCAGCTGCAGTATTTTGCATTGACACCCAAGCTAAAAATGGCTTCTAAAACATTATACTCTTGTGGAATGGACTGAGTATCTTTGAACTAAGCTGTTTAAATGTTTCTGAATTTTCCACACACCATTTTTATAAATCCATTTCTTTAATACATTGGAAAAATCATGCTGGTCATTTTTCTTGAGTTAAATGAATGTATATATTAATTAATAAGAAGACAAATAAATTATTGGGGAGAGATGTACTTTGTGGACCATGCAATTCGTTCATGTTTTAAGGGAGTTGTTCTATTTGTTTCAATGATGTAGTTCAAATGATAAGTATTTACACTCCTATAAATACAAGCAACATATTTATGTCTTGTTCAATATTGAAATGTGTCCTCTAATAAAATATTTTAAATGTCTTTCTTTAAATTCTATAATGCTTGAGTGAATCACATTGTTGTGAAAATTCAATCTACCCACAAACACTTATTAAGCACCTACTATGTACTGGCAACAGAAAGACAAAAATGAAACAGTCCCTACTCTCAAGGGCTCACATTTTACTGGTCGTGTTCAGAAACAGAATGCTTTATCAGGGTGTGACAAGGGAAGGAGTCAGTCAGTTAATAAGCATTTATTAAGCACCTACTATGTGCCCAGGTTGTGGCTAGATGGGTAGAGAGGTCTAAGGAGAAAGTCAAAGAACCAATCAATAAGCAATGTTGCACAACCAAAAGGTCAGTAGGGTCAAAGTCAGTCAGGGAGAGTATGTGGGCAACAAGGTTAAGAACAAAGATAGAGAGACTGTATAAGAGCCCTTTAACTTTTTTTGTCTTATAGATACTTCTGGCAATCTGGTGAAACCCATGGTCTCCTTCATGTTTTAAGGATAAATCAGAAATTAAATAAATCAGAAAAATGATTTGTTTTTAATAGATAATTAAAAGAAATACTAAATTCTAGGTAAAGGTTACTGAAAATTTAGATGTATTTTCCTCGTTTAAATACACAGACTCCCTGAAATCTGCCCATGAATGGTCTGTGAACCCCAGTTTGAGGGTCCATGATCTGTCTACTTCAGAGGATCTAGTGTAAAGGGTAGTCACAGACTGAGGTAATGCCAGGACCATGGATAGCACCAAAGAGGGAAGTTTCTTTGATGTAGTAAGAAAATGACATGGTTGACCCTGGAACTCTCTGGGTATTAAAGGAAGTTTGTCCAGGTAAAGTTGGTTTTGTCTTTCAGGAGTCGAAATAGTATTCTCATCTGAAGAATCACATCATTTCAATGATGGAAGAGATCTTAGTGGTCACTTGGTCTAATTCACACCAGAAAATAACTCTCCATTAGAATATATCCATTAATTAATCACCCAGTCTTTGCTTGAAAACTTCCAATAAACTAATTCCCAAAGCAGCCTTAGGACTCTTAAGACAGTTCTACCTAAATTATCCTCTTTTCATTTTCTACCCATTGCCCTTGGTTCTACTGACAAAAAAGAATAAGACTATGCTTTATTCCAAATGATAATTTCTCCATAGCTATCATTCTTTATTCCCCACCTTCCTAATCTCCTCACCTACAGACAAGGTATGAATCTCCTTGAGCGTGTTTGTCTATAAAATGAACAAAGTTGGACTAGATAGGCTCCAAGGTCCCTCCCGGTTCTGAACGTATAACTCTCTAACCCCAAATCCATTCAATAGATCTTCATATAGTACGAATTTAGGGCCCCTCACTATCCTAATTATCCCAGCAGGAGTCACCAGTATCTGTAGCAAATGGTAGAGTCATACTTTATACCTGGAATTTGAAGTCAAAGGCTATGGGTTCAATTTCTGTCTTACTATTTATATAACCTGGGTCAGTTATTTCAACACTCTACAATGCTGTAAAATGAAGAGGTGGTACCAGAGGACCTCTGAGGTTTCTGAAACTATCATTCCATTAATTATGCTTAGTACAAGTCCTGGAATTTTTTTTTTACTTTTTGGAGGGAGGAAGGCAGGGCAGTTGGGGTTAAGTGACTTGCCCAAGGTCACATGGCTAGTAAGTGTTAAGTGTCTGAGGCTGGATTTGAACTCAGATCCTCCTAACTCCAGGGTCAGTGCTCCATTCACTGCACCACCTAGCCACCCCCTATGCCCTGGAATTTAGTAAGCGATTAATAAATACTTTTTGTTTTGCCTTGCAACTGGAATTTGCTGGATAGTTTTATCTCCTCAAAGAATTAGACTTCAGGAAATCTGAAACAGAACAGACCAGGGGTTCCACCATCTTTAATTTTTTTATCCTTTTCAGTTCTCTAACCTGACCCAATAAGAGCATTTGCATAGTAAATTAAAAATTGCAAGACACTTTAAATACATTATCTTCTTTGGTCCTCACAGCCACCCTGGAAGGAAGGAGCTATTATTTCCTTGTTACAGATGAGGCAACTGAGGCTCTGCGAGGTTAAAGGATTTACTTGTGGTCAAACTGATGACAAGTATCTTGGGCAGGATTTGAATGCAGACTTCACAATTTCAAGTCAATCACTCAGTGCACTCCCTGCTAGTGCTTCTACCAAAGGAAAGAAGGGACCCATGGGGCCAAGTAGGTGATGGAGCCCTAAGAGATACTAAAGATCACAGGGGGTTAATACATTTCCCAAAAAGAATGTGTGTACTCGAGGTGACTTGTAAAGTCTGAAAAGCAGCATCTTTGACTTGCCTCCATCCTATATTATGTACATGGTCTCATTGGAAAGACACTAGCTAGTCAGAAGATCTGTATTCAAACATTAATTCTTACTAACTCACTAACCACAAGACTGGACAACTCTTAAGTCTCAGTTTCTTCATATTTAGAATAGGGACAAAAATACTTAACTGCCTAGTTGACAGTTATTACAAAGAAAGTGCTCTGCAAACTTTCAGGTGTTACATGTATGGAAATTCCAAAAAATGTACGATGTGCAAGAAAAATCAGTGAGGCCGAGCTCTGAGTCAATGGCACTTTATAAAGGGTCCATGCCCCTCTCTGATGAAGTGGACCTCAGATCTTCCTCATGATCTGAGATGCCCCCTCCCTCCAGGGCCTAAGTTTATAGTGCTTGATACCCAGACAATATAGGCCTTGCCACTTTTCGCTCCAGGATGGTCTATACAAAATACAAAATCTCATTGTTTTACAAATGGGCTAATATGCAGACCTTGACAGACCTATCCTGATCTTTCGGGAGATGCTGATGAGCACACCAATGGGCTGGTAGAAAGGCAAGTCACAGGCTGGCAACCAGGACCACTTGTTGGTCAAGTGCTCATGGTCATCTCCTCATATTTGAGGGGATGACAGGGGACAGAGGGGCAAAAGAAATGACTGGGGGACTTTCCATGTAGTTGGGCAACTTCTACCACTCTGAACTTGATCACCGTAACAAGGAAAAATAAGAGTGGAGGCCCTCTATTAGCTTCCTAAGATTAAGCAAATTTATAATATGCAGTTCACAGATCTGGGGGTTAGTATCAGAATTTCTAATCATCATCCCTATGGAATCATATCAAACTGATTAATACTAGGTAAATAAAATAGGCGCCCAATTCATCATCTATCCTACAAGGCAGGGGCAGGTAGGGTAAAGAGCGGTGATTTTGTCAAAGTAGGGAAATTTCAGTATGGAAACTCTCCACCAATGAAGATCAGCAATGGTTTGACAATATATAGGTTTAGATAATTGCCCAGGGTCACTGGGACATTTAAGCACTTATTCAGACTCAAAGGCCAGATTTGAGCCCATGCCTTCCAGATATTCCAACCATTATGCCCTCATGCTCCCTTTCAAGGTGAGAGATAAAGGTGAATCATCATGATTTATTGCTACTTGTTTAAAAAATGGTCTTGGGGAAGAGAGGGAAGGAGAAACTGAGTCCATTCTCCTCTTCATTTCTCATTCTAAGAATGGATGAGGAAAGTGAGCATTATCAAGGAGGATCAAAGGGTTTCAGGTAATGTTTTCATTCTTTCTCCCTCTGTCAGCATGAATGATCTCACTCCATGTTCCTCTAAGGTTAGTACTAGGGGAAACAACAGCCATCTCTGGTATTTCCCAAACCCTTTAAGGTTAGCAAAGTACATAGCCTACATTGTCTCTTTTGACCCTCACAATAGCCGTGGGAAGTCAGTACTATGATTATTCAGATAATATTTCCCCATTTTATTGATAATAGTACCTTACATTTATGTAGACTTTGGGGTTTGCAAAGCTCCTTATGTGTCATGTGCTTCAGTCATGTCTGACTTGTCATGATCCCATTTGGCATTTTTTTTGACAAAGATGCTGGAGTGATTTGCCATTTCCTTTTCCAACTCACTTTACAGATGGGGAAACTGAGGAAAATAGGGTTAAATGACTTGCCCAAGATCATGCAGCTAATAAATGTCTGAGGCCAGGTTTGAACTCAGGAATATAAGTCTCCCTGACTTCAGCCCCATCACTCTATCCATTGTACCACCTCTCATTTGAGTCTTTCCACCATCCCACAAGGGACATGCTATTTTTTAAACTGGATCTGTGATATTTGTCAACATATCAGCAAGTATGGAGTTAAACCAATGACTTGATCTCTGTCCACTACACCATGCTACCTCTCACTGAAAATGAGATTCTATACAAACTCTTCCCTTTGGCAAGGAAAACCCTTCATAGTCTGCCTCCCACCCACCTTTCCAGAATTATTCCCTATTACCCCTCCTCTCAAAGTCCGTGTCCCAGCCAAACTGATCTCCCTGCCATTCTTCACTGGCATCATTCTATCTTCCACCTTCTTGGCTTTTCCCAAATTGCCCCTGCTTGGGCAACACTCACTCCTCAGAAGTAGCTGGTGGCACAGTCGAAGGAGTGCTTACATTTTGAGAAAGAAAATGATGTGCAAGCCTATCAAGTATATACAAAAAACACACACAAAGGAAATGCAAAGTGAATGGAAAAGAGGTATTGGCAGCTGGGGGCTCTGGAAAGGTTCCATATAGCAGCAGACTTGTGACAGAAACAATGGCTTCTTAAAGGCAAGGTGGAAGTAGGAAGGCAATCCAGGCATGGGAGTAAAAAGATATAGAGATGTAAGATGCACAATAGAGTATAAAGAAAGTGATGTCCAGCAAGGCTGGAAAGTTAAACTGGGACTAGATTATGAAAGACTTTACAAAGTAAACAGAGAATTGTACATTTAATTCTAAAGGCAACAGAAAGTCACTGGAGTTCATTAGCTAGGGGTCAGACCTCTAGATAATTAAAGTCACATTGGCAGTTGTAAGAAGGATGGATTGGATTGGGGAGAAATGTGAGATGGGGGACCAAATAGGAGGCTTTCGTAGAAGTCCAAGCAGGGGTGATGAGGTCCTGAACTAGGGAGCTGGCTGGTAGAGTGGAGAGAATGAGAGAATATGAGAGACTGTGGATGTAGAACTGAAAAGACTCAGCAACTGATTAACTATATGAGATGAGGGAGAGTGAGGAGTAATGGATAACACCAAGATTACAAAGCTAGGAAACTCAAAGGATAGAGGTGCCCTCGATAACACTAGGGATGTTTAGAAGAGAGTCAGATTCTGAGGTGAAAGATGATGAACTGTTTTGGATATGTTGCATTTGAGCTACTGTGGGACATCCAGTTTGAAATATCCAGTACGTTGGATATGTATTGACCAGGGAAAACTTGTTTGCCTGGTATCTCCCTAACGCCCTCCTCCAGGACGCTGGTATGCCATGGCTATTAATCCCAGAGACTGGGAATTAATCCTTCTGGACTCTTGCTGGATTGGCGTCATCAGAGTTAAATTCCCTACAACTCTGCCCCTCAGTCCTCACCTTATTAGGCAATTTAGAAAATCCCCTGCCCTTGGTATGATGCTGACTCTTTGTCTCAAACTATATATAAGTTTGAGCCCTGAAGGGTCTGGGCCTTCCACAAGAGCATGAATTGTTGTTGTTATTATTCAGTCATTTCGGTCATGTACAATGACTGGATATTTGTGGCTGTAAGTCACCTATCTGTGTGGGAATGAAAATGAAACCCAATAGGGCTAATGAATGAGAGAAGAAAAAACCATTGACTAAGGGCTTCCTATGTTCCATGCACTAGGCTCAGATCTGGGGGTGCAAGTACAAGAAAGCATTGTGGTCTCTGCCTTCAAGGCATTTATATGCTTTGTTCAAATTTGATTTCATTTAATTTTCAGCTCTATATCCTCTCTGTATTCTAGTGGGGGCAGATAACTCATCAAATGGAGTTAGAAAGGGAGGGTGGGAAGGGGAAGGTCTGTGAGCAGCTGCATGATCTGAGAATGGCCAAGAAGTGAAGTGAAGAATAAAATAAACATTCCCCTGTTCACTGATGGCATCACCAAGAAAGACAAGGCACATTCCGAGAGAATTCATTCTCTTGGTCGAGGCTCGATGAACGTTATTATCCCCATTTAACAGAAGAGGAAAGCAGAGATTGGAGAGGTCATCAGGGCAGTCAGTCAACCAGCATCAACCATCCACTAATTCAGAAAAGAAAGAAGAACAATTGATTCTGTGCAAAGCTCCTGGTGTGTAAAAGTCCCTGCAAGCAGGATGGGAACTCTAGACCTGTGCAGAAGACACAGCCCCTAACCGATATGCAATGGGCTGTTATACAGGGAAGGGATCAGCCTTATTCTCTAGGCAGAGGACAGAGCTAGAAGCCATGTGTGGAAGGTATGGAGGAGGCAAACCTGGGCTGGATGGAAGGGAAAATTACCCAATCATTTGAGGTGTTGCCAAGTGGAATGGGCCTCTTGGCAAGAGATGGCTTCTCCCTCCTTAAAGGTCTTCAAGCAGTGACTGGATCACAGTGTGTCAAGTATATTTTAGTGGAGATTCCTTTCATACCAAAGCTGGGGAAGGTGACTGCTGTGATCCTTCCAAATCTCAGGGTTGGTGATTCTGACCTGATAACTCTTCAGGTGATACAGGGAGCTTAGATGGAGCCCCTTTCAGGCTAAGGTAGAGAAAGGAGGACACAAGCAGACAGATACAGCTGCAGGAACAAGTGGAGATTGGAACATTTGTGACTTCAGGCCCTAATTCAAAAAGAATTCTGTTAAGTCTGATTGGACATTGAGGAGAATTGGCGTGTTGGAGATTCCAGCATGCTCTCTTTGTTGTTGTTTTAAGTTATGACTTGTCCGAGATAACACAGGTATGAAATGGTAGAGTTGGACAGGACATTCAGATCTAATTCCAATCTCTAGCTACATTTGTCTCAAACAGAATCCCTGGTTTTATCACAATCCACCCATGACTATCCAGTCCATGCAACTCAAATACATATCCTTCCAAGCATAGGCCTTCCCTGTTTTCTCCTAATATCCAGGTAGACCAAGAAAATATGCTATCCACTGGCCATCCCTTTGTCTTTCCAAGATCTCAGGGCCATCAGATCTTGGTACCTGGGCTTTAAATAAGCCCTTTACCCCAGAAGGGAGTTGCTTGGAATTCCAAACCTGAAGAACACAACCAATATCTGAAGGACCATCATGTCAAAGAAAGATCAACCTTGTTCTTCTTGATCTCAGAGGACAGAACTACCAAGACACAGGTTTGGGTTTCGCATAAGGGAGAAAATGTCCTAAAAATTCACAAAATGGAATGGGCTGCCATTCTGCCCTGTCTCTCACAGATATACATAGATGAGAGAGAGAAAGAGAGAGAGAGAGAGAGAGAGAAGGAGAGAGAGAGAGAGATGAATTGCACTGTGAAGGTATGGAAATTAACAATTGGAGAAATGCAGAGAGGTCTCTAGTAGGAAGTAGCATCTAAGATAAGCCTTGAAGGGAGGAAAGGAGTCAGAGAGGAGTGTGTGGAACAGCCTGTGTAAAAGTGCCAAAATGGAAGACAGAGTGGCCAGTACAGAAAATTGCTAGAAAAGCAGCCAATTTAGCTGGGGCATAGAATGCATGAGGGCAGGGACACAGACTTACTTGAACTTTGTCCTTCCCTCACCTCCTGGTGGTGCTTGATGTAGAAGTCACTTCATTAATCTTTGTTGAAATAAAACTGGAGCTTGGCTTCATGGTACTCAGATGTGCTGTGTCTGTGAGTCAGTCTTTTTCTTGTTGTTCAGTAACTCAGTCATGCCCAACCCTTTGTGACCCATGGACCATAGCAGCTGGACCTTTCTGTCCTCCACCATGTCCCAAATGCTGCCCAAGCTCATGTTCATTGTTTCCATGACACTATCTCATCCTCTGCTGTCAGTCTACAAGCATTTGTTAAGTACTTCCTATAAGCCAGGCACACTGCTCATGCAGACACAAATAAATGCAAAAGAAGTCCCAGTCCCAAGGTGATAAGGGAGAGCATCTCTCCAGGACTTTCCAGGAATGTTATGTGCAAGAAGCAGCAAGTGAGTCACTGAAGTTATATCCCAGAGTTCATAAAGGGGAGGAAAGTGTAAGAAGAGTAAGAAAGGGAACACATTGTGAAGAATTTTAAATGCAAGAGAGACAACCATATGTTTGATTGTGGTGATATTAGGGAACCACTAGAGTTCATTGGATAGAGGGATGATGTGATTAGACCATTGCTTTAGGAAAGTCACTTTGGCAGCTGAGTGGAGGATGGATTAGAGTGATGGGAGACTTGAGTCAGGGAGTCTAACTAGACGTCTACTCCAATAATCAAGGCAAGAGGGGATGAGAGCCTATAACAGAGTGATGGCCATGTGAACAAAGAGAAGGGAACACATATAAGAGATATTGTCAATAAGCTTTTTCAACAGATTGGACATGGGCATTGGGTACAAGTGAGGAGTTATGATGACACTAATATTTGAGTCTGAGTAACTGGGAAGGTGGTGGTGCCTTCAACAGTGTTAGGGGATTCAGAAAAGGAGAGATTTGGGGAAGAAGGCAATGGGCTTTGTTTTACACATCTTGAGTAGGAGATGCCTGCCAGACTTTTAGTTCCAAATGTCTAAAAAGTAGGGGGTAATGTGAGATGGAACTTAGCGGAGATAAGGGCTGTGTGGTGTGTGTGTGTGTGTGTGTGTGTGTGTGTGTGTTTGTGTGTGTGTGTTTGTGTATGTGTGAGTGTGTATGTATATGAGAATCATCTATATAAAGATAATAACTGATCGCAGGGGAGCTGATGAGATCACAGAGTGTTGTTGTTCTTGCCCATCCTTCATTCTCAAAGAGGACCAATGACACCAGGAGGGTGATGCCTTAATTTGCACATGAATTGGATTTAAGTGAGGCACAGCTACACCAAGTCTCACTCTCTCCTCCAGAGTCATTGGAACCTGGTGTCAAGACAAAAGTCAAGATGACTAATGATAGTCCCATGAGGTCACAAGAAGATCCAAGATAGAGGCTTGAGGGACATACAGCTGACCTGGATGAAGATTAAGCAAAGAAGAGTGAGAAAGATTAGCCAGGCAAGATAGGGTAGAAATTAGAAACTATCTCAAAAACCTACACATGAAAGAATACCTGGGAGAAGAAGGTGGCCAACAGTGTCAAAAGCTTCAGAGAGGTCAAGAAGGATGCAGACTGAGAAAAAATCACTAGATTTCGTGATTAAGAGATCAGTAGTAACTTAGGTGAGAATATTGAACCAATTTCATGATGAAGTCAGAAGCTAAGAAAAGAGTGCTTAGAAAAGAGTGCAAAACAAAATACAATATAAGTGGTGGATGGAGCCAAGATGGCGGTGTAGGAGCAGCAACATATCGCAGCTCTCACATAGCCACCCCAAAATACCCATAAAATATGACTCTAAATTATCTTAGAACTCCAAAATGCACACAAATATACTTTCCACTAAAGTCAGCT
>CM053585.1:13125593-13152955 GCA_028646515.1 Pseudochirops corinnae
GAGGGATGGGGCAGCAGAGGGGACCTGATGGCTGGGGAGGGATGGGGCAGCAGAGGGGACCTGATGGCTGGGGAGGGATGAGGCAGCAGAGGGGACCTGATGGCTGGGGAGGGATGGGGCAGCAGAGGGGAGCCTGAAGGCTGGGGGAGGGATGGGGCAGCAGAGGGGACCTGATGGCTGGGGAGGGATGGGGCAGCAGAGGGGAGCATGATGGCTGGTTCAAATATATGAAAGACTCACATGGAGAAGGGATTAGATTTGTACTGTTTGGTGCCTGAGGAAAACTCACAGAAATGGTTGTAAGTTACAGAGAGGAAAATTCCAGAGGAAAAATTTCCCCAAAGGAGAGTTGTCTCTGAGTGGAATGGGCTGCTACAGGAGACACTGGATCAGTCCTTTGCCTGACCACTTCTCCTGGATTCCTGTGCTGGCAGAAGGTTAGGTGACCTTGGGGCTCCCTTCTATACCTTAGAGGTGTGGCAAGCAACCAGGAAATGCTTAACAATAAAAACCTGCCCTAAAATGGGCAAGTGCCCATTTTAACTTGATGATATCTTTATTCAAATATTTTTGCAATATTTATAGTATATTTATAATATCTTATCTTAGTAATAAGTAAAGAAAAGAATGCCTGATCCGGAGTCAATAAGACTCATCTTTCTGAGTTTAAATCTGGCCTCAGACATACACTTGCCATGTGACCCTAGGCAAGTCACTTTACCCTATTTGCCTCAGTTTCCTTGTCTGTAAAATTCACAGGAGAAGGAAATGGCCAACCCCTTTAGTTTCTTGCCAAGAAAACCCCAAATGGGGTCATTAAGAGTTGGACATGACTGAAATGACTGAAAAACAAAAACTTTATAATAAGGAGGTCTCTTTTCTTGACTGAGAGCCTTATCCAGTGACATATGAGATATTGGCTTCCTCCAATGGCCATATGTCTAAGGTTTAGCTAGTAACAGGCTGTGAGCACCAGCAAGGTGGGATTTTTGTTGTTGTTTCTTCTTGTTGTTGGAGTTCAGTTTCCCAGGCTCAGGCTAAACTGTAAACATCTGAAGGATTAATCTCCTTTGAACCTTGATAATTCACAGCTGTGCTGAGCCATGTAGGTTTCATGCCTTCTTGTTCTGATCCAATCAGTGGCTGAGTCTTTGTTATATATTCTGAAAGGCTGGCATTTTGCTTTGGGGATTTACTTATGAGAAGGAGCTTCTGATTCCCTGGATGGGACTCTGAGTAGCTGTTTGTTAAGACCCCCCTTTTCTCCCACGACTCAGATGTTGCTTGTACTCCTTCTGTCTGGTGGTATTTAGAGGTGGTTGTATTACTTTGTTCAGACAGTTGGAGCCCTGTCTGTTGATCTTTGTGCTAATTTCTCTGCTGTATTTTCTCCACTTTCAGGGTGCTGATTTTCCCCCTGAACTAGTGAGTAGGATTGTTAAGAGTTGGCTAATTAAGAGTAGGATAGTTAACCCCTGTCTGAGCAGTCTTTCCTTTAAAAGCAGATCAAAGAACCTGTGCTAGCAGGCCATCCTGGGTGTGCTAGGATGCTTGCTAATACACAGGCTGAAAGAATGGAATAAGATTCATTTAGTCCAAGCAAACTGTGTTATTGTCACTGCCAGGTGTTCCCAGGCAAGGACAGTAAAGACAAACTGTAAAGTCTGGCATTTTCTGTGCTTGCTCATTAGCAGATCATCCTTGACCCAGAGATGCCCTGACAGCAGGATTCTTACTAGTGTTCTTCACTTGACTTAGAGATTGTTTGCAGTTGGGTGGCATGGTGTTGAGCCTGGAGTTAGGGAGACTCATCCTCATGAGTTCAAGTCCTGTCTCAGATACTTACTAGCTGTGGGACCCTGGGCAAGTCACTTCATTTGGTTTGCCTCAGTTTCCTCATCTGTAAAATGAGCTGAAGGAGAAAATGACCAACCTCTCCAGTATCTTTGCCAAGAAAACCCCAAACAGGGTCATGAAGAGTTGGACATGGCTGAACAACAACAAAAAGAAGTTGTTCACATCCAAAGATTTCAAAAGACCCATACACAGGCCTTCCCTGAGCTCCTACACTGTCCAGTAACCAACCTTTTATTCTGCTGGAGAGAAATGGGAAGAGGTAGAGAAGGGATGACTGTTCTTCAGCTGAAAGAGGTTAAGTTTAAGGCTTTCTCTTGCACTAACCCTCGACTCACATTTTGGTCCTTTTGGTTTCCAGGTCCCCATAGGGCAGAGGTAGGAGAAATGGGTGGAAGTTGGAAAAGAGTAAATTTTGGCTTTGTGTAAGGAAAAGCTTCCTGATAGTTGGAGTGATCCCAAAGTGGAATCAGCTGCCTTGGGACATTGCGACCAACCCACCAAAGGAGAGGCTGGATGACTAAGGGTTAAAAGTCACAGAATTGGGCACCTCAGGGGCACAGTGAATAGAGTACTGGCCCTGGAGTCAGGAGGACCTAAGTTTAAATCTGACCTTGGACACTTAACACTTTCTAGCTGTGTGACCTTGGGCAAGTCACTGAACCCCAATTGCCCTGCCCTCTCCCCTCCAAAAAGACAAAAAACAAAAAAAAATCATAGAATATGTTTCAAAGGAATAGCAAGTTGTACATAACACATTTTTCAGTTTCACATACATTCATCTTTTCTTTTATTATACTGTTATGGAAATGCTTATTTTATTCCATGAATTATAAATAAAATTTAAAAATTCACAGAACCATACTCTAGATTTAAAAAGAAGTCATCAAATCCAACTCCTTCATTTTGCAGATAAAGAAACTGCAACTCAAGGAGGTAAAGTAACTTCACAAAGGTCACACAGGCAGGAAGAGACAGGGCCATGTGTTCTTATGAGGATTCTGGTTCAGGTGTGTGTGGGCAGAACTAGATGCCCTTTGACTTCCTGGCCATCTCTGAATTTCCACGGCTTTGTGAGTTCACGAGTGCTGTGCTTGTCATTCTTGGGAGATGTTTGACTGGTCTGTGTTCCAGCCATGGTGCAGACGTCACATAGTTGGTCTATGATGGAGGTTTCCCTAATGAAAGGCTAAGATTTGTTACAAGGAAAGTGATAAGACATTGGAGCTGCCCAGTGTTCTGGTGAGTCATGTAGCAGGGATGAGGAGACATCAAAGGTTTGGGGCTCACCCTAAAATAGTCCAGTTGTGTCTGATGAAGCTACATTTATGTGGAACTTTAAGATTCACAAACTACTTTATATAAAGGATCTCAATCAAAGACCAAAGGATTCTAGATCCAGGGCTGGGAGGGACCTTAGAGGCTTAGGTCATACCTCACATTTTACAGATGAGGAAACTGAGGCCAGGGGAGGTTAAGTGATTTGTCAGGCACTATTATTAGCTCCTATGATTAGCCTCATTTCATTGAAGAGGAAATGGAAGCTTGGATATGTGAAATAACTTACTTTGAGTCATAGTGTAACTCAGTAAGTGTCACTAGAGGGATTCAACCCTCCTGATTTGGACTCTGGCTCACTATCCATTCAGATCCCTCTCTGCTTTTAATCTAATTTTAGGTTTGTGGTCCTGGGATCAGGAGGAGGCAGGGTCAGGATGCCTTTAGACTCTAACTTATTCAAGGTGCACAGTGAAAAAATGGAGTCACAGGAAACATGTGGGATTAGCTTAGAATCCCATTTCCATTGGGGAGGGGATAAGTAATGATGGATGTTAATGTTAAGAAGCTGCTGGAACCATGTGGTGGTGGCCTGAGGGACAGTGGAGGGGGTCACCATTGCACTCATGGTGCCCCTTGGGAATCATGAATCTCCTGCGTCAGTTTTCTGTGGCATTCAAAAAGATGTTTAAAAAAGATACCCAACTATTGCTCAGTCTTGATTGGGTTCCTTGGTCAAAGTCTTACTAACATTCTTTGACTGCAAGCTCTGTGAAGACAAGGACTCTGCCTTAGTCCCCCAGAACCTAGGACAGCGCTCCACAAACAGCCGGTTAGATAGCATTTACCTTGCTTTAAGGTTTGCTTGTGCTGTCTCATTTGAGCCTCTCAATTTCAGTTCAAATCTGACCTCCGACACTTGCTGTGTGACATCTCTGTCGACTTCAGTTTCCTCATCTATCAGTCAATAGATAAATATTTATTAAATGTCTACCCTGTTCCAGGCACTGGATTAAGTATTGAGGCATTTGGAGAATGTAAACATCTGTAGAGTAGAAACAGCAATAGCACCCATTTTCTGGGTTTGTTTTGTGGGTAAAATGAGATAATATTCGTACAATGCTTTGTGAATCTTTTTTTAAATTTCTTTTTTTTTTTGGAGGGGGGAAGGCAGGGCAATTGGGGTTAAGTGACTTGCCCAAGGTCACATAGTGTTGAGTGTGACTAGTAAGTGTTAAGTGTCTGAGACTGAATTTGAACTCAGATCCTCCTGACTCCAGGGCCAGTTCTCTATTCACTGTGTCATCTAGCTGCCCCCAATGCTTTGCAAATCTTAATGCACTACATAAATTCTATAATCGTCACAAAAACTCTGAGAGGTAGGTGCTGTTATTACCACTCCATTTTACAGATGAGGAAACTGAGGCTGAGAGGACTTCTTATAGTCATTAAGTATCTGAGTCAGCATTCAAATTCAGGTCTTCCTGACTTCCAGTCCAGTACTCTATTCACTGCACTATACGGATGAGGGAGAGGAGAGGTTAAAATGAGTGACCCAAGACCACATAGGGAGTAAGTAGCAGAGCCAGGATAAGAATCCTGAGGCAGGAGTGACAGAGCCAGAGGCAAGATTTTCTGACTCTAAAGCCAGCACTACCTCCTCTCCCCCATAGTCACCCTGGAGTCACCTCAGAATAAGTTTCATTTGGCTAGAGGATAGAGATATAAGAAGTATTCAGAATTATTGTTGTTCAGTGTGCTTGACTCTTTGTGACCCCATTTGGGGTTTTCTTGGCAAAGATTCTGGAGTGGTTTGCCATTTCCTCTCCAATAGGGTGAAGTAACTTGCCCAAGGTCACATAGCCAGGGAGTGTCTGAGGCTAGATTTGAACTCAGGTCTTCCTTACTCTAGATTGAGCACTTATCCACTGAACCACCTGGCTGCCCCAAGTATTCAGAAAGACTTTTCTGTACCCTTAGGAAGTTGGCCCACGGAGAAGCCTGTAGAGTCACTACATGTTGCCTGTCCAAATGTTGTTCCTGGGGCCATTCTTCTCTGGAAAAGTGTACCCACAGCAGAGGCTTTGGCCGCTCTCAAGTGAATATTTTTTGACCCAGAGGTTATAGATTCCAAATTGTAGTTCATCACACAGTTGGGTGCTGGAATGAAGAAAATCAGATTGGCATTCTGGGCTCTCTTTAGTACCTTTGAAAGAACATCTTTCTTAAAGCTTTAGGACGTCAATCTGATTTCTTGAACTAGGATTCCACATTTGAGCTTTAAACTGCTATTGATAAGAAAAAGACTTCCATGATCTTTCCTTCAAAGGCCACTTCTCCCAGGAATACTTTATAGATTGCTTCATTTTACTCTGATCTCCTAATGCACATCCAGTTGATTTTCCGTGATTTATACCCAAGGATCACAGAATTACACCTAGCAGGCATGTTAGAAGCCAACTAGTCCAAGCCTTCATTTTGCATTTGAGGAAACTGAGGCACAGAAAGGAGAAGTGACTTGACAAAAGGTAACACAACTAGCAAAGCCTCGTCTTGTTCCAAATCCGGGGCTCCTTTTACTACAATCTGCATTTTGATGAATTGGGATATCTATATGTATGAGAGGTGGACTTATTCTTGTCTTCCCAATTCAAATGTAAATTCCTTGAGGTTAGGGATCATACCATCTCCTTCTTTTGTATTTCCCACAGAATCTAACACAGCCCTAGGCCCAGAGAAGTCACTCCAGTAATTGAATTGAAGGTGAAGGTTTTCACTGAAACTTCCTGAAGCACAGAGTGAAAGTGAGACATTTGAGGCTAAATGGGGGTGTCGAGGGCTCTTGGGAATAAGTCAGAGAGAGGAAAAAAATGTTCTTAAGCCAAATATTTATAGCAAAATTTTTGTGGTGTAGGAGGGAGAGGAGTGGTCATAGCCTAATGAAGGTTGCAGTAAGAGAAAAATCACATAGAAATAGACTTTTGACTTCAGCATTGGCAGCCTGCCCTTCTAGCATGACTTGGTTTTAGATCCTACCTCTGATACTCTCTGGCCATGTGACTCAACTCTTTGAGGCTTAGTCTCCTCATCCATAAAATGGGGATAATAGAAATCTCTATGTAATAGCTATCCAGAATGGCTACTTCCCAGGGTTATTGTGAAGCTCAAATGCATATTATGCATATAATGCATATAAAACATTTTGCAAAGTTTAAAATGCAATGTGCATTTCAGGTCTTCCTCCTCTTTCTCCTCCTCTTCTTCTTTCTCCTCCTCCTTTTCCTACTCTTACTTTCTAATCTTTGAGTTGCCTGGGGTCATTAAGAGTGTAAGTGACTTTCCTGGTGTTACCCAAGCAATATGTGTCAAAGGTGAGACTCAAACCCAGTTCTTCCTGGCTTCAAGCTCTTTATATCATCATTTATTATTATTATAATTAATTTTAATTTTTATTATTAACTACTTCCAGGTGGGATTCTCCTGATTATAGCTCACTCATTATTGGCATAAAAATATCAACTCTGTAGGAAATGGAAATTTCAGTAAGGTGTGAGCATGCTACCAAATGCCATGCTTTCTTTCAATGTGAATAAATGGAATCTTCAGAAACTCCTGATATGGTACATTGGCATAAGTTTCCTGGTTCTCTAGGGAACCTTGCAGCATTCTGCCAAGTGGAGATGCATTCTGGAGCCCATGAGCCAGAGCCCAGCCTCCTTTGTCTCGGTCAGACATAAATCATGAGAGTTGGTGGCATCTGGGATATGGGTTGAGAGGGCAAGAGGCCAATATTCATGGAGACAGTTACTGGGCTGGCCAATAAACAGGCAAGTTTATTTCTCCATCTTTGTTTCCTGTGGGTGGAAGGCAGTGGGGGAGAACAGTGGTGCTGGCCAACCATTCAATACACTGTAGGAGAACTGGGCTAATTGGAAGATTTGGTGGGCATACATCTCTATGGTTGTAATCTTTAGAAATCTGAGGTACTGTTTGTTCTCTGTTATAATGGTGGTGGGGGATTTCAAGTCACTAGCTTCCAAAGAGAACCAACAAATATTTCCTGAGCCTTTCTCCATAAAAGGCAGTGGATGCAGTGTTGTACTTGGAGATGGATAATCTGACTTCAACCCTGGCTCTGCCACTTAGAGGCATTGACCTCAGTTAAATCCCTTCATTCATTCAATCAGCATTTGTTACTCACATGCACCATTCATAGGGAGCAGCTCAGTGGCATAGTGGATATGGTGCATGACTGGAGTCAGTAAGAATCTTCCTGAGTTCAAATCTGTGCTCAGACACTTACTAGCTGTGAGACTCTGGGCAAGGCACTTCACTCTGTTTGCCTCAGTTTCCTCAGCTGTAAAATGAGTTGGAGAAGAAAATGGCAAACCACTTGAGCATCTTTGCCAAGAAAACCACAAATGGGGTCATGAAGAGTTGGACACAACTGAAAAGCCAGTGAGTAACTGAATCATTTGTAGATACAGGGAACACAATGACTAAAATGAAGAAGTTCTTGTCCTCAAGGAATTTATAATCTATTGTTATAAAACAATGCACACGTACAAGCCAATGCAACATGTGTACACAGTAATGACAATTGTTGGTGGGACAAGATCACTAATAACCAGGAATCAGGGAAGGCTTCATGTAGGAGGTGGCATGTGAGCTGAGCCTTGAAGGGACTTAAGGAGTCTAAGAGGCAGAGGTGAAGAGGGGCTGTGCCAGAAATAGGACACAGCCTGTACAAAGGCCTGGAGGTAGGAGATGAGATATCATGGAGGGGGAATGGTAAATAGAGCATTTAGGTTGGCATTTGGATGGGGTGAAATGCAGTCATGTGCCATAAACCTGGAAACATTCACATCTTCTTTTAGTTTCCTTCCCTGGGCTTCACCAAAAGCACCATAATTTCCAGGAACAAGCAGGTGAGTGTCTCACTACATTCTGCCCTTGTGCAGACCACACATGGGTTATTGGGACACGGCAGATTCAGAACATAGAGAAGGTGGAGGGTTTCCATAACAGGCTGACAGGATGGTGGAGGATCTGGAATCCAGTCTGTATAAGGCTCTGTTGAAGGAAATGGGAATATTTAGCCTCAAGAAGAGAAACTTTAAGGAAGACACAGGACCTGGATTTGGGGATTTGAAGGGCTGTCACATAGAAAAGGGATCTGACATATTTTTGCCTCCAGCTGGGGAGCATTGAGTGGACATTGCTTCAGACAATCATTCACGCCCAATGTCAAGGGGAGAATATCTAGGGGCTGCCTTTGCACAGAGTGGGTTTCTTCCCCTTATTGAATGTCTTTAGTCAGAGGCTGGCGGACATTGTGCTGATGACTCATTTTAGCATCTGGGTAGAACTTCTGGATTTCCTTTCTACACTTAGATGCTGAGATCCTGTAGCAAAGATTGCTTGGAGAGCTGGACTTTGGCCAGGGTCAGAAGGATAAGTGGAGTAGGCAGAGATAGGGGCAATTCTGTAGGAATTGTAATGATTGAAATGAAATGAAATGAATCTAGCAGAAATGTATGTGAGTCCTTGAGAATTATTTAAGCGAGAATTTAAACCAGCCATTTAGGATGGCTAAATTTTTTACCTTTTAATGAGTTGTTTGGAATGAATAAATGAGAAAAGCATTTACTGAGCATTTCCTTTGTTCTGAGCACCATGCTAAGCACCAAGGATATAAATAGAAAAAGGTAATTGAAGAAGATGGCACGTTGGCAGAAAACCCAAACCCAAACCACAAGCTCACTTGTCAGTCTACAGATCATGTTTGTGGGATTTTCAGTTCGATGCTTTCTTATCAAAGCAGTTAGGGCAGTGGATAGAGTACAGGCCTGGTCTGGTGACCAGCTGTGTGACAGCATCGTTTGCCTCAGTTTCCTTATCCATAAAGGGAGCTGGAGAAGGAAATGGCAAACCAGTCCAGTATCTGCCAAGGAGATCTCCAATGGGGCTTCAGAGAGTTGGACCTGGCTGAAATCACTGAACACTAGTAACAAACACTTGTTACCAAAACACACAAATACAGAAATACCTTGGGGGGTGGGGTGGGACTTTCTACATGGAATATAGCTAGAAATCAATATGTGAAAATAAACTTAAAAAGGATCAGTTTTGTAGGATCTGCGTTATGGAGCAATTTGCAGGATAACTAGAGTATTCTGATGGATCAGAGGTGATTTTGAAAACTTTGGAAATGGGAAAAGATATAGCTGAGGTGGTGTAGTAGACAGAGCACTGGGCTTGGGAGTTCTAATCTAGCCTTAGGCACTTACTAGCTGTGTGACCTGGGCAAGTCACTTCACCCTGTTTGCCTCAGTTTCCTCATATGTATAATGAGCTGAAGAAGGAAATGGCAAACCATTCCAATATTTTGGCCAAGAAAACCCCAAATGCGGTCATGAAGAGTCTGATGTGATTGATTGAACAACAACAAAGCCTAAAACCCAGTTTTGTTAGCACTAATGTGACTGAATGAGACCTTTGGACTGGGAGATACCCGGGGCTGTACCGGAGGCAGCCTGGGGAGGGGAGGGGGAATGGGGCCTCTGAGCCGATTGTTAAATTTTCAGTGTGAGCGTTTGCACCCTGGATAACTATGTATGTTGCACATCAAGGCTTTTCTTTATTGTGTTGTTGGTTGTCCAATAACAATCATGATAATAGCTAACAGTTATGTAGCGCTGAGTACGTGCTGGGCACTAGGCTAAGTGCTTTATGGCTATTGTCTCAGCTGAGCCTTACAACAAAGCTGAGACGTAGGTGCTATTATTATTTCCATTTTACGGTTGAGAAAACAGTGGACGACAGAGGTGAAGTGACTTGCCCAGGGTCATGTAGTTAATAATTGTCTGAGGCTGGATTTGAACTCAGGCCTTTCTGACTCTAGACATAGAGCTCTAAGCATTAGGGTGCCCCTATCTGCTTCACTGTCTAGATTTAAGAAAGCAAAAGGGAAAAATTTTAGTAATGCAAACTAAAGTCTTTTAGTTTTTATTTGGGAAGGATAGCTGGGTGTTAAACATTTATCATCACACCACTGGGAGATATCTGTGTCTAAACATATCACTTCCCTCTGACGTTCCTTCAGTGACTCTCTGTTGCCCCAAAGGGGCCTTTGAAGATATCTCGAATCTAGGGCCTGGTACCTTCCCAGATATATTTCACATTCCCCCCCTTTACTTACTGTCCATTCCAGTCAAACTCTCCATGCGAAGTTTTTGGAATGAGTCTTTTCCTTCTTTGTCCAGACATTCCTCTTTGCCTGGGATGCACCCCCTGCTTTCCTCCCTCTCTGAGAATCCCTGTCTCTTCAAGGCTATGATCAGGTGTCACTTTCTTCCAGGAGCTTTCTCTCATCCTCCTGGTCTCTTCACTGTTCTCATCTTCAAATTACCTTCTCTTTCCTTCTCTGGGTAAAATCTCATCCTCCCAGTGGATGTTTTCATTTTGGCCCATTTGCTCATAGTGATTGGCCTCTAGCAAATACTTAATAAATGTTTTATCCACTATACCACCAGAGGCAGCTGTATCCAGTACATCCACTGTGCTGGGCTTGGAGCCAGGGAGGTCTGAGTTCAAATCGGGCTTCAGACACTTGCTAGCTGTGTGCCCCTGGGCAAGTCACTTACCCCTGTTTGCCTCAGTCCCCTCAAATGTAGAGTAGAGATAATAATGGTAGCTCTCAGAGTTGTTGTGAAGTTCAATGAAATGATCGTTGTAAAAAGTATTCAGCACAATGTCTGGCACATAGTATATATATATATATATATGCTTATTCCATTCCTCATCCATCCATCCATCCATCCATCCATCCATCCATCCATCCCTTCATCTCTTCTGTCCTTCCTCCATCCATCCATCCATTCCTTCCTTCCTTCCTTCCTTCATTCCTTCATCCATCCATCCATCCATTCCACTTGTACTTCTAGGTCCTGTGTGGACAAGGAAGCCTAGTTCACAATTGATGTTTAATGAGTATCTGTGGAATTTAGTTCAGGGTGCCTTTTCTCTGCCCGATACAGGAGGTTCCCTTCCCAGATCCATCATCATCATCATTTCCAGCATGTTCTTCAATGACCCTGTCTATCTCTGCCAGTCCCTATGATGGACATTCCTAGCTTTCTAAATCCCCGCACATCTGTTCAGCTGTGATAGTGACTTGGGTGCTTGGTTCAGAAGAAACCAACCAATCAGGGTCAAACCTTCCATTACTCAAAGAAACATGAACTGCTAGAATCTAAAAATAAATCAGTGAAATAAAATTGTAGGGCGAAAGGCATGCCTGGGCCCAGAGCCCCAAGCGGGCATAGAATATTTCCCCTGAGATTTATTCCTTCTTTTGCAAAAGATGAACACTGCTGTCCCAGGGGAAATGTGGCAGCAAGACAGCCTACACTGGAGGTAGAAAACAACAACTGGATAATTTCCCAGGAATGCTGAGGGAGCAACCTGAGGCAAGGGATGAGAAAATGGAGGGGATTTTTCTCTCACCTTCACCTCCTCTATGAAGTACATAGGATTCACAGTGCAAAAGCACCTCAGAGGTCATCTTGTCTAAATTCTTCAGTTCTCAGGAACTGAGAAAAAGAGGCGAAGAAACTTACCCAGGGTCATACAACTAGGAAGCAGTTGAGTCAGGATTTTAATCCAGCTCTACTGACTCTACAGTCAAAGCATTAATATTCTTTTTAAAGGTACTGATGAAGTGTGAGTTATAAAGCTGATTGAATCTCAAAGGATGGTCAGTTTCTTGGTAACGAGTTTTCCTGGGAGGAGGATCCTGGTGGAGTCTGGTCCAAGGAATTCAGTTAGCATCTTAAGCTTTGTAAGTGTTTCTGATGTAATATGTGTGTAATAAGAGACTGGCCAATGAGCCCAGTCCATATGAGTATGCTCAGAATGCTAATCCATGTGATGTAATCCTCATGTGGGTTTGGAAATGTTCTGCATTGTAACTGGCTCCAGTCTGCTGGCCACATGAAGAGGAGTCTTTTTAATTGGCAGAGTAATTGGAATTGGAGGCACTTGAAAGGTACTGGTCTCACCAGGATGAGTGTGCTATGGATGGAGTATTTGGTGTACAGTGAGGAAGACCTGAGTTCAGATTTGATCACACACTTGGCAGCTGTGTGACCCTGGGTAAATCACTCGACCTCTGTCTGACTCAGTTTCATCATCTGTATGAGAATAATAACAGCATTCACCTTGTAGGGTTTGGGGAAGGATTCTTATATTGTGAGGATCAATATAATTCCATATAGTTATATTGTTATAATGATATTACATGATCAATGAAATAACCAGTGCCTGGCATACAGCAGGTGCTTTATAAATGCTTCTGTCCCTCTGTCCCGCCTTTTAGGGAGACTTCTGGTGATGTTCCAGAGAGAGAAGAACCAGTGCATTCCCCATTCAAGGCTGCCATGTGGCCTATGAATATAGACCTCTGTTCCTTGCCTGGGATTTGTTCTTTTGTTTTAAGTGAAGGTGACTGGGAGATGTGACTTCGTGCCTGGGAGTGGACTCCATGCTAGGGTTCAGCATTGAGGCCCAAGAGCAGTTTCTGGTACTCCGCCCAGTGCCAGCTGAGCCAAGGGCTCTCATGGCAGGGATGCTGAATGGGGATGCTAGTGGGACCAAAGCTACATGGAGCTTTGTTCAGCTTGAGCCCAGTCTTCCCAAAGAGTGACGGGGTGGAGGGGAGATTGTGCTCCCCAGGTGTTGAGATACTTTGGGCCTTACAATGCCCTTGACGTAAATGTCCTTCAGTAAAAACCAATTGGTGTTACTTAAGTGAATTGTAGTGCTAATCACTTGTAGTTTACAGAGGAGGAAATGCACCAGAATGAGAGCTTGGTCTACATTATTATACATTATATACATAATATTGTGTAGTTCTGGAAAGACACTTAACTTCTCAGGCTCAGTTTCCCCATCTATAAAAATAATTCCCCCTCCTGGGGGGTTATTGTGAGCATTGAGACAATGACGTTTTAAAGTGCTTTACAAACCTTAAAGCTCAATATAAATGTTCGCCATCACCATCAGCATCTGAAAGTGGCTGTTATATTCCACACCGCACTATATCTTCATATCTCTATATCTTCATATCATATCTTTGAAGGCCTTTCCCATCTCTGGGCCTCAGTTTCTTCAACTGTAAAATGATGGGTTTGGACTACTTGATCTCTGAGGTATATTCCACCTGAATTCATGCTCCTAATAGTGTTTCATCACTCGTCCTCTGGCATAGTGATGGGTTATTGCATTTAATTTGAATTTATACAGTGCAGAACAGTAGAAGGAGAGTCAAAGGATCTGGGTTCAAATCCCAGCCCTGACTCTGTCTATGCAAGTTACTTTGTTTCCTTAGTTTTCCATAGATTTCTTATCTGGAAAAGGAAGTTGGACTGGATGGCTTTTAGCCCTGTCTATGCTTCTGGGACTCAATGGCCAGTGCCTTGTCCTTTGCCAAAAGGGCCTCCCCCTTTGGTTTCCCCTCTGCAGCCAATCGAGTCCTGCCTGCTTCCCCATATTTCATGGAGGAAATGGAATTTAAGCTAGACCTTGACATTATGATCCCCCTCTCCTATATATCCTGACCCTGTCTAGACCATGCCTGGGGCATAGTAATAATGGAATTCATGTTTGTGGAATTGACCTGACTTCAAGCTTTTACTTATTTCTATAGCTTACAAGGGGTCTCTGCAACCCTTCCTGTCTACCACATGTTTTGGCACTTGGATGATATATCATCCTGTAAATTAACTCAAGAGCTTGAGATTCAGGGTTCAAGCACATGGTCTCTGGGAGGGGAGAGAGAGGGAAAGAAGAGAAGGAGAAGGAAAATTACAGGTCCCCCTCCCTATGGGGTCTGCAGACCTGCTATTGGTGGTGTTCACTAATGCAGCCTCCATCCTGATTTACCTCCTGCTCGACTCACCTCCCCAGTTCCATTTGTGGAGCCCAGAGCCTGGGATGTCACTGCTGCCTTTTTCAAAGCTTCCTCTTTTCCCCCTGCTATGGGAGTTCTTGGTGGTGGCTGCATTCCCTCCACATGTCACCCGTGTGCTCACTCCTCTCTTTGAAGGCTTCAGCTGTCCCCATCACCTCTTTGGGTGGGAGAAGCTGGGAGAAGTCTAGCCCTTGTTAGCCAAAGGTTCAGGGCAGCTCCTGCTGACTTGAGGAAGGATGCAATGGTGAGGATAGAGTTGTAGAGTGTTTCTCACCCTGACCAGCAGGTTTCTATCTCCCACAATCTATAGTTGTCCTTGGTGATGCTTCTTGGTATAACATCAACCTCCTTCAAGGCTTAAATAAAAATTTTTACCTATATGGGAGTATTTCATTTATATGGAACCTATTTCAATCCCTAGTTGTTAGTGCCCCAGCCCCCACAAAAATATTGATTTTATATGTCTTATATTTACTTACTAGGTACATGATTTCTACCCAGTAGAATGTAATCTCCTTGAGGGAAGGGTCTTTATTTTGTCTTCCAACCATTCCACCAAAGGCTGCCTCTCCTGTGACTGTCCTCTCACCCTGAGTTCCAGCTCACACCCGCAGCCTTTGTATCCAGTCACATCAGTCACCTCATCTTCTTGCCATATTACATTATACAGACTCCTTTTTTATCCTCCTCCTCTGGGGAAATTAAACAAATACCACCATTCAGGAATTGTCCCATGGTTCTCCTCTCCATCCCTGTTTCTTTACCCTTCCTTGACCGTCACTTCCCAATATCTTGTTTTCTCCCCATATTAAAATGTAAATTCCTTGAGGACAGGTCTTAGCACCTTTTCTATTGCAGAAAGTAAACATCTAACACTCTACTCCATCCATCCATCCATCCATCCATCCATCCATCCATCCCATCCATCCATCCATCCATCCATCCATCCATCCATCCATCCATTCTTCATATCTCTAGCTCTTAGCACTGTTTCTGAACCATAGCAAATGTTTAATGAATTCTTGATGAATAAAATGAAATAGGCAAAATGTGGATTAAAGGCTTGTGTGGTGGTGTTTGATCCAATATTTAACTGATCCAATATTTAACTGACAAGCATTTACTTGTCTCCTATGAGTCAGGTATGGGTCTAGACACTGGGGACACAAAACTCAAACCAAAATGTTCCCTCTGCCCTCATCCTCAAGAGCAAGCCCCTAATACAATACTTAGCTGGTGCTTGATTCCTGCTAGTAGGCATGGTAGCTAAAATTTCTGTAGTCCTTTATGGTTTATAAATTTTTACATATATTAGCTCATTTGATCATCACAACAATCCTTTGAGGTAGGTACTATTATGATTCCCCTTTGACACATGAGGAAACTGAGGCAAAGAGATGTTACATGACTTGCTCAGGGTCACACAGCTAGTAAGTGACTGAGGTCAGACAGGTTTTTCTGATTCTGATTCCAACATAGCATAAGAGTAGGATATACTTGGGCCCAATCAAATTCTGATGCAAATTTATATTATTGGAGATTTTTGCAGCTCCAATTCAGGCAATGTCAAAGAAATGTCTTACCCAGAGCCAGGGGGACCTGAAGATTCTAAGGCATCAGTTCCTTGAGTGAAGAAAGGCTTTGATGAGAAGACATGTGCCTTACTCCTCAACTCATAGCATTAAACACTCAAAAGGTTAGAAAGAATCACAGAATGTGAAACACGCAGAAAGGTGAGTCACAGGGTCTTTCACTTAGAGCTGGAGGTGACCTTGGGCATCATCTTGTCCCATTCTCTTTCTTTGATGGGTGCAAAGAGAGCCCAGAGGCAGTGAGACTTTTGTTGGAGGAAATTTTGCCTGCTTTCTGTTTGCTTTCAAAGGTTGGCCAGCTTTGCCTTCCAAGGTTGGCCAGCTTTGTCTTCCAAGTGCACACCTGGCCTTGGGCCATAGGACTGTGGGAGCCAGTGTGAGTCCTGAATGAGGGAAGGGAGAACAAGTAGATTCAGATGAGCCAAGCTCTAAATGATGTTGCTATGCCAACTGTCTTCATTCTCCACATACTTTCAAAGCTAAAGATGTGAGATCACCATCAGTGTCTGGCTTGGAGACTTAGGTTGGGGGTAGGGCACAAAATGGAACAAGAAAAAAAACAAACCTTGATCCTAGGTGATCAAAGGACTGTGGGAAGATAGTGGAACAAGGCAGGAAATTACCCAGCTCTCCCAAATTCCTCTTCAAATTAAGATGACTAATTTTAGAGGGGCAGATATAATTAAAAGTTGGGGTAAAGCAGTCATCCAGCCAAAAGATCTGACCATAACAGTGTGATGGCTTGACTGGGAGGTACAAATACAAGCCTTGGGGGCACGAGTCAGAGGAAGTTTTGGTTTAGGGAACACCATGGACCATGGGGGAGTAGGGAGGCTGATCAGGCGAGTTGGGAGACTGACTGGGGAAAACTGAAGGATGTGTAATATATCTCAAAGAGTCAAAGGACCTGAGTCTGAAGCCAAGAATAATCTTCCTGAGCATAATCCTGCAAGGGAAAAGATGAGAACTTCATGAAAAATTTGACTTTTGAATACAAGAATCAGAAGAAATGTAAGAAGGTAAACATGAAAGACTAATCATAAGAGATTTAACCAAACTATACTGTCTTATCTGGGAGAATAATATTTGTAACTCTTGAGGATGTTATCTTTATTAGGGTAGTAGAAAGAAAGAGAAAAAGAAGACTTGATTTTGAGTTGATCATGATGGGATGATTCTAAAAAATAAAATTGGATAAGGAGAGGTAAAATAGAGCAAATGATCTCATAGGAAAGAATCATGAATGGAAGAACTTTTACAGAAAAGGGGAGGATGGGATATAGGGTGGGCAGTCCAGAGATCTTATTCTCATCAGAACTAGGTTAAAGAGGAAATAACGTATACATCTAGTGGGGTATAAAAGTCTTCTTAACTTACAGAGAAATAAAAGTACATGGTGAAAGGATAAAGGGGGGACTCATGGAAGCATGTGTGGAAGAGAAAGAGGAGAAGGAGGAAGAGAGAGAGAGAGAGAAAGAGAGACAGAGAGAGAGAGAGAGAGAGAGAGAGAGAGAGAGAGAGAGAGAGAGAGAGAGAGAGAATATGAATATATAACCAGTGGGGGAAAATTGAATGGAAGGAAATGTAAATTGGATAAACTTGCCCATAAAATGAAAACAGCAGAATGGATCAAATCCCAGAATCTAACAATATGCTATTTTTTTTGGAGGGGGAAGGCAAGACAATTGGGGTAAAGTGACTTGCCCAAGGTCACACAGCCAGTAAGTGTGGCGTCAAGTGTCTGTGGCTGGATTTGAACTCAGGTCCCCCTGACCTCAGGGCTGGTGCTCTGCACCACTTAGCTGCCCCAACAACATACTGTTTACAAGAAACACATTAAAACATCAGAGATACACATAGCGTAAAAATAAAAGGCTGGAGTAGAATTTATTAAACTTCAGCTAATGTAAAACAAAAGCATGAGTAGCAATCATGGTCTTAGACAAAGATAAATCTAAAATAGATTTAATTAAAAGAGATAAGCATGGAGACTATATCATGTTAAAAAGTACCATAGTTAGTGAAATAAATGACATCAATACTTAACATATATGCACCATGTTCTATAGCTTCTAAATTTAGAACTGGACCTGAGCTCAGGAAATTCCTTTTCCTAAGTTCAAATCCAGCCTCAGACACTTACTCTATGACCCTGGGCAAGTTACTTAACCCTGTTTATCTCAGTTTTCTCATTTTTAAAATGAGCTGGAGAAGGAAATGGAAAACCACCCCAGTATTTTTGCCAAGAAAACCTCAAAAGTGGTCATGAAATGTCAGGCATGACTAAAAACATGATGAAATAACAACAAACAAATTACAGGTGGAAATAAACAACAAAACCATAATAGTGTGGTACTTCAATCTTCCCTCTGTGAACTAGGTAAATCTAACCAAAAAATAACTATGAAAAAAGTCAAGGAGATGATTAGAATCTTAAATAAGCAAAATATGATAGAATATAGAGAGAGCTGAATGGGAATAGAATAGAATATACATTTTCTCAACAAGTACCTTTAAAAAATTTGACTATATATTAGGGCATAAAAACCTTGTAGTCAAATGCAGAAATATTAAATGTATCTTTTTAAGATTATAATCGAATAAAATTTCATTCAATACAAGACTATGGAAACACGGATTAAACACTACTTGGAAACCAAATAGTCTAATTCTAATGCATGAGTTAGGTCAAAGAACAAGTCACAAAAACACCAAATAATTTATATTAAAGAGAACTATAATAAAGTGACAACATATAAAACTTATGGGATGCAGCAAAAGTGGTAATCAGATGAAAACATGTCTTTAAATGCTTACATAAAAAAATGAAGAAGAGTAAATCAATGAATTGGGTATGCAATTAAATAAAAAACTAGAAAAAGAGCAATTTAAATATCCCATCTAAACACCAAATTGGACATCCTGAAAATGAAAGGTAAGACTAATAAAATTGAATGTAAGAACACCATTGAATTAATAAATAAAACTAGGAATTGATTTTATAAAGAAATAAAATAGATGAGCCATTGATTAATATGATTTTTAAAAGAGAAAACAAAATTACCAGTATCAAAAATGAAAAGGGTGAATAAACTAGTAATTTAGATGAAATTAAAGCAATTATTAAGCATTATTTAGCCCAATTGTGTGTCAATAAATTTAGCAATCTAAGTAAAATGGAAGAATACTTACAAAAATATAAACTGCTCAGATTAACAGAATAGGAAATAGAATATCTAAATAAGCCTAATTTAGAAAAAGAAGTTGAACAGATCATAAATGAGCTTCCTAAGAAAAGAGCATCAGGATCATACGGATTTATAAGGAAACTCTACCAAACACTACCAAACTTTTAAATATAAACTAACTCTAATAAATAATTTGGAATAATAGACAAAGAAGGAATTCTATTAAACTCTTTTTATGGAACAAATATGGTGCTGATATCTAGACCAGAAGAACAAAAACAGATAAAGAAAGGTATATATCAGTTTCACAAATGACCAAGTGGGATTTATACCAGGAATTCAGAGCTCATCAAACATAAGGAAAACTATTAGTGTAATTGATTATATCAATAAAAATTCAACAAAAATCTATGATAATATCAAGAGATGCAAAAAAAGTTTTTGACAAAATACAACACTCACTTTACTAAAAACACTTGAAAACATAGTATAAATGGATTCACTCCCTTAAAATATTAAGAAATATGTACCCAAAACCATTAGGAAGCATTAAATATAATGGTGATATGCTAAAAGCCTTCCCAATGAGACCAGGAATGAGGTAAGGATGGCCATTATCACCACTATTCAATATCGAACTAGAAATGCTAGCAAGAGCAATTAGAGAAGAAAAAGAAATGGAAGGAATCAGAATGGGTAATGAGGAAATTTAACTATATCTTTTTGCAGGTGATATGATGGCATACTTGGAAAATTCTATTCAAGGAAGAAATTGTTTGAAACAATTAATAATTTTTAGCAAAGTAGCAAGATGTGAAATAAACTCACACAAATCACCAGCATTTCTATATTATTTCCAACAAAGCCCTGCAGGAATAGATAATAAGAGATATTTCATTTAAAATAACTGTAGATAATACAAAATAGCCTAGAGTATACCTGCTGAAACCCAGGAACTATGTGAACATAATTATAAAATATATTTTATATGAATAAAGTCAGAATTAAATAATTGGAGAAATAGCAATTGTTCATGGGTGGATTAAGCCAACATAGTAAAAATGACAATTTTACATAAATTCATCTACTTATTTAGTGCCACCCCAATTAAACTACCAAAAATATTTTATCATGTTAGAAGAAGGAATAACAAAATTCATTTGGAAGAACAAAATATCAAGAATATCAAAGGAAGTCTAGCAGTACCAAATCTTAAACTGTACTATAAGGTGTCAATTATCAAAACTATCTGGTACTTACTAAAAAATGAAATGATGGAATAAAGTAGATATGTAATGCACGGTAGTAAATGACTACAGTAGTAAACCATGTTTGATAAATGCAAAGATCTATGCTTTTGGTAAAGGAACTCATTATTTGGTAAAAAAAAAAAATAGCTAGGAAAATTAGAAAGCAACTAGAAACTAGGTATAGACCAATAACTTGCATCATTTACCAAGATACTGTCAAAATAGATATATAGACAAAGATATCATAAGTAAATTAGAGGAGCATGGAAGATACTACCTATGAATTTACGAATAAGAGAAGAAATTATGAGTAAACAAAAGATAGAGCATTGTGGATATAAAGTGAATAATTTTGAATACATTTTATTAAAAAGTTTTTGTATACTTAGTTTCTGCCATAATGTTTTTTAGTTTTCCCAGCAGTTTTTGTCTCCAAAGCTTAGATCTTTGGATTTATCATACTATATTACTATGGTCATTTACTACAATGTATTGTGTACCTAATCTATTCCACTGATTCACCATTCTATTTCTTAGCCATTACCAGATTGTTTTGATAATTATCACTTTATAATACAGTGTGGGATCTGGTATGGCTAGAATACCTCTCTTCACATTTTTTTTTTCATTGATTCTCTTCTTATTATTGACCTTTTGTTCTTCTAGATGAATTTTATTACTTTTCTAGCTTTATAAAACAATTTTTGGTAGTTTAATTATTATGACACTGGATAAACAAATTAATTTAGGTAGAATCATCATTTTTATTATATTGGCTCAACCTACTCATGAACAATTAATATTTTCCTAATTGTTTAGATCTGACTTTATTTGTGTGACAAGTGTTTTATAATTCTGTTCATATAGTTCCTGGATTTGTTTCAGTAGGTGAACTAAGTCAAATTTGTAAGACTATGTCATTCTCCCATTGATAAATGGTCAAAGGATATGAACAGGTAATTTTCAAACAAAGAAAACAAAGCTATCTCTAGTCACATAAAAAAAATACTCGAAATCACTATTGATTAGAGAAATGTAAATTAAGACAACTCTAAGGTACACATCACATTTATCAGATTAGCCAAAATGGCAACAAAAGGAAAATGATAAATATTGGAGGGGATGTGGGAAAACTGGGACACTGGTGCATTGTTGGTTGAGTTGTGAACTGATCCAACCATTCCGGAGAGCAATTTGGAACTATGCCCAAAGGGCTATAAAACTACATACTCTTTGACCTAGCAAAACTGCTGGATCACCACTGCTAGGTCTATATCCCAAAGAGATTTTAAAAATCTGAAAAGGACCTACTTTTACAAAAATATTTATAGTGGCTCTTTTTTTTTTTTAAAGTTAAATTGCTTTATTTACTTTTAGTTTACAACATTCACTTCCACAGTCCCTTGAGTTTCACATTTTCTCCCCCTCCTTTTATTCCCCCACCATCATGGTGGCATGCACTTGGATACAGGATCCACAAATATCTTCCCATTAATCATTAGTTAGGTTGTAAAGAAGGGCTGTAACTGATGCAATAATCAGTGGGAAAGAGGAAACAAAACAAAACAAGAAAAAGAAACAGCAAATAGTTTGTTTCCATCTGCACTCAGACTCCACATCTCCTTTTCTGGATGTGGATATCTCCTTCAATCATGGGTCTTTTGGAATTGTCCTATAACCTTGTATTGTTGAGAGGAGCCCAGTCTATTGAAGTTAGTCATCACACGTACGTTGTGTCTGTGATTGTGACAAATTTCTCCTGGTTCTGCTCTTCTCGCTCAGCATCTGTTTATATAAGTCTCTCCCGGTTATTATGAAGTCTGTCTGCTCCTCATTTCTTATAGCACAGTTGTATTCCATTGTATTCATATACCACAACTTGTTCAGCCCTTCCCCAATGATGGGCATCCCCTTGTTTTCCAATTTTTTGCTACCACAAAAAGAGCCGCTATAAATATTTTTGTATATACGGGTCCTTGTCCCATTTCTCTGCTCTCTTTGGGATACAACCCCAGAAGTGGTATTGCTGGGTCGAAGGGTACACCCTTATTTATAGCCCTTTGGCCATAGTTCCAGATTGCTCTCCAGAATGGCTGGATCATTTCACAACTTCACCAACAATGCATTGATGTTCCAATTTTTCCACATCCTCTCCAGCATTTGTCATTTTGCTGTTTTGTCATCTTAGCAAGTCTAGCCAATGAGATGTGGTACCTCAGAGTTGTTTTGATTTGCATTTCTCTAATTACTAGTGATTTGGAACATTTTTTTTTCATATGCTTATAGACATCTTTAATTTCATCTTCTGAAAACTGCCTGTTCATATCCTTTTACCATTTATCAATTGGGGAGTGGCTTTTATTCTTACAGATTTGACTCAATTTATATATTGACTCGAATCTTATAGATTTGACTCTTTTTGTTGCATTTAAGAATTGGAAATTGAGTGCATGCCCATCAATTAGGGAATGGCTAAACAGGTCATGGTACATGATTGTGATGGAATATTATTGTTCTATAAGAAATAAGCAGGGTGATTTCAGAAAAAAAACCTGGACTTACTTGAACTGATACAAAGTGAAGTGAGCAGAACTAGAACAATGTTCAAAATAAAAGCAATTACATGTTTAACTGTGAATGACAACTATTCTCAGCATTATAATGATCCAAGACAATCCCCAAACACTCATGATGAAATGTGATATCTGCCTCCAGAGAAAGAAATGATATTCAGTCTAAATACAGACTGAAACACACTATTTTCACTTTCTCTTTTGTTGAAGCTTTCTTACACAAAATAACTAATGTGGAGATGTTTTTACCAGATTGCATGTGTTTAACCTTTATCAGATTGCTTGCCATGTCAGGGAGGGAGGACAAGAGGGAGAGAGGGAGAAAGGAAGGGATAGAATTTGGACCTCAAAACTTTTAAAAATGTTAAAAATTGCTTTAACATGTAATTGGGGAAAAACAAAATGTTATTAATTTTTTTTGGGACAAATAAAACCAATGTAGCCAAGATTAGAAGGAAAGAAGAAAATTAGGAAAAAAGTTTTTCTAGCCAGTTTATTGAATAAAGATCTCATATCTCAATCTATAGAGAACTGAGTCAAATTTGTAAGAACATCAGTCATACCCCAATTGATAAATGATCAAAGGATATGACAAGCAGTTTTTGCAAGAAGAAATTAAAGCTACATGTAGTCATATGAAAAATGCTCTAAATCATTACTGATTAGAGAAATAAGAGTTAAAACAACTCTGAGGCACCATCTCACACTTATCAGACTGGCTAAAGTAGTAGAAGGGGAAAATGACAAAAGCTGGAGGGGATGTGGAAAAATTTGTTGGTGGAATTTTGGACTGATGCAACCATTTTGGAGAGTAATTTGGAATTATGCTTAAAGATTTATAAGCTTTGCATACCCTTTGACCCAGCAATACCACTATTAGATATGTTTCCCAAGGTGATCAGGGAAAAAGTAAAAACAAAAATCTATTCGTTTAAAAATATTTATAGTAGTTCTCTTTGTGGTGGCAAAGAATTGGACATTGAGATGTCCATCAGTTAGGGAATGACTAAATAAGTTGTGGTATATGATTGTGATGAATCCAAGCGTGCTATAAGGAATGACAAGCAAGTTGGTTTTGAATAACATGGAAAGACTTGCATGAAATAATGCAGAGTGAAATGAGCAGAACCAAGAGAACATTTTATACAGTAACAATATTTATAGAGTAACTGTGAATGGGGAACCTGCAGCCTCGAGGCCACATGTGGCCCTCTCAAGTGCAGCTCTTTGACTGAATTCAAACTTCACAGAACAAATCCCCTTAATCCGTTTGGATTCCTTCTTTAAAACTTGGACTCAGTCAAAAGGCCACACCCCAGGACCTAGAGGGCCACGTGTGACTTTGGGGCCACAATTTCCCCACCTGTAGCCTATACTGAAAAAATATGATCATTCATATCACCTATGCAGGATTAATGAAGGAAAATACTGTTCACCTCCAGAGAAAGAACTGATACATGGAAGTATGTGTTGTATGGTTCCACATATAGATCTATATCAAACATAGACCTTTTCTATTGTGGGGTTGGGAGGGAGGGAGACAACTTTGAGTTCAAAATGTAACAAATAAATAAATGAGAAGAAATCCTAGTAATTTAAATTTAGATGGTACTTTAAGATATGAAATAACTTTATACACACTATTTGTTTGATCTTCCCAGAAACCTTGTGAGATAGAGGTTATATGCTTAAACCCATTTTTCAAATAAGAATACTGAAACTCAGAGAGATTGAATGACTTTGGCTGGGGTCACACAGTTTTTATGTGTCAGAGATAGAACTTGGTATCTCTCTTACAGAACCATCAATTCTTAGGCATACCACTGAGTGTGTGTCGTTCCTATAACTATGTCTTTCAATCAGTTCCAGGCACTAGCAATTAGGAATCTGGGTCAGAAGGGCAGAAAACATTTAGAACAATTTCAGTTTAGTTCAACAAACATTGGTTAAAGCACCTACTGTGTGCCAGGAACTGGGACAGACAAAAAATGGAATAGTCTATCTTCTAGGAGTTTGTATTCTATTGTTGGTCAAAATGATTCTCTCTTGCTGGAATTCTTTAATTTGATATTAGTTAATGACTTTAATTGGGCAGCTAGGTGGTACCATAGTACATGGAGTACTGGGCCTAGAATCAAGAAAACTCATTTGAATTCAACCTCAGATACTTACTAGCTGTGCGACCCTGGACAAATCACTTAACCCCGTTTTCCTCAGTTTTCTCATCTTTGAAATGGTCTAGAGAAAAAAAATCACAAACCACTTCAGCATCTTTGTAGATATTTTATACCCAATCTTACTTCTCAAAGTTTGTTGGTTTCCAAGCCTGTCTGTTGATAGCAAACCTCAGACCAACTTTGTGTCAAAAGCTCTCACAGGCAATTTCGTGTTTCCGGTTAGACTGTAATTAATCTCTGTTAACCAAGTCATCCATTTCAGATGTCTGTTGTGTTTTTTCCCCCACAAGACCTCTCTGTCCTTGTGACAATACAGAAACAGAAAGGAGTTGCATGCTAACTTGCTTTAAAATCCAAGTCCATGAAATGATTGAACCTCTAAATTGGAAGGGACCTCAGAGGACATTTAGTTTAACACATGCCTGGTCAAGCATCCAGCCTCTCCAGAACTTCTTCAACCAGTGAACTAAATCATGGCTGTTCCCATCAGAATTGGTCATTTTTGGATTTCCACCTAGCTTGTTTTTAACTCACATATTCTCATCAATATATTGAATTTCTATCACCCAGTAACCTAGCAACCATCACTAAGACAGGATTAGATATCACAGTTCTTGTCTGGCACAGGACTCGGGAGGGGAGTTAGAGTAATCTGAGCTTGAAGTAGAACGTATCTTAAAAACACACTTAAACAGAACAAAACAAGATATCAAGTGGTTTCTCCACAGAGGCACATTCATTATTGCATTTTCCAGGACCCAGAACAGCTCCCTTCTTCATCACTCTTTGGTATGTTACCTATTAAGTAACCACTAAATTAATTATGGGACTTAATGAGTTAGTTGATACAATTTAGTGGCTAGGGGGGAATTTATAGTCACAAAATGAGAGCTGGAGAGACCTTAGCCATTATCTGGCACAACTGACTGATTTTATGGAGGAGGGAAGTGAGATTCAGAGACAGGGAGTGATTCACTTAGAGTCACACGGGACAGAGCCAGTATTAGAACCCAGGTCCTTGGATTTCAAATCTAGTACTCTTTCTACTGTGCCACAATCTCTTGGATATTAGACATATGTGTGAGAGAGAAAGCAAGAGGAGAGAGACAGAGAGATAGAGATGTGTATATGAGTGTGCGTATGTGTGTGTGTATGTGTGTGTGTGTGTGTGTGTGTGTGTGTGTATGTGTGTTTGTGTATTTGTCTTAACCTGGGATTTTACAGGTGTGGGGAGTTCTCAGTATGGCAACTGCCTCCACTGATGCTGTTGGGTAATTCTGTTTCCCCAAGTCCTCATAGTTGTCTAGGGGTTTCCAAGGTTCAGAGGTTAAGTGACTTGGCTATGGTCATACACAGCCAGTATGTCTCAGAGAGGACTTGAACCTTCCCATCTCCAAGTGTGGCCCACTATCAAGCACACCACTTCTCATTATGTATATAAACTTGTACCTTATTTACTCCACAATGCTAAATGCTTAGGAATAGAAAACAGTGTAATTTTTCTTAGGGTCATAGGATAATAGTATGAGAGTTGGAAGGGACTTCAGGTCTCATCTAGGCCAAACTCCTCACTTTACATAGGAAGAAACTGAGGCCCTAGAAGTCAAGTAAGCTGCCCAAAGTCATGTTGATACATTGATGGATTGGAGATCTCATCATTGCATTCTCTGCAGTCATGCAGATGGCGGGCAATCTACTCATGTCTGCCCATAATGTGAACCTCCAATCCATGCTCTTGTATAGGTCCCTTGTAGGAGTCCATCCACTGTGCTGGGGCAGGGCAGGGGCACAATTCTTGTTTATCAGCTAGCATTATATACCTGATATAAAGTAGTAATATAACACAGCTAGGATTCTAGTCCAGGCCTTTTAACTTCTGATAGTTTTTTTCTTTTTGGAAAAATGCCACCCTTCAGAGCATAACTCTTCCCCCTCCCCTCGCCCTTCCCAGTATTTGTTAAGACTCTAGAGGTCCTTTTCAGAACCCTCCTCAGGAATACACTTTTTAAAGACTTACAAGGAGATACAGAATTAACACTGCTTTCCTCCTGTGTTGGTCCAGTTTGAGTCTCTATGATGCCTTTCAGTGTTTTCTTGGTGAAGATAGTGGAGTGGTTTGTCATTTCTATCTCCAATTCATTTGACAGATGAGGAACTGAGGAAATCAGGGTTTAGTGACTGAAGAGGTTTACCCACAAAGAGGGTTAGGGTTGCCTGAGACCCCAAAATACCAACATGCTGGGTCCTACCAAAAGAATTTGACTAAAGTCTTCTCAGACAAAGAAAAGTAAAGTTTATTGAAAGTTCACTATATGGGGTAGACTCTCAAGGAGCCAGTCTATGCTAGGTCATTCTATGGCGCTTTCACAGAGCAAGTCTGTGCTAGGGCATTCTGTGGTGTGCTCACACCACATGGGAAGATTCTATAAACAGAGGAGGGATTCTATAAACAGAAAGGTTGTGGGAAGAATCTAGGGG
>CM053585.1:13153455-13189541 GCA_028646515.1 Pseudochirops corinnae
ACCATTTATCAATTGGGGAATGACTTGTATTCTTGTAAATTTGACTTAATTCTCTGTATGTTTTAGAAATGAGGCCTTTATCAGAGACACTGGTTGCAAATATTCTTTCCCAGTTTCCCACTTCACTCTTAATCTTGGTTACATTGGCTTTGTTTGTACAGAAACTTTAATATTAATTGTATTCCTGGCACTTAGCTATTGTGTTCCTGACACACAGTAGGTGTTTAATAAATGTTTACTGGATTGGATCTTCCTGGGCAGTTCATTCATTCTGGCACTAAAAACCAGTCTCCAGTGCAGGAACACAGAGATTCAAGTAACATTCACTGGCTGTGTGATCCTGGGCAGATCATTTAACCTCTCTGTGATCTAGAAAATTTTCTAAGACACTAAGTTGTAGACAAGGTACCTGCAGAGGGTAAGGGAGTTTCTTATGTCAATAGAAGTACAATCCACTCTCTATTCCTAATCTCATTGTTAAATGTTTCTAGGAATCAAGCCCAAATTTGATCATGTCCAACTCTTCGAAACCCCATTTGGGGTTTTCTTGGCAAAAAACCTGGAGTGGTTTGCCATTTTCTTCTCCAGCTCATTTTACAGTTGAGGAAACTAAGGCAAACAGGGTTAAGTGACTTACCCAGGGTCATACAACTAGTAAGTGTCTGAGGCTGGATTTTAACTCAGTTCTTCTTGACTCTAGGCCTGGTACTCTATCTACTGCACCATCTAGCTACCCCTCACCAGCCCATTTCTTCTGGTAGCACATGTTCAGTGGCTACTTTGAGCAATCAGGACTGCCAAATGAACTGACCGAAGGATGCCAGAGGTATCAAACACCTCTACAGAAGAGTAAAAATGAAGGCAGAAGGCCAGGAGTCTGTCTAGGGAGTAGGCAAGAGGCCAAGAACTTAAGAAATTTATTTATGAAAAATACTAGTTTATAGTAATGTATATAGTAATACAATATACAATATATATAGTAATAATATATAAATAATGAAAAATATTAATACTAGTTCATGGTTTTATTTAACAGGCTTAATATTTAGGTATATAAATGGTAAAAGCACAGTCGAGGCACCGAGTGATTTCCCAGTATCCTGCCCCATAAACTGTTAACTAAGGCTTGGGAAATTCAAAGGAAAAGGGTCTCTGACCAATAGCTCCAGCGAGTAAGCATAATGAGAACAATTTAGAATGCAAAGTAGAATAACAAGCTAAGAAGCCGTCAGAATTCTGATCAGTGCAGAACTGGTTGGAATTGCGCCATACCTTGGAGGACAGACAGTAAACTGGAAGGTGGTGGGCCACAGGTGCCAAATGATGCATACATCGCCAAATACGAGTGATGGGTTGGTTTGATTTACATAATTGTACTTCGTTGTTTTAAGCAACAGACTACTTAAGTGAAGGAGTGGAGGTGATTCTGAAATGGCAGGAATATCAAGAGAAGGGAAGAAGACCAATTAAACATTTTTAGTGTGTCTCTGTTAACAGTGCCTACAGTAGATGGGCCTCCCAGACACTGAATACTGATAATAGCTAGCATTTATAAAGTGCTTAAAGGTTTATAAATTGCTTTATAAATATTATGTCCCATTTTACAGGTGAGGAAACTAAGACAGGAGAGAGCTTAAGTGACTTGCCCAGGGTCACACAGCTAGTAAGTGTCTGAGGCTGGATTTGAACTCAGGAAGATGAGTCTTCCTGACTCCAGTTCCAGTGATTCATACACTATGGCGCCACCTAGCTGCCAATTACTTCTGAGGCAACCACATTTAGGTGATTTTTACTAGGACTCCATGTATCCCTACTGATTTTTCTGATCTAGTCATAAAAGCCTAAGAATTGTCATGTTAAGTAAGGCAGGTCCCTTTAGAGTTCTGAAACCTCTGGCTGTCCTCCTTCAAGATACAATTCAGGTATCACAGTCTTCCCCACGTCTCAGTGTCTCCTATCAGATTACCTTCCATCTACCCTGTATATGGGGCAGTTGGGTGAGGCAGTGGATAGTGCTGAGCCTGGAGACAGACTCCTCTTCATGAGATCAAATCCTGCCTCAGACACCTACTAACTGTGTGACCTGCACAAGTCACCTAACCCTGTTTGCCTTGGTTTCCTCACCTGTAAAATGAGCTGGAGAAAGAAATGGCAAACCAGTCCAGTATCTTTGCCAAGAAAACCCCAAATGGTGTCTCAAGAGAGTTGGACACGACTGAAAAACAACTCAACTACATATCTGTATGTACACGTATACTGAATGTACCCAACTGTGGACACGCCATTGCCTCTATTCAAATGTGAGCTCTTGAGAGCAGAAATTGGTTTTGCCTCTCACTGTTGTCCCAGCCCCTGCTCGGCTCTGTGAGCACAGTTAAATGTTGCCTGCCTGCCTTCCAAGACCTTCTGCCTTCTGGCACAGACACAACTGAGAGAACAGAAAGCAGTCAGAAGGTCAGTCAGACCGCTAGCATTTACCAAACTCCTATTGTGTGCTTGGCACTGCTGAATGCTGGGGGGCACGCCTCCTTGTAAGGAACCCCCAATCTGATGGGGGAGGTAACAGGAGCTGCCTTTCAGGTATTAATAAGGACACAGCTCCTGCTGAACTTGGAAGAGAGAGACAAACAGAGACAGAGACAGAGAGAGTCAGAGACAGAGACAGAGAGACAAAGAGAGAGACAGAGATAGAGACAGAGAAACAGAGACAGAGAGAGAGAGAGAGAGAGAGAGAGAGAGAGAGAGAGAGAGAGAGAGAGAGAGAGAGAGAGAGAGAGAGAGAGAGAGAGAGAGAACGAGAACCATGCAGGCACATACATCACTGCTCTAGGATGCACACACCCCCTCGTCACCACCCTTGAATCTTGCTGGCCATTCTGTTGACACATACTGCACTGGCCAGCCGAAATGCCAGCACAGGGGTCCCTGCTTTCCCCTGCAGCTCAGACTAGGAGAGGCTGGGGGCTGATCCCGGCTGTTGCTGAAGCTCCACCGCTCCCCTGCGCTCTGTCTCTCACCGGAGGCTTTGCCTCTGACTGTGCCCAAGCCCTGCAGTGACCCCGAATGGGCGCCTCCCCTTGACCCACAAACCCCTGGACTTGATAACTCCTTTGCCCACGTCTCAGACCCTTGTGGACTGAAGTGCGGACCAGCCAAGAGCGAGATTCGCGGCGCCCAGCCCCGCGACTGTGCTGCTGACATTGGGAGGTCGCGGTCAGCATGAACTGAGAGCAGCGCTCTCATTGGGAAAGGCGTTCTGAGGCGGCCCTCTGGTGGCAAGAGAGCAGAACTACGGCTCGCTCTCTCACCGGCCGCGGGAGCTCCCGGGTTTGGACATGACTGACGGCCTGGATTTTCCTGAAGCCAAAAAAGACCCTTGTTGATGATCATAGTGATGTCAGATGATGCCAATAACTTGCATTTATCCACGTGGCCTTTTAAGGTTTCCGAGGCCAATTAGAGGCACTATCTGATTTAATCCTCACAACAACCCAGAGAGGAAGAGGTTATTTTTTATCCACGTGGGAAACTGAGGCACCGAGAGGCCAGAAGGACTTTCCTGGAGTCACAGAGCTAATAAGTGCCTGAGGCAGGATTTGAACTCGGGATTTCTTGACTCCAACTCCAGTCCTTTATCCACTACACCCCTGCTTGTCAAGGTTGTCTTCAGGATAGCTCTGTATCCTCTCACTGTTAAGACTGCCCAAGGAGGCCCCCCTAGATGCTGGGTGGGCATCCCAGTGATGCAGACAGAAGAGGGTCCCTTGAGGGGTAGGCAAGACCTGGCTTTGATCTGGCGCGGGACTGGAGAGGGAAGCACAGCCCCAAAGCTGTGTAAGTCCTGGGGTTCTTAGGTTAATTCCCCGTCCTGGGGAGGTGATAGTTCTCTCTCCTTGGAGGACTTCAGGGAAAGGCTCAATGACTGCTTTTCAGGGATTACTTCATGTGTGGGCCAGATTAGATGACCTCCAAAGTCCCTCCCAATTCTCAAATCTTATCATTCTTTAGGGCATCTGGGTGGTCCAGTGGATAGAGTGCTAAGCCTGAAGTCAGGAAGACATGAGTTTAGCTAGAGGCTTCAGATACTTCTTCATTGTCTGACCCTGGGCAGGGGTCAGACATATCCATATGTATATCCACACATATGCATATATACATACATATACATGCATGCATACACATACATACATACACATACACAAACATACACATCAGGGGAACATACTTCATCTGGACAGGTTTCGTATTTGGCATTTGTATCCCAGCACCTCACACAGCGTCCAGACACATAACAGATACCTAATGAATGCTCTGATTGATTGAAATGCTTGTTGTCTTCGAGCATTTGAAGCGCTCCCACCCACTAGTGGGATGAGCCTGACTTTGCTTGACCCTCCTGGTAGGACAGTAATCAGTAGATCAGCACAGCACCTGCCATATGGCAGATGTTTAATAATTGATTGACTATATGAGTGTATTCAATCATGTCCAACTCTTTGTGAACCCATTAGGGTTTTTCTTGACAAAGATTCTGGAGTGGTTTGCCATTTCCTTCTCCAGCTCATTTTACAGATGAGGAAACTGAGGCAAACTAGGTTAGGTGCCTTGCCCAAGGTCACACAACTAGTGAGTATCTGAGGCCAGATTTGAACACATGAAGATGAGTCCTTCTGATTCCAAGCCCAGTGCTCTATCCACTGCACCACCTAGCTGTCCCTTGATTGACAATACCAGGGGTGGGGAACCTGCAGCCTTAAGGCCACATGAGGCCTTCTAGATCCTTAAGTGAGGCCTTTTGACTGAATCCAAATTTCATCGGACCATACTGTAGTGTGGTATGTTCTCCTTGTATGTAGAGACTATTCAACCTAGGCATGACAGGGCCTCAAACAATGACTTGTGTAGTGAGGGTTGAATGAATTCTTGTTGAAGGAATGGATGGAAGGGTGGATGGATGGCCCCAGATGGGAGAACTAGGGGCAAGGGATAGATGTTTCAAAATCAATGCATCTGAATGTGGGGTCAATGTAGGGCTCGCTGGAAAGTCCCAGAGACAAAACCCCTTGGCTTCAGAGACCCAAGCTTTAGTGTTAGGCAAAGTGAAGCATTTTCATTGCTTCTCATGGAATCAATTACTCCTAAATCAGAAAGAGCCAGAAAGTCCTGGGTTCTAGATCTGGCATTGCCACTTAGTAGTGGTGGCACCTTTGGCAAATCCTTTTCCTTTTCTAGGTGCCAAGACATAAATTTAGGCTTCCTATAAGGCAGAATGGGGAACTAGGTGGTACACTGGGTTGGAATCAGGAGAACTGTAACAGCAAGCACCCTAGCATACCCAGGGCAGCTGCTAGCACCGGTTCTTAGATATGCTTTTCTAAAGGAAAGCAACTCAAAATGGGTTAACAATCTTACTTTAATCAATCAAACATATATCGTTTACCTAGTTCAGGGGGGAAAGTCAGCACTCTGAACTTCAGAGAATACAAACAGAATATAAACAGAAGTTACAAGCAGACAAAGAAACATATCAGCAGACAGGGCTTCCAGCTGTCTGACCATTACATCCATACCTAGTTAGTTACCAGAGAGCGAAGCACCAACATCTGGGTTTTCAAAGCCAGGAGGGACTCAACAGCTGCCCAGAGTCTTGTCTGGCCAAATCATACAACTCTTCCCAAAGTGAGCCCCAAAGTAAAACCTCACATTAGGGTATATGTAGCCTTCTCCTGGATCAGAGAATGTCACAACCCTCTTGACCCACTTCCCAATCACAAAGCAACAATGCATGGGCATTCCTGAAGAACAAGCCTCCCGCCACAGGTTCCATGTGACCATATTCAGCCTATTAGGGGGCAGAGTATATTTTCAAATCAGGGAAAGTTCTCAGACTCACTTAAGCCTATCAAAGGGCCTAGAGGCAGGGAAGGTCTTCAGATTCCCATAACAAGAACTCATCTTTATGGATTCAAATCCAGCCTCAGACACTTATTGGCTGTGTGACCCTGGAGTGTGAGTCACTAAGCCCTTTTTGCCTCAGTTTCTCATCAGTAAAATGAGCTGGAAAAGGAAATGGCAAATCACTCCAATATCTTGGCCAAGAAAACCCCCAAAATGGGGTCATGAAAAATCAGACAAAACTGAAATAATTCAACAACATAAATTAGGACTTCTTAACAATTGCATGTACCCAAAAGCGGAGTGTGATGGGTTGGGAGGCAATGGACCCCTAAGCATGGAATGGATGACCGCCCTGTAACGATGCTGTAGAGTACATTCCTCTCTGGATATAAGTTGGAATTGAGGGTCTCTGGGGTCCCTTAAGTACTGTGCAATTCTGACTTTGACCTTGCCGCCACTCATCGTGAAGGTCATAATACAAATATACCAGGTGGCTGAATCAATGACCCTCTCTCTGTCTTCATGTAAATGGTAGAAACATCTTTTGGCCATATGTGGCACCACATGCCATGAGATATCTGGCCCCTTTTTCTATTCTGAGAGAAAATCAGGTGTGTGGAGCTGAGTTTGTACTGAGTTTGTACTAAACCATCAGATTAAAGAAGAGACTTCCCCAGTGGAAAAGAAAGAACAAGGGAAGATAGGAAAGTAATTTCATGCTGGGTAGTTTGGAATGCAGGGAAAAAGAATAAAAATGTGGAAGAGTACAAGAGCAGTTCTCTGCTCAAAGGAAGTGTAAATCCCACCAAGATCATAGAACATAACATGTCAAAGTTGGGCAAGATCTTGGAGAAGATGACAGCTGAAAGGGGCTTTCGATTCTACAGAAATGTCAGAATTGAGAGGAACTTCAGAACAGAAGCTGTTAGAGCCGGGAAAGACCATAGAACACAGAATTTGAAAGCTGGGAAGTACCTTAGGGGTCAGCTAGTCCAACTTCCTCGTTTGACAGAGGACACTGAATCCCGCAGATGTGACAGGACTTCTGACGGCCACACCGTTCGGTAGTAACCAAGCCAGGACGAGATCCCAGGTCATTCCACTGCTGCTCCAGAGTCCTTTCCACTAGAATACGGTAATTTACATATCTATGGAGCTTTAAAGTTTACAACATGCTTTCTTTTGTTTTTTATACTTTTGTAAAAATATTGTAAGGAATACTAACGAAAAAAACACTTAAGTTTAGGGTACCATTTTGGGGGTGCTGTTTTTTATTCATAATCATAGAAGCCAAAGGAATAAAATCAAACATATTAAAATTCCTACCACCTAGACTGCATGCTTGATGGTTCTCCCAAATATAGGTGGTTCAGACTCAGTTTATCATCATGCCACCAAATCAGAAGTTCCAAGGATACAGTTCCATTGTTATGTTGAGATGTCCCTGTCAGCTGCTCTCACTGAGGGCTACCAACATCCCCACTGTTGTTCTACTCATGGTTTCCCAGACTCAAAGTTGGGTAAGTTGGGTAAGAACTGGGAACTGGAGCATTGATTCCTCCTTTGATTAATTTTCATTGCTCACCTCTCTGTCCTACTGACTGAGCTAGAGGGGACCTTGATCACTTTACACTACCTGGCCATCATTAGTATAGCCCTACAGTAGATGCAAGGTCAGAAAACTGCTCATGCAAATGTTATTATCCTCATTTTGAAGATCAGCAAAACTGAAACCCAGAGATACTTAGTGATTCTTCCATGATCACACAGGTAGCAATTCTGTGAGGCAGGCTTTGAGCCTGGTCTAACTATAGATCCAGCCATCACATTTTGCATTTACTCCAGCAGAAACTAATTAATGATTGATCTGCAGTTCCTGGATATTTGATACGGCTTGCAGTCCAGAACTACCACAACCAAACATTGCCTCCTGGAATCTACACCCTGGGTTCAAGTGATTCTTTAGATCAGCATCTAGTTGAATGCATAGTAAACAATGCCCTGTCTGATTTTGCCTCTAACAGTGCACACTAATTCAAAGTAAAACTACTTAGTTAAACAGAATAATAAGGTAAGTAATAGGGGGAAAATCCCCCATCCACACAGGGGCCTAATTTCTCTCATATTTCCACACCACAGATGAGAGAAGGAATGACATCCCTTCACAAAGAACTCATGCTCCCTCATTTTGATTTCTCATTTTTAATGTCTCTTTGCCTCCAAAGCTACTGCTTGTTGTTTCCTGCTCAGAACTGCTTCTTTCCGGCTGAATAGCTTTGCTGTTCAGTCATTTCAGTCATGTCCAACTCTTCGTGACCCCGTTTGGGGTTTTCTTGGCAAAGGTACTAGAATGGTTTGTCATTCCTCCTCCAACTTATTTTATAGATGAGGAAACTGAGGCAAACAGGGATAAGTGACTTACCCAGGGTCACACAGCTAGTAAGTGTCTGAGGCTAGATTTAAACTCAGGAAGATGAGTCTTCTTGACTCCAGGCCTGGCGCTCTATCTACTGTGGCACTTGGCTGCCATCTGAATATACTATGCTATAAACCCTATGAGAACAGAAATCATGTTACAGCTAAACAGAATCAGCTACATGGTGTGGTGAATAGAGGGCTGCACTTGGAATCAGGAAGACCTGAGTTCAAATTCTGCCTCAGATACTTCCTAACTGCATGACCCAAGTCACCTAATTTCTTTGAGATTCAATTGCTTGGCTGTAGAATGGGGGAAATGATAACATTCAAATTTGAACTCAGATCTTCCCGACTCCAGGCCCAGAGCTTTATCCACTACCCCACCTAATTCTTTCCATTGAAAAGCTGCTGGCAGCTACTTCTTCCCCTAACTGCTCTAATTGGGTTACTTCTTTCCAGCATAGCTTTGGGGAGAAATAGCTCTTTTGTGATTCAGCCCCACCATTCCACCCAGCCAACACAGCAAAAAGTCCCTGAGGTTAATGGGAATTGCCCCAGACTTGATATTTGGGTAGGGATAAGTCAAGTCATTTCAGCTCCCATCACATTCCTTTCAGTTAATGCCAGAGCAATAGAAATTACCCAAGAGCTTCACTTAGCAACCTGAAAAAGCAAGGTGCTCTTGTCTCTTTTGTGACTCATGGTCACAGATTCTGAAGTCAGGTTCTGCTGGTTGGACAATAGACAATAAGCCACACGAAATTTAATCTAGAAAACATAGCAAATAGATGATTCCCAAGTCCCTATGCTGGGATTAGGCATCCAGGACTGTCAGAAGTTATTCAGAATACTCATTTTCTCTTTTACTAACAATAACCATTGCCTTAGGCATGCATGGAGACAGAAAAAAGAAGAGATCTGGGCAATCAGCAAGAATGTTATATAAGCTTGGGGTTTTCTATGACCCTTCAGTTGACTCTCGTATTTTCAAGTGTTGGGCCCAACAATCCATTCATGGAACTGTTTTTTGATTGGTTGGCTGGTGAGAAATATGTTCATTGATGTCTAGGACAGCCAGTGTAGTAGAATAGAAGGTATGTTCACTTGCGTGTCAAGGAACCTGGGATCCAAACCTGGCTCTAGTATTTACTACTGTGAGGGATAATTTATAGTGGAGTTTCCCCATTCTGAAAAATCAAATCTAGAATGGCTTCAGTATTCACTAGGCCTGCATTTAGAGATCACCTGACCTTCTAGCAAACTGGGGCTAAGAGCAATGGAGACCCTCCCCCAGTGCCAGCTCAGCACAAGATATGCCAAATAAGGTTAAGACTGCTTTCACTGGACACCCACACATTTCCGGGTCCTTTGTCTCAGAGAGATTCCCACACTTAGGTTGTGGTCCAGCCTCCCTACCAATAAGAGTGAAGGCCAGTTGGGGGGGCTGGGTTTCTGCATTAGAAGATTATATAACCATGGACTGGCTTCTACCTGTTGCTCTCTCCCTGCCACCATATGGGCGACAAGGGCAGAGTCCTTTCTCATGAGAAAGAATAAAGACCTTTTCTGATCTTAGATTCAGACTCTGAACTCTTTCATCTCACACACTACCTTGCGACTTTGGGGAAGTCACAACCTCTATGAACCCCAATTTCCTCACACATGACATAAGAGTGATAAGAGCTTCCCTCTCTACATTATCAGCTTAGGATAAGTTGTAGAAAGATTCCTCTACAGCATCCCCAAAAGTAGCCTCAGTTTCCTCATCTGTAAAATGAAAAAAAGACAATTGGATTAGATTATCTCTATGGTCCTTTCCCTCTCAAAGGGTCTATGATCCTGAGCAGAAAGGGATGCAAAAAGGGTTATTAGTCAGAGATCTAAAAGGCTCCTTTATAAGACAGGCTATAGTATAATAGGGATCTCTGATAAGGTCAAGATTTATATCTCTTGGGACTGACACCCTAAGACGTGAAAGCTATTTTCACATTTATTGCCTCATTTTGCCTTCTTAGAGCTTCTATGAGCACGACAGCTAGGTATTATTTTTCCACAGGGCAGAGAGACTCAGTTTAACAGAATTCAAATCAACAAGCATTGATGAACTATCATCCACATTCAAAGACCCTCTCCTTGTAGAAATGGGGAAACTGAGGCATGTATAATCTACCAGTCCACAAGCATGTACTGAGCCATGCCAGACACTGTGTTAGGCACTGGGGATTCAAGTACAAAACAAAAACCAGTCTGTACCCTCAGCATTCTACTGATGCTAGGATATTCATTCATTCATTGAGTCATAGGATCAGATCTAACGCTGCAATGGACCTCAGAGGCCATTTAATGCAACCCTCTCGATCTATAGATGAGGAAACTGAGGCATATATTAATCCATCCATAACTAACAAACTTAGGAAATACTTATTCTATATGAAACACTGCACTAGATGCTGGAAATTTTTTTTTTAAATAACTACAAAGACAAAGAAAAGTGAAAGCATCCCTCCTCACAAGAAGGTCTCTTTTCACAGAGGGAAGACAATGGACACTTTCATATTCATATACAAAATATCACAAGTAGATATGTATATAAACAAAATAAACAGAAAGTAATTTAGGGGAGAAGCAAAATGGATACACAAATAGAAAACTGGGGAGAGTGAGAGCATTACAGAGCCAGTCCATAAATAAGAAGCTAGTGGCCAGGAGAGGATTAGTGCCTGGTCTGCATTTCAACATTTCAAATATCTAGGATTCATCTAAGCGACTCTTCCCTCCAGCCTGACAGATCACAGCCCCTCCACAGATCTTAGTAGACACTGAAAATGACAGGGAAGAACCCCAAAAATTCCTCACCATGTAGCCTCTCCAAATTAAACTAGGCCCTTCCTCAGTCTGTCTCCAGGCTGTGGTTAAGTCTTTCTGGCTGCCAGAGCTTGTGCCTTGGGGGCATAGATTTCAAGAACTCAGAGTCATTGCTATGCCAAGACAAGATGGCAAAGGAGGACTCTGGGGGAGACCCTCATCACTTCCCTTCAGTTCAAGTCAACAAGCATCTCATAAGTGCTTGCCGGGGTAAAAGACATTGTCCCAGGCACTAGCGGAATCAAGAAGGTCCTGCCTTCAAGGAGCTTGTGATCAAGTATGGAAGAATCATCCATGAATCATGGCTAGTTGTGATACCACGGAGGATGTAATAAATATACGTTAAGGGCTACATAACAATTGAGAAGATGTGGCCTCCATAGTCAGAGGATCAGAAACTTGTCATCTAGGCTAACTTTCTCACTTTACAAAGGTGGAAACTTTTCTCTGATGAGAGCTTTAAGTAGGAAGGCTCATGAGGCATGGACCACAAGTGAAAGGCACTTTCAGTTAGGGGTAGGGACAGAAAGGAAAGGCAGAAATGGGCCAGAGAGAAACTCACCCCAGCCTGCCCCTTGCTTTTGATAAAGAGGTGTTTAGCTCTCTTGTTTCTAGAGTACTGACGGACTCTAAGGACCATCCACTCCCTGAGTCAGAGCCCCAGGGACCCCATCCTAGCTTCTGCTCATAGCTAGGTATCAGAGATGGGATTCAAACTCAAGTCTCGCCCGACTAACTCCAAGTATAGTCTCCTTTCCCCTACATCACTTGCCTCTCTAGTTCACTGTATACATGAGATAGGAAAGTGATTTCATTTCATGTCTGTTGATCTTGCTTCCCAACAGGGCTTCTTAAACTTTTTCCACTTGGGATCCCTTTTCGGTTCAGCAGCATTCATTGGTGCTGCATGGTGGGATGTTATTTGTGCACAGTGTAAAGTATGCATGCTCTGTGTTCAGAACCAAGCCTGCAGGGAAGTTGCACCGTGCAACATGGACAAGCACTGCCAGAAAAACCTCAGCTTCATTACACATTTGATTTTTAATTAATTTTTGGTCATTGTGAGTTCAGAAATCTCTTAACTGTTGCCAAATTTTTCACAACCACATATGGAATCGTGACCCACAATTTAAGAAGAGCTGCATTGTGTTAACTATTTGACAGTAGCCATTATGCCTTGTATTTTTCTTGTATTCACTACAGCATTTAGGATTTATGGTGGATTCCAGATAAATGCTGACTATTGCTCTCTCTCTCCCTCTCTTTCCTCTTTCTCTTTCCTCCATCTTCCCTTCTTTGCTTTTCTCCCTCTTCCCTTCTTCTTCTGGCTTAACCATCATATAAATGAGTATTTGAGCTGCTGGAGCTAGGAGCCAATGACTGCTCCAAAAAGGAAAAATTTAGTCAAGATACATTGAGTGGCTTTGCTGTCAGCAATAATCACAATGTCTCATCCATCATTTCAGCATCCTAATGCAGCTGACAGTCAGAGGTGGCTTATGGTTCAGCATCTCTGTATTTAATCAAGCACTTGAAAAATCTCTCTGCACAAATCTGAACACATTTTGCATCGGTCCTTTCCCTGACTTTCAGAGCAAGACCCCGTCTGCCTCCTCCCACAGGCTGTTTTAACATGTTTCAACATTCAAGCTATAGAACTGTGGGGTGTCCAGGAATAAAGAAAAGGTTGTGTGTGCTCAGGGTTGATGAGGATGTGAGGGGGAGGGAAAGGGAAAGGGAGGGAGAGACAGAAAGACAGACAAAGACAGAGAGAGACAGAAACAGAAAGAGACAGAGACAGAGAAATGAGATGTGCGAAGTGGCATCAGAAAATTAGCCTCAGCCTCAGGCAAAATAGATTTCAGACTGTGGTTTTTTCAGAGCTTCCAAATAGGACAGAGTCTTCCCTCCCAGACTCTTCCCCTAAATCTCCTAGCCTAGATCAGGGGTAGATAAGGCTCCAGCGGAGATTACCATGGCCTGTCCTGGTTTAGATAGAGAGACTCAGTCCAGCCTAGAGATAACTGCTAGAGGCAGGGCTGTGTCAGACCAAGACCTCTAGGGCTGGTTTCAGAACACCAGGGATGTTTAGCCTGGAGAAAAAACAAGAGCAGAGATGTCTTCGAGCATTTGAAAGGGCTTGTATGTAAAAAAAGAAGTCAGCATTCCAGAGGGAAGATACAGGAGGGTGTGAAGAAGAAAATTAAGCCTTGATGATATAAGGAATGGGATCCCTGAGGGAGGGGGTGCTATGGATCCCTATTCCTGGAGGTCTCCTAGAGTTACCTGGGAAAACTGCAAAGTATATGGGGGGAAATGGGCTTCCAGTCATATGTAATACCACTTGCCAACAATGAATTATGAATGAACTAGTGATCTAGATGTTTTTATTTTTAATAATGGAATAATAATACATCATGTTTACATAGTGCTTTGAGGCTTGTATCTCATTTCATCCTCGAAATGGCCCTGTAAGGTTGGCGCTGTTTTAATCTTCACTTCATACTTTTGTAATATCAAAGAATTAGACACCAAAGAGGTGCTCACCATCTACTTTGAATGGCTAAAAGATGGGGAATGGCTAACCAAGCTGTGGTACACAAAGGTAATAGAATGTTACTGTACTGTAACAAATGCGTGTGATGAATACAGAGAAACATGGAAAGACCTGTACGAACTGATGCAGAGTAAAGTAGAGGAAAGAAAACAATTACAACATTAGTGGACAGAACGACTACACATCAAAAATCAAAAGTGAATGTGACAAAATTATCAAGCTCTAACAGGACTCGAATGAAGAGATATGAGAAGAAATCCCAACCTACCGCCTTGTGGATGTGGCAGGTGACCAGGGGTTACATATTGCATGGGTTTCAGACTTTTTCAACATAATGAACCATTTTTTTTTTCCTAAAAATGTACTCCTTGTTATATGGGATGGCTCTCTGGAAGGAGGATGAGGAGAGACACTTGGGATCGCAGTGATGATGTAAGAAACAGATGTCATTAAAAACTTATTTAAAAGAAGAAGAAGAGGAGGCAGCCTCTGGCTGGGGCTGGTGGCCTTCTTGATTCATGCACTCTGACCAGCAATTTGTAGTTTCAGTGAAAGGTGGAGGAGGACCCTCTCTTGTTTGCGTCTTTCCCTCATTTAATGTTGACCATGTGACCATTGAAAGTTCTTGGAAGGGCAGTGAGTGCTGGAGAGAAGCAGCAACAGCTACTGAAACCATTGTGGTCATAGCAGCAAGCTATGGGCTAGTGCCAGAGAGAAAGAACACACTGCAAAGAAAATCTCGCTTGGTATTTGGTCCCATGGCTGAGTGTAAAAGGTAATGTCAAATGGTCAATTAGCAACCCTCCTAGAACTGTTTTTATATCCTAAAAAGGTCTGGATAATAACTTCCCAACTGACAGTAATAGAGCAATCAGAAGATCTTGGTTCAAATCTTGCCTGATCCAAGGTGTATGAGCCTGGGAAGGACATTTCACCACTCTGTGCCTCAGTTTCCTCATCTGTAAAATAAAGATGCATGGCTTTTAAGGTCCCTTCAAGCTCTGAATCTTTTATCCTACAAGTTAATATTCTATAATGTCCTCTATGAATGTTTGGTGATTAGCTCTCCCTTTCATTGTGAGAATAAAGGACCTAAGTCCATACCTGATTCATATTTGTACATCAGTTACATCTTTTCTTTTCACCATTTTTCAGGAAACCTTATACTACAAGTATAGCTCTCCTACATATATGACCTTGGGCAAGTCACTCCTCCTCTCTGTGCCTCAGTTTCCTCATCTATAAAATGAAAATGTTGAACTCAGTACCTCTAGGGTTCCCTCCAGCTCCAGGACACTATGATAACTCTTCTATGACCAATAATTGCATCACTCCTTCTAGCTCCATAACCTAGAGTTGCTACAGCTAAAAATGGGTTGGCCAACCTTGTTGATGATCCCATCTGGTATCAACTAGGCTGGTCCCTAGATGAGAACCCACGACTGGTTTTGTACTTGATGCCCTTCTATGATAGTAGGACCAGACAGAGCTTGTGATCAACTGGCAGAGCCTTCAAAAACCCAAGGTTTTCTTCACTCTCCAAAGAGGCACCAGATAAGTCCTATAATGGTGACCACTTCTTCAGTAGCTATACATTTGTCTCCCAGCTGGTACAAACAGGCTACTCTCTTTTCTTCCTATTTTTGTATGTATTGGTCTTTGATGTTTAATGTTTTGACCTACATGGATCAAAGTAGTCAGTATGCTATCTTTGGCATGAGGTATGGTGCTGGGTCAACTTCCCACACTTACATGATGAAGCCAACAACATTTTACTAACTAGTAATTTTCCCCTTTTCTGTTGTTTTGTTTCTAATTTGTTGTTGTACGGTGTTGAGCTATTATAGCTTGAATCCAATTATTGAATCTCTATTTTTCTATTCCCCTAACTCATTTTCCTATATTGAACACCAGACCAGATGGTTTTGATTATTATTGCTTCGCAATATGCTTTTAAAATGGGTAGGATGAGTCCACCATCATTACCTTTTAAAATATAGATATTGTGTATTAGTCTAGCCTGTTTATTCTTCCAGATGAATTTCACTATTAACTTGTCAAGTTCTATAAAATATCCAGCAGGGATTGTAATTGGGATTGCCTTGAATCTATATATTCACTAAAGGGATATTGTCATCTTTACTATGTTTAGCCAGCCCAGCTAGAGGCAAAAGTATATCTCTGCCTTTATTCATGGCTTTCTTTATTTCTTCTATAGAGGTTTGTAAATTTTCTCGGATAAATCTTTCATGTCCCAAGGTAAGCTAATGCCTGAGAATTTAATAGTGTTGTTGCTAGTGTGAGTAGAATGTCTTTTTACTTTGGCATCTCAAGCTGTGAGGTATTAGAGTTGGGTTGGTATAGGGTGAGAAGTAGGAGTCTCTTCACTCACCACTCTCCATCTCAGATGAGTCCCTAGGGAAGGAGCTTGTGATTTTGTTATGCATAAGTGGGCAGGTAGAGTAGATGTTCCCTGGGAAGCCCTTTCTGCTAATAGGCATCTAGTTCTCACAGGGTCAAGACATACAGTGAGTATAAATGGGCTGATGTAGATTACCAACAATGACTTGTACTTGAGAAGAGACATCAAAGGTTTATGGAGCAACACATGAACCTAATGTTTCATTAGTATAGGAAAATGGAGACAGCAGTTTGCAGTCTTAGAAAGATGACCTAGAGCACTCATACACTCAGGGATCTGAAAGATCATTTTGCCCAACCCCTTAATTTACAGATGAAATAAATGAGAGTCAGACACTAAATGCCTTGTCCAGTCAATATATGTCTAAGGCAAGACTTGAATCCAGATCTTCCTGACTCAAAGACGTATATGACCAGAAAGGGAGGGAGGACCCTCATTTACTAGTTGTATGTCCTTGGGCAAGTCATTTCACCTCTGTTTGCCTCAGTTTCCCCAGTTGTAAAATGGGGATAATTGATGTCAAGATCAAATGAGATGCTATTTGTAAAACCCTTAGTACAATGCCTGTCACAAGCATTATATGAATTCTAGCTATTATCATTAGCATTTATTGTGGTTAGCATTATTATTATAAGTTAGTGAGACTGAGGAATAACAGATAAAAATTCTGCTAGAGTTAGACAAGAACTATGCAGTATGAGATATCCCCCATGGTTTCAGCGGTTCACCTGTAGAAGTGTCCATATCTTTGAAATCACATCACCATTGAAATACCAAAGTCAAAGTTGTATATATCTTTGTTGTTGTTGTTCAGTCATTTCAATCAGGTCTGACTCTTTGTGACCTCATTTTGAGTTTTCTTGGTACTAGACTGGTTTACCATTTCCTTCTCTGGCTTATTTTACAGATGAAGAAACTAAGGCAAGCAGGGTTAAGTGACTTGCTCAGGGTCACACAACTAGTAAGTGTCTGAGGCTGTATTTAAACTCAGGAAGATGAGTCTTCCTGATTCCAGTCCTGGTACTCTATCCACTATGGCGCCATCTAGCCACCATCTGAATCTACTATACTTTAAACCCTATGAGAACAGGAATCATGATACATCTAACAGAAATAACTACATGGTGTAGTGAATAAAGTGTTAGACTTGGAATCAGGAAGATATGAGTTCAAATTCTGCCTCAGACACTCACTAACTGAATGACCTAAGTCACCTAATTTCTTTGAGCCACACCTACTTCACAGGGTTGTTGTGAGGATCAAATGAGATACCACATAGAGTGCTTTATAAACTTAAAGTGCTATAAAACTACCAGCTATTATATTAATCTTCATCTCTGACCCAGTACAGGTCCCTGAACACCACAGCTGCCCAGTCAATGCTTGTTGAATGAATTCTTTTGTTGAGTTATCTTGTTTTTACTTTTCTGTATATGCTGTATCCCTCAACAATAAATCAACAAACCTTTGTTAAGTACCTACTCTATGCCAGGTGAGAAAGAGCATGGAATAGCAGCACATAGGATCAGGAAGAAGTAGATCCTGATGCTCCTCTGATACATCCTGGCTGAGACCCTGGACCATCCTCTATCCCTCTCAGTGCCCAAGGCAACCGTCTAATACTATAGGTTGTAAAAGAGTTTGAAATTTGCACCATTAGAGGCAGCTCCTCCCTGAAGTTCCTTTCTGTGGCAGAATCACAGATCCAGTCCCACCTCACCCCATACCCAAAATCCCCAAGCACAGTGCTTAGTGCCAGGGGCACAAGATTAAAATGAAACAATCCCTGTTCTCAAGGAGCTTATATTCATTGAAAATAATAAGGAAAAAATAAATGGATTATTATTATCACTTAGCTCCTTGAGGACAAAGACATTCCTTTTTTGTCTCTCTATCCCCAGGATTCAGCACACATTAGATATGTAAGAAATGTTTGCTGAATACAATTGAATGAAGTCATTGGGTTGGGTTGGATTGGGTTTGGGTTTTTTTTTTTTTACCTCTACTAACTTTTCAGTTGATATCCTTGGATTTTCTCAGCTGACAAACAGGCCATCTGAAAAGGTGCTGATTTTATTTCCTTCCTCAATTTATGTCTTTTATTTATTTTTTCTTTCCTCAGCTGTGGCCAGTTTTTCCAATCATGTATTGAATCAGGATGGTGACAGAGACATTCTCATTTTATTACTGTTTTTAAAGGGAATGACTCTAGTATTTCACTATTAAATATAATATTGACTCCTTGCTTAAAATATATGTTCTCTATCATGTTATTAAAGAAACACTCTATACCTATTTTTCTTATTAGAGTTTTAGTCGATAAGAATTTCTTTACTTCAATTCTCCAAGGATCCATGTTTTCATCCATGTGGGTACTCACTCCCTCCTCACACCAATAGAGATTATAGCCCCTCTGGACCTTAGTAGATGTGCCTAGAAATTTAGGAGGGTAAAAGAGAAGTTTGGAATCTCTTACTGCCTATGTCACCTTGGACAAGTGACTTGACCTCTCTAGACCTCAGTTCCCTCAACTATAAAATGAAGGGGTTAGACTCAATTTCCTCAATGGTCTTTTCCATCTCTATATCTGATTCCATGATCCTCAAAGGCTAGACAGTTAAGTTGGAGTAAGATTGTAGAAGGCCAAAATCTGATGGAAATGTTTGCCCTGAGCAGAGATTATTGGTCTTGGGATATACTGAAAATTAACATGGAGGAATGCTTCATAATTTGGGGGACACATTGGTGGATTAGAAACTAGGAGAAGAAGTGCTGACAAATTTGGGCCCTACTAGGTGAAGTAGGTCCTAGGAGAATGTCATCTTCTTGAGAGTAGGGAATATTGTGATGTCATTGTTTTATTCTTAGAAATTAGCATAGTTGTTTGTTTAATTGAAAATGTGTGATTTTCAGTCACATCACCTTTTGCACACAGCTGCACCATAATCAGCAACCAGTGGTATTCATTTTGATTATTAATCTATACTGAGTCTCAGTGGACAGCTGGGTGGTGCAGTGGATAGAGCACAGGACTTGGAACTAGAAAAACTCATCTTCATGAATTCAAATCTGGCCCCAGACACTTACTAGCTATGTGACCCTGGGCAAGTCACTTAACCCTATTTGTCTCACTTTCCTCATTTGTAATGTGAGCTGGAGAAGGAAATGGCAAACTATTCTGGTCTCTTTGCTGAGAAAAACCCAAATGCACTTACAGAGATTCAGACACAACTGAAAAACAATTTACTGAGTTTCAGTAACTCTGGCCAGGTAGACTCCAAATAGTGTGCCAGTGTGTGCTAGACAGTCTGATGTCATTAGAGGAGATGAACTGGAGAACACCTTGAATGTATTATATATAATCTCATGCTGGATATGACCACAATGTTCCATGTGACAAAAATTTAGGACTTGTACCTTATGTATGTCAGGAGAGTTTGTCTATGACATCACAGGATGTCCTGACCACTATCTTAGACTAGTAGGTTTAGACTGGCCTGGAGGGCAGAAGGCAGAAAGCTCACTTGACATGTTTTGAGAGTAGAGGAGAGTTAGAGCATTATCATGTCCTAACCAGAATTATTGACCTGGGTTCAACCTTTAGTTGGGAAGGAGGCTACAGATGGAAGGCTAAAGAAATGAGATGAGAACCAGCAAGTGATTTGCCAGATGAGAGGAATCCTGAAGAACAGCAAGGGGGAAATATCTGTTTCTACAAGGATTGCTGGATGCCATCTGCTTAACTCATGCACAACTGATGAACCTCAGCTGGTGCTAACAATGCCTAAGAGTGTTGCTTCATGTGAAGGAAGCATGAACACTTCCCCAGGGTAAGTGCTGTGGATTTTCAGTCAAGCATTAACTTTAACATCTTAAAATAAGAACACATAAGCCACAATCTTGCATAGGAAAATCTCACTAATTTGGAATGACAATATGTAAAGGGTTTTGTCAACTTTAAAATGCCATATAAAAGCAAGCTGCTACTATTGCTGTTGTCATCATCATCGTCACCATCATCATCACCACCACCACCACCATCATCATCCTCATCATCGTCACCATCATCTTCATCATCATCACCACCATCATCTTCATCATCATCACCGTCATCATCGTCACCATTACCATCCTCATCATCACCACCATCCTCATCATCACCACCACCATCATCATCATCATCATCACCATCATCATCGTCACCATCATCATTGTCACCATCATCATCCTCAGCACTATCATCACCCTCAGCATCACCATCATCGTCACCATCACCATCCTCATCACCACCGTCATCATCATCACCATCATCACCATCATCATCATCATTACTATTATCATTCCAGCTTAAAGCCTCCTTCCTTCAGAAAATAATGAACACAAATGGTGTAAAAACAGATTGTAAGAGGAAAATGTAAGCTCTTTCTAAGTTTTTTCAAGAGTCTTCAGAGTTGCTGCTTATTGGGATGGCTTGAATTCTTTGCTCCTGATAACAAGGAGATTCCCTGGGGCTGGGAAATGCAGGCTTGTGAATGGACATGACCAGCTTCACACAGTGCCCTTTGCTAAGTTGAATGAGGTCATCAGCCTAGAGGTTAGAGGAAGACTGAAACCCTAAGTATGGGAGAGGTCAAAAGAAGTCTCATATGAGAGCTCCTCCTTTATTAGTGGCCACGTCTGCCAGAGACAGCCTTGGTGGGACAGCTATTTGGTGAAGGGGAGAGAGCTCAAACTCGGAGTCAGGAAGACTCATCTTCCTGAATTCAAATCTGTCCTCAGACATTAGCTGTGTGACCCTGGGCAAGTCACTTCACCCTGTTTGCTTCAGTTTCCTCATCGCAAAATAAACTGGAGAAGAAAATGGCAAACTGCTCCAGTGTCTTTGCCAGGAAAACCCCAAATAGACTCATAAATTTGGACATGACTGAAATGACTGAACATATTAACCAGCATTCAACATGCCACTGCCACTGGTGATCTGATTGTTGCCCCTCCATACATACTCCACCTGCCTAGCCTCACTGGGCTGAAATGTTGATTTAGAATGAAGACTTTATGGGTGTCTATGGTGAAAATACTACATGCAGCACTGGAGTGTATGGGTCTGCAGTGGGTGACACATCACCTTTACTGGTGTTTCTCTGTGAATTTCTGAGCTTCTCTCTGAGCCAGGGCACCAAGGCATTGGCCCAAGGAACATCAGTTTTCATTCTTCTTTCTCCAGAAGATCAGTATCCTCCAGGAAGAGGGGAAGGTAGGTGGGACAGAGTGGAATGGAGGGGGGGATCCTATCTATCAGGAACAGGGGGAGTCAAAGAAATGACCCCAGCTGACCATTTGCTAACTGTAGTAGCTACCGATAAGAATTGATTCCACAACAGTCTACCTAGATTTAAATCTGAATGGGCAGCTTTCAAGTCTCTCTTCCCCAAGCCCCTACCCTAATTATTCTCTGCTCCTAAAGGAAAATACTAAAATAAATTAACAGTATCTTTTTACTGGTGCCTATATAATAAGAATCTGGGATTCTGTCAGTCAAGGAGCTATCCCTCTACCTCCACTTCCCAACTATAACTTGAGAAGATAAGCCTTGGAACATTTCCTGAAGCTCCAAAAAGTTGGTTGGTTTATCTGTAGTCAGTCACATGGCTAAGTGTCAGAAGGGAGAGCTGGACTCCAATTTTCCTGAGCCCGAGGTCATCATTTATCCCCCCATATCATATTCTCGTTCATCCTTTTACTTAGAATTTGCTCAATTTGCTCATTGTAATTTCTTCATCAAAGCCTGCCCCCTAAGGCACTGGGCCTTTAGCCTCATTGGACTTCTTTAATAAATTTGGATGTCAGAAAAACTGAGTTTCTCATCAAATAGCTCACAATTCAGATTTTTACTCATTTGTACCCCAGCCCTAGTCAGTCAAAAGTCAGCTACTGGTCGACTTTGGCCCAACGTTGAACTCTGCCTACTCACAGGAAAAGCCAGGCAATCACCAGTCATGAACTGTGCCCCAGCTAATTCAGTTTTGATGGCAAACAGCTGCTTTGCATGGGTCATTCATAAGTGAGAGGAGGCTCTAAGGTCAGGCCCTGAGATGAGTCTTAGTTCCGTGGAATTCAAAGGCACCCAGAGAATGAACACAAACATGTTTCTATTTACAAGGAATCTTTCATCAAGAGCAAAGATGCCCTTGGATTAGAAGTGAGGCAAAAGAAGCTCATCATTTTTCTTTTCTGTCACGAGTATGTGGAATGGAAGAAGCAGCCAGTGAAAGCTCGGAATTGGGAGCTGATGGGGCAGCAAAAGGGGAGTGAAGAATAAGTGCATGTCTTTCTGTGAAAATTGCTTTGCAACAGCTCTCCATCTGGATGCCTTTCCCTCCTAGCACCGACGTGATGTCTGTACACACAGAGCAGGCACTCTCAAGAACGGCTCCACAAAGGCGGTGTTTCCAGGATCCAACGCTGCAGAGACAGCAGTGCCAAGAGCAGGTTAGGTCACGGTGTATTTCCTTACCAGGACAGGAGCAAATATCGAAAGATTCCTCACATCTCTGCCAAGGGGGATTTTGCTCAGCCTTCAAGCCCTGGCTTAAATGCCACTTTCTCCACAAAGTCTGCCCTGATTTTCCCTTACACAGACCTCTCTCGGATCCCATTCTACTTATGATCATCATATAGTTATTGAACATTTGAGTATTTCCAGGCCTTTTGACAAATCATCCATTGTCTTAACCTGTGAATCTCCCCCAAAACCTATCATGATATTTTGTAGATAGTAGGTGCTTAGCAAACAGGGAAAAGGAAAAGGAAGGAAGGAAGGAAGGAAGGAAGGAAGGAAGGAAAGAAGGGAGGGAGGGAGGGAGGGAGAAAGGAAGGAAGAAAAGGAGGGAAGGAGGAAAGGAGGGAGGGAGGGAGGAAGGGAAAGCATCATTGAAGTGAACTCTGTGGCAGAACCAACTTGAATAATGATTGAAGACTGAGTACCTCAACATTTCACCTCTCTAGAACCAATCAGGCCCCAGGACTCCTCTGCTTTGACCATTAGGTGAGATTCATCATCTACCCTATTTCTATGCACATACGGTCCCCCAAACACACACACACACACACACACACACACACACTGTCCACCTCTAAACAGAAATTGATAATAGGGCCATTGTTCTGTGAAGGATATGAGAAACTATTGCCCTGTGGCTCTACATAGAATCCCTGTGATTTGGCTTTTCAGGCTACTCGGATTCAATCACTATTCTATGGACACAAGTCCATTCTCCCTCATGCCCATTCATGTAAGCAGCATCCTTGCCATGTCCCTATCCCATTCTACCCTAGTCTTCCATTGTGCCCTCTGGAACTCCTGTTATATTGCAAGCAAATTGTCCTCCAACATTCCTTCCACCTCCTTGAAATCATGGAAATCTGCATCCCCTCAGAAGACAGTGAATCCCTGGTCACCCTCCAGAACTAGATGTACCTTTACTCTTGCCCCACACATACCCCAGATCCACTTCCTCCAGCATGATGGACCAGAAGGAGGAAGTTCTTTTTACTCCTCACCAAAGTACCTGCCCTATCACCATCTGATGGTGGAATTGTGGGAACTGGATGAACCATACTGACTCTATCTTGTGATTCAGCTCTAGATCTGGCTCAGTCCCTTTCTATTCAGTTATGGTTCTAGTTCAATTTATTTCTTATGAGAAAACTTTATTCAGTTGTAAGAATTGCGAGAAAACTGTTTTGCATTGTTTAAACCTCACCCTGTTTGACTGGGAAACTAGACCCCCTCTATCTGTTGCTTAGAGACCCTTAACCAAGGACCTAGGTTATGCTGACCAGAAATCCAGTCAGATCCGAAGATTGATGCAAGGCGTTTTCTCACCATTATGTATCCTAAGCAACCCATGTGTATTATTGGAAAACTGGCCCCATGCTGGTCAATCAGTATTGTTTCCATGTTCCTTTGATTGAATACAGACACTTGAGGGAGGGGGGACACTTTTTATCTGATTTCAGGGAATTGAACCTATTCACTTTCACCCTTCCAACTTAAACAGTCCTTAATCTTTTTTTTTCCAAATAGAAATCAGATTACTTTACCCTTTTTATATCCTGTTAATTGTTTTCTTTTAATGCATAGCAATCTGTCTCCTCCTATATTTAGGGTTAGTTCCAAAGCTGAGAAGCCTGGCACCGATTCATTATGCAATTGGCATTCATTGCTTAATAAATTGACATGCTCAGGAGCTCGAACCTTTGTTTCCTCAGTTATTTCCAATTTCACCTGTCACATAACACATCACTCAGTGCTTTCTCCCCCTGTAACATCCCATCTAGATCCCAGTGGCTGTTTTCCACCAGCCCCCAGATTCTTCTCCCACATTTCTCAAGGAGTTCAGTAGCTGCCTCTCAGTCTTCCCCCCCCTACCCAACTCTTGGTCTAGTTTCCCTGATCATACAGGTAGTAAACAGCAGAGACAAGATTTCAATCCAGATCACCTGACTCCAAATCTAACTTTCTATTCGCTATTGTGAGGAAAGTACATTATGAGAGCAGAAGCTTTATATGGATATAAATTGTTACTGTTGTTAGCTTTCCACCTGTACCTAGGGCCATTGCTAAATGTCCTGTATAGGGTTGGCAAAAGTTTTGAGATCTTGGCTTACTTGCTGCTTTTCCCCCATAACGTTCCATCTCTCCCATCTTTTATGGCTGTCTGCCATGTATGAAAAACCTTCCTCCTCTTAATTGCACTGGATTACTTCCAGACTCAACTCAAATCCTACCTTCTGAAGGAAGACTTTTCTGGTTCCTCCAAAGCTAGTGCCTTCCCCTCTGAGATTACTTTTGTCAGTCTAGGGAAAACAACTCAATACAACTAGGTGATGAGTAATTAAAGTGAGGCTTTTATTCAGTGTTGAGGAATTGCAACTTGGGACAATACACTGCCTTATTTGACAAAGATGCCCAGGGAGGACACGGATGCCCAGTGAGGGGGGAGAGATGGGGACTGTTAGGGACTAGAGTCCTGGGAACCAGCAAAAGTACATTTAGTCTAGATATACGGTGCAACCAAAATACAGGAAGGCTTGAAGGTATTGTTCAATTACAAAAACAAGGTCAGAAAAACCTCCTTGGAACCGTCTCTGTCCTGGGACAGGGGCAGTTAGAAACTGCTTATCAGAGCAAGGTAGGGGCCCAGACCTTCCCAGGGGGCTGGCACTTGCCATATACTCTGCAGAGATTTTATTGGAACCTAGTCATTTCCATATAATCTCCTTCATTAGAGTGTTAGTTTCTTGAGGTCAGGGACTCTGCCTTTCATAAAGTACTTAGCACAATTTCTGACACAAAGCCTGTGTTTAATAAATGTTTCCTTCCTTCTCCCCTTTCTCCCAGGCTCCCTTCTTTCCTTCCTTCTTCCCTCCTTCTCTCCCTTCATTTCTTTTCTCCTTCCCTCTCTCCTTCCCTTCCTCCCCCCCTTCCCTTCCTTCCTTCTTCACTTCCTCCCTCCCTCCTCTCTTTCCTTCCTTTTCTCCCTTCTTTCTTCTTTCCTTCCTTCTTTTCTTCTTTCCTTCCTCCCTCCCTGCATTCCTTCTTTCCTCACTTCCTCCCTCCTCTCTTTCCTTCCTTCTTCCCTCCTCTCTCTTCCTTTCTTTTCTCCCTTCCTCCCTTCCTCCCTCCCTCCTTCCTTCCTGTCCACAAACTTAGTAATAGACACAAAATAGACACTTAATACATTATTGATCTAGGTGGGGGCAAGGGGGTATGGAGGAAGGAAAGCTGGGCCTTGAGCTCTCTGCTTTGCCAGTGTCTCCTGTGGACTTCCCCATGTAAGTGTTCAGCGATTCCTTTCCGCGGTCTATGTTTGTCATGCCCAAACCAAGAGCCTCCAGGGGTGACGTTAAATGCCCTCACTTAGAGTGCCAACCTGGAAGTGCCAGGCAGGTCAAGGCATGAAATCAAGAGGCTCGTTGGGACTGGCTGGGCTAAGGGGCAGCATTCTTCCATGGCTTCAGTAACAAAACACCTCATTGTTCTGAGGAAACTCTATAACTTTTCTAGTAGCAACTATGTTCCAATTGATTCAAACGTGGGCATTTCTAGCGTCTGTTTGTCCAGAGGCATTCTCAAAGCTGTTCAAACATCTCTACAAAACCTTGACGCTGTGTTGAGGAGGAGGAAGGCAGGTACGAAGCTTGGGCGGGCGGGAGGCTTTGGCCTGAGGTCAATAAGCTCCGTTGAGGCCATGGGCACCCCGCTTTGTAACTGGTGACAGAATCTGGGGCGTGCCAACAGATTCCTCTGTTACACAGAATGCAAGCCTATCTCTGCTGGCAGCCTGTTTGGTTACCCTTGCTACATGTTGGAAACAGGGAAAGACACAATAACCAAATCCTGGGTTCCCAGACTCTTCAAGTCCTCAGACTATTGTTACAAATGCTGGTTGGATGAATGGGCAAATTCCCAGGCTGCTCACAAGAGAAATTCTTTTCCATTGTAGAGACATTGGTGCCACCTAGTGGAGATGGAATGCATAACAGGCATGGATGCTAGGTCATTGATCAGTTTTGGCTGCTTCCTGGTCTAGGATTTTATTAAAATCATAGGATCAGAGACTGATAGTTGGAAGAGACTTCAGAGGTCTTCTAATCATAGGGCCCTGGGCCTAGAACTGGAGGGAAAGTGACAGATCATCTAGGCCAAGCTCCTCATTTCCAAGGCCCAGAGAGATCCATTGACTTACCTAGGGTTCCATGGGCTATTGTAAGTGACTAGAATGTGAACCCACATCCTCTGACTCCAAACCTGGCACTGGTTCCATTAGAGCTCCAGCTCTTCAAATCTGCTTCTGATGTTCATGGCCTAAATAACCATAGACTCTGTACACCGGGGCCTTAGTGTCCTCGTATGTAAAATGAAAGAGTTGGGACTCTGTGGCCTCCAGAGCCAGCCCTATGACCCGGCAAAGCTGTAGAGACAGAAGGGACCTTGGATGCTGACAATTCCACCCGCCCCCGGTTTTACAGATGAAGAAACCAAGTCCCAGATAGGTTATGTGTTATCAAGATCTCGCGGATCATAAGTGTCAGAGGCAGCATCTGAGGTCCACATCCACTACCACACACCAGCATTCTTTGTTCTGTAGCACATCTCATGGTTGGTTAACAGGATATTCAGCTGGAAGGAGGCCTGGAGATCATCTATTGCAACTTGTTCATTTATATGGAAGGAAATTGAGACATGGAAGGGAAGGGACTTGAAAATCATAGTAAGGAGCAAAGGCAGGCTTTGAATAGTTCTTGGGTAACTGGTGCTCATGGAAAGAGCTGAAAGGGACCAAAAAAGAAGGTATGAGGTTGGGTAAGGTCAGTTGTCATAGTCATTCTAGATAGAGGAGAAGACTCAAGAAAGGGAGAGAGGGGAATGGGACTGACAAGGAGAGACTGGTGTCTGCATGGGAGAGAATCTAATGGAGCAAACCCAGGCCTGTGATCTCACCAATGGCTCATGTTTTCAAGAATAATGGATTCCATCTTTAATCTGCTCAAGTGTATGCCAACTTTTCGGGGGAATGAGTAATATTTACTCATATTTCTCCCCATTTTCATCCTCAAATTGGGGGGAGGAGGTAAGACTAATATATTTACAACAGAGGCAACAGCATGTCATCAGGAATATTGGTCCAGCCTGGGTGTTAGGAAAATCTGCATCCAAATTCTATCTGCCATTTAGCTTAAGTCAGACACAGTAGAAATGGCCAAACAACAACCATGACCAGGGGCAGTCAGGGGGCACAGTGGACAGAGCCCCGGGGCCTAGAGTAAGGAAGATCTGAGCTAAAATCTGGCCTCAGACACTTACCCTGGAGTAGTCACTTAACCTGTTTGCATCAGCAAATGAGATAGAGCAGGAAATGGCAAACCACATGAGCATCTTTGCCAAGAAAACCCCAAATGGGGTCCTGAAGAGCTGGGCATGACTGAGATGACTGAACAACAACAATGATCGTGAGCAAATAATTTCATCTCCCTGTGCCTCTGTTTCCTCATTAATAACATTGTATTAGAAATACCCATTCAGTCCCTCAGGGGAACCCCCAGAACTCTGGCAGAGAGATACAGGGCCCATAGCTTACTTCATAGGAAGGTGGTGGTATTGCTGTTGATATAGATGTGTGAGCAGAGGGCCAGGAGATAAGATGACAGAAAGGGGGAGGGGAGGGATGTATAGAAGCAAGGTGCTTAAAGAAGACCAGAAAAGATCACAATAACAATAACGTCCAATATTTATTAGCATTTTATAACAACCTTATTATTATTTTTATTTTACAGAGGAGGAAAATGAGGTTAAGTGACTTGCCCAGGGTCACACATGGTCAGTGTGTGAGGCAGAATTCAAACTCAGATCTAATCTGACTCCCAAGTCCATTGTTCTCTATAACTATACCACCCATCGTGAGATCAAGGCACTCAGGTGAAATCGGGATTAGATTGGCAAAGTGGAAGGACAACCCCAATCTCTAGACAAGATGGAGGGAAGAGAGGTTTGGAGATGTGAGGATGGCCTTAATTTCTCCAGAAAGAAGATGGCGCCGCCATGTTTTGCTGGGAGAATGGCAGTTTGGGGCTGGAGGAAATTTGGAACAACTGCTCTGGGAACACACCAGGAAATCAACAAGAGATAAATCCAGATATTTTATGTTATTGTTATCATTGTGACTATAAAGCATAGAGAATAGAATTATGATGTCCTGGGCATGACGAGGTAACTCTGGCTCCCAACGCAGGTCATCCAGGTAACTTGTTTACTGAAGAGAGTCTTAGAGAGTTGCCTGGGAGAGTCAGTCCACAATCCTTTATTAGCCGCTCACTTCCCATGTGCCAGGAACTGGGCTAAATGCTGGGGCTACAAAGAAACTCAAAGAGCCAGTTCTTGCCATCAAGGAGCTCACATGCTAGTGAGCAGGACAGGAAAGTGACTCTTATTGCTAAGAAGAAGAATTACAACAGCTGGCTTTCCATGGTGCCTGGAGGCTGGCAAAGTGCTTTGCCCATATTATCTCAAATGATGTTCCCACAACCCTGGGTGAAAGGTGCTGTTATCAGCCATGTTGTACAGGTAAGGAAACCGATCATAAGTTCCTTGAGGACAGGGACCCCCTTTTGCTTCTTTCTCTATCTCCAGCTCTTAGCACAGTGCCTGTCACAGTTGGCACTTAATAAATGTTAAGTTATTGATTATTGATTGAGACAGAGGCTAAGAAATCCGCCCAGTGTCACCCACTAGGTGTTCTCTCATTTGAATTTGGGACTTGTTGATTCCAGGTTCAGTGTTCTACTCACACGGCCACCTAGCTAACCCTACAACTTACAGCTATGTCATGTACAACTGTGTATTTATAGGATACGGGCACTATAAATGAGAGGTAATCTCAGAGGAAAGATCCTCAGGGTGAGGTGGGGGAGAGAGAGAGAAAAAGAGACACAGAAAGACACAGAGAGACAGAGACAGAGGGACAGAGACACAGACACACAGAAAGACAGAGACACAGAAAGACACAGAGAGACAGAGGGACAGAGAGAGACACAGAGAGACAGAGACAGAGGGACAGAGAGAGACAGAGAGACACAGGGAGACAGAGACAGAGAGACAAAGGGAGAGAGGGACAGAGGGAGAGTGACAGAGACAGAGAGATAGGAAGACAGAGAGAGACAAAGACACACACAGAGAGACAGAGAGAGACAGAAAGACAAAGAGAGACAAAGAAAGAGACAGAGAGAGACAGAGACAGAAAGAGACAGAGGAAGAGAGAGAAGCCTGGAAAAGATCTCTTTCAAACAGTAAGATTTGAACTGAGTCTTGAAAGAGGCCAGGAGAGTCGAGAGGCAGAGGTGAGGAAGGCATGCATTTCAAGAATGAGGGACTAGTGAAAAGGCACTGAGCATCTCAAGAAAGAAGAAAGAAGCCAGTGTAGAAGGATCATGAAGTTCACAGAGGAAGGTAAATATACAAAGGCAGGAAAGGTAGGAAGGAGATAGGTTATGGAGGGATTTACATGCCAGAGCTTTTAAATTGGATCCCAGAGGTAATAAGGAGCCATTGGAAAATGTTGAGTTCCAGTTGACCAAAAGGGGAGTAGGCTGCTATGAAAGATGCTGGGTTTCCCTTCCTTTCAGATCTTTAAGTAGAGGCTGACGATCACCTGTCAGGTGTGTTAGAGTGGAGATTCCTTTGGGGTACAGATTCAACCATTCGACTGAGGGCCCTGCCAACTGTCAAATTCTGGAGAATATTTGCAAATACCTATGATGCTACCCACTTTCTTCCCTCCTTCAAGCTGAATATCTTTAATTCCTTCAGCCAATCCTCATATATCTTCAGGTTCCTCCCAACCTGGTCATCTCACTAAAATATGGCATCCAGTCAATAATGAGCTTTAATAATTTTAAATTTCACTAAAACTTTTGGAACACTGTATATATGTTTGTGTTTGTCGTTCAGTAATTTTTCAGTTGTGCATGACTCTTCATGACCGTATTTGGGGTTTTTTTGGCAGAGATACTGGAGTGGTTTGCCAATTCCTTCTCCAGTTCATTTTACAGATGAGGAAAGCAAACAGTGTTAAGTGACTTGCTCAGGGTCACCTAGCTAGTAAATATCTAAGGTTGGACTTGAACTCAGGAAGATGGGTCTCCATCCAATGTCTTTGTATGCGTATATATACACATGTATATTAAAATGTATGTGTGTATATTGCGCTTGGGGATACATATATGCCATTTAGATCTGCATATATAACATGTACACATATTATATTATGTGTTACATATATGTAAATTTAACCTTTGTGTGGGGTACATGTGCCTATATATCTATACATTTGTATTATCCACAAAACTGTAAAGATATACAGGTATATGCATGTGAATATATATGCATGTAAATACACATAAACACATGATTCATACCTCTCAAGTCTAATTTTTCTGTGTCTCAGTTTTCTCCCCTATAAAATGAAAGGGCTGGACTAGATGGCCTAGCTCAAGATCTACAGTGTTATGATGAATAGTGGCTAAGCCAGGACTAGATGAGGAGGAGGGAGAATCAAGTGATTTTTGTCCCATCATTCTGGGGCCGTCTAGTGCTCTGTTCCTAATCCATGACTACCACTGCATTCTGGGAGGCAGGACAAGCTCACTGCCAGTTGCTGCATTGATAGGTGACTCTTCCCTGGCCTGCTCTGTCCTTCGTTCACTCAAGATGGCATTCCTGTTCGCCTGGAAGTGGCCTCAATCTGAGTCCTCTCCATCACATGGGAGGAAGCCCAAAGTTAGTGTAGATCCTCTGGGATGAGGGTGTTTGGAGGAATCACCTCTGATCAATTGCTAGCTCAGAGGGTTGGGACCATTCCATTTGAATCACTATATTCCTGCCTACACAGAAACGGGAATTGGATTTGTGATCTCTTTGCTATAGAGAGTTCCCAGGAAAAGAAGCTTACTCTACCAATGCAAGTCAACCCCTTTGAAACTTCTGGGCTGAGAACTTAAGTTATAAGAGCTTAAGTAACTAGGCCAGGACATGTCAGAGGCAGGACCTGAAGCCAGGACATTCCAGCTCTCTCATACCCACATTACCTGTCCAGCACCCAGTAGGAGCTTCAACCCTTGTTGATTTATTAGAGGCATGGAGAGGGCACCCCACCCACCTCCTCAGAACATCTCGACACAGACACATACCCTGAAACAACAACATTTGTCTTTATTAGGCGTTTCCATGGTAATATTACACAGAGTTCTTTAAGGAATAATAAACACGACTTTTTTTACCATAATTATTTTGCCATTAAGACAGTGGTAAAAAAGAAAAAGAGAGAGGAAAAAGCACTGTTTGTCTACACACATGATCAGCTTTAGCACATACAGCTCCTTCACTCATGGTTCACAATCACAAATCCAAGGGTTAAAATCCAACTAGTCCGCAATCCTACAATGTCTTAGAGCATCAAGTCACTGCAGTTAGTCCCTTCCAAATCATTGTCAATTCCTCTTAGCATTTACATAGGACATTCATCGAACAGACACAAAAAGCAAGCCGACAGGGGAACGTGCTTACGTAGCCTGCAAACATCGGCAGGGTTTTTGTTTTTGTTTTGCTTGTTTCTTTATTTGTTTGTGGGCTTTTTTTATATTTTTTTTGTCTTTTAGAACAACCAAAAGAACAGAAACTGTCATGAGCAGAAGAGAGAAAGGGAAGATTCAAGTGAATGCCGAGAGAGGCTGCCAACGCGGCTGAGAATGGAAACAAGACTTCTGGGATTTTCCACCTTGTTCCAATTTCCTTCAAGTGCAGGTGAGAAAGGAAAAGGGGAGAGGGGAACTATGAAATATTTTAAGTTAACCAATTACTTTTTTAAAGTGCTTTTTTTACTTTAAAAAATAGAAAAAATAAACAATAAAAACAACCCCAAGTCGATATGTCTGGACAGATGAGTGGACTGGCTACAAAGGACTTACTGCTTGTTTTCACTAAGTAGATCTCTTTTTATAGGTGTTTTTTTAAAGAATCTACAGATATACCTTTAAGAGAACCTGTCAACACAGAAATAAAGGCCACACGTAGCAAGGTAACATAAGAAACTGAGGGGAGAGAAAGGGATTCAGCTAATGGAAACTATTCCAAGACACCAAGATGCTAGGCAGTGCTAAGGTGAGGTGACCCATAGGCTCAAGCTTGGCCCACAGAAAGAAGTTTGTCAGACATTGCTTTCCGCCAGTGTTGTTACGTTTGCAAATGTCAGTGCACAATGAAGTGCCCTTTGTTTAAACAAACAAAAACAAACCAAAAAAGGCATGGCTCCTCCATTTTGCCAATTACCCTGTGTCAAAATTCCTAAAGATTTTGTGTGTGTGTGTGTGTGTGTGTGTGTGTGTGTGTTTCTAAGGCCTCCATGCATTGTTATTCCACCAAGTTGACTTCTATGAGGTAAAATTGTTTAACTGGGCACCAGGATGTTCTGCTGGGGCCCATTCCCAATGAGTAGAGCTTCAGTAGGTCCTGAGCTCCTCAAAAGATGCCTCCAGGTCAAATTAAATGGGGCTCAGAGGATGCTATCAAACCAGCCTCCAATTCATCCATCTGTCTGATTCTGGTGGCTGGCCATGGAATGAGTTAGCCCAGGCAATTAGCATATGGTGTTGATGAGACCTTGGACACCAGTTTGATGCCCTTGGTAGGCAGTTAGCTTTGCTTAGGGAATAAACCCACTTTCTAAAGCCACAGACTGCATCTCCCCCTCCACCTCTCACCAAGGGGGCACTAGAAAGTATGGACAGCTCAGTCCAACCCATCCCTGCAACTGGAAAAGAATGAATCAATTAGCAATGGCTACCATGGGTGGCTTGGTGGCATCTTGTATAACATAGGCCAATTCAGCATTCTGAGTGATGGGGCAGTACCTTGTTTCCCCAGGCCAGGTTCCTATGGCACAATGGAAAAGCAGCAGGGCTAGTGAGAGGGAGAGGCAGCTAGGACAGGGGGAAAAATATTCTCTAAAACAAACACCCATCATCTCATCTCGAGTGCTGGAAAGGGCCTCGGAAGCTGTCTAATCCAATGTCTTCATCTTACATGAAGAAACTGAGGAGCAAATAAGTTAAGTAATTTGCCCAAGGTCAAACAGGTGATAATGGGCAGAGGTGAGATTTGAACCCAGGTCCTCGGCCAAGAGATCCAGTGCCATCCCCACTGTGCCATGCTGTCTCTCAGAAGCCAATGAGAGAGAGGCAACTTAAAATGTTCTGTAAAACAAAACAAAACCAAAAGCCAGAGGGCTTTAAAAAGAGAGGAGGGGGGAACCTCAAAGGATCCATGTTGTAGCCAAATCCAGGACAAAGATAAATGATGCCTCATGTCAGTAGCTGACCCAGACTGAAACAGATGGAATGCCAATAGACGTGATCTGGAACCACCTGGGTGGGGGACTGCTGGTCTACCAACTGGCTCACTCAGCTGTTGACCACTTGTCTCAACTCATGCACACTTTGAAACTCTTGAGTTAATATTTGATCAGGTCTTCCAACATCAGATGTCAAACCACTTTCCCCAACCTTCCCCTCCCCCAGGGAGAAAAAAAAAGGCAGCTCTCTGGGAATTCACTTCATCCTTCCCTTAGGAAAAGAAAGATGTTCGTGAGAACAAGGACCCTGGATGAAAATCACCCTTTTTGTGGCAGGGATTTTTTTATCCTTTTTGTTTTGCACCTTTGAGGTGTCAGGTCACATTCTGTCTCTGGAATTGGTGTGTGAACATGTATGTAATGCTATCAGAAGTGGATAAACACGGGTGAGCAAAATTGGTAACATCAGGGTAAGGAGGACCGAGTGTGGGGCCCAGAAGGAAGCCCCATGGACTGGCTGCCCCACAGTAACTATCACAGGCTCTAAAAAATAATAATAATAAACAAAACCCAATGTCCTCAGGTGCCCCACCCCTCACCCCCCTTTCCCAGTCTGCTACTGCTGCTCAATGACGGGGGAGCTCTACCCCAAGCTGGTGATGTTGGCACGGCCACCTGGGGGAGCCACAATGCGCTGGGTGGTACGACGGGGGATGTTATCATCGATCTGGGCACCTGGAGAGCAGAGAAAAGAGAGAAGTGAGACCAGATTTTTTTAAAAGTCACAACAGCTTCCTACCTCTGCTCCCTACTCCTTGGGAGACCTTGGACTGATCACTTCCCAGATCAGGCCTCAGTCTTCCTGTCTGCAAAATGAAGAGATTATACTGTATGAGCCCTAAAGTCCTTTCCAGTTCTAATATTTGATGACGATGATTTAAGCAATCAATGGAGAATTAAGTGCATACTATGTGCCAGGAATATTGTTGGGCACTGAGAGTACAGGGATTGTAGTCAGGAAGTCCTGAGTTCAAATGTGAACTCAGTTACTTACTGGCTATGTGACCCTGGGTCACTGTCTGCTTCAGTTTCCTCAACTGTAAAATGCAGATAATAATAGCACCTCCCTCCCAAGGCTATTGTGAAAATCAAGGGAGATAATATGTGTAAAAAGCATTTAACAGAGTACCTGGCAATGAGCAAGAGCTGCATAAATACCTATCCCTTCCACCACCACCATCATCATCATCACCACCATCATCATCACCATCATCACCATCATCGTCACCATCATCATCACCATCACCACCACCATCACCATCATCACCATCATCATCACCATCATCATCATCACCATCATCACCATCATCACCACCATCATCATCATCACCACCATCACGATCATCACCATCACCACCACTGTCACCATCATCATTACCATCACCACCACCATCATCATCACCACCACCACCACCACCACCATCATCGTCACCATCATCACCATCATCATCGTCATCATCACCACCATCACCATCATCATCACCATCACCACCATCGCCATCATCACCACCATCATCATCACCATCATCATCATCGTCACCATCATCATCATCATAATCACCATCATCACCATCACCATCATCACCACCATCACCATCACCATCATCATCATCACCACCACCACCACCATCATCACCATCATCACCATCACCACCACTGTCACCATCATCATTACCATCATCACCATCATCATCATCATCACCACCATCACCATCATCACCATCACCACCACTGTCACCATCATCATTACCATCATGACCATCATCATCACCATCATCATCACCGTCATCGTCATCACCATCATCACCATCACCACCATCACCATCACCATCATCACCATCATCACCATCATCACCACCATCATCACCATCATCACCATCATCACCATCACCACCATTGTCACCATCATCATTACCATCACCACCATCATCACCATCACCACCACTGTCACCATCATCAT
>CM053585.1:13190041-13220040 GCA_028646515.1 Pseudochirops corinnae
CATCATCATCATCATCATCACCATCATCATCACCACCATCATCATCACCACCATCATCATCACCATCATCATCATCATCATCTCCATAACCATGATCATCACCATCACCATCATCACCATCATCATCATCATCACCACCATCATACCTTTCTTTGAAACAGGTATTTTTATGTTTTATAAAAACTTTCCTCATTACTTATTTTTTTAACTTTTGATAACTATTTCAATAACCAGTTTTAATTGTAGGAAAGAAGGAAGAAAATGAGGGAGCATTTATTAAGCACCTACTATGTGCCAGACACTTGTGCTAAGTGCTTTACAAACAATATCTCATTTGCAAACCTTTATAGTTTATTTTATGCATTTAAAAACAAAATGCTGAGGAGTCAGTCCATGGGTCTTATGAGACTGTTAAAGGGGGTCATGACAAATAAAAGGAATAAGAACCTCTGGTCTAAAGAACAGACATTCCCCCAAGTATTTGTTTTCTCCTCTGTGGACTGTCAGGACTCTCTCCTTTGAGTGGACTGAGGAGGAGGAGGAGGAGGAGGAGGAAGATGATCATGATTGTGAAGAGAAGGAGGAGGAGGGGAGGAGGAAGAGGAAGAAGAGGAGGAGGAGGAAAAGGAAGAGGGGAGGAGGAAGAGGAAGAGGAGGAGGAAGAGGAAGAGGAGGAAGAGGAAGAAGAGCAGCAGCAGCAGCAGGAGGAGGTCTGCTAGGACCTGATGCCTTAGGCACAGTCACCTGCAAGCAGGTATATGTGGAAGACCTCATCACCAAGAGGTAATGCTGGGTCCATGTGAACTCCCTGCAGGACACCCTCCATGACAGTGGCCAACACCTCTGGCACACAGACATCAGACCAAGCACACGCCTGCATGTCTGAGCCATGAAAAGCTGTGTCTTTTAAAACAGCCAGATTGGACATTCTGGTTTTCCTTCCCAAGACCAGAAAGGGTGACAGTTGGAGTTCAGCCACCGTACAGGTGGAGGGGGGCGGAAGGTTACCTTCAGGTGTCTGGGGGGCAGGGTGGAGAATGTTCTGTATTTATTCTTGCCCTTCTACTTACATAAATATTGCATAATAAAAAATAATTGGATTGGTAAATGGTGAGATGGAAGTGAGCTGCCAGAGCCCCTCCTAAAGTGGGCAAATACTACTGGTGGACACCAGAGCCAACAGGAGGGGCCTTTGGCATCTCCAGACTCCCTGAGCCTGCGGGAGATATGAGATGTGACTTCCTCCCCCCACCCTCATCCCCGGCCTACTAGTTGCATGGAGCAAGAACATCACCACCCCAAGCACCTCAGGCCACTTTCCAATATCTAGAATGGATACTGACTCACAAAGTTTGGGGCACATTTTGATGGACTGTCTTGTGAAGGGGGGATTAGTCTTGTTCTATTTGGCCCCAGCGGGCAGAGCCAGGAGCAATGGAGAAGGGTCAGGGAGCTGAAAATAGGCCTATTTATGTAAAATGTTTGGGGAACTTTCTTAGTACTCAGAGTGGTCCCAGAGTGGAACAGGAGGCCTTGAGAGAGGTGCCCCACCCCATCCCCATGGAGGACTTTAATGAAAAGCTAGATCACCACTAATCAAACATATTATAGTGAGGACAAGGGGGTCCCTCCTGACTCTGAAATTCTATGATTCTGTAACACACACATCAACAATATAATCGTAACAATAGCTCACATTTTATAGCATATTAAGGGTGGGAAAGAACAGCTTCAGAACAGTCCTATGAGGGAGGAACTGAAAGCATTTTTATACCCACTTTACAAGTGAGCAAAAGGAGGCTCTTGAAGGCTAAGTGACCCAGGCATGGTTACACAGCTGGCACTAACTGGGCTGGGATTAAGAGAAGTTCAGCGATTTCCTGAGTCTATGTTATATCCTCCTCCCAGACTGGGAGATCAATGGTGTCAGAGGCCCTATTTTATCTAAACTTTGTACCTCCCTCAGAATCTGTGAGTAGAAAACATTTAACAAATGATTACTGAATGGAATTAAGGATGGATGGAAGGATGGGTGGATGGGAGGATGGATGGATGGGAGGATGGAAGGATAGATGGATGGATGGATGGATGGATGGATGGATGGATGGGAGGATAGATGGATGGGAGGATGGATGGATGGATAGATGGATGGATGGATGGATGGATGGATGGATGGATGGATGGATGGATGGATAGATGGGAGGATGGATGGAGGAATGCAATAAATATGCTAAATTAACCGCCCTCCCTCCCCGTGTCAAAGCCTGCACACAGCAGACTCTTAATAAATGCCTGTCGATTGACTGCTCAAACCCACTCTAGTCCACAACTCTTCTGGGGGCACATCAAAGTTCCCAAGACCTCAAGTCAAAAACAAAGGCTCTAATTTTGGGGGAAGAATTCATTTGGAAATGAGTCTGTACCGGACAAGCTGAATCCAGACTGGTGCAGGTTCCGGACAGGCGGGGCCTGCTGTTTGGCAGGAGAAGTCTTGGCAGAGGAGGCCGGAGTCACTGTCTTGGGTGTCACAGACACTTCACATACCGGCCCATCGTAGAGGCCTCGGGGAACACCCCTCAGCTCTGCCAACTGAAAACACAAGAACCAGTTAGCCGGGGGGCTGAAGAGTGAGCATCCTCAGAGAAAAGGGCCGGAGCTATGTCATCCAGGCCGTCTCCTGTGGGGGCACCTCTTACGATGAGGACGAAAAGCCACATCTGATGGGCAGATCCAACAACAGGCCAGACAGGCTCAAGAAAGGACACTGAAGAAAGAAACAAGAGCAGGTCCAAGATCATCCAGCAGGTGGCAGGCTTTCCCCACCATGTTCCTCACCCCAGTCCCTGAAAGCTTGGGGCGTAGACAAAACATAATTGTTAAGTATTAAAAGGAGATTAAGCCTGTTCATGTTTCTAGTTCAAAAACCCTTGTATCACCTAGGGGAGCCTCTCTCCCTAGGGCTGGTCAAGAAGAAAACAGACAGAAATGTTGCTGATTCTTGACAGAGGGGGACCTGCTAGGCAAGCCACTTACCTTCCATTAGATTGTAAGCTCCTTGAGGGCAGGGAAGGTATTTGGACTTTTCCTGTATCCCCAGTGCTTAGCACTGAGCCTAGCTCGGAGCAAGCACTAAATAAATATTGATTGATCTCTGAGTCTTACCCCCATTTTTATTTATTTTTAATTTGAATCTATTTTATATTAATGAGTTGATATTATAATTAAATACAATATTAATTTAACATTTATTTTTAAATGGGGGAGGGAGTCAGACCAGCTGACCTGAGGGTTTTCCCAGTTCCATATCCATGACTAAGTTCCTGAGTGGAGCAAAGAGATTCGTACTCCCCACCCTCTGGGAGTCATCATCATATTCAGAAAGGACAGAGATCTGGGGAAGTCTCGGGGAGCCCTCAGACTTTCAAATCCTGCTGGAGCCCAGGTTAGACATCGTCCCACCTAAAGGCAACAGGAGCTGAGCCAGAAGGCTTCCCAAATCTGCCAGACTCAGGGCCCTATCAGGGATAGGGACTAGACCCAGATTTTCATTTCTGGAATCTCCAAGAGTGGAAACTCCCTCTACCAAAAGCAGGGTACCTCCAATTCCACAACGGCTGGAGACCACCCTCTGGTTCTTGTAACATCTTAGCACTTTGGGCACCAATTTTAAGACCATGAATCTAAAGCTGACACATACCTTAGAGACCTTTGAGTTTCTAACCCTCTCATTTTACACATGGGGGAAACAGAGGCCAGGGAGTCAAGAGGATTTGCCCAGGATCAATCAATCAGAGAGATAACAATTCCTGGAACATCCATCTCACGATGGGATGCTCCAAGAAGATCACATTCAGAGGCAGATTTGAATACAGGTCTTCCTTACTTGAGACCAAGGTTCTATCCATTATGGCACTCTGTTTATCTCAGAAGACTCCAGCCCTACCACCACCATCATTATCATCCCCTCAAGGCGGGAAGAGCCTCTGAAAAGTGATCTAGGGGCAGCTAGGTGGCACATTGGATAGAGCACTAGCCCTGGTGCAGGAGGACCTGAGTTCAAATCCGGCCTCAGAAACTTACTAGCTGTGTGACCCTGGACAAGTTACTTAACTCCAATTGCCTCAAAAAAAAGGTTATCTAGTTCTTTCCCCAGCCTTTGGGACTCTAAAGTACTGAGTTGATCAAATTAAGGAATGTCTCTCTCTCCCCTGGCATGCACCAAAGCTGGGCCTTTATCAGTAAAGCTTAGAATGCCCTTGCAGAAAGCAGAGGTGGGGGAGTATCTTCCCAGACAGAACAAAGGAGGCTGGGAGAAGGTCCCAGCTTCCTCAAAGGATACCACATAAGGACTCTGTGGGAAGGCAGAGCTGCTCTGGGGTGACAGGTGTGGGAGGGGGTGTTGGAAAGACCAACCTCTCAGCAGCAGACTCCTTTCAGAAGGGTGCTGGAAGGAGGCTGACTCCCCCCTCCCCCATCCTGGGTCTTCTGAAGGAGGCGCTGTCCCAGGGGCTGAGCAGCTGCCTTTCCTGGGCTCTTGTTGGTGGGTCATGGGAGCCCACAAAAGATATAGGATCAATGCCATCAAGGACATCTGAGACTAGGAAAGGAAGTAGGTCAGCCCCGTAGGGAGACTAATAAGCAGTGTGGTGTGGTAGAAAGAGCACCAGCTATGGAGTCAAGAGGATCTGGGTTCGAATTCTACCTCTGACCCTTCCCACCTGCTGGGTACTTCCCTGAACTTCAGTTTCCTCCTCCATAAAATGAAGGAAAAGGGTCAGATCGAGGCTCTTAACCATTTTTGTGTCCTAGACACATCTGACAATCTGGTGTAGCCTAGAGATGGACCCCTTCTCAGAAGAATATTTCAAAGTAATCAAAGGAAATGCTAAATGCCAGCAGTCATGAAAACAAAGATGAGACTGATTTTCCATCTGAGTTCAGACTCCCTGAAACCACATTCAGAACCCTGGACTAGATGGGCTCAGAGGACCTTTCCAGCCCTAGCTTTGGGGACCTCTGGGTGACTCTGGCTCCATCTCCTTGGTCTTTATTTCTTACAGTGTAAAATAAGGGAGATGGACTAGTGAGTCTCTTCAGACCCTTCTAGTGTCCTGCCTATGGTCATCTGTGTGCAGCCTCTCTGGGGCTCAGCTCCCTCACCTGTAATATGAGGACACTGGACATCGGGGTGGGGAAGCTTTGGCCCTGAGGCCACATGTGGCCTTCTAGGTCCTGAGCTCACATTTTACAGAACAAATCCTTTTATTAAGGGGATTTGTTCTGTGAAGTTTGGGTTCAAAGGGCCACCTTTGAGGACCCAGAGGGCCACATGTGGCCTTGAGGCCCCAGGTTCCCCACCCCCAGACTAGATGGTCTCTGAAGTCCCGGACAGATCTGGGTCTAGGACTCCCTAAACAGGCAGCATACAAAAGCAACAAGCCATGAAGGCTGTCACACGGCCCTGGGGAAGGGAGTGTCCATCAATGGCAAACACCTATCTGCCTCAATCTAGTGACTGCTAGGCCTGGAGTCAGGAAAAACTGAGTTCAAATCCCACCCCAAACACTTTCCAGCTGTGTGACCCCGGGCAAGTCAACTGTAAAATGTGATATTATAAAGCACATGGCTAACACAGGTGATTATAAATGCTTATCTCCTTCCCATCACTTTTCTGTAACCCTCCAAATCTGCAAACTCAGAAAACTTCCCAATTCTTAGCTGATTGGTGTCTCCCTACCTGGGACCTCAGAAGGGGGAATCAAGCAGACCCATCTAAACCCAGTCTCCTCAAGTGGTATCTGCAGAGCAGCCCTGATCCTGACCCTGGAACTGCTCCAGGTGCCCTGCCCTGATGGACCTAGAAGTCCTAGACTGTTAGGGGCTTCCTGCCCTGGACTTCCTGCCCAGCCCCTCGTTTCCAAGGCTCCCTGGGGACATTCACAAGATCACAGAATCATCCATTTGAAGCTAGAAGGACCCCGGAGGTTAGCTAGTCTAATCCTCACTATATAGATGAGGAAATAAGGCAGACTAAGTGATTTGCCCAGGTCACAGAGAAGAGCATAATTCTAACCCCAGAAGGGACCTTAGAGACCATCTTGGTGAATTCCCTCATTATACAGATGGGGAAACTGAGGCCAGAGAAGGGAAGGGACTTGGCCAGGGCCATGCTGCTATTAAATGGTAGAGGCAGGATTCAAACCCAAGTCTCTAACTCCAGAAAGTCTCTCCACTGTTACATGCTGCCTCCCATTCCTGGGTGGATCCTTCTGTGCCCCTTCCCTATCCTTCGGAGGTATCAGTCCAGGCTCCAGAGTGAGAGGTACATCTGACAATCCAGAACACTTCCCTCATCCCCTTCCTGTTCCTCCAGATGTCGCAAGGGTATCCTTTGGGACGTCCCCTTAAACACCTACAAGGACTAATGGCTTCCTTGAAGACTGAAGGCCTCATCTCCTTTCTCTAGAAAGTTCCTTTGGTCCCAGAGGCAAACTTTGACCCAACTTCGTTGTACTGAACAAGTCAAACAATGAGCGAGGTTGGGACCATTTTGCCCAGGTCTGATGGGTGTAGACCAGAGTTGCTCTGTACTAGATTCTTTCAAGCAGAAAATCCCCTCGTTCAGCCTCAGCTACTCACCCGGCTCCGGGCCTTGATACGCTTGTAAACGAAATCAGGGAAAGGTTTGCGGGGGATGTAGCGGCCAGATCCTTCAGTCACATGAAGGTTACCATCCTCCAGGACAATCTTCCCCTGGCTGATCACCACCAGCGGCGAGCCTCGGCATTCCATGCCTTCAAAGATGTTGTATTCGAGAGACTGGGGAAGAGAACACACACAGCTTTAGAACAGAGTCAGAAGTAGCAGAGGCTTTTGGAGGGATAGGAAAGCCACATAACACCACACTCTGGATTCCAGTTATGCCATCATCCAGCAGCCCAATGGGCGAATGAAGAGAATACAGGAGATCTTGGTTCTAACCCCAGGCCACATAATCCTATGAGGACAAGTCACTATCTCTCTCTGATGCCTCAGTTTCCTCAGCTGTAAATGTAAGACAATTTCTATCCTACAGCATCACAGTTAGAGGGAAATACACCTTGGATCATTCAGTCCAAATATTTCCTTTTAGACAAGAGGGGAGTCAGGTCTGAGGAGGGCAAAGTGATAGATTCAAACTCAGGGTCTCGGATCCCAGTTCCAATATGTATCTAAGTTGTGCTGCCCCCTCAGCACCTAACCCAGTGTTCTGCATACAGTAGGTGCTAAACGTGTGCCAAGGTTGTTCTTTCTCTGCATCACACTCTGCTGCCTTAGGACCCATGCACTTTGCTTCACATTTCAAGGAGCAGAACACCCTCACTCATTCATTCATCAGACACTCTTTAATCCCCTAATACTGTGGACAAGTCACTGTGTTGGGTACTGGGGATAGGAAGGCAGGTGTGAATAGTCCCTGTCCTCATGGTGCTTACATTCTTTTGGGGGAAAAACACGTTCACATTCAAGTTTATACGCATTTGAGACATTTTTGGACATCTAACGCAGGGATCTGATTGGCTTGACCATTCACCCTTTTCACAAGGGCTCTACTTTCTCCTTTTTCTTTTAAGTGAAGGAGGAAGGAGTGGAGGGAAAGAAAGTAAACCCTTGTTAAGTGAAAAAATTTAAAAAAACAAATTTGCCGCAAATAAATCCAGGGGGAGGGGTAAGAAAGGAGCTGCCAGCACTTCTGCAAAGGTGCCTCGTAGCCAAGTCTAACAAGCCTCTGCATTTTATCCCAGAAGGGGCAGAGAGCCCCTCCGGAGCTTCTGGAGTAGAAGAGGGTCAGGTCAGACCAGCGCTTCAGAGTGATCACTTTAGCAGCTTCAGGAAGGACAGAGCCTGGAGGCAATGAGGTCAATTAGGAGGTGATTATAGCTAGAGTCCAGGTGACAGGTGATGAGGGAGCAGAGATGTTAGCAGCAGAGAGGAGAGGAGGCAGATTCGAAAGTCACTATGGAGAGAGAATCAACAAGGCTTGGTTACTGACGGGCCATGTGGGTGAGGAGGAAAGAGGGAAGTCACAGAAGGACGAAGAGTACAAACTGGGCAACCAGCAAGATGATGCTGCTGATGACGGAAAGGGGACCGTCAGAAGCAGAGGCGGCTTTGGGGAAAGATCGGGAGTTCCCAAAGCTTTGGCTCCATCCAGCCTTGCCTGGCTTTCCACATGTTTGTTAGAATGACGGTTAAGCCGAAAGAAAAGCAAAGCCCCAAATGAAACAATTGTGGTGGCTTAAGAGAAATGCCTTCACTCAAATGTCTGTGTTCGGTGAGAGCCAAGAGAAACAGAGCATGGCCCTGTGGCTTGAGCTCTCCCTGGGCAGACAGTCCCACATCTGTCCAAGGTCTTGGGAAACACTCCTGGCTCAGCATTTGGGTGTAATGCGGTGGGGAGCAGGGGGGGGGGGGAGAAGGAAAAGTTTTCTGGGCCACTGAAATATCCACGTGGTCAGCCCAACATTACCAGATCCAGAGTCACTAACCAGAGTTTTATTCCCCGCCACTCACTTTTTAGCCTAGCTGCCTGACTCTCCATCTCCCACTGCCAAATGTTTGCACAGACTGTCCATCCATCCAAGCACTCCCTTCTCACCTCTGCTGCTTAGAATCCTTAACTTCCCTAAAGGTTCAGCTCTGGTGCCTTAACAGAGCTGGTGGTGCAGTAGATAAAGCACTGGGCCTGAGGCTGGGAAGTTGACCTGGGTTCAAATTCAGCCTCAGATACTCACTAGCTGTGTGACCCAGGGGCAAGTCAACCTCTGTCTGCTGCAGTGTAAAATGGGATTGTTATGAGGAACAAATGAGATAATACTTATTACATAAAAAAGGGCTTAACTCAGTGCTTCACATACAGTAGGCACTAAATAAATGCTTATTCTCTTTCCTGATCCCCCTTAATTTCAGTACCTTCGCCTGTTGCTTATCTCCAAGTCATCCTGCATATATCTTGCTTGTACACAGTTGTCTGTATGTTGTCTCCCCCATTGTTCCCTGAGACCAGGAAATATGACTTACCCTTCTTTGAATCCCCCATGAATTGTTCTAAGTTGGTGCTTAATAAATGTTTACTGATTTGACTAGCACCATCTATCCCATGACATCTTTCCTGATCCCCCTAGTACTTAATTATTCTCTCAATCTTCAATTATCTTGAATTTACTCAACTATTAACATCTGCAAAATCCCAAGCCCTCTGCCTCATCCAGTAGAGTGTGATCTCCTGGAGGGCAAGGGCTGTCTAATTTTCATCTTTGTATCCCTCCCCTACTACAGTGCTTAGTCCTGCTGCTAACAGGGGCTCAATGAATGTTTGTTGAACTGAACTGAATGGCCCTGCTCCCAGGGTTACACCAACCATGCAGATGCTTAGACAGGCAGCTCCAATTTTGCAAACTGTCTGGGGTTTCAGTTGAACCTGGAAAACTAAACAATCCAGCAAGATCACTGCAACCATGTAAATTAGCACAAGCCCCAAAGGCCACAAGCCTGAAAAACATTACACTGTGGCCAAGGAGGAATGAGAGAAAAAACGAAAATCTCTTCTCTCAGATGTTGCCGACCGCCCAACATCGTGGGCTGTGGCCCGATAAGGGTGGAGATGCTGGCAGCTGGAGAGAGAGTTCCAGGCAGCAGATTGTTACAGGCAGGATTATAACAACAGGGGATCTAAGTGGTTTACTGTACCACTCTCACCAGAGAACCTTCACTCTACTAGTTAGTCAAGGGACAGGGATTGTGGGGGCACACTTCAGCCTCATAGGAGGAAATTAAGGTGATGTAGAAACAAGATTCTTCTTTTCTCCAGTTTTCTCATATTGCCTGGACTCAAGGCCCTTGACCAGCCTGGCTGCGCTCCTCTGGACACTCTCCAGATTATCAAAGTCCTTCCTAAAAACTAGGGCGCCCGCCCAGAACTGAGCACAGGACTCCAGCTCTTGTCTGAGCAAGGCAGAAGCCAGAGGGACAATCAGCCCTAGTCCTGGGGTACTATAAGTACCTCAATACAGCCTTAGATCTCATTCCTTAGCTTTCTGGCCGCCTTATTTCATGGCTGACTCATACTGAGCTGGTGACCACCAGCCTTCTGTCCCATGCCCTCCCTCTGTCACAAAAGCTCAGCCCTGACCCTCTATATCAATGGTTCTCAACCTGTAGGTCGCGACCCCTTTGGGATTGAATGACCCTTTCACAGGGGTCAAGGGGGTCACCTAAGACCATCAGAAAACACGCTTCTGATGGTCTCAGGAACCTCCTCTATCCGTCTCCAGGCGGATCCGCCCACATGAAGACACGCCCACATATGACTATTAAAGAGTCGCGGCAATAGGAAGGTTGAAAACCACTGCCCTACACCAAGGGGCAGCCTCTATTTCCTTCCCTCTCTTGCCATCATGAACTAAACCCTCACCCCAATGCTGACTAATAATAATTTTATAATGGGTAAACTGAGAAACAAGAAAGTGCTCTAATTATCCAAAAGAATCAGGAATAGAATGCAAGTTTGTCTAGTCCCGTGATGAACAGATCACAGGATTCAAAGCTTTCAGGGGCCTCGGATCACACAGCCCAGCCCATTCATTTACTAGCTGAGAAGAAGACTGAGGCCCAGAAAGGGGAAGGGATTTGTCCAGGGTCACACAGGGAATCACTGCCAGCTCTTGCCCTCTCCTGCTGTTGTGGTCCTGGGGGCCCAGAGAAAATTGGCCATGTCCCTGGACAGTCCCCGTGCAGCCCTCTGACGGCACTCACCCCAGCCCACTCCGGTTTAGTTGGTTACAGCCAGAATGCCACGCCCCCCCACTAGTGTGATGGCCCCCCACTAGTGTGGGGACAGGCTAAGGACTAAAAGCCAGTGGGCACATGGGGCTGTAGTGAAGAACCGGCCTTTTCCCTTCTAAATATGCACATTATAACAATGGCATTTACATAACGCTCTAAGGTTTGTAAATGCATTACGCCTATCATCCCACCTGATCCTCAAAGCAATCCTGAGAAGGAGGTGCTATCATTGTTCCCAATTTACAGATGAGGAGACTGAGGCTGAAAAAAAGTGGCTCAGGATCGCACTGCTGTTACGTGTCTGAGGGGGGATAGGGATTCACACCTTCCTGACTCCAAGCCCAGTGCCTGATCCACCCCACCACCCACTATGCCCACCTGGAAGGTGGCAATCCCCAGGCCCCAAGTTCCTCATTGTCCTTGTAAAATCATGCCTCCTCTCCCTCTCACTCCTGGTGCCCAGAGAGCAGCCCAGCAGACCCAGTTCTAGCTGCGACCTTCACGCCAACCCCTCTCTGACCAGCTAGGCAGTGAACACTCTTTATCAAGATGACTGCCTGCCAGCAGACAGTTCTTAGACAACCAGTTAAACTATCACCCCTACCCCATGACTCCTTGAAAACCCCAGTGCTGAAGTGGCTGAGCTCCTAGATCTATTTGAAAACTAGTCCCTCCCCCACCCAGCTTAGCCCAGGGGACCCAGATCCTAGTCACAGCCCAAGACCAGCCCCTGTGGCAGCAGGGTGAGGCCCTAGCTCACTCTCTCATATCACACATCATCCTTACCATTCAGCCAATCCTAACCTTCCCACGCCCACTCTAGACCAACCTCTCCTTATCCTTCAAACAGCAGTCATGAGGCCCTGTGGCACAATGGACTTGGAACAAAAGAACTGGGTTCAAATTCTGCCTCAAACACTCCCTAGCTGTGTGACCCTGGGCGACTCACTTACCCTCTCTGTGCCCCCATTTTATCACCTGTAAAATGAGGGGTTGGCCTTCTGGCCTCTAAAGGCTGAAGTTCCCATAATTCTTCTTGTTGTCTCATCCTTTCTTCCTTTCTTTCTCTGACATTGCCAGCCCTGAACCTCAATCTCAGGGAACCAGGAAAGAATTCCTCAAAAAATCCCTCAAAAACAATCCCTTCCATTGTACCTTAAGCAGCAAAACCTCTGAAGGGATCAGGGGGAAAAACTTCCAGTTTCCTTGAAGCATTCAGGTGCTTTATTAGGGAGAATCTCCTGGGCTCTGATTCGGTTCTTGCCTACACCAACCTGACTCACCCCACACCTCCAGCAACCATAAAAGTAGCAGAACTGAGATTCAAACTCAAGTCCTTTAACTCCAAATCTAATGCTCTTCCCACTGCTCCACACAAGTTATCTCCCACTAAGTCAATCACATGAATTATCTAAATGAGTTGTGGAAATTGGTGCCAACCCACGGGCCTGGGACTGAAAGGAAATCAGGCTTTAAGCAAGTAAAAATGCTATTAACTCCAAAATAGCAGCACAGGGTACTGAGAGGCTGCTTGGGCTTCGTGCCAGTGGATGCTGAATCCAAGCTCCAAAGAGCACTGACTGGAGCCAGGGGCCTCAGGTTCAAATCCCTCTTCTGAGGTTCACAACCTGTGGGACCTTGGGCAAGAGGCCTCAGTTTCCTCCTCTGGAAAATGAGAGGTTGGGCCCAATGACCTCTGAGGTTCCTTCGACCTTGAGCTTTGTGATTTTTATTGGAAGGGCTTTGAAAAATTGGAAAGATCATCAAGACGTTGGAGGGCCTATGAAGATGGCTTAGCTATGGCCCTCGGGAAATCGTGAAGCTCATTCACTGACCCCAGACTTCTCCCAGAGCTTACAAAGCACCTTCTTTTTAGTACCAATACTGTCCCACTGTGACTACACAGGACAGCCTCTGAAGAACTCGAACTCTCACCTGCAGGGCAGAGGGAATGTGGGAGAAAGCAGGTTCCCAACACATCAATATGGACTTCTCCAAGAGAACCTGAGGAAAGGGGGTCATCAGAGAGGGCATGATGGGAAAAGAAGCTGGGCACGTCACATGGCAAGATGGAGGGATGGCCAACAGAGAGCCCAGATGCTCCACCAGGTGCCAGGGGAGAGAGAGCCCTGGGCCTTAAGCCAGGAGAGGCCCAAGTCTGACTTCAGATATCTACCAGACGTGTGACCCTGAGCAAACCACTTAAACTCTGTGAGCTCCAGCTTCCTCATCTGTTAAATGGGCACATTGACATCTCCTATCTCCCTGGGGGCTGTTGCCTACACTGACCTGATAATATGTGCTCGGGACTTTGCAAACCTCAAAGTGAGACAGAAATGCCAGCGATAATTAGTGTTTTTATCATAACCTTGAGAAGTCCAAAGAAACAAGGAAAGCCAGTTGCATACTGGGTAGCTGCTGTGTGGCAAACTTATGGGAAGACAGTGTGGCACAGTGGATAGGGTGTGGGACCTGGAATCTGAAAGACCTAGGTTCAAATCCTGCCTCTGATACTTAATTAGCTGTGTGACCCTGGGGAAGTCACTTAATATCCCTGGGCCTAAGTTTCTCCATCTGTAAAATTAGTAGATGGAACTTGACAGCTTCTAAAGTCTCTTTCAGCCCTAAATCTCTGATCCTAAGAGTCCCACAGGATGGGAAGGCATGGCCGAGTCAGTCACAAGTGATATCACTGGATGGAGCACCTGAAACAGTGAGGCCCTAGGTACGTACATCTCTGGTAGCCACCAGAACCAAGCACACACTGACTGTCTTATAAAGTTCCATTAGTGCAGGAACAGAGTCTGGAAATACTAGTAACCAGTATTATAAGCCTATGTAAGCCAGTCTATTCCCCCAGCCTGGATAATACCAGGGTTAACAAATGACATCAGGTTACTTTCTTGCAGGACCCCTTCGTTTCATGGCTGACTCCTTTCTTGGAAACAGGACAGAAGAGAAGACCCGGGACCTTCAGATATGGGGGACAGAGCTCTGAACATGGGAGGTGAGTGACTGCCCTATCTATGGGAGACTAGCTGGGAAGAAGACCTAGATCTCAGCAAAAAGGAACCTGGCTAAGAGCCTGAGACCTGTTGTGAGCAAAAAAAGCAGCTTTGACTTCAAGGCCAATAGCTGTTCATGGTCTTTCACTGGACCTTCCTCTCTTTGCTTCTCCAGCTGAATAAGGAAGCAGCAACTCTGCCCTGCTCAGCTGCTCACTCCAGTGCAGAGAGGAAGGCAGCTGCCTTCCCCTGGGCCAGAGCAGGCATGTCACTCCCTCACATGCTCTCTCTCTTTCTCTCTCTCTCCCTTTCTCTTTCTCTCTCTCCCCCTCCCTCCCTCTCTCCTTCCCTCCCTCCATTTCTCTCTGTCTGTGTCTCTCTGTGTCTCTCTCTGTGTCTCTCTGTCTCTGTCTCTTTATCCCTCCCTTCCTCCTTCCTTCCCTCCCTCCATTTCTCTGTCTGTGTCTCTCCGTCTCTCTCTCTCTCTCTGTCTCTCTCTCTCTGTCTCTCTCTCTCTGTCTCTCTCTCTCTCTTTCTCCCCCTCCCTCCCTCTCTCCTTCCCTCCCTCCATTTCTCTCTCTGTCTGTGTCTGTGTCTCTCTGTGTCTCTGTCTCTGTATCTCTCTCTTTCTTTCTCCCTCCCTCCCTCCTTCCATCCCTCCATTTCTCTCTGTCTGTGTCTGTGTCTCTCTGTGTCTCTCTGTGTCTCTCTGTCTCTGTCTCTTTATCCCTCCCTTCCTCCTTTCTTCCCTCCCTCCATTTCTCTGTGTCTCTCTGTCTCTCTCTCTCTGTCTCTCTCTCTTTCTCCCCCTCCCTCCCTCCCTCCTTCCCTCCCTCCTTCCCTTCCTCCATTTCTCTGTCTGTCTATGTCTGTGTCTCTCTGTGTCTCTTTCTGTCTGCCTAACATTGGCATCAAATTTTGTACATAATCGGTACTCAAGAAATTCTTGTTAAATGAATGCCCACAAATCAGTCAGGACTTTTGGTGCTGGGAGAAAGAATTTAAGCTCTATCACCTCTCAAGTCCACTGCATTCTACTAGACTTCTCAGTTACAAAGTACTTTTCCATACATTTTCTCACTGATCTTCACCGCAATCCTGTTACAAAGTTGAGGGTTCAGGGGAGAGGGAACCCTGGGCAGAAGCACTGGGGTTCAGATCTGTGCCTGGGATTTCCCTGCACTGCATGAGTTCCCTCATAGAGGTCCCCTGTACCAGTTGGTTGGTCCAACCCTCCCCCTCGTTCATAAGGCAGTCATGTACCACAGATACCATTAACCCCATTTTAAAGATCAAGAAATAGGAGATTAGAGAGATGAAGTGACTGCTGTGCCCATGGTCACCAGGATAATGTGTTAAGGATGAGATTCAAAGCCAGGTCCCTGATGATACCAAGTCTATCCCTCTTTTCCCCAGCCCTGCTGTTACGTGGCCATTTTGTGTGGAGGGACCTGATTTGCCAAAGCTCCTGCCCCAATCTCCAAAATGACAAACCATGTTCAAAGAAGGCTCTGGTGTAATCAGCACAACATCTACCAGCTGACTGTCGCACCATTTTCCACTCCCAAAGTCCTTTTCAGAGTTTTGGAATCAGCCCAGAGAGAACAATAGGTACTTTCCCTCCCAGAATTCCCTGGACAACCGATCTGGAATTCCAGACCTGGAGGGAGCCTGTCAGCAATGCCATGGGTGTGCATGTACCATTCATGGAAAAAGGAAAAAAAAGACAAGTGGGGAGTTTTCCTGAAACAGTCCCCAGCTCCAGGAACCAATCCAAACAGCTCTGTTCTCACACAATGGCTCAGGATACTGGAAGCAGCCTCACCCACTGACATCAGGCAGGGTTTTTATTGTCTTCATTCCAGGGCTGGAAAGTGCCAGGAGGAGCCAGCCTGTCAGGAGGGCAACAAAGCTACTTGAGTATGGTCCAAGAGACAACATAAGCCTGGGCAGAAGAGACTCCGGACACCTCCCCTCCTCAAAAGCAACAAAGCAGCAAGGATGGGGTGGGGGGTGACACCGCAGGGCCCTCACAAGACCTCATACCCTCTAGGCCACAAGACAGAAGTGACCAAGTGAAGAGAGCATTATCCAAAAATCTGGATCCAAATCCTACTCCGAGGCTTACTACGTGTGGCTACTTAACCTCTCTGGTCCTCACTGGTAAAAGGAAATGGTTAAACTAGATGGCCTCTGAGGTCCTTTTAGACCTATGAGCCTAAGATATGGGTTCAAAACCTGTCTCTGTCATTTACAGCCTGTGAGAGCTTGGGTTAGTTACAACCTCAAAGGAAAGAGTTGGACTAGCTGGGCTCTCACTGATAAATCCACAAGCAGAATCTATTCACCTCGGAAATAACCCCAGGAAGATGGCCAGGGGTAGATCTGTGCAAATGGCCATTCCAGGCCACGCTCAGCTGCTGAGCCTCTCCCTTAGCTCAGCCAATCAGAGAGGGCCTCAGATATCACCCAGCCCAAGCCTTACCTCCACAGGTAGCCCCTAATGGCCACAAATAGACAGGCGCCTGTCCTTGGTGGCTGGGCCTTAGTAACTGCAGCGCTGCCCTGGATCCCGTTCTGCTGGTGAGCAGGGACTATGCTGACCTTTCTCTGTGTCTGCAATGCCGAGCACAGGGTCTGGCAACACGCGGTGCTGAATAAATGCTTGACTCGCTACAGGCCGCCCCCCCCAACTATTCTCTGCTGTTGTTCATTCAGTCACGTCCAATTCTTTATGACCCTGTAGACCAAAACATATTGATACCGTCCACTGGGTTTTCTTAGCAAAGCTCCTACAGGGGTTTGCATTCCTTCTCCAGCAGACTGAGGCAAGCAGATGCAGCTCCCGAGGGTCTGAGGCTGTACTGAAACTCAGGTCTTCCTCACTCCAGGCCCAGCACTCTACCCGCTGAGCCACCGGGCTGCCACCAACAGTTCTCTCAGATGACAAATCACAGACAAGCTGAACATGTGCATCAGTGAGGGGAGCCTCCAGACCAGGAGCGAATCGAACATAAGCTCCCTGAGGGCAAGGATTGTTCATTTCTGGCCTTTGTATCTCTAGTGTGCAGCACAGGGCCTGCGCCTGTACACACACACACACACACACACACACACACACACACACACACACACACACACACATACACATGCAAAGACATACACATACACACACACAGAGACACAGACACACACACTCACACACAGAGACACAGACACACAGACACACATACACACACACAGACACACACACAGACACACACACACACACGCAAAGACATACACACACACAGAGACACAGACACACACACTCACACACATACACACACAGAGACACAGACACACACACTCACACACACAGACACACACACACACATGCAAAGACATACACACACTCACACACATACACACACACAGAGACACAGACACACACACACTCACACACAGACACACACACACATATACACACACACACAGACACTCACACATAGACACACACACACTCACACATAGACACACACACACACATGCAAAGACATACACACACTCACACACATACACACACACAGACACACACACACTCACACACAGAGACACACACACTCACACACACAGACACACACTCACACACACAGACACACACACACATAGACACACAGACACACACATACGCTCACACACACACACACACACTCACACACACACACACACATACACACACACACTCTCCAAAGAGGCAGCTCCCTACCTCCCTCGCTCCTCCCCAGTCATGCTGGGAGTCTTCCCCGATTTTTCCTGACATTCATCAGGAACAACATTTGAAGTGAATGGGGCTTCTCTCATTTAAGAAGGGAAAGCCAAGCTTGCCATGCTATGGGACAGGCCTGGGGCTTCCAGATGAGTCCAGTACCATGGTCAGAGCTGAGGGGCCTCAGAGCCAGGGCACTGAAGCTCTAACCACAGGACCAACTACATATTCTCTCCTTCCTTTTCTTGGGGAGGTGGGGGCCTACAGGTGTGAAACACTGCTGGCACTTTCAGCTGCAAGCTATGTGCTGATTGATCTTACTTAACCTCCTTTTTTTCTGTTTTTGTTAAAAAGGCTGGTTCTCTGGACAGGAGATGAGGAAGTGAGACATTCAGAAATGACTGATGGAAAAATGAAACCAAGAAAACCTTTAAAACAAAGAGAGCACATAAAATAAAACCGAAAGGCACCAATTAAACCAAACAAAATGGAAGGACCACGCGTGCTCCGCCTCCCTCGATCCAGTAACAATAATCTCCGAAAGCTCATTTTCCCACAGCATTCTAAGGCTGCGATGATTTCCTCACAAGAATCTAAAGAGTTATTACTTGTTTGACAGATGAGGAAACTGAGGCTCAGGGCAGGGAAAGGACTGAGGCAGGATCACACAGCTGCTACGTGCTAGATCCAGGACGGGGAAGCCCAGTTTCCTGACAAGTGCAAAGGCTTTCCCCTCCCCCAAGCTGCTTCCCCTAAAATTACCAATCTGGCCTGATGCCTGGAAAACTCCAACAAAAGGAGACAGGCCTGTTAAAACCCATTAAGATAATGTTCCAAATTAAATTGCATTAGCACAACCTAGGAAACACTGAGGGGGTGGGGTGGGAGATGGGGAAGCCTCTCAGTGCATTTTCCAAAAGCCCTCCAATGAACTTGGGGCCTGGTCTTCCATGGTGATGAGAGGAATCTGGGACCATGAGAGTACAGTTTGAGTAAGTTCACTTGAGGGTGAGAGGCAGGCAGGAGGCAGCATCCTCTGGACCAGGGGTGGGGAACCTACAGTCTCGGGGCCACATGTGGCCTCTAGGTTCTCAAGTGCAACCCTTTTGACTGAATCCAAACTTCACCATTGGGCCCCACTCAGCTGCTGATGCACCTCTGCTCTGGACCTACAAGAACTGCCCCTTGCTCTCCTCTCCTCTAGGAGCCCTACCCATCCTCAAAGGCCTCATTCTGACCAAAGGGGGTCATGAAATGAAAGGATCTCACAGACAGAAGGCACAGCGGCACTCATCCATCAAACTATTAAGTGCCTATTCTGGGCCAAGTAAGGTGCTAGATGCTGCTCCAACCCAAAAGAATCCTCACTCTAGCTCTCTGATGAGAGACCAACAGGCCTTGGCCCCAGGACCTCCGAAGAGGGGGAGCCCGTTCCACCCCAGGACAGTGCTAACACTTAGCCCCTCCTCCCCAACTCCAGGACACCCATTCCACCCAAGGAAGGTGCTAACCTTAGCAAGCTTGTGCTCCAAAGAGTTTTTCCTAAATTTGTGTCTGTACCTTCTCCCATTACTATGAGAACTGAATCCATCTAATCGCTCTTTCAAATGATGACCCTTCAAACACTAGAAGTCAGCAACCCCAGCATCCTTGAGCCCTGACTCTCCAGGCTACAGATTCCAGAGATTCCAGCCCCTCTGCATCTTGATCACCTTCTAGCATACGCGGTCCTACCTGTCGATGTTTTTCCAAACAGTACTGGTCAGAACTAAATATAATCTCAATCAACAAGCATTTATTAAGTGCCTACCCTGTGCCAGGCACTGGGCTAAGCTCTCAAGGAGATCCTGGTCTAATGAGAGAGACGACATGTGAACAACTATGGACAAGACATATAGGGAACAGAGCAGGATAACCTAGATTAAGACGGATCAAGAGAGGCTTTTTGCCAAAGGCTGGATTTGAGATCTGATCTTCCCAGTAAAGTCAAATGTGGCGATCACCTCTCATCTGGACACTACATCTCTTAATGGAGCCTGAGATCTCATTAGTATTTTGTGGCTGCCATGTCACACCATTAATTCATATTGAGGCTGGAGTCCACTAAGACCCCTTTGGAATCTTTCAGAACATTTGTTAAATCTGGCAGTTTCCAAGGTTAGTACAGGTTACCTTTTACAGCTGCTGGAAAAAGGGTTCAAGAAATCCCCAGGAAATCTCTAACACTTTGAAACCTTGGAAAAATGGTTCCAGAGATTCCCTAGTAACAGAAGTCATCCAGGACTGGTTTCCAAGCTAAATGCTTTAGACAGATGCCCACCTTCTGGGCAAAGGTCACCCTTTCTCAGGGCTCTTTCAATTCTGATTTCATTGAAGAGAAAACCTCAATGAGATGAGTGCTCATGCAAGGAAGGTGTGCCTTGAATTCTAATTTAAGCTGTAGCACTAAGGCCCAGGAGCCCAAAAGGCTACAGAGAAAGAAGTCACGTCCCAGATGTGCCAATTCTGCTTTAGAAATAAGCCTTTCAAGATTCTGCTTCTGCTCCAGCATCCCCTGGCAGCCCCAGAGAAGGGATGCCCCTCCTGAAAGAGCTGACTTGCCTAAGGAGGAGCTTCATTAGAACTATCTCCCTTAGTTCCCCTGCATCCGGCACTGGGCCAAGAGATGTGCCCAGCAGTTACAGAAGTCTGCCAGCTGTCCCTGAGGAGGGCTACCTCGAACCACCCCCATCCATCAGGGCCTCTGAGCCCTGGAGACGACAGCCCAGAGTGCATCCAAATGCTGATGAAGTGAACAGTAAGCAACAGGCCTGTCATTTCAAAAGGAAGGAACTAGGTTTCCTCCTAAATTTTCTTCCTCAATGTTTCCTATGAAAAAAATAACCCAACCCCTATTCCTGCTGCATTTTTTACTCCAGTCTTGAGCTCTTTAGGCCTCTCCAGATAATCATAAGATGATTACTCTATAGCTGGAAGAAACCTCAAAGGTCCATCTCCATCATCTTACAGATGAGGAAACTGAGGCCCAGAAAGGTCAAGCCCTGTGCTGCAGAGGCCACAGTGGCAGTGTGCACCAGGAGTGATATGTGAAGCTGGGCTCTATCTCCAATTCCACTGTAGCACACTGGCCAGGCCAGGGCTGCATGGCTGAAGGCACTTACGATGTTGTGAGTCTTGGCTGAGATGGTTTTGACACTGTCAGGGTCCCAGATGACGAGGTCGGCATCAGAGCCCACAGCAATGCGGCCTTTCCGGGGATAAAGATTGAAGATCTTGGCAGCATTGGTGCTGGTCACAGCCACAAACTGGTTCTCATCCATCTTTCCGGTCACCTGGGGAAGATAAAAACCAAACGACTATATCAGCGCCCCTGAAAAGGATCCCAATTGAACTCCACATATGGATTAGGTACCAGACTTGAAGTCAGGAAGAGCTGAGTCAAATCCTGGCTGTGTGACCATGGGTACCAATCGGTGCTTTAGGCAAGTCTAGAAGCCTTTAAGGTACAAAGGAATGGCAGATCTGCATCAGGGAGGGAGTGTCCACCTCAGGAAAGATCCCCACTAAGATGAAATTATAGAACATGAATAGAGAAGCAGCACAAAGGCCATAAAAAAGTCATTTTTAGAGAAAACTCTCACGAGTAGAGGATGCAAATAAGCAGAGGCCTCAGGTAAGGGGGAGGGGGAGGCACCTTCCCTGTGCTCTGAAGGAAGCCGGGGATTCCATGGTCAGAGGTGAGAGAGAGCTCTATCCCAATCTGGGGGAGTGAACCAAGCCACACAGCTTCTGAGTCCAGAGATAAAAGTCAGAGAAGGCACAGCAGCTCCCAGGGACTCATCAACAATCAGACCACATCTGTCACAGGACAAAGCCAGGCCAGGCATCCGCCAAGAACCTTTTCACATGATTTTAGAGCTGAAGGGAATGTCAGAGGTTGTCTCATCAGACCCCTTTATCTTACTGCTGCTGTTCAGATGTTTTAGTCATCTGACTGTCTGGGACTCTGTGTGGGGTTTTCTTGGCAGAGATCCTGAAGTGATTCACCATTTCCTTCTGCAGCTCACTTTACAGATGAGGACACTGAGGCAGATAGCGACTTGCCCAGGGTCACACAGCTAATAAGTGTCTGAGGCTGGATTTGAACTCAGAAAGATGAATCTTCCTGTCTCCAGGCCTGGCGCTCTGTGCACTAAGGTGTCCCCTAGCTGCCCTTCGTTATACAGAGGAGTAGACAGAGGAATCAAAGTCACACAGTTTGAATCTTCAATTTACGTATCTTTGCACACACCGTTTGCCCAGTAGAATGTAAGCTCCACGAGGGCAAGCCCCATTTCATTCTGGCTTTGTACTACCACTGTCTAGTATGATATCTGGCACACAGAAGGGGCTTACTAAACACTGACTGCCTCCCAGGTCAGCACTCCTCTGTCCCCTACAGGAGAAGGCTTCGCAGGGCACATGCACCCATATATAGACACTGCCATAATCATTAAAAGGAAGACATGACTCTCCAGCTCCATATGGGTTAGCCTTGAACGTATGAACCTACAAAGCCTCCCTTACACAAATGAGGACCGTCAACAATCATCACAAGGGGTTCACCAAAAACCCAGATTCAGCCTCTAGGATCCCCAGAAAGGGGCAAAGCCAAAGCAGTGAGATCCAACAAACGTATACCCACTGTCTACCCATTGGGTTAAGTGCCCAGGACATAGAGATAAAATGGAAAATAGCCCCTGTCCTCCTGGAGCTTACATTCTACTGTTGGAATGCCACAGATAATCAGATAAGGACACACATAGTAATTTGAGGGGCAAGGGAAAGCTCACAAGAATCCATTCAGATGGGAATGCCATGACCCCAGAGCAGGGACCCTCCCAGGACTGGGGGATGCCATACCACAGCCTTATCCCAGATGACAGACATCCTCTCCTCAGTTCCATTGGTGCCCTCAGGAATCAGGGTGAAGTTATCCTTCCCCACAGCCTTCTGCGCAGTGTTAAAGGTACAGTGGGCGCTGCCAGTGACCTGGAGATCACCACTGAAAGGCAAGTGTCACAGACAGTGAATTGGAAGGACTGGAAAGGAGATGAGAGAGCCCTGGAATGTTTAAGCCTGCTTTGCCATTGGCATGTGGGACAGGCAGGAAGAGATACCCGCTTCCAACCACATTCTCAGATATACTTCAGATCTATACCTAGAGGTGGGAGGAAGGCCACCATTCATCACTTCCATTAACCTTGAGGATATGGGCAAAAGTCCAGCATATTGGACCCTCAACATTTATTTGAGTGAGCCCACCCTCCTCCCTGAGAAAGAGGGGAAAGTCACTGGAACTATTTATCATTTCTTTCTAGAACACTGGGGCTCGATGTCTACTACTCAGCAAAAAGATGGTGGCCTATTGGGGTGGAATGAGGCACACACTTTCAGACAAGGCCAACGTGTCGATGTTTTTTAGTGTTATTTGTTATTAGGGACAGTGCTCTGGAGGAAGAAGGGTGAAGTTACCAGAGACAGTGATTTTTTTTTTTTTTAAAGCATCAATAAAATATTTTGCAAAAATACCAGGGCTTCACTAAGACACTGTCCTTAAGCAGGCAACTGGAAACTCTTGAAAGGTATAACTACATAATGAAGTTTATTGGGTCCCTTAGTAAATGAATGAGATTGTTCCCACAATGGAGCAGCCCCGCAGGGCCAGAGAGTCATAGAATCTCTGAATGGAATGGGCCTCAGAGGTTAGCTCCCCACCACCAAGGAAAAAAAGGTCCCCACCAAAACCTATCTGTAATCAACCAGCCTCCACTCAACCGTCCAAGTACTTTTCCTATAAAGCAGTATGACCATGTAACACCCTCTTCAATAGACTCCAATGCTCCCTGACACCTCTAGAATTAAAATAAAACACTTTATCTGGCTTTTAAAGTCCTTTAGAACCTGACCCTTTCTCACCCTTCCAGGCTTCACATACTCTAAAATCCAATGAGAGTGACCTCCTTGCTGTTCCTCAGAGAAGACACTCATCTCCAGACTCCAGGCATTTTCACTGGCTGTCGCCCATGCCTGGAATGTTGTCCCTCCTCATCACTGCCTCTTGGTTTCCCTAATTTCCTACAAGTCTCAGCTAAAGTCCTGCCTTCTCCAGGAAGCCTTTCCTCATCCCCCCTTAATATTCGTGCCCTCCCTGTCCCATTTATTCTTTGTCTATAGCTTGTTTGTACATAGTTTTTTGCATGTTGTCTCCCCCATTAGACTGTGGGCTCCCTGAAGGCAAGCACTATCATTTCCCTTTTTTTGTCTCTACCCAGCCCTTAGCCCTGTGCCTGACGCACAGAAGGTGCTGACTAAATGTTAACTGACTGACTTGAAGACCTTCAGTGGGGTTTTATAGGGCAGCCCATCCCCTTTTGGATGGCTATTCAGGCGTTTTTATTTGCATTTAATTCAAATTTCCCTCTGTAGCTTCTCCTCTGTTTTAGTTGGGTCTTCTGGGGTCAAACGGAACAATTAAAATGTCTCCTCCATATGTCAGCCCTTTGGATACTTGAAGGCAGCAATCACATGCCCCCTGGACCTTCTCTTCTCCAGGCTGAACATCCCTTATTCCTTTAAAGGATCCCCAAGTAACATGGACTCATGGCCCTTGATCCTCCTGGTTAGAGTTCAGTAGCGCTAGCATGAGGCTTCCAGGGTGTAAATTATCACTGGGGTCAGGCTGGTGAAATGTGCAACTGCCTGCAAGCCTGTTTTCACCCCTCAAGTCCATCACACGTGATTGAAGTCGGGTCTACTGAGGAGAAGAAAATGGTGGAAGGGGCAGCCCTGGCTCTTGGGAACCTGGAGGTGTCAGGAAGTGTCCACTACTCACCAAGAGAGCAAGGAGTTGAGGAAGTCGGGTGTGGTCGGGTCAGGGCTCAGAGGTGGAGAGGTGACAAAAGCTGCTGCCTTGGCCCAGTTCTTGCTCCAATAGTGAGATCCGTCGGTCCCTAAGCTGGCTGTGATGGGTTCCCCATACACCACGGTGCCTAGGAATGCCAACGGCCCAACAGTCAACATCACCATATGATACCAGGCTCCCTCCCCCAGCCACAGGATCATAGATGTAGAGCCACGAGCATCTCCAACACCATCTAGTCCAACCCACTCATTTTACAGCTGAGGAAACCGAGGCAGAGAGAGACTAAGTGATTTGCCCAAGGTCTCACAGCTAGTAGGGGTCAGTGGCAGGATTTGAACCGAGCATCTCCTGGCTCCACATTCAGCACTCTGACCACTTCACCACACTCTCTGCAAGTCCCTCAGACAAGGGTGTGAGGGTAGCTCTGGCCCTCTTCACACCTAAACGCAAACATCTCTCGCTGTTCTGAAAGCCAGACATTTCCCAGAACAGAATGCACCTCCTCTCCCCTTAGCCCAACTCCTCTTTTGATAAATAGATTACGCCACCCTGTTTGCCTCCTCCAGCCATGCCAGAGGGGGCCTCCCCCCTTAGGAATCTCACAGAGAACTGAGTGGGTGATGGAGCTGGGCAGGGCCCCAGGCCGCTCACTCCTGGGAAGGAAGAACAACTCCTCAAGCCAGGAGGGTGTCAGGACCCTGGGGAAGGAGCTCATGGAAGGAAAAAATAAACATTCTCCAAAGCCTCAGCTGGGCCGACCTGAGGCCTGTTTGTATGGCAGCACTCCCCAGGGCTCTGAAAATATGCCCAGAATCTCAGAGGCAGAACAGGCTGCAGAAGCCGTGCTCTCTACCCAAACAAGCCTTCCCCACACAAGCACCCAAAACATGGTCAGGGGGCCTCCTCCTGAGGCCCTCCAGGCACAGGCAAGCCACCTCCTGGGAGGAGGGTAGCCCCTTCCACCTTAGGAAACTGAGGCTTAGAGAGATTTGTCCAGGGACACAATTAGGGAAGGCCTTCTTCTTCATCAAACCTAAGGCACTTTCTCTGCGATCTGGATTTCTGGTTCCTAATTTCGGCCTCTGGGACCAAACAGCAATAGTCTCTCTGGGTTGCTTTCCCCTGCTGTTTCTGGTTTCCCCAAAGGCAATGTAATCTTCTTAAGAGCAGGCTCAGCCTCCCTTCCTACTGGTACCCCAACACTTTGCACAATGCCTGCACATAGTAGGTGTCTAAGAAAGGCCTTTTCTCTTTTATTCCTTCAAATCTAACCCTCCTACATAAGAAAGAGCCTTTCAAATGCTTGGAGAGAGCCATCAAGGTCCGCCTGAAATCTAAAGCAGTATGGCTTAGTGGGTAGAGCTTAGGGCTTAGAATCACGAAGAAAACCTAGGTTCACATGCCACTTCTGACCCTCACTACCTATAGCTGGAAGCAAGCCACAGAATCACCAAAACTCAGTTTCCTCATCTGTCAAACAAGGTTGGACTAGACAGCCTCTGAAGTCCCTTCAGACTCTAAATGTGGGATCTCTGAATCCTGGTTCCCTCAACCACTCCTCAAACAATAATGATGACAGTGACCGGGGTAGAGAATATCCATGCAATTTCACTGATACAGGGAACTCCAGGCAGAGGAAGTCCCTTCTACCAACTCAAATCCACAGCTTCTCCCCAACTGAAAATGTTGCCTGAGGCACTGAGAGGTTAAGTGTGTACTGGTCAGAAGCCAGGCCTGATCTCTAGTCACTATCCCATGAAGCCTCCAAATGATAAAGACAATTAACATTTGCACAGCATATATACTAAATAAATAGCATTTTTCTATTTAAGGCGTACAAAGCACTTAGCATGCAATCTCACTTGAGCCTCACAACAACCTGGTGAGGTAACTGTTGTTACTATGCCCATCTTACAGATGAGGAAACTGAGGCTAGAGGAAGTTGTCAGTCAACAAGCATTAAAGTAAGCGCTGACTGAGCCAGGCATTCACTAAGAATACAAAGAACAGATGAAAACAGCCCCCAAGGCACTCACATTCTGACAGAGTCCCAAAACTGGACACAAAAATATAGACTAGATAGCAGGTAATCTGAGAGGGAAAGGCAGTGAGGGTTACCAGGTTACCCAGAGTCACAGAGTTAGTTAGTGTCTGAAGGCAGGATTTGAACCCAGGTCAGCATTCTAACCATTCTACCACCTAGCTGCCTCGAATATGGAAGAGTGGACAGAATGCTAGACTTTGTCTGCAAGACCTGAGTTCAGATCTCACCTCTAATACAACCTGGCTGTGCGGCCCTGAGCAAATGTCTCTAAGCATCAGTTTTCTCATCGGTGAAATGAAGGAATAATAATATCTTTATTGCCCCTCCTCCTGAAGTAGTGGTGAGTCACACAGGAAAAAAAAACCAACACACAAAATGCTCTGCAGCCTTTAAAGGGCTGGGGAAGTGTCCCTGTGCTCTCCAGGCCCATCAGCAGCCAGGGGTGCAGTCCCAGGCTCTGAGAAGTCTCCAAGTGAGGGCTGGTTTGGTGGCCTGAGCAAACAGCTCCATCCAGCTCCTTCTTTATGGTCAGGGTGGGAAAAGGTGCCTGCCCCAGTGAGAGTGAGAAAGCCTTGGCTCCTGACCAACAGACTTCATGAAATGCAAATGTCGGGGCTTCTGCCCAGGGCCCCCCTCGGTGGTTCCCACAGTACAGCTGGAGCCCTGAGTTTTTGTTGGGACATCAACCCAAGCAGGCTCCACTGACCAAGTCTTTTGAATGCACTGAGACCGGGGCCGGGGTGGCATTCAAAACTATTGTCTAACTCAGAGCCTCAGAACAGATGATAGAGAATGGGCCGCCCATCGGAGCCTCAAAGGGCATGCAGGCCATGGTACGCACTGCCCATCACCACGGGGGCACCCAACCGGCAAATCAGAACTCTTAGTAAACTTGCAAAAGAGAAGGGAGTGATCTGAGTGCGGTCTCCTGCACTTCACTGCAGAGGGGAGGCTGCTGGGACGGGGAAGCTGCAGACACTTTCAGACACGGCTGAAACCCTGGTCAACTTTGCTCAGTTGCTTTCTTCTTCTTTCTTTCTTAACCATGCCAGCCTTGCTTTTATAATTTTAGTGGGTTTTTTGGGGGGGGCTGGACCCGTCATTTCATCAATGTAAGGAAACTCCCCCCAGTGCAATCAAACCTAGGTATAGAGGTCAGTGTAACCGGTGTCGCAAGGACTGTCATGGGGAAGAGGGGTTAGCTTTGTCCTGCTTGGCCCCGGAGGGCAGAACCAAAAGCAATGGGTGCCCATTAATGGACATGCTACCACGGAGATTCCTCTTGGGGTATGGCTTGTGAGAATGCCTAGATAAAGGACCTGCCATTTTATTCATTCCTACTCAGGCAGCACATCAGCTCTGCCCCCAGTAGATTGTAAGCTTCTCGAAGGCAAGCACTATTGTTTTATCTCTGTGATCCAAGGGTCTGGGAGCTCAATAATTGTTTGACAGACTGAACTTGAAGAACCTGGGGTCCACTTAGGAGGAGAAGGAGAAAGAAGGAAGAAAGAAAGAGAAAAAGGGAGGAAAAAGAAAGAAAGAAGGGAGGGGTGAAAAGGGTGGGAAAAGTAAGAAAAGAAAGAAGAAGGAAGAAAGAATGAACAAATAAAAGAAATTGAAAGAAAAAATAAAAATAAAGGAAGGGAGAGAAGAAAGGAAGGAAGGAGGGAAGGAAGAGAAAGAGAGAGAGAGAGGGGGAGGAGGGAGGGAGAGGAAGGAGGATTTTACAATTTACAAGTCAATTTTCTTGTCACCACTACCCTGTGAGATAGGTAGGAAAAGTATTTTTATCCCCATTTTATAGGCAAGGAAGGTTGAGTCCTAGTTAAGTTACTTGCCCAAGGTAACACAGCTAGGCAGCATAAGTGAGGGGATAAGAACCCCCACATCCTAATTTCAAATCCAGCGCTCTTCCCTCTTCAGACCCCATATTTAGGGCTGGGAATGATCTCACAGGGTCCAATTCCTTCATTTTATCTTTGAGAAAAACAAAGCCCAGAGACAGGGAGTGACTCGCCCAATGCCCCACAAGGGGCAGAGCCCAGATTCACTCGGGGCCTCTGACCCTGGCTCAGGTGCTCTTTCTACCATGCCTCTTCTTTAGTAACCTAAGTTAAGTGGATCGTTAATAACTTAGTAAATGGGCTTTTCAGAAATAAAAGGGTAGTTCATGGGACCCTAGATTTAAAGACAGAAGGAACTTTAGAGGCCCTTGACTCTAACTCCCTTATTTGACAGATGAGGAAACTGAGTCACTAAGCAGTTAAGTGATTTAACTAGGGTCAAACAGCCAGTAACTGCCAGAGGAAGAATCTGAACCCAGAGTTTTCCTGACCTCAAGCCCAGTGCCCCATTCACTATACCACCCTACCTCTGTCCCAAAGGTCCTGGGTCATTAATAGGAAATAGCATAAGTACTAGGAGACATGTGCATATTCACCAGATCACCTATGTAATGAACAAGCATGAGAAAGGCATCCTCATCCCTCCCCGCAACACACCGTTCCCCCACCCATATCGCAGCAGAATGCCCCACGAGTCGGGAGGGAGGCTTCTGGCTGCACAATGTTGCCCAGAGGAATTCCACAGCCAGATGGAGACTGACGTCACAGGTGTGTGCAGGGGAGGCTTATTTAGACTGGTTCGAATTAAGGTCAAGCCTGGCACAGGAGAGAGTGAAGACGGGGCCTGCCCACCCATTCCCTGCAGCCTGGTAACTTTAAAGAGACGCTAAGCAAGTCTTGGGAAGGGAACAAAGGAGTAACCTGAGCTCCCAGCCTCAGTTCACTGTAATTAGGTTAATGCTGGAGCTTGACAGAAGTAGCCAGCTTGGCAGGAATCTCTGGAAAGGCCTCGTCTCCCCAGGGGAGCAGCCCAGCCCTGCCTCCCGCCAGCCCGCGGGCCGCACTCACCCTTCTTCCTGGCCTGGGCGATGACCTCGGCAGCACTTTTGCTCATCACCTTCGTGACATACAGAGGGCAGTTGGTCTGGTTGGCTATGGTAATGGCTCGGTTCACAGCCTCGGCCTCAACCTGCAAGACAACATGCACGTGTGAACTGCTGAAACTCCTGAATACTGTCAGAATCCACGGGCGCACTCCACTTTGAAAGCTTTCCTCACCCCAATATTCCTAAAACTCTGATCTAACCCTGTCATCTTTCTCCTCAAAAAATCTTCAATAGCTCCCTATTACCTCTAGATTGTTGTTGTTCAACAATGTCTGACTCTTCGCGACCCCACTGGGGTTTTCTTGGCAGAGATACTGGACTGGTTTGCCCTTTCCTTCCCCAGCTCATTTTACAGATGAGGAAACTGAGGCAAACAGGAGGAAGAGACTTACCAGGCTCATACTGCTAGGAAGTATCTGAGGCCACACTTGAACTTGGGTCTTCCTGACTCCAGGCACCACACCCTATCCACTGGGCCACCCAGCTGCCTGTTAGCCTCTAGGACAATATACCAAATCAGCCCA
>CM053585.1:13220140-13298529 GCA_028646515.1 Pseudochirops corinnae
GGCATGGCTAGGTGATACAGTGAATAGAGCACTGGCCCTGGAGTCAGGAGGACCTAAGTTCAAATCTGGCCTCAGACACTTAACACAAAACTAGCCATGTGACCTTGGGCAAGTCACTTAACCCCAATTCCCCTGCCCTCCCCCCTCCAAAAAGCAAAAAAAAAAAAAAATTAAAAAAAATTAAGAAACTGAGGGTCAGAGAGTTTAACTGGCTTTAGGGACAGAGATGAGAAAATTTAACTCTAAAACTGATTCTCTACTCAGGTGGCTTTATCAGAGGCTAAGCCTCCCCAACTAGCTCCAATGCGCACTGGAAGATGGAGAACAAGGCATGGTTCTTAGACAACAACCAAGAAGAGGCACAGGTGGGCACAGAAAAAGACGAAATTCCACAGACAGGGCTGAAGGGTGAATGGAGTCAGCACCCCTCACTTCACTTCAAGAGTTCCCAAGAAAACTAAACATCTACAACTTTCTTCAGATGAAACAAAAAGGAATATGATAGAGCCTCTTTATAAATAAGATGGCATCTCAGTGTCCCAGGGGACAGAGCATGAGTCTTGGAGTCAGGAGGACCTGAGTTCAAATCCAACCTCTGAAATTTACTAGCTGTATGACTCTGGGCAAGTCACTTAACCCTGATGCCGGGAGAGAGAGAGGCAGAGAGAGAAAGAGACAGAGAGAGAGAAACAGAGACAGAGACAGACAGACAGAGAGAGAGAGGGAGAAGAAGAACAATATGGCACCTCATTTGCCTTCTAAACTAATGGTAGGTGTTGGGGATTTTTTTATTATTAAAAATTAATGTGAAGAGTTAGAGTTGACCTTAGAATCAGAAAAACCTGAGTTCAAATCCAGTCTGAGACACTTACTAGCTGTGTGACTCTGGGCAACTCACTTACCATGCCAAGACTCCAAGCAACTTGGACTCCCAATTACAGACAAGTTACAATCTGCACTGGTGTAGGAAGCTTCCACACCAGGAATACACACACACACACACACACACACACACACACACACACACACACACACACACCCCTCCACAATCCCACCAACACGGAGCTTCACTGGCTTTAAGTTTCTTTGCCAATGTGATGTCTATGAGTTACAATCTCAGCGCTGTTTTAATCTGCATTTCTCTAATGCTTACTGGGCTTGGGCGTTTTTTCAAAGGAATATCAACAACCTGTGTGTCCTCTTTTGAAAGCCGTCTGCCCAAATCCTTTCCCACCTCGCCACACCTAATGGTGTCTGGATCAGGTTTCTTCTGCGTATACTTGCTGTTTTCCACGGGGCACAATGGGACTCATACTATATCTAAATTGGTACAACAGACCACATTCTAATGAGATTTTATGGTAGCTTGGCCTAGAGTTTACACTTGGGGATGCTGCAGCTCGTGCTCTTGCTTGATAAATTCAAGCTGATTTCATTCCCATTCAACTCCACACTATGATACAAGACCAGTAAATTAAGAAGGCAAGAGGGTGAAGAAATGGAAGGTTTGTTTATCAGCTTATTAAATTTTCTGATGCTGCAAAGCAGGAGGAAACAAGGAGAACCTTAGATGACAGAATCAGGGACCCCCCCCAAGAGCTCAAAAGGCTGAAAAAATGGGTCAGTCAATGAAAGATAATGAACAGGGACAATCGGAAAGTCCTGCACTTTGGTTCAAAGGAACAAAAAAGCTACAAAAGTGTAGGGGATAAGATCCATGGGGGAAATGTGGCTACATAACAATTAAGTGAAAAAGATCTAGAAATGCTTATGGACCACATGCTCAATACAGCCCACCGGGCAATAGGACAGCCACAAAACTGAAAGGTAGCATGACCAAAACGGTATGGTCTGGAGAAAGGCAAGAACCAGTAGCACTGTGTTCTAGTAAACTTGGGAGGGGCGCCCTGTGCATCACTGTGTGAAAGTGAAGAACGAGGGCATGCCCAGGGGAAGGCACTGGGGAGGAGAGAGGCCTACAATGATTGGTTTTTGTTTTCCAGGCAAATTGCCATGACTTCCCCAGCTTGTACTTGTAAAATTGATTTTTTTTAACCCAACTGGAAGACTTTACATTAACCTATACTGAATTTCAATGCCTTAGGGCATTCAGTCCAATGCTCTAGCCCATCAAGATCCTTTCGAACCCTGATTCTGTCAAAATGCCAACTGTTCCTCTTGTTTTCTGTCAGCTGAAGATTTGACAAGCGTGGCATCTATGGTGTTGAAGAAGTTACTGATATTAAATGACACCGATCCCTAAGGCCCTCCACTGGAGACCTGCCTTAGCCCTACTGGCGCCCTCTCAGAATCTTTATCTGGGTATCCTTGGAAAAATCAACTCCCCCCCCCCCACCCCTTTGGATCAGATGACTTCTGTGTTCCCTTCTGACTCTCAAACTACGATCCCATATCCAGTGTCAGGCACAGAGCACATGTTTATTGACTGACATTCCTACAGAGCTTTAGAGTTTCCAGAGTACTTTCTAGACATCACTTGACTCAAGTCTCACAGCAGACCTAAGAGCCAGAACTCCAGGCTTCATTATCTCCGCTTTATTGATGAAGAAAGTGGTAAGGGACTTGCCCAGGGTCACACTGCTAGTAAGTGTCTGCAGCTAGATTTGAACTCAGCACTTCCTGATTCCAAGTTCAGCTCTTGGCCACTGTGCCCCCTCACTGTGTTCCCCTATCTACACCTGTCTGCTCACCTGTAAAAGGAAAAGGCGTTGACCCTGACATTCTCTCGTTCTTGCATTTGTCACATTTTCAGTTGTATCTGACTCTGTGTAGCCTCTGTGGGGTTCTCTTGGCAGATACTGGAGCGATTCATCATCTCACCATTTTACAGTTGAGGCAAACAGGGCTAAGTGACTTGCCCAAGGTCACACAGCTAATGTGTATGAGGCTGGATTTGAACCTAGGTTCTCCTGACTCCAGGCCCAGCACTCTCTAGCTGCCCACCAGTTGTGATTCTGGGGCTAAATAAAGCCAGGGCCTCCTCCTGGTCCAGCTTTTCCTCCTCCCATCAGCTGCTGCCTTTGCCACCCCTCCCCTCCAGTCCCAGCTCCCACCTTCCTCCTCCCACACAAGTAATTTAGCTCTGAATCAGCCCGTTCAGCTCAGCCTCCACGGTTCTAGGGGCCCCCTCCTTTCTCAGGCCTCTTACAGGGAACTGTGGGGCCTCAGAGCAGCCGACCTTAGACTAGAAACAATCGAGTCCAGGAGTTCTCAAGTTCTTATCTCAGATTACTCAGTGCTCTGGGCAAATGGGGCAGCTCTGCCCGGGAGATGGGCCTCCTGCTCTCCTGCCTCTGAGCTTTGACTTGGGCCGTCTCTCTAAATCTGAAGGGCCTTCAAGCCTCCCCCTCTTCCTCTGCCAGCTTTCTCACCATTTCCAGCCCAAACTGGTAGCTGCCTGCTCAGAGAAGTCCCTACAGACCCCCCCTCCCCAGTTAAGCAATGATTTTCCCCTTCAGACATCAGGGAGAACTGGTGCAGACCTCACTGATGCTAATGCAGCCCTTTCAGCCCTGCAAGGGTCCTATTTCGCCCCATTATCTCATTTGAGCCCCACAGCAGCCTGAGGAAGATGGGTACCTCATACCCACTTCAAAGATGAAAAAGTTGAGCCTCAAAGAAGTTAATGACTTCCCCAGGGGCACACAATTCAGTGTTAGAAACAAGATTTTAACCCAATCTGTTCCTGATTCTAAATTATGGGCTCTAGTCATTGTACCACACTGCCTCACAATAGATGATCTCCCAAGGTCCTTCCAGTTCTAAAGCAAGGAGCCTTGAACAACCTATTCCCTTCTCCTCCAGGCTCCATCTTCTCATCTGTAAACTATACCAGAATTCATCCAGTCCAAGACTATGTTTGAATAGCATGACACCATGGTTAGGTCGTCTCAGTGAGAGTTCCCACTTCCACAGATGCTCAAGGTTTACAATGCCCTTTTCTTGAAACAACCCATTTTACAGACAAGGAAATGAAGACGATGGGAGGTAATTTTGAGTCACTGCCAGGATTTGAACCCAGATATCCTAATTCCAGATGGAGTCTTCTTCCCACTGTGACAAACTGTAACACACAAAACTAAGGGAAATGAAACATAAAAAGTCTCTTGAAAAACAAATGCCAGACTCAGGGTACAGATTGAGATGTTTTTTTAACATAGCCAATGTGGGAACTTGTCTTGATCAATTCTACCTGTTTGTCACGGGGTCAAGGGGGAGACGGGAGAGAAAGTAGATTTTTAACAATTTTTTTAAAAACCAGTTTTTTAAAAGACACAAAAAAAAGAAACTGAGGCAAATCATTTTTTATCTGTTAAATATTTCCTAGTATCATTCAAGTTTGTGAAGTTTGTCTCCTTAGCCAAGAAATAAGTTCCTTAAAGATGGGAAGGGTCTATTTCAGTGGTTCTCAACCTTCCTAATGCCCTGACCCTTTAACACTTGTATGTGGGTATATCTGCATGTGGGCCGACCCGCCTGGAGATGGATAGAGGAGCAGTGTCTCAGTTCCTAAGACCATCAGAAATATGTGTCTTCCGATGGTCGTAGGAGACCCCTGTGAAAGGGTCGTTCGACCCCCAAAGAGGTCACAACCCACAGATTGAGAGCCACTGGTCTATGTGATGTCTGTCTGTGTCCCATGGCACAGCACTGAGGACAGTCGGCGCCTCCTCCCACCCAGGAGAGTGAAAGCTTCAGGTCAGCTGTCTTTGCCTTTGTATCGCCAGGGCCCAGGACAAGTGCAGTCACGTGGAAGTAGAACAGGAGGCAGCTCCTAAGGGGCAGAGGCTGGTTTTGGCCCCGCGGTATCCCTATGTGACTGGCATGTAGTAAACATTTACTAAATGCTTGTTGAATGGCTGAGACAGTATTTAGTAAACGCTTACGTGGATTAACACATAATAAACGTTGTTTAGTGGATTCAGAAATAATAAGAGCTCATCGTAGAAAGCAGACACCAGGATCTCAGAGACCATCTACGGCAGCCTGGCCCTGGCCCTGACCGAGAGGCCCCTCTACACTGACTGGTCAGCCAGCCTCTACTCAAAGGCTCACAGTGAGGAAGAACCAGGAACCTCCGCGGGTAGCCCGCTGGACATCGGGATGGCTCTCACCATTGAGGCGTTCTAAAAGTCCCATGTTTCCAGTAACATCCTGGGCCAGAAAATGAGGGGCGGTGAGTTCTGCCAGATGTGTGACCTGTGCGGCCTCTCTGAGACCATTTCCTCACTTAAAAATGAAGGCATCGGACTGATCTGGGAGTCCCTCTTTAGTTCTAAGCCTGAATCTCCAATCCAACCAAGGAAACAAGAGAGGCCTTCCTTCCTCAGCGCTGCCCACCCCGACCAAGTGCTTTTCCCAGACTGTTCAGCCCCCTAAGGAAGCCTAAGGATTCACTGCTGGAGCCTTTTTGAAACTCTCAAGGTGACTGTTTCTATCAGGGAGAGGCACATTTTCCTGAGGCTGTGAATATGGTTTTGCTTTATCCACATAAACACTAAATTATTCCTCTCTGTTGGCACATCATAGATATTTTTGCAAACATACAGGAAGAAGAGGCACACGGGAGTACTTGGAACATTCGACAAAAGGCTCAGGCCTTACAAATGGCCTCCAGGGACTGTGCTGAGGGGCGGGCAGCTGCACTCAGATGGGCACATCGGTTCCTGCTCTTGTTTTTAACAGGAACAGCCCCACAGACCTCCTCCACAATCCACATCCAACTAGCAAACCACATCAAGACAAGGGCTCAACTTTTCAAATGGAAGTAGGCCCCAGGTACCTCTGCCCCGCAACTTTGGACTCCCCTGACTTCAAGCTACAGATAGAATCTTGGCATGGTTATTGGAACAAGGAGATTCCAGCCCCAAGGGGAAATGGCATGAAAACATGTGTGTGAATTTAAGGGAGAAAATCCATTGAGGTACCTGCCTTGCAGTCCTGCCTCTGATATGTACTGGCTGTGTGAACTTCACTTCCCTGGGCCTCAGTGTCCTGCTCTGTAAAATGAGATGGCTGGGCTAAATGATCCCTGAGGGCCCCTGCACCTTTAGAGCTAAAATGCTACGAACCAACCCTAGGAGCTCTTCTACTTCTGAGATTTACAGACAGCCCCAAGCTCCATCCTCTCCCTCTTGCCTTCTCTTCCTCTGTCCTCTCCATCCCTTCCCAAAAGTCTGAAGATGACAATCATTAGAGGAAAGGATGGTCACAATTTTTGCAGGTAGGACTAGACTTGATCTGCTTATCCTCACAGGGTGACTTAGAACCAATGAGGGGAAGCTGCAAACTTCATTTGGCTTGAGGCCAAGGAGAGCTTGCTCTTAATCAGAAAAGTTGACTCAAAGTGGAACCTAGAGAGGTAGTGAGTTCTCCCTCCTCAGGAATCTTCAAGGAAAGGTCAGAGGGCCAGTCATCTGATCTACTGTAAAGAAGATTTAATTTTAATATGGGTTGGATTAGGTAGCCCCTGAGGTGCCTTCCAACACTGGGCTTCTATGGGAAATGGGCAGGATGGCCACATCTGATGCATCTATAGAGAGGGATTATTCTACAAGAACATAGTGGATTCCAAGCCCACCATGCCAGCCTCTGGTTTCCAACATGGCATCATGGAAGATGCGTGGTCTTACATGACCTCAGCCCAATGTGAAGGGAGGGACAGATCTTAAGACCCCCTTAGCCCCTGAATGGGTTTATATTAAGAGAGGACAATATTCCAGAAATTTCTGGAAATTCAGAAGAAGAAGAAATTCAGAATTCAGAAATTCCAGAAATTTCAGTCTTTCCTGATTCTCCTTGTTCATTCTGCACCAACTCCTGGGGTAATGACCTCCCTAATTTGACTGCCCTCTGTGGAAAACGGTGCTCCCATAGAGGGCCCTCACAGAGGCAACAGGGCAGAGAGGAAGGAGGGGTATGAGTTCTGCTCTGTTTAGTGACCAAAGCCTAAATTCTCTGTAGCCACCTCTTCTTGGTTTGGCAGCCTTTGGTCATGGCTCCTTCTCTGCTTTTTCCTTTCCCTGCTGAAGACTTGCCAAGTTTTTTTATCTCTTCTCATGAAAAAGCCATCCCCATCCATCTCACTGTTCACCTGAGCTGCCCTCCTTCAAGGTCTTCCTCAGCTCCTCTGTTCATTCCATTGGATCCAATAAACATTTTTTAAGTAACAACCAAGACAACAAGTGACAATAAAAAGGAGCAGTTCCTTCCCTCGAGGAGCTTACTCTTTCCTGGGGGAATACAGCACATCCAAAACTAACAGATAAGCCTAAGACAAGTTACACCTTTCTTGAAGCAGGACCATTGTAACTGCACATGAGCCAAGGTAAGAGAGGAAAATACCTTGGCAAATATGTTGCACTGTGAATATTCTCAGGCCTGGGGTCAGGAAGACCTGAATTCAAATCCAGCTTAGATACTCACTAGCTATGTGGCCCTGGGCACATCACTTCCCCACTGTCTGCCTCAGCTTCCTTACCTGTAAAATGGGGGTGATACTAACACCTACCACCCCTCAAATGAGATAACATTTGTAGACTTCTTAGCCTGGCACACAGTAGTGCCTAATAAATGCTTATTCCTTTTCCTTTGCCTTGGGTATTTGAGGGAGTCAGTCAAGCTTATAAGCTAGTCTGGCTAGAATGAAAGTGTTCACCAAGGGAAGGTACAGGAGACAAGGTAAGAGATAAGCCAGAATTAGATTGTGGCAGCCCTGGAACGCCAAGCTGGGACCTGGGGGTTTATCATGTAATCCGAAGGAAAACAGGAGTGACTTTTACATAAGGGAGGGACATGACCAGAGGTAGGCAGGAAGGAGATTAATCTGGCAGGACTCTTCAGAATGGATTATGAGGGGAAGAGATTAGATCACCAGAAGGTTGCTAGAACAAGAATGAGTTGATGCGTGCCCCTGTGTGACCTGGGAGAGTCACTTAACCCTTCCTTCCCCCTTCCTCAGTTTCCTCATCTGTAAAGTGAAGGGTTTGGACTAGATGGCCTTGGAGAGCCGGCCCCAGTCTAGCTCTACAATCCCACCACGCTCCTTGTCCCTCCTTCTCTCCTGCTCCCCATCACATGCTCTACATTCCAGCCAGACTCCAATTCCCTCCCTCTGTCCTGTCCTCTCCCTCTTCAGGCCATCGCTCACACTTGTTTCAGTTCTAGAATGGAATCCTTCTCCTTCTCTCAGAGAAGGGGGCCCCTGCCAAGGTTCCAGTGCCTGGCACACAGTGAATCCTTCATAGATGTTGGATCAATTGACTGGTCTAGGGAACCTTGGCTTCAATCCTGGCTCCAATATTTACCCGCTGTCAGACTCTGGGCAAGTTGCTTCACTTCTTTGGGTCTTGGTTTCCGAGTCTACAGACTACAACTCATACCACGAATTCCCAGAGGTGGTATGAGGGTATCATTGCTCGATAAACCTTAAAATGCTATAGAAATGTGTACTGCTCCTCCCCACCCACAACCTGTGACCCCAAAGGCAAATGGATCCAGGGCAGGCCCAGAAAGAGCTGCCCCTCAAGGGTGGGAGGCTGCCAGTCTACATCCTCCCTATGTACCCCCTGCCCAGCACACTAAGGAGACACATGAACTTGTGCCACCCAAGTAAGTATTCACCTCTTCAGGCCGGCTCAAAACGTGTCCTTCGGGGCCGGTGATTCCCAGCTCCAGGATCCTCTGCTGCTCCTGCGATGTTGAGGTGGGGAGGGGGGGGGGGGGGTGAGACAGGAGAGAGAGAGAGAATAAAGAAAAGAGTTTAAATAACATCGTTGGGGAAACAATCCCAGAGAGGGATAGAAACCAGGATGGGGAGTTCTTTAGCCAAGCCGTAAGATGGCCAAGTTGACTCTATGGGATGGTCAGTAAAGACCCTATGAGAAGAACTGGGACCCCCTGCACCCAGATTGAATTGAGTAGAGGCTTGTAGTTACAATCCCCCCCATGTGTTTGAGGCCACTGGGACAGGCTGAAAAGTGATGCATTTCTGGTCCTGTACCACCAGGGTCAAATATCCAGGCTCAACCAAAGAGTGAATGGATTGCACCCCAGGGACAAGGACATTGCAACCATGAGCAAAATGATCCCCCTGGGGAAGGGGAGAGGTCTGTGTAGGCTAGGGTCTATACCGCTGTGGTCTCAGGAGAGAGTGCGTGATTTACAGGATTGCCAGGCCCTGGCGATGCCCAACAGGCCTGAACGGGAAAGCATATTCCATTGTCAGCTTTGTTACCAAAGCGCTGGTGCTTCTATGCACAGACACCAGCTTCGATCTGGGGCTAATAAGGAAATGATTGGATAGGAGCGAGTTACCTCTGCAATGATGTCGCCATTTTCAGCATGAACCTGGGCGATGGCGCCAATGTCACGGATCACACTCAGAACTTCATAGATCTGGAAGAGAGTTAACTCAATTAGTGACTGTTTTTTCTACCTCCCTCCCATCCCTACCCCAGGCACAAATATCTTTTGGGTCAGGGTACCATTCACCCCAAATCACAGATTTACAACTGGAAGGGACCACAGAGGCCATATGTTCCAACCCCTTTGTTTTACAGATGAGGAAACAAGGCCTGGGGGAGGTAAAATGATTTCCCTGAGGTCAGACAGGTAAATGACAGGGCCAGGACTTGAACTTGAGACCGATGGCTCCAATATCAGGGCTCTGCCCCTGTATTTCACTGTTTCCCTGTAATCCTGTCTCTAAATCTCCTTTCCCAAGCCCTCAAAGAGACGTTTATGGGGCACGGTTCACGCAGTGGGGCCACTCAGCATTTCAGAGGCAGCATAACCTAGAAAATCCTGGATGGGGACCCAGAAGTTTCTGAATTACTTTGCTGTTTCAGGCTCAGGCTCACTCAGGGAAACCCTAAGGACGGCCCTTTGATGGACACCCTGGGAAAGCTGAGAAAACGTTACTGATGAGGAGAGCCATGGCCAGGCCCAGGTGGCAGGCACCATCGCAGGATAAGACAAGAGAGAGAGAACAGGTTGGAGGGACTCAGATCAGAAAGAGACTTGAGAAGTCACTTGGTCTGACATCAGCCAGAGTCCCTACTGGGCAGGGCTCATTCCAGCTGCCACAGTTCAGGACAGGTACCCCATTGATAAGCCCGAAAACGCCCATGCCACACGAGGTGCAGTTAAAGGAACTGGGCACGGTGAGCCAGAACAAGAAAAGACTTGGGGGAAACGGGAGGAAGGAGGATAGATATTTCCACACATATTTTAAGGCTGTTACATACAAGGGATGCATCCATACTTTCTGGCTCCAGAAAACAGAATTAGGAGCCATGGGTGGAAGCTGAAAATGGAGGCCAACTGAGGTTGGATTTCAGGAAAAACATCCTAACAGTTAAAGGTGTCCCAAAGTGGAACTTGGGACTTGGGCCCTGAGTGGTCATCTCAGGAAATGGCTGGTTCCCCCCTCACTGGACATCTTCAACCAGCAGCTGGTTAACCACATGAACGGTGCACTCATGGCCATTCTTCTGGGATACATATTGCCCTAAGTGGCCTCTGTGTTCCCTCTAACTCCATGACTCTGTGATCCTGTGGTCCAAACCCCCTGGTTTTACAAATGAGGAAGCTGAGGCTGGTAGAGGTGAAATGAAGTCACATAGCTTAAGTAAGTAACAAGGGTAGGATTTGAACCCAATGCTGTGTGACCATAGACAAGTCACTTCACTTCTATCAGATAAAGCTAGAGAGAAAAGACAGAGCTGGCCTTAGAGACTTGAAAACCTGAGGTCAAGGTCTACTTCTGATACATACCAGCTATTCTTTTTTTTTGGAGGCAATATGGGTTAAGTGACTTGCCCAAGGTCACACAGCTGAGTGTGTGTGTGTGTGTGTGTGTGTGTGTGTGTGTGTGTAGCCAAATTTGAATTCAAGACCTCTTGACTCCAGGGCAGTGCTCTATCTACTGCGCCACCTAGCTGCCCCTAATAAAATAAAGGGAAATGAACGTTGTCAAGCACCTGGGAATCCGTGAGCTGGAAGCGGTCTTTGAAGGCCATGTACACTAAGAAGGAGTTGACACCTGGTGGAGAGAGAGAAAGAAGTGGAAAGAATTGTCAGACAAACCAAATAAGGCAGAGGAGGAAAAGGAAACCTGGCCCTAGAGAGGCGAGGACTTGGGAAGACCCACTGCCTTCAAGGGAGCCAAACGTCTGCTGCCGGATCAGCTGACTGACTCCAAGACTTAGCCCTCCCTTCGTCCAATCCACGCTGATTTGTTTTTCAGTTTTACCCATTGTTTACTTGATCTTTGAAAGATTTTGCCACTACCTTTTGTTTTCAGATTCCCTTCCTTTCCCAACGTGTCACAACACCAGTATTCCTATAGCACTTTGAGCTTTGTCTAAGTTACCACGTTCGACCTTCACAGTCTCCCTGGGATGTTAGGTGCCCATTTTAAAGAGGGGATAATAAGGTTAAGAAGTGAAGTGACTTGTCTAGGGTCACAAAGACAAGGCAAGATTTAAACTCAGGTCTTGTTGACTCAACCTCTAGAGCTCTATCTATGAGGTCACCAAGCTGCCCTGAGAATCAGCCCACACTAATTTTTACGAAATGCTTGTAAAAAATAAGTCTGGCAGCCCAGGGAATGGAATCTGCTCGGTTCACTCGTCCATGTGACTGTAGGAAAAACCAAAAGCTGGTTGTTAAATTTCCACTACAAGTATTTATGCCTTGGAAATGGGCACACTTGGGAATATGGCTTTTGTTTATTATTTTGTTGACTGTCTAGACTTGGGAAGGTGAAGGAGAAAATGTTACTAATGCTTAGATTAAACATAAGCGTCACGTCATACATACTTTTTTCCCCCTGAGAGCAGGTTTTAAACATTTATTCAGCTATCCACCAGCACACACATACTAGTATCTCTAGCTGGGAAGCTAGGAACTAAGGAGCGAAAAAGTACTCTTCCATGGGGGCCAAAATCTCTCCTCCTCATAAGGATCAAAGGGGGTGTGAAGAGGAGGACCAAGCAGCAAGGTGGAATGGGTCAACTGAAGGGCTCGGAATGCCTGAAGAATTATACTTGATTCTAGAGGTTCTAGGGAACTGCTCATGTTTATTGAGGAGGAGGAGAGGTAATATGGGCAGATTTGAGTTTGAAAAATCAACATGGCAGATGTACAGAGGATGGATTGGGGATGGGCTTGAAGCCAGGAGATCAGTTAGAAAGCCATTCTAACATCCCAGGTAAAAGGTGATTAGGACATGACCTAGGGTGGTGATTATGTGACTAGAGAGCAAGGGGTGATGGGAGATGTTTTCAGGGGAAATTGACAAGGCATCTTCTGATTGGGTCTTGAATGTGAGGCATTGGGAGGATCCAAGAATGATGCCAAGGTTGCAAACCTGTGTGACAAGAAGGCCAGCAGTATACTGGAGAGAAGTCAGGTTCACCACCACACCATGAATGGCTGTTCAAGGGGGAACATAGCAGAGGTGATGATTCAAGGTTCAGCTCAAACGCCATCTCCTCTAGCCCAAGTCCATCTTCCACTACCATGAAATCACTGTATATTAACTAGGCAGATACACTGCACTCACTTATCTGTGTACATATCCTCCAGCCCCAAGAGGAAAACAAGCATTTGGAGGGCACAGACTGGCTCCCTTTTGTCTTTGTATCCCTAGGACCCAAGAGTGGGTGGGCAGGGTAATATAGCAAATGATTAAACTGTAAGCTCCCTGAGGGCAAGAACTGTTTCATTTTTTTTGTATTTGTATCCCCAGCCCCTATCACAGCCCCTGGCCTGTAGCAGATGCCTAATAAATGCTTGATGATCGATTGATTAGTAAATGTTTGTTGACTTGAACTCAACTGAACATACACATATAAATGCCACCCACCACGATGAATAAAAACAAAGGCTCTAGAATGGCCACGTCCACAAGGGCAATGGGTCACTGCCAACCTACCGTGGTCCTTCACCAGTGTTTCCATCTCCTCCTGGATTCCTTTATGCCACTCTGTGATATCCACATGCAAGGAATAGTCACAGCAAGACTTGCTGTCTGCCCATTCTCTCCACTGGTCGAAGGCGGTCAGCAGGCTGGTCCCGGGCTCAGGAACAACGTGGTCAACTAAAGAAACAAACAATTACAGCCATTATGGACGTCTCTGAGCCAAGAGTACATTCTTATAATTGCCCACAACTAAAACTTCTTAAGTTCCAAACCAAGATGGCGGGCTCTATGGCTGGTGTCTGGGAATCCACTTATGCAGGCTAACCACTAAGGATGAGCAGTTAATTCAGAGCCCAGCTACAAAAGTGTGTGGGAATGATGTAGATCTGGTTTCCTGGTTCAAGACCCATGAAAACATATGCCTCGGGAAAGTTTCATGGACAAGGTTTCCTTAGATAGAACGTTAGTGTCAAGTGACCAGCCATGCAGACAATCTCCTCTTCATATCTCTCGCTGGTTTTAAGACATTCACCTCCCAGTACAAGCAAGGTGCCTTAAGACGGTGATGTGGGCAAGGGGCCACAGAGAATGGGTCTCTTGAGAACTCTCTCACCTATCCCCTTTCCCTGGCTTTGATAAGGCTGGAGGGAGTAGGCAAGTCACCCCCACTCCAGTTTCAGCAGCATAATATGACTCTGTATTTAAGCGGGAGCTTTCATCTGAAGAACTCAAAGCATTTCAAAAACCACTCCCACACCATGTCTACTGTTACTCACAGAATCACAGAATTTAAAAGCTGGAACTGGGCAGCCACCTTAACCAAATAACTTCCATTATACCATAAAGTGTTGGACTTGGAATCAGAAAGATCTGAGTTCAAATCCTGCCTCAGGCACTATTCTTGTTCCTGTGTGACTGTGATTAAGTCACTTAACCTCTCTGTGCCTCAGTTTCTTCCTCTATAAAATGGGATTAACAATAAACAACCTACGTCCCAAAGGTGAGGATCAAATTAAATGACCTTAAAGTGTCTGCTGTAGTTGGGGTGGCAGTGGTAACATGCCCAACAAGTGGTGAGCCAGCCCCTCCTGGAAAGTATCCAAGGAGGGAGGCTGCCTGTTTCATTTTTCAATTATGTTCGGCTTCCTTGGACCCTAAACCAAGGACTTGGGTTCAAATTCTGCCTCTGCCCCCTAATCCCCACGTGTGACAAATCCCTTAACTTCAATTTCCTCATCTGTAAAAAGGGATGGGGGAATCCAGAAAATGAGGAAGATCAGAAAGCCCAAGTGCCTGGAGAATTTAAAGACAGCATGGCTTTAAAGACCAATGAATTTGGAGTCAAAAGACCTGGGTTCAAATGCTGGCTCTACAGCTTTCTACCTAAGTGACTTTGAGCAAATCACTTTACCTCTCCAGAAGCTGACCTCTAAAGAACGTTCCAGTTCTAAATCGATTGTCCTGATCTCTGCAATGGGGTCTGCCTCAAAGGATCCCTGCAAGCTACAGACTGACCTAGAAAACTACAAGTGAGCATCATCTGTGTTGCTGCATATTGGAGTTCCTTGTATTGGTGTTTCCTGATTACACTTTTCTCTGGTTCTGCCCACACTGGGAAGTTTTGCAGAGCTGAGAGTTGGACCCCTCTGGATTGGACGACCTCTAAGGCCCTTTCTGCAGAGAATCCCTTCTCCTTTGGTCCTTTCTGGGCACCCCAGTTTCTTTCTCTGTAAAATGCAGGTGTTGGGTGGGCTGGCCTCTCATGTCCTTCCCAGCTCTTCATCTAGGGTTCTCTGACTCCAGATTCTGGGATTTTTCTGCTGTACAGCACTACCTCTGATTGCTTCACACAGTTCTGCTTTGTTCTCCTCTTTCTCTTTCTCATCTCCATTTGCTACCTTCTTCTTTTTTACCAATGAGGAAACTGAGGCATAGGGAGTTTAAGTGATTTGACAAGAATTCCATAGGTACTAAGTGGCAGAGCAGGATTTGAACCTGGGTCCTCTAGCTCCCACTCCAGAGCTCTCCCCCTCCACACCACAATGCCAGGAGGCAGCCTGGTTAGGGAGGGAGCAGAAAGCTTTCCAGCAACTGAGCTTTGCTTTCCTCTGGCCAGAGAGGGCCTGTAGCGACTCCTCAAGGTCAAACCCACCTGATAAGGAAGGCACAGAGATGCCAGTCTAGGAACCTTGACGCCTGGGGCTCCCTCAGCAGCCTCAGTGACGTGCTCGGCGCCAGCCAAGCAGCTCCCTCCCCTTAAAGGCTCAAGACTGAGCTCAGATTTCGGGAACAAATCAAAACTGCAAGCTCTGCCAATGTGTAATAATCAAGAGTGCTTGTCTTCCTGCCTCTGAAAGCATAGAACTATGGGGGGCAGAAGTACAGTTAACCTCAGATTCAGGAGAACCTGGGTTCAAGTCCCCCTTTGAGCTTTGTGACCCTGGGTAAGTCATTTAATCCCTTCAGACATTGGTGTTGATATAGATAGAAATGGATCCCAACAGCCTGCATATGGACTTAGAAAACCACAAATTAGCATCATGTAAGCTGTATTATATTTTTTATTTTGTTTTTTATTTATTTTCATTTTGTTAAACATTTCTCAGTTACATTTTAATTAGATTCTTCCAGACTCCAGAGTTTTGTAGACTTTGAATTTGACTCCTCTGCTCTAGGAAGCTCACTAATATTATAAATTATAAAGAAAGTGCTGACCTGCACTGATGGAGAGACTTTCCTCACCTGGGAGTCCATCCATACAAACGAAGGATGCAAAGGGGCTCTTTTTCACTAACGTGTTCTCAAATGTCTTAACTGTGAAACATCTCAGTAAACATTTTTATTTCCCTGAAATTCACTATTCTACAAGTTTCAAAGAGCAAGAAAGTCAGGATCCATACAGACTATATGATATACAGGAAAAAGCCTGAAACCAAGAAAAACTGGATTCAAGAGGCAGCCTTGTGACATGTTAGCTGTAAGACATTGAATAAGAATCCTGATCTCTCTAAGCATTGATTTGCTCATCTGAAAAATGGAGATAGTAATTTTAACTAGTACTACCTGCTGTCCGGAGTATGGGTGATGGAGTCAAAAAGTAGGTTCACATTCTGCACCTAAGGCTTCCTAGGTGTTTTGCCTTGGAAAAGTCACTTAACTGCTCAGTCCATCACTATATATACCGCGTGGAGTTATTGTGAAGTTAAAATACATAGTGTATGTACAGCACTTAAAGCCTCACATAAAAATTAGTTTTTATCACTATTGATATGAAAAATGATTCCTGTATGCGAAAAAAATTAGAAATCTTAGCTCCATGGCCCGTCCCAGTTCTAGAAGCCTGTGACCTCAGATCTCATCACACACTGGAGTGGGCCAAGTGTACCTCTCCTTCCCTGGAAGGCTTCAAACAATGACCAGAGGCCATCTTAAGCCAGTTCCGGGACACATTTTCCAAGACCCATGGGACCCTGTTCAGGCATGGGTGGGACCAGATGAGGTTCCTTCCAACTCCAGATTCTGTGAGATTCTATGACTAATAAACCCAAGGATGATAAAGGTGGCAGAGCAGCTCATGGGAATGATGAACTTTCTGGAGCACCCTGGGAAGTTCTGCCAACCCTATGGGCTGCTCTGATGTCTGTAAGCTTTGGGACTGAGTCATGGAATCTCACAGAATCTCAGAGGTGGAAGTAACCTTACTGGCCATCTATTCCAACCTATCACTGAAAATGTATCCTAGGACAGGTCCAACATATAGTCACCCAGCCATTGCTTAAGTCTTCCAGGGAAGGAGAGGGCAGCTAGGTGGTTCAGTGAATAGAGTACCAGGCCTAGAGTCAGGAAGATTCCTCTTCCTGAGGAAGCTCCAATGCAGACCTCCTCAACAGAATCCAGTAACCTCAGGTGATCCCATAGACCCATAGCTTGAGAGCTAGAAGGGGCCTCATAGGTCACCCAGTCTAAGCTGATGCTTTTACCAGTAAGTCAATTGAAGGCCCAGAGAGGCAACATAAGACCAGCCTCACCCAAGGTCACACAAAGCCAAGGTGGGCACCTGGGTCTTTTTGACTCCAAAATGTAGACCCTGTTATCACCTCACTAATACGACCCTAGATTTTCCACTTCTGAAAGAGGCAGGGCCTCCTCAAAAACCTCCCATGGCCATCTATGACAACCTTTGATTATCAGGAAATGAGTGTGGCTGTCAATGGAAGTCAACACTTATTTCTTTTGTATTATACTATTATGGAAAATGCTTGGTTTTTTTCCATAAATTAAAAATAAAATAAATAAATGTTAGGAACAAAAATTATTGAGCTCCTACTGTGGCCAGGGTACCATGGGCTAGACATTAGAGATGCAAAAAGAGATCCAATAGAGATCCTGCCCTCAGGAAGGTTACATTCTAAAGAAGGGGAATGTGATCGCAAGGTATGACCCAAGGGAAAGGATGGTGTGGCCCAGGAGGACGAGCCCAGAGGACCTGGTTTTGAATCCCACGTCTGCTCCCTCCTGCCTATGTGATCCGTATTCTCATCTCTTCCAGGCTTCAGTTTCCCCACCAGTAAAACAAAGGGGATTGGATCCGATAAGCTCTGGACCTAAATTCTACAGTCCTAGGAAACACAGCATCCATGAGGTGAGAAACCCAGAGTTGGGCTCTAGAAGACCTCGGTTCAAACACTGCCTCTGGAATTTCCTTGCTATGTAATCTGGGCAGGCCTCTCAATTTCTCTGGTCCTTTTCTTCATATGTGTAAGGGACCAAACATATATATCACCAACCTCACTGGTTTGTTGTGAGGATCAGATGGGAAGATGATGTCTGGAGAGCCCTGGGATAACTTTAAAATTCTTGTGCTATGGAAGCATCAATTATTACCTTAGGAGAGTGGGATAAGTGGAGAGGAGAGGCCCAGGCCGTGTGCTGAGAGACCACACCAGACAGGAGCAGAGAAAGCTCAATTTTGCCTTGAAGGCTCATGGAGAGGAGGAGGCCCAGTGCTGAGCGTCAGAGGAAAGGAGAGATGCCAACCAGGGGTGGCTAAGGGCTAGACACAGAAGGCTGGGCCTGAGACTTCAGGGAACTGAGGAACTCCCAGATAAGAATACTGGCTTGGGAGAAACAGGTCGCCACCTTCTCTGCAGCTAATAGTCTCTGCTGACAGTGGCAGCAACTTTCCTAGGGTCACACACACACACACACATTTCTGTCCGTGGCAGAGATGGGTCTTGAACCTAGGATTTCTTAGCTCCAAGGCATGCTCTCTGACCACTACACAGCACTGCCTTTGGTCTGATTTCTACATGGCATTTATTCCCACTGTAATCCAGAGGCTGAATCTAGGTCTTGAGCGAAAAACCCAGGCCTTTGCTGCACCTGTAAAAAGAAATGTTTCCTGAACGGGTCTGCTGCTGTGAACCTCATAAAAGAGTCTCTTTCCCCAACTCCTGGAAATTTAATATTTAAGACATCCAGGAACATGAGAAGCACCCGATGTTTTCCCACAGTGTTGCCTTCTTGGTGTCCTCTTGGGAGAAAAGGAACTGAGGAGGAGGAGGACAGAACGTCCTCTGACCTTCCCCACTAAGAGAATCCCCAGCTAGGAGATGAGCCTGGAAAGGGCTGAGACAGGATGTGCAGCCCTGCGCTAACTGAGAACAGAGATCCTTCACTCAAAGGCGCCTACTTGTTCCCCTAGACCCTCCCCCCATGCACGCACACGCGCAAACACACACACACACACACACACACACACACACACACTTTTATTGGGAACAAGAAAAGACTCCGTCCCTGAGGCCACAGGGGAAAACCTAACTTCTGGAGAAGCAGTCCAGCCTGCAACTATAAAAAAGGTCCTTTGAGGGCTGGTGTTTAGAAATGAAGACAAATTGCCTGGAAGATTCCATTTAGAAGAGACCTGGGACGTGGTCCCAGGATTCCGCCCCAGTTTAGATTTATGAGGTAATGCCTGGACGTGCTTCATCTCCAGGCCTATCTGAAGACAAAGGATTAGGGAGAGGTCTAGTTTTTTTTTAAAAAGCCTTCAAAAGATGCCCAAATTTCATAAAGGTTACAAATCTGCAATGGAAAGAATGCTAGGTGGGACAGAAGGCAGGACAGTGGACAGAGCCTGGCCCTGGGGTCCGGAGGATCTGCTTTCAAATTTGGCCTTGGACACTTTGACACCTACTAGCTGTGTGGTACTGGGCAAGTCACCTAACTTAACTGTAATATGACAAGGTTGTACTAGATGGTCCCTTCTAGTTCCAGACTTGTGACTCTATGTCCTAAGAACTAATCACTGGTATTTCAGGTGGGATTTTACACTGGAAATATTTCTAGGTCATGAAAACAGAAGATCACCGAACACCCAACTTGAAAAAGAGAAGATCTGACAAGAACCTTGTTTTAAAATTAATCAGGATACTTTGTAGTTATAATATTCAAATCTGACCAAAGAGAAGGGGAAAAAAAAAACCTCCCAGCCTTCATTTCAGTGGTGGGAGCCTCTGGGTGTGGAATGGTGCATATACGCTCAGCCTCAGCTGACAAATTGACTGGTTCAGCTTACTCTGCTTCTCCCCTTTTTTATATTCTGTTACAAGGGATGCTCACTGGACAAGGGAGTGGGAGAGAGAATCCGAAATGAACATTATGTCAAACCAAAAGATTTCAACAAAAAACTGTAAATTGTAAAAAAATGAAGTTTAAAAACAAAATCTATCAGGGGACCTGTTGGAAGCCAGAACACACAGAAGCAACAGCTAAAAAAGCCCTCTGAGCAGAGATCAGTATCGGCCGAGGCACAATTTCTCAAAATCACAGTTTTAAATAAATCAAACTGTGCCTGACTCTGCACATTTATGGTAAGAGTCTTATATTTTTTTAATTTTTTTTCCAATTTGACTAACTGATTACAATGAAAACCAAATCTATGGAAATACAATTATCAAAGTATTAAAAACACAAATCCATGGACCCCAGATTAAAACCCCCTGCCTCTGAGGTCTTACCACCTCACCCCCACATTTTAAAAGGAGGCAGCTGAATCTCAGGAAAATTAAGTGATTTGCCTAATAAGTAGGATTTGAACTCAGGTTCTCTGGGCCTTAAATCAGTGTTCTTTCACCTGTGCTGTCTCCCATTTCCCCCAGCACTGAATCACCACAGCTTGGACCCCAGCATCCTGCTCCCAGACAAGCCCCTTTTTTTTCCCCGGGCTCAGCACAACCTTCCCCACGCTGTCCCAGCTGGACAAAAGTCTGATTCACCAGCACAGACAATGCTCAGTTCCATTCCCAGGACACCGTCTATCAGGACTCCCCATCGCCAGCCCCTCACTCACTCCAGCGGTCATTACCACCTGCTCTCCACTCCAGTATGCATGTAACTAGATTGTGAGTCTTTCTCTCTCTTTCTTCTGGAGCAAATTAATCAGCTAGAGATTAAAACCAAGCCGGCATCTAAAGGAAGACAACAAGAACACTGTCGGCTTATCTGGCTGGCTTTCCTTTGTGAAAGCTGGCACTTGGCCAGCCCTGAAACGTTCTGCAGCCCATGAAGTAATGGGGGAAGGCTTTGTGGGGGACAGAATGGCCTCTGGTGCCTGGCCTAGCCCTCCGAACCATCAAAGTTTGTCATGAATAAAAGAGAATCGGGGCTCCTGCCCCAAGTGGAAAAAGAGTTTCATTGAAAAGAAAATTTCAGTTCTCTGACAAGGAGAAAGCACAATACACATATGTATGTTTCCTCAAATGTCGGAAGGGCCATCAAAGGGAGGGACAATTAGGCTCCTACTTAGCCCCAGAAAGAGTCAGAAATAGGGACAGTGCGTGGAAGTTATAAAAAGATTCATTTAGACGATGTTGGGAAAAACTTCCTAACAATGAGAGCTATCCATCCAAATGTGGAACGGGCTAAAATGTTTCTAAACTGTGCATACCCTTTGACCCAGAGATGTCCCTACTAGGTCTGCATTCCAAAGAGATCAAAGTGGGGGGGGGGGGGGGGAGGAACCAAGCATACAGGAGTATTTATAGCAGCTCTTTTTGTAGTAACAAAGAACTAGAAACTAAGGGAGTGTCCATCAAATGGGGGACGGAGAAACAACTTCTGGTTTTAAAGAGGTGATAGGATGCTATTGTGCTGCCAGAAATGATGAAGATGGTGGTTTCAGCAAAACCTGGGATGATTTGTATGAACCGATGCAGAGTCAAATGAGCAGAACCAGGAGAACAATCTGTAAAACAGCAACATTGTAAAGGGGAATTTAAAAGCCTAAAGCACTCTGAGCAAGCGTGATTCCTACCCACCTCCTGACAGAGAGCTGGCGAACTCCAGGTATAGAAGAAGGCATATTTCTGGGTCGTGGCAAATACGAGAATCTGTTTCTGCTTGATGATGCATATTTATTATAATGATTTCATTTTTCTTTTTTATTCCCAGTAGGAGAAGGAAAGAAAATCAATTTTTGTTAATTAAAAAAATTTAATTCTAAAAAAAAACTGGAAAGGGTAGCCCTGAGCAGTAATGAGTCTCCCCCTCTGAGGGTCTTCAAGAAAAAGGCTGGCTGACCATTTGTCCAGGATCTCCTGCTTAAAGACGGGTTCAACTAGATAGTCATTGAGGTTTCTCCTGACTGAAATTCTGGTATCTCTGTACCTTTTATTATTATTATTAGCCAATTATGTAACATTTAAATGTTTGCAAAAAGGCTTACATACATTACCTCATTTGATCCTTGCAACGAGAAGGTGAGGTGGGTGCTGTTATCTTCCCCATTTTACAGATGAGGAATCTGAGGCTGAGGGGGGACTCACTACCTCTCAAGGCAACCCTTTCCACATTAATATTAGTGATGATAGACTGTAATGAAGGTGGCCAGGTTTTCTGGAAATAGTGTTATTCCCAACTTACTCACTGAGGTTGGAAAGTCAACTCCATAATGGAAAGAATGCTAGATTTGGAGTCAGAGGACTTTGTTTCTACCATTTGGAAGCTTTGTCACAATGGACAATTAAACTCCCCTATCTGGTCCTCGGTTTCCTGATCTGTAAAATGAGAAGACAGGAGAAGGTCACGTCTAAGGTGCCAGCCACTTCTAATCTATGATCTTATTCCTTTAATCAAGAGACAACAACACCATTTTACAGGCTCAATGATGGTATATGATGAACATTTTATTCATCACGAAAAATTCACATCTTCCAATGTCCTCTTAGGGAAAATGTGTCGTTTGACATGAGGGCAAGTACACAAAGCATTTTCTAATGGCCCACCATGCTTGGCCTTGGCTGAGCTGATGACCAGCTTCCTAACATGTCTATTAATAGTACTCAATTCCAATTTCTGTATTCTTTTCAACTATGCTAATAAACCAATCATACAAAACACATGTGAACTATCCCTAGAGGACCAGCTAATGATGCTAGCACAGTGGGAAGATGGCAAAGCGGATCCAGCTTGAATAATGGAAATCAACTTGGGGCTCCAGTTAGGGATTGTGTCAAAACTTCAGCACCTCATAAAATGTTCTTTCTTTGAGGATTGCTAAGGCTCATACCCAGATTGCCTGCTTGCACTTCAGATCAAAGGCCAGGCTGATGGGATCTGGATATAGTGCTGAAGGATCATTTATAATGTGTAAATCCTTCAAGAGTGACGAACTAAACTATGAACAGAAGTCCTCCCCTTGGATCATTGAAACCAGACTTGGAAAGAGTGGCAGGGTCCCTTTGGTACATCTGTGGGCAACATGAAGTCCATGAAATCTACTCAGAAAATTGTCTCCTCGAAGTAAAAATGGAACTACAATGGGGGACTGTCAATAAGAGACCCACTTACTGAGGTAGAGTGGAGTGTGGGGATGGATTTGGAGTTGGAAAGCCTGGGTTCAAAGCTCACCTCCCTTGTTTACTGGTTGTGGGACTCGGAGTAACTCACATAAGTAATATTACCTACCTCACAAAATTGTTGCAGGAAAAGTCCTTTAAAATGCACATGAATGTAATCAATTACATGAAGCCTTCCTGGATTGTGCCCTACCTCCTAGCCTTTAACAATTTTATGGGCAGTCACTTTAATGCATTGTCTAGTCACTTATATATATTCTTACTTCTGGTCTCCCCCATAAGAATACAAGCTCCTTGAGGGTAGGGAATGCTTATTTTCTTCATCTTTGTAATCTTAGCATTTAGCACAGTGCCTGACAAACAGGGGCTGCTTAATAAATGTTTGTTCATTAATCGACTGATGAGCAGAGAAAGCCATGGCTAGCAAAACATGGCAACAGAAAGAGAAAAGCCACTGTTTGCCTGTCCCAGCCCTCGCTCCTCATTCAAGCTTCCTGATCTTGCTCACAAAATCATGCTCTGGCACAACCAGGAGATGAGGCCAAATCTCCCAGCAGGCTGAACATCCTTCTATTGGATTTTCCTACATTAAATAAGATCCTATAGCCCATGAGTAAAGGGGCCTTCCTGCCACCAAGTCTCCAGACTGACCTAATCCTGCAGTCTCTCCACCAGATCCCTGCAGATAGAGTGGGGAAGGGGAAAAGGAAGGGGAAGGAGAAGAAGGGAATATAAGGCAATCACTCCTATACTCGAGGATGTTCCCTCATGTGACTTGGGGTTCAACCAGCACATATGTGGAAGAAATGGGACTGAGTAACTGAAGGAAGAGGAGGGGAAGGAGGAAGGAGAAAGGAGAAGGGAGAAGGAATACAGAAAGAAAAGAGCCCAGGAAAGGCAAAGAAGAAGGGAAGGAAAAGCAGAGATAGGTCACATCCAACTAGGGCTGCTCACCAGTCCCCCAGCCAGGGCTCCTTTCCCAACATGAGTAATTCAAGGATAGACAGCTCAGCTGAAGTAGAGACATTACACTGACCCCCATGTTCTGTCTGCACAATTAAGCTGGCTCTACCATTGTCAATTTCAGCTAGCCAAATAAACATTGGTCAAGCCCAGAAATTGGACTTGAAGATTATTCAGGAAAAGACTCATCATAAAGGCAGTGCCTGGTCTTCTACCCCTTCTTCTAAGGACCCAGTACTACTTGGCATCATAGGCTCATAGATCTAGAGCTGGAACAGACCTGAGAGGCCCTTCAGTCCAACCTCCTCATTTTACAGATGGGGAAACTGAGGCTCTGAGATGTTTAGGGACTGTCTAAGGTGTTAGAGTGCCAGTTCTAGAAGGAAATGATGGAATCCTCAAAGTAAGAATAGTAAATCTCCCTTGTGTAGATAGAAGTCACTTAAGGAAGACACTGCCATCAGAGAAAGTAGCATTTCCAATTTCCCAAATGTTGCAGGATATCGTTCCGCCATGTCCTCCCCTTTTGTTTTCTGTTTTGCTTTGGTGATGCCCTTCACCACCCAGATGAAACAACCCAAAGCTCTCTTTGAACACCAGTGAGCAAGTCTGACCATGTCAGCCCTCCTATTCAATGAACTCCAATGGCTCCAAAGAACCTCCAAGATCAAATATACAGTCCTCTGCTTGGTATTTAAAGATCCTGGTAAGCTGGTTCCTTCCCACCTTTCTGGCCTTCTTATACCTTATTCCCCTCCATGTTATATTCGTGGCCTGCCAGCCTCAGACGGCTTGAGCTAATTATTCACTTGGCTCTCAACTTGGGCCATGCCCCTCTCCCTTTGGTTTCTCTATTCCCTTCAAGTCTGTTAATCTCCCACAAATCCCAACACAACCTTCACTACCACACACAGGGGTTAGGCTTACAGTGTGGTGGTGCCTACATAGTCAACAATGAAATTAAAAGCAAGCGGTAGGACTCACAGCTTCAAGAGAGAAGTAAGGCCCAGTGTAAGAAATGATGAAACAGATGGCTTCAGAGAATTCGAAGAGCTTATTTGAACTGATGCAGAGTAAGGAAAGCAGAAAGGGAAAATAAGTTGTGTAAAGACACAAAACTTAACATTTTAAGAACTTTGACCAATGGAAAGGCCAACCAAGACTCCAAAAGACTCAGGACAAAACATGCTTCCCCACTCCTGACAGAAAGGGGATGGATTCAGGTATAGACTGAGTCATATATTTTTGATACAGTCAGTGTGAGAATGTGTTTTACTTGACTATACATTTTGTATTTTGTAACAAATATATACTATTTGTAACAAATATATACTATTTGTTACAATGATTTTCTTTTTTTTTCCAATTAGGGTAGGAAGAGAAAATAGATTTTTAATTGAAAAAAATTAAGTTAAATTTTAAAAAGAAAAGTTGAGTCCAAATGACTAAGTAACTTACTTGAAGTCACCTGGGGTCTTGTGACAGAACTGTAGAAAAGCTCAGGTCTCTAGTCCTCTTTTCCCAACAGGTTCTGCAACTTACACCCATGTTTAAAGGGAGACAGACCTGTATTACACTGAGCTTTAGGTGATAGACAGAAATTTAATAAAAGAAAGACAGAGGATGATATTCAATAGCAAGTGTCATGGACAAAGAAAGGGAATGAAATTGTAGATTAGGAAAGGGGAAAGGAGGCAGCTAGGTGGCACAGTGGATGGGCCTAGCATTAAGAAGACTTATCTTTCTGAGTTTAAGTCTGGTCTCACATACTTACTAGTTGTGTGACCTTGGGCAAGTCACTTCACCCTGTTTTCCTCAATTCCCTCATCTGGAAAATGAGCAGAAGAAGGAAATGGCAAACCATTCCAGTATCTCTACCAAGTTAAGCCCAGATGGGGTCACAGAACGTCAGACATGACTGAAAACTGACTGAACAACAAGAAAAGGGAGAGGGCAGGGTAAGCTGAGTAGCTGAAATAAAGTCTATTCTTATTGAATGGAGCCTTTGAAACCCAAGAGAGAATTTCTATAGAAGATCTTTAAAGAGTTCATGGAGATTATATTTCCTATAATTAGCCAAGCACTGGGCTTGGTATGAGGAAAAAAAAACTTCTGAACCATTAGAGTTGTCACAAAATGCAATGGTAGATAGTTGGCTCATCCTCACTGACGGTCTGAGCAAAGACTGGATGACAGCTAGTTGAGTATATTGGACGGGGCATTCGTGGTCAGCTACAGCCAGGAAGGGCCTCAGAGGTCCCTTCCAACTCTACGATTCTGGCCCAAGAGATACTCTTACATCTTACCTACATAACAGGAAGGCTTCCAGTGCGGGTCAAGACTTGCATGGGCTGCCATTAAAGATGGAGGCACGAGATGTGCAGAGAAGAGGAAGTGCCTTTATTGGTCAGATCAAGTATGCACTTAAGTGGCCATATTTGAGGGACTGGTCAGAGTCCCCTGGGAGATCTCGCTCAATATTGGGATAATGGCAGTCTGTGGGACTGCGGACTGTACAGTACAAGATCCTGAAATGTGCAAAACCTTAGAATGAGAGAAGAGGAAGGGCAGCGGGGGAGGCTGTGGTGGCAGCTCTGCTCTCTTCCCCAGGGTGGCAGCAGCAGAAATGCAAGAGATGGCAGAGAAGGAAATGAGAGCAGAGTCGTGACAGAGGCTGGGTGAGGAGGCTAAGTTGATCACAGCTGGCCAGAAGCTTCACGCCCCTGGAGGCAGCAGCAGTAACACCAGATGGGAGAATAAAGAGTTGTTTTCTCCACCCCCTCGTCCCGTGTCATACAAATATGTCTTTAACTGTAATCAAAGTGCAGACCAAGAGACAGGGCCCTGAAGGAGTTTTATGTTTCACAGAGCACAAACGCTAAGGCCCAACTTACTAGCTGGCTGGTCAGAGACAGCCTGGGGGCACCATGAGCTAATTTTATTACCATTTTTATAACCCTTTAACTCCCAAGAGCAGAGAGAGGATTTCATATTTGCTGCCTGATGACTAAAGTAAGAGCCTAAACTCCCATTACTGTTCTGTCCAACTTTAAGCTTCCTAGGAGAGTCCATGCCCACAAGACGAAATGCTCTCTGAAACTCCCAGCTCCTCCTTGCTCCCTGGCCCTCCCTCTGACTGGAGAGGGTGGAGGATGACCAGATCCTCCCAGGTCATCCAGAAAAGGCAGGGGCCCGCCAGCCTCTTCATCCCAAGGGCAGGACCTCTTCAAACCCTCCCTCCATTTCCAGTTACTTCTGATGCCACCTTCCCCCACTCACTCGTGAGTTCCAGAACGGGGGAGACTCTTTTTCTCCTTCTTGGTAATCAATCACACAGCTTAGGTCAGTAGCTTAATAGGGGCTTAATAAATGTTTATTGGCTACCTGAGGCTACAGCCATCTCCTCTGCTACTGGGACCCAAACAAAGGAAGCTGGGACCAGAGGAAGATGTCCAGTAGGCAGAGAGCAAAGAGGTCCAGGAGGCTTTCAACCCTGCACCCTCCCAAGAGAAGCAGAAGCAGTTAAGTCATCAGCCACCCACCTTGTGCTCCACAGTGACCCCTGGTGGTTACAGAGGCATTTCTTTGCAAAAGGCTTTCCTCAAAGCAAAGACAGGAGGTAGACTGAACGAATGTTCTCAATTGAATTTTCTTTGGCAAGGGAACTGGAGGGGAGGGAGGGGCATTTCATCCGTGTAGGAAATTCCTAGTGAAGAAACTTCCTCCATTGGTATAGGTTTAAACTTGCTCTGGGACTTGAACTCAGGTCTTCCTAACTTGGCAGCTTACAGATCAGGAAACTGAGGAGGAAAGGTGAGAGATAACAGGTGGGAAGCCAAGAGCTTCACTGGTAAATGCAGTATGTTCAAGACTTGGGTTAAAATAAATTAAAGTCCTGTCAATGGGATCTACCCCAGTGTCTTCTGGGCACCATTTTCTAAGGTTGACCGGTTCAGAGTTCTAGGGGCAGCTCAGCTACAGAACGCTAGAATCACAGAATCTGAGGGTAAGAAGGTTTTCAGAGGGCACCTAATAAATTAATTCAACTGTTAAGTACTTGGTGGGGCAGTTACAAATGTATTATAATTATCATTATAATTATATATAAATTATATATTTATATTATAATATATGCAATATTATAATATATTACACAGAAATATAATCCCATCTCCATAGTCCAGAAGGGCAGCATGGTATAGTAGAAGACCTGTGTTCAGATCCTTCCTTAGATATACATGGAATTTGTGACTCTGGACAAGTCTCTTGGACTCTTCAATGCTCTAGGCTACTTCCTAATGCTACAAGCTACAGAGAAGGGACCAGTTTCCGCATCCAGGAGATCCTCATAACAATGAAATCACCTGTGGACTCCCTATTTTTTCTGCTTCAAGGCTTACAAAGCAGCACTTTGCTCAAAACAGACTTGGGATTGGTAGGGAATGCAACTATTCTTAATTCCATTTTATAGATGAGAAAACTGAAGCCCGGGATGTAAAAGGCTTAGTCAGTGTCACCGAGCTGATATTTTTTAGAGCCAGAATAAGCTAAGACATGGCTCCTGCCCCTTAGAGAGCTGACAGATTAACAGATGGGCAGTAAGAGCCCTTCCAGGCCTAGATTTTTGTGACTATTTGCCCAGCAACAGTGTCTCTGGCAGCCTAAGTGAAGGAAGGAATCTAACAAACGATGATGGTGTCCATTTTAGGGGAACTGGAGGTAGGGAACTACCTATTCTCTCCACTTCCCCATCCTCAGTGGCTCATTTGTGGGAAAGGGAGGGAATTTCCATTTGGAGCTAGTCCTAATTGAGGAAAACTTCTTGTGAGCAAATTAAAAAGAGAATAAGCTTCAAATGCTCGAGATGGACCGCAATGGTCAGCCCATCCCCGTCCTTGGTCTGCTTTCCCCAAGATCTGACTGCTCAGGAAGCCCCTCTCTGGAGTGCCCAAGGTTGGATGTGTCAGGATGATAATGAAGTGGCTGAGAGTAGTGTGTGAGTAACTTCCTCTGTTTGTCTCAGTGCTGGGTTGCTCAGGGCTACCAGACCACAGATCTGGGCCCGGTTTGCCAAAAATAAGAGCTTCCCGGACTGTGTGGCAGAGAGCACACACAAAACTGAGCCCACTTGGCTTTCATGACTGAAGGCCAGCTCTGTCTCACAGTTTTCCTTCCTGTCCCTTCCCTGCCGAGAAAGAGATCCAAGGAGCCGAAGGCTTTGCATCTTCCTCATAGAGCCCGGGTGTTCACAAATACACATGTGCTCAAATGTTCCGTTGGCGGCAGACCACAGGCTGACAGCAGTTGCCAAGGAAGAATAATAAGCAATTGGGTAGACCAAGGTCCTGTTTACATGGTCATTGCTATGGATGATCACTTGTTAGCCCAAAACAATCATTTTTATACATAGATTTTTTATCTTTTAAATTTTGGTCTGAATCTGTGATTTCATCAGGATGGGGAAACTCCAATGTGGAAACTCTCTCCAAAATGCAGACTGGCAATCCATCTGTAACTTAAGAGCTTTAAGAGAGTGTCTTAGGGCATGGAGGAAGGGAAATTATTTGTCTAGGACCATTCAATCAGTACAGCACTCAAGAGCAAGTCAACAATTATTAAGAACCTACCACGTGCCACATAGACACAAGACTCGAACACAGGTCTTCTTGATTTCAAGACCAGACCTCTATCTGCCACGCTATGCTTCCTCACTCTTCTTAACTATAACAATCACTATGCGTACTTGTTGGCTGAGCCAGGGTCCCTACTCTGAAATGACACACCGGTAACAGCTGCATTTGGGGTAGCTAGGCGGCGCAGTTGAAAGAGCATTGGTTCTGGAGTTGGGAAGACTCGTCTTTCTGAGTTCAAATCCAGCCTCAGACACTTACTAGTTGTGTGACCCTGGGCAAGTCACTAAACCCTGCTTGCCTCAGTTTGCTCAGCTGTAAAATGGGGAGCCTGGAGAAGGAAACAGCAAACCCCTCCAGTATCTTTGCCAAGAAAATCCCACTGGTATCACAAAGAATCTAAGGCAGATAGGACAAAAATGTGCATGTCCTGTAGAATTTAAATATATCATTTACTAACAGTAGTAGTAACAGTAGTACTTTATATAATTTTATATAACGTGCTATATAAAGTATATTACATAAAGTATGTGTTTATGTATATTATATAGTGTGTAAATATATATATATATATATATATAAAGTATCATTGCTTCATATAATTTAAAGTAGTGCTCCATATAATGCTTTATTGCAAAGCACTTTATAAATACCACCCCACGTAATCTAAATACTCAGCATTAAGGATTTTCCCTGGGCCTTAGAAGGGACCTAATGATCATCTACACAGGAACAGGAACCATCTCTAGAACCTCTCTAAGAAGTGGGCAGCCAGGTTTTGCTTGAAGACTTCAGGCGAGAGCCCCAGGCCCCCCCAGAAGCAGGCCTTCTACTGGGGGCAGCTCTTACATCACCCCCCAGAAGCAGGCCATTCTACTGGGAGCAGCTCTCACAGCTCCCCCCTCAGAAGCAGGCCTTCTACTGGGGGCAGCTCTCACATACAGGCCCCCGCCAGAAGCAGGCCATTATACTAGGGGAGGGCTCTCATTGGTAGCAGGTGTCTTTCTTCACACTGGCCTCTTTGGAGTATCTTCCACCACACCCCCAGAGCCCCTGGTTCTGCCCTTCAGCCAGAAATAACAAGGCTGATCTCCAGCCTTTTGACAACCCTTCAAATATCTCCAGACAGCTGTCATCTTTTCTCCAAGCTAAACATGCCCAGTCCCTTCAACCCATCCTCCTATAGCATGACCTCAAGGCCCTTCCACATCTGGCCACTCTCCTCTTGATCAATGTCCTTCTTAAACTGTGGTGCCCAGAATTGAACACAAGGTTCCAGATGTGAGCTAGGATTGTTATTCCAAATACAAGGGAGCCCAGTTCAAACAATCTACACTTAACAACCAACTCATAAACAGGCCCCTAATTAATGAAGGGCCTAACTGTCCCTCCTAGGGAGGCCAAGAGACTCCCTGCCAAACCCGTGCTAATCAAGAACACATATGAAAAATGTAACTGTCAGATTGCAGCTGAATTTAAAAGCACCAGGAGGCAGGGTCCCACTGATGTCTGTCTCAAAGGCTACTTCCAAGGTTACACAATTCTTTGACTTGCCACCGCCAGAGAGGACCAGCCCATCAGGGCAGGAAGTGCAGATGACATCATATGTTGTTTAGGGTCTGTCCAGAGCCAACAAAACTGACAGGCTCCCCCACCCCTAAGCCCAACCAGGAACCTGGACTGGGTTCAAGAACTTAACACAACATGTCTCTATTCTGGGATATGGCCATTGTGCCATTGTATGTCCCTGGCCTGGCCAAGTTCAGGCTGGGCTACGGCTTGTTGACTGTGGCCCTTTCTCCTCCGTTGATTCCAGCCCCAATATCTGAATAAAAGTTACTGTGTTTAGACAACAGTCAGGCCAGATTAGGGGCCAGGGAGTTCAGAGACCCATTAATTAGTCCCCACAATTGTTTGGACTGTCGAAAGTTCAAGCCCTCAGCCAGAGCCAGCCCAGCTCTTCCTCTTCATACACTTAAAGGGCCTCTTCCCACAGATCCTCTTCCATCTCAGGGACAGGAATGAAAAGCTCTGAGGAGCTAAGTTCAAAAGGTAGTTTCAAGGGCATTTTTTTAAAGGCAGCCAAAGTTGGTGAAAAGCTGGCAGACACATCAGAAGATTCTGCGGCACTAAGGGAGAGGGTTAGGAAACCCCAGATGGGAACCACTAGAGAGGCCAAGTGACCTATGGGATGCCCTCTGGCTCCAAATCAAGGGAACAAGGGGAACAAGATCCAAAGCAGAATGATGACCCACCTGCCTGCTTCTCACTGTAGATACTGCCAAGGAAACTGAGCCCAATAGAAAGAGCAACAGAGTTAGAGTCAGAGGACCCAGGTTCAGAACCAGCACTGCCACCTGTGTGTTCCTGAACAAGTCCCTTTCCATGTCTAGGCCTCAGTATCCTCACCTTGTACTGGAGACTGAAGGAGATTAACCTTCTCCAAGGTCCCTTCAGGCTCTGAATCCCATGATCCTACAGGGTGTTCAGGCCAAGAAAAAGATCCTTAGAGCGAGAAGAGCAGGAACAGTCAAGAGGAGGGGAAGAATGGTTCTCAGGGGAGGGTATAGAGACTGGAAAGGTTTGTGAAGGCAGTGTAAGGGTCTGGGTGGCAAAGAAATGTGGCTGTGGAAAATGAGAGGAGAGAAAACGGGTCATAATGGTCAGACTGACCTAACTTGACCATCTCCCTGCCTAACCCTGACTTCATTGGACAGTAAGTTTCTTGAGGGCAGGGATGGTGCAGGGTGTGAGCACTCCTGACTCTGCAGGCTTTCTTCACTACGACTCCAAGCAAGGACCTTCAGCTCCTCCCCACCCCTACTTTTCAGCTCCCCCTACCAGCCTGTAGCCTCCTCATGGGCAAGAAATGCCTTTCTTTCATAAATATTTGTAACCCCAAATTTTGGCACGGTGCTGGCACGTAGTGAACAATCAATAAATGCTTATTGACATGGCTTGACTAGTTTGAGACCTTGGGTAAGCAACTTCACTTATCTGGCCTTCAGTTTCCTCATCTGTAAAGTGAGGAGTTTGGAATGGATAACCTCTAAGGTCCTGCCCAATGTTAAATTTGTGATCTTCTATACAAGAATGGCCTGTGGGGGAGGTGGCTAGGTGGTGCACTGAATAGAGCATTGGCCCTGGAGTCAAGAGGACCTGAGTTCAAATCCAGCCTCAGACACATAACACTTGCTAGCTGTGTGACCTTGGGCAAGTCACTTAACCCCAATTGCTCTGCCCTCCCCCCTCCAAAAAGCAAAAAAAAAAAAAAAAAAAGAATGACCTGTGGGACTGAGTCAAACACCCAGAAAGGATCATTTATTGCCTTCTGGTACCAAAACAGAAGGATCTCTGGGGGGCATGGAGGGGTAAAGGGAAAATGGGGGCATGGAGACATCTGAATGGGCCTTCTCCCCAGTGTTCTTTTGTTCAGCACTGCTCATGTCACAAGTCTCCAGCGGCTCCCCCAGGGCTCCGGGGCCACATTCCAGCCTGCTATTCACAGCCCTCCAAACTTTGTCCCTACTCTATCTCGCCAATGTTCTCATCACTCCCCACCACAGCCCGGCCCTGCTGTCCTTAGGACATTCCAACAGCATCTGGGCCTCTGCACACACAGTTCCTTCATGCCCTGCCCTCTCCCTTCTGCAGAGCCTCCCACTTACGGGGATACATCTTCCTTCCCAGGCCCAGGTCAAAACCTGTGCCCTCCATGAAGCTGGTCATGACCAGCACAGGCTACACTTAACTCTTCCTCCTCTAACTTTATGAAAGCACGACAGCCTGGTCCTAGTCCTGACTCGGACATTTATCGGCTGGGTGAGGCCAGACAAGCTCCTTAACCTCTCAATCTCGGCTTCTCCAACTGTAACATGGAGATAATACCAGCCTCTATTTCACAGAGTTGTTGTGAAGATCAAATGAGACAATACACGAAAAGTGGTATGCGGACCTTACAGCACCATATACATATTAGCCATTATCACTGTTCTTGTTGTGTACATCTTGCGCTGTTCATTAAATGACTTATGCTTCCTCTGCTTTGTTTCCACACTGAGATTATAAACTTGAGGGCAGGGACCACATCATACATTGCTCTTGTATCTTCCACCCATCAATCAATTAATTAACAAATATTTTGTGTGCCACTCTAGGCACAGGGGACACCAGGACAAAGAATGATATAATCCCTTCTTAAAACCAGAGACATCTCAATCCACAAATCGCCATTCCAGAGAAATGAACCAAAGTTTCTTCCAGCTCTAAGAGTCCATCATTCTATAGAACTGAAGCCAAAAGGCCAAGGGAGATCACTGAACATCAGAGATGGAAGCACTCTCAGTGGCCAATTGGTCCAATCCAAACTTCCACAGATATCTCAAATGCAACACATCCAACAAGTCATCTTCCACTGTGGGCTTGGAGATCTCGAATGAGGGGAACCCACCACCCCTCAAAGGCAGCCCTTTCCACTCTAGGACAACTCTAATGGGAGGTTTATCTCACCTTGCATCTTAAGCATGCTTGGGGAAAAAGATGATGGTAGATGAAACAATGTCATGGGGGCAATTGGGAACAATGTTGTTTGGGATGAAAAATATCCTTCATCCTTAATTTAGTGAAAAAATAAACACAGAGATCTCTTAGGAGAAGAACAGGAGTTTACTCTCTTCCCCGGGAGAAGAGGGCGGTCTTCCCCGTGACTCATCATGGAGAAGAGGCAAGTTACAAAAGACAGGGCAAGAATTTATAACTTAACTTAGTCAAGACCCCTCCCCAACTGTTTCCTCTCTCACTGGTGGAGAGGCAGACTTCACCAAATTCTTCCCCAACTGGAACAGCAAGAGAAGAGGGGGGGGAGGGTCCCACCAAGGTGGGAAAACAGACAAAGGAAGATTAAAGTGATTGACAGCAGCAATGGAGAAGCAGGGAGGAAGGGAAAGTTAACAACCCCAAATTGAGAAGTTTTCACTCATCCCATACAGTGTTATAAATGGATGATTGGTTGTACAGCTTTACAGAAGACTGAGTTTTCTTATAACATGATAGAGATGTGATGTGAAAAGCTAGTTGTGATAACTTTATGAAAGATATGTCTGAACAAAGAATAGTATAAATAAATATTAAATTATTCAAAATGATTCAAAGAAGTATAGTCTTCCCTGTACTAGGCTGTACTCTGCCCTCCTCAGACCACATCTGGAGTACTATAGACACATTTAAAAGGACACAATAAGTCAGTCACTCCCCACTTTTGAGAATGAGAGGAAATTCTGGCTGAAGTTTCAAAAAAGACTAACCCACGTTCCAGCTGAGGGATGTGTCCATCCCTCTTCTTCTTTCTGATTTTCATTGGTACAGTCATTCACCATCTAGGGTAGGTCATTCCCTCTCTTCCACTGCTCTTTGAAACTGCAGTCCTGAAAGGGACTTTTGTAGCAAGCAGCTCCAAAACCAAGCCAGTGATGGTAATGGACATAGCCACACTGCAGGCTCCCAAACGCCACCGAGACCCCAGGCTACAATTGTCACTTTAGCTGTTTACCATCAGGAAACCTTAGGATGTAGGGGCTTTATTTCCAGCACCAGCCAAGTTCAATATGGATCACAAGTGTGAAGAGGCTGCCAAAGAAATGAATGAGATCTCATCATCCCTTAGAATGCTGGAGCTGGGAGAGACCTTAGATGTCCTCAATATCTGACATTCTCATTCCACTGGAATTGAGGAAACCAAAACTTGAAAACCTAATGGGACTTGCTAATGAGGCCCAAAGCTAGACACTCAAATGTGCTCAAATCAATCAATAAGCATTAATTAAACACCTATGGTTTATCAGACTTATAGATACCAAGTGCTGAGGACCCTAAGACAAACACATAAGAATCTCTGGTCTAAAATGGTTTTATATTTCCTAAGGGGAGACCATATATACACATAAAAGCCTATTTTTTACAATGCAAGGTAATTTTTCAAGAAGGCACTAAACGGTTGAATGGATCAAAAGAACCTCCTCCAATGGAGAGCCTCCATTAACTGAAATTCAATGCCCTTATTAGCATAACAGTGGATGGAGAGCTGGATTTCAAGTGAGGAAAACCTGAGTTCAAATCTTGCCTAAGATGTTGAGTGATACTGAACAAGTAACCTCTCTGGGCCTCAGATTCCTCATCTGTAAAATGAGAGACTTGGACTTGGCCACTAAGGTAGCAACCAGCTTGTGATCTATCACTGATGATGATGATGACAATGATGAGAGAATGATGGTTTTTATGTCATTTTAAGGACTGAAAAGCACTTTACATACTTTAATATCATTTGATCCTTATAACAACCCTGTGGAGTCAGTGTTATTATCATCTTCATTTTACAGATAAAGAAACTGAGATCCAAGAACTTCCATTTACACAAGATCACACACGTAAAGAAGCATTAAAAGCTGAATTCAAACCCAGGTCCTCTGCCTCCAGAGGCAGTGCTAGAAACAGCTCTAGGAGATTAAATATCTCTCTCTCTCTCTCTCTCTCTCTCTCTCTCTTTCTCTCTCTGTCTCTCTCTCTCTCTCTTTCTCTCTCTCTCTTTCTCTCTCTCTCTCTCTCACACACACACACACACACACACTTATAAATCTGGATGTAGTTGACTCGGGGGACAAAATGTGAAGCAGAGGGCTAAGTCTATTAAAAGGGGTGGGTTTGGGGGGTTAAGAAAAATTAAAGCCAACACTATTGTGCCATAAGAAATTATCAAAATATCAGTTTCAGAGAAACTTGAGAGGAGTTATACAAAACAGATGCAGAGTAAAATGAACAGAACCAAGAGAAGGCTATATACAAAATCACATTTAAGAACTCTGTTCAGTGCAGTGACCAATGAGCAGACACACATGATGAGGTCAGTAACACTTTAGGACAAGCCAAAGAAGAGATGACAAACATGGCAGCTGTTATCAAACAACGGTAGGGCTGTCACAAGAAAGAAGGAGTAGGCTTATCCTATGTCATCCCAGAGGACAGAACGATGCCCACTTGGGAGGAGACAAAGAGACAGATTTCTAAGGAAGACCCTGCTAACCGGTGCAGCTGTACAAAAATGGAAGGAGTGAGTACTTCATCCTTGGGAAGATTCAACAATAAATTCGTCCTTGAAAAGATAGTTTCCTGCACGAGAATAAGATAGGACTAAATGACCTTTAAGCTCCTTTCCAATTCTGGGATCCTAGAGTTTATGATTAACGACAAAAATAGTAACCAAAAAATAGCCTCGATATGTTGCCTTCAGGTTTGAAAATCCCCTTACAAATAAATATTCTGGTTCGATCCTCACAACAAATCCTGGAGGTAGATGCTTTTATTATCCCCATTCTGCAGATGAGAAAACTGTGCCAAGCAGAAGTTAAATGGCTTGAGCAGGGTCACACAGCTAATCAGTGTCTGAGGCTGGATTTGAATGCAGGAAGATGAATTGTTATTGACTGACTGACTATTAAGATGTAGACAGCTAAATGGAGCGGTGAAGAAAGATCAGGACCTAGAGTCAAGAAGATGTGAGTTCAAATTCGGCCTCAGACCCTAGTTGTATGACCCTGGGCAAGTCACTTAACCTCAGTTTCTTCATCTATAAAATGAAGATAATAGTAACACCTACCTGCAACGGTCACTGTGAGGATAAAATGAGACATCTGTCAAGTGCTTTGCCCACCCTAAAGCACTATATAAATGGTGAGTATTATCACACGGTACAAAGAAAGTGTTGGCCAGCAATGAGATAGGCTCCTCATCCAGAAGTTCCTGATGAAATCTCTATCCCTCTGCAAAGTCAATGGGGAGAGGGAAGCATGAGAGTCAGGAAGCGCCTCCTGTAGACGTGGCTCTTGAGCTGGGCCTTGAAGGAAACTTGGGCATTCCAAGAGCTAGAGCTGAAGATGGAAGAACATTCCAGTCAATGGGCACACGATGTTCCTGATTTTTATTACTGAGCCATCCAAGTAGGAAATCTGTCCAGCGATGAACACATGGGACGTGAGTTGAGAGGGAGGGCCAATGAGAATATCTCGACATTTAGCCTCAGAAGGCCAGATGGGGTTTGGGCAGTCACGGGTCATCAGCTAAGACGGAAGCAATCTTGGCTCCCCGACAGCGTAGGAAACTCAGATCCATCCCCTAAGGAAGATCACCATATGCTGGCTTTAAGGAGGCCAATAAACTGATGACCCCTTGTCATAGACACCCAAGCCAAGAAGCAAAAGGCTCATGGAGAGAGGCAGAGGATAATCACACAGCTGAGAGGGGTCATGCTCACATACTTCCCAAGGCTAAATATGAGGAATGGCCCCAAAAAGAGATCTTGCCAAGTAGCTGGGGACTTGGACCCAGATCAAGGATGGAAATCTGAGAAAAAGAGATGGCTCTCTTTTTTAATTGCCACAATGTATACAGCACCCACTTCTAGGAATGCACTCTCCATGGCTCAGAGATGCTATTATTTCTTTTCCAGAGTAAACAGGAATTTCATGGGAAGAGTTCAGAGAGGTCAGATTAGGCAGCTAAGCTATTCCTCATACACGGCTCCACATTTCCGGCTTCCATGATTTTGCAAGGACATACACACTCTCCTGTAGAATCATTAGCTTCTTTCCAAGCACACTTCAGGGAATACCAACCACAGGAAGCCTCTCCTCATTCCTCCCTTTCTTCCCCAATCCTTACTGCCCTCTCCTTCTTGAAGTTACTTTGTATTCCCTTGTATAAACTAATGTATATACATGTTGTCTCTCTGATAGAGTGTAAACTTTCTGAGAGCAGGGACCACTTCAAAGATTTTGTCTTTCTTTGTATCCCTGGCATTTAATACAGTGCTTGGCACATTGTTGTTGTGTTTGTCCTTCGTTTTCGAAGAGAACTGTGAAACCAGGGAAATTATGACATGACTTGCAGCTGACTTTGATTTGAGTGAGGGATGGCTGTGCAAGGTCACCAGTCTCACTTTCTCCTCCAGAGCCATCTGGGTCCACTGACCAGAAGTTCATCAGGACGACTAGAGATGGCCCAGCAAGTACCTACTGATTGTTATCACAAATAAGTGTTTCATTTTTGTCTTTGTATCAGCAAAGCCTACTTTCGTAAATATTTACTGAATTAAATGGAGGTCTAAAAGAGAAATCCTCAGGTCCTCACTCAAAGTCTACTGACAATTTTTTTACACACGATTCTAACAAAACTGGGCATCTCATTTCCAAATGCACAACAGCCAATTGTAAGTCAGAAAGACTGCTACAGGCCACGATGCTGATCTGTCATGAGAAGCAGCAGCTGAGAGCAAGGAAAGAAATAGAAAGCAGACAGAAATATAGGGCAAGGTCAGGGGAGAGGTTATTTACAGTTGGGGGACTCTGAAGGTCCCCTTCTTAGGAAATGACACTTGAACTCATCTTCATAACAAGGAGGCCAGCCATCCAAGATCTCTAAGGCCCCTCTCACTTGTAAGTCTCTGCTCCTAGGACCCACAAGCAGCTTGAGCTGAGCGAGCCAGGATCATTCCCTTTCTGAGGAAGGCTTCCCTTTCTCAAACACGGCAGGGGAAGCATCTGTTGCTGACACCAGCACCATGTAAACAAGGTGGTGGTGAGCCACAGCGCTTGGGAGCAGAGCGTGAGTGTCAGGCTGAGGGAAGGAGGCAGCATTCCTGGGGGAGCCTGGAACCAGGCCAGCTGGGCCAAAGTAGACAATAGCAGGGCAGAATGGAGTAGCTGGAGAGCCAGCCCTGAGTCCTGAAACGACTAGAAAATTCAAGTCAAAGTACCCTCATCTCCTTGATGAGTCTGTGCATCTGTTGGGCCAGATGTGTTGTCAAGAAACTTCAACTCTGGATTCTCCAGAGAAAACAAACAAGGAAAAACGAAAGAGACTTTTAGGAGACACCCTCAAAAATGAGATGTTGGGAATTCAGACTCCATAGCAACGCACCCAAGTCTGAGAACAGCCCTCCTCTCAAGGATTCCTGCAAAGGGTGGTGAACCACCCCACGGTGAGCTAACCAACTCAGCCAGGGAAGAGGAATGCATGACCCAAACCTGAACAATGAGGGGGCTGGAGGAGGACCTGCAAAGGACTCTTCCAGGTCTATTTTCTCATTTCCCTCCCAGTTCTGCCATTCTCTGTTCTGTGTTCTACTTACCCTCTCAGCTCTGACATTCTCTGTTCTATGTTCTAAGGTCTCTCAACATTATATGTGCTGTGCTCCAAGGATTTCTCCCAGCTCTGACATTCTATGTTCTATGTTTTACTTACCCTCTCAGCTCTGACATTCTCTGTTCTATGTTCTAAGGTTTCTCTAGTCCTGACATTCTCTGTTCTATGTTCTAAGGTCTCTCAACATTATATGTGCTGTGCTGTAGGATCCCTCCCAGCTTTGACATTCTGCTTTCTCAGGCTCCTCCCAGCTTTGACATCCTCTGTGATGAGGTCTCTCCCAGCTCTGACAGTCTCTAATTATCTGTGCTCTGTGAAGAATCACATGAAGATTCCTACTTCGGGTAAAGGTTGGATGGGATAACCTTGAAGGGCTCTTCTATCCCCAAGATTCTGTGATCCTACCTCCAGGTTCATTCTCCTGCCCCTCCCCCACTCCTCTCGACCCTTTCCCACTGAAATCCTACAAAGATGGACAGAGGGGGACAGTATTTTTATCCTCAGCTTTTTTCAGAAGCTAAAAGGTAGAGATCCCACTATCCCAACCACCATAACCCAAAGGGGCAATGGAAAAGAAAGTGTGAATTAATCACAGATAAAAGGCCCAAGTGCCCAGTATTATAGAATAAGAGGAGTAGATTAACTGTATTTTCAACATTACACTTTAATAATAACTGACATTTATATAGCCCTGTAAAATCTGCAAGCCTCATTACAGCTCCCTAAGGCTCTGTGGGGACTTCAGACATCATCATTCCCTTTTTATAGACAAAGTGAGTCTGAGAGAAGTTCTGACTTGCCCATGGTTGCACAGAGAGAATCAGGGTAATGTTCTGACCCCAGAACCAGCACTCTCTCCTGCTCTTCTTTCATCATAAGCTGAGGCCATAGAGTCTAACCTCCTCATTCTACAGATGAGGAAACGGAGGCACAGAGAGGTGTGGTACCTTATAGGATCACAGGACCACACAGTTGGAGCTGGAAGGAAGCTCAGAAACCACTGAGTCCAACCTCGTCATTTTCAAAAAGAGGAAATAAAGAGATGCTATGACTCATGCAGAATCCCACTGCCAGTGAGCAAGTATCTGAATGTCATTGTTCCCGACTCCAAAGCCAGAACCCAGCAAACCAGCCATGTTGCCACTCACCTAACAAATGACAGAGCTTACTAACTAAATGCCACCAGACTTGGATGGATGGATGGATACACATTTGGATGGATGGATAAAAAGAGACCGAGAGACAGGGATTGAACTTGTGATTTCATTGGGATAAAGAACTCCCAGGGCAGTAATAGAAAGCCATGACAGGAAGATCTGCATTCAAATCTAGCCTCGGAAACTTAATAATTGTTTGACCCTAGGCAAGTAGCTTACGTGGTTTCTTGGAATACTGAGAAGCTAAAGTAACAGCCATCATGTATTCAAGGCAGGGTTTGACCCCAGCTCTCCTGGGGCCCATAGCCTACTTTCTATCTACTCTAACATGCTGACTCTAGTCTAGACCTTCCTTTTTCTTTCTTTCTTTTCTTTTCTTTTCTTTTTTTTGGCAAGATAATTGGGGTTAAGTGACTTGCCCAGAATCAGACAGCGAGTAAATGTCAAGTGTCTGAAGTCACATTTGAACTCAGGTTCTCCTGACTCCAGGGCCCATGCTCTACCCCCTGTTCCACCCAGCTTCTTCTAGACCTTTCAAGAGGATACATTGTTTATTCTTAGTCTAGACCTTTCAAGAGAAATACATTGTTTACTCCTAGTCTAGACCTATCAAGAGAATGCACTGTTTACTCCTAAGATATCCAAAGAGAATATAATTGAGGAGTTTTTTCTAGCCATTCAACAAGGATTTTTTACTTATGGAATGATCCATAGTGTAAAATATTATATTCAGCCTGATGATCTCCAAGAACACTTTACAGGGTAGCTCTTCCAACCATCTGATGCCAACCTCAGATGGAGCCTTAGCTTCACAGTGATCTGGGTGCTAGTAAACTTCTCCAACTGTTCAGGTTCATTCAGACACCTTCAAAGAAATGACAGAGTGCCAGGAATTCCTAGTCTTCACACCAGGGTCTACAAACTCACCAATTCAACAAAAGACAATCCCCCAAAACTTTCCTTAGGGCCTCCCACGTGCCAAGGGCTGTGCTAAGCAATAGGGAACAAAGACAAAAATGAAACATTTACTCATCTCCAAAAGTTTACATTCCACTGGGGAACAACAACATGGGTTTAAGAAAACAAAGACGATGCAATACAAAGTGATTCATTCCAGCTGAGACAGAGTTTGCTCAATTTCAGCATTGGAAATACAACTGCCCACGTTCATTCATTCATCCAGAAATATTCACGGGGCACCAACAATTACAGTGGGAAGACTCCTGGATTTTGGGTCCCAGTCCTAACCAAGACTAGGTCCCAGCACTGCTAAAGCTCAGTCTATGGCTCACTTAGGGCTCAGCCACATTTATTGACAGATAAGGAGACTAAAAACTGATCTTCCCTCTAAGACCTTTGATTTCATGAAGTGGCTGCCAACCCTACAGGACCTATGCACCCCTGTCTACTCTGCTCTGGTTGCCACCTCTTTGAAGTTGGCAAAACCCCAAGGGCATTCTCCTGTTTGTAGAAAATACTGGCAGGAGTCATTCTAGTTTTGGTAAAGAATTTGGAAACAGCCTCCATATGGTTTCAAAGTTCCTTTGAATCAGTAAACACACTCAGACCCAAGACCCACAACCCTAGTGGCTAGACCTCATATCATTAGGGTAAGAGATAATCAAGTTAAAAGAGAGTTGCCTTCCAAATGGGCCGGCCAAGAAGAAGCTTTGTTTCTTGTTGGTATGAATTATCCTCTGTCACTATCAGGACCCTCAAATGAATCTGACTCAAAGCATGGTTTGGGACTGCAGAGTTTTGTCCAAGGATGGGAGTCCAATTCTCAAAAGCCAAAAGATAAATAATAATTTCCTCAGAGGAGAAAGCAGTGGCTTCCTAGGACTATACCCTAAAGACATTACAGAAGCAGAGAAGGGGAAGACCTAACTACTCAAAGCTGTTTGACTCATAATGGCCAAAAAAAAAAAAATCCTGGAAATATTGATTGGGCAATAGCTAGACCAAATGTGCCACAAAGATCTAACAGAATACGATGGATATTAAAAATTATACATGGGAAGATCTATGTGAGGTGGTAAGGAGAGAAGAAAGTGAAACCAACCCCCAAAATGAAGAATTATATCATCTCAGAGACAGAAGGATAGATGGCCCTCAAACCTTTCCTTGAATACCTTCAGCAACGGGGAGCTTACTACCTCATCAAGTAGCTCAATACTCTTTCCACAACATTATACTTACATAATGACCACAGCTACTCCTTGTTCCAGAGACCTCCCTGAGGACAGGGACTGTCTTTTGTCTCTTGTTGCAACCCCAGTGCTTAGCACAGTGCCTGGAATATAGTAGGCACCTAATAAATGTTTAATGATAGATTACCATTATTTAATACAGTGCCTAGCGCACAGTAGGTGCTAAGTAAATGTTTAAAGATTAATTGGTTGAGGTGCAAGCAAAGGGAGGTCAAACCTCAAGGTTGTTTTGATTTGTATTTCTCTTGTTAGCAATCTGGAGCATTCTTTCATATAGCTGTGAAGAGCTTGTAATTTATTTTTTTGAGAAATTTTTGTTCACATCCTTTGGCCATGTTTCTATCAGAGAATGGATTTTCGTCTCATGTGTTTCTTTTAGTTATCAATATAGAGCATCCCAAAAATATTAGTGAAGTTTTAAGCAGTTAAAACTTAAGCTATTTAAGTGACTAAAGTTTGTAAGTACATTAAGACTTTTGGGACACCCAAAATTGCTACCTTATCTTAGATACGAATCCCATATCAGAAATATTTGAAAGAAAGGGTTTTCCCCCAACTGCACTGCTTTTCTATTCATGCAGATTGCATGAATTTTGTTTCTGCAAAATCTTTTAGATGTCTTGTAATCAAAATGTGTTATTAAAGCAGAAGTTGGAACACTGGGCCTAGAGTCAGGAAGTCCTGAGTTCATATTTTGCCTCTGACACTCACTAGCTATATGACCCTGGGCAAGTTGCTTAACTTTTGGCTGCCTCAGTTTCTCCAAGTGTAAAACGGGGGATCATAACAGCACTCACCTCCCAGAGAATCAAACAAGATCCTATTTGTAAAACACTTAGCACAGGGGTGGGGAACTTATGGCCCTCTAGGTCCTCCATTTTGACTGAATCTAAACTACACAGAACAAATCCCCTTAATAAAAGGATTTGTTCTGTAAAACTTGGACTCAGTCTAAAGGCCGCACCCAAAGACCTAGAAGGCCACATGTGGCCTTGAGGCACCCCTGAAGCACCATAACTGATATACAGTGCAGGCTTTAAAAATGCTTGTTTCCTTCCTTCTTACTTTATTCTTGCCTCAAGCCCTTGTTTGGTTGAGAATTCATCTCCTACCCATAGCTGCAAAAGGTCTATAATATGCTGCCCTTCTAATTTGCCCTTAACATTCACATCTCGTATATTTTTAATCAATTGTGGAATATGATATAAGATGCTAGCCAAATTTCTGCCATAACTTTCCCAGTTTTTCTAAAAATTCTTAAGAAATGGGAAGTTCTTTCTGAATCAGTTTCTATTTTCAGGTTTATCATATGCTGATCCATTGCTTCTGATTCTTCCCTGTCCAATCTATTACAATGATCTACTTCTCTGATTTCTAACCAATACCAAATACCCTGGATGGTTGCTACCTTATAATATAGTTGGAGAACTGCAAGTGCTCTTCTCCCTTCATTCTTACCTTTTCTCATTATTTCCCTTGATATCCTAGATCTTTTGTTCCCTACTCCCACACCCAGTGAATTCTGTTATTATTTTATTTTGTGCTGTAAAATATCCCTTTGGCAATATGATTGATATAGTATTATTCAAACTAACTTTGGTGGCATTATTATATATACTGTATTGGCACAGCCCAGCCATGCAGACTGGATATTCCTCCAATTATTAAAGTTGCTCTTTATTTCTTTAAGGAGCATTTTTTTTTTATTGAATCTATGCAATCATTTAGTGTGCTTCAGTAAACTGACTCCCAAATATTTTATGTATTTTGTAGTTACTCTGATTGGGATTTCCCATCCTATTAATGTCCCTGAGATTTTGGTATTAAATAGAAATTCTGTTGATTTTTATGCATTTATTTTGTAGCCTGTAACTTTGCTGAAACTATTGTCACAATTGATTTCTTGACTGATTCAGAGATGTTTTCTAGTTAAAACATTATGTCATCAGCAAGTAACAATAGTTAGCATTTATATGGTATTTTAAGGTTTGCAGAGTGTTTTACAAATCTATCATCACAACTCTTGGAAGTAGATATTATTTTATTATCCCCTTTTTTCAGATGAGGAAACTGAGTCAGACAAAATGCAATGACTCACCTAGGATCACACAGCTAAGTGTCTGAGGCCAGATTTGAACTCTGATCTAATGGTCTTCCATTGTATCACTTAATAGGGATAGCTTTGACTCTTCATTGCCTACTTTTATTCATTTTTTTCATTACCTTACTGCTACTGCTCACATTTCTAGGACTATATTAAGTGATGGTAAGGAAAGGGCCATCCTTGCTTTATTCTTATATTTACTGAGGAAACTTCTACTAAATACGATGCTTGTTATTTATTTTGAATAGATATTATGGTATTAAACAAAGATTCTTCTATAAATATGCTTTGTATAGCTTTTAACAAATGGCAAAAATGACCAAAAAAAATGGGAAGACTCAATGTTGGAGGGGTTATGAAAAGACAGGCATACTAATACATTGTTGGTGAAGCTGTGAATTAGTACAACCATTCTAGAAATACATTTGGAATTATATAAAGTGGCTAAAATATTCATACCTTTTGACTCAGAGATTTCATTGCTAGGTACTGGAGGTCATTAATAGGAAGAAGAGCTCCTTATGTTTGTAGCTCTTAATATGTACATTTATATTATAAATATATATATACACCTATATATATATATGTATACACACACATACACACACATATATATATGTATACACACACACACATATTTATACCAAAATAATCATAGCAGTTATTTTTGTAGCAGTAAAGAATTGGAAACAAAGTAGATGTCCATCCACTGGTGAATGGCTACACTAATTGTGGCATATGAATATAATAAAATGTTACTTTGCTGTAAAAAACAAGCATGATAAATTCAGAGAAGCCTGGAAAGATTAATATGAACTGATGCAGAGTGAATTAAGCAGAGCCAAGAAAACAATACACACAAAACCTAATCAACGTAAATCAAAAGAGCCACAAAACAACTGAAGAGAGAGACTGCAAAATTATAAAGAATAAGCTTGGCCCTAAAGAATAGATGTGAGAAAACCTTTCCCCATAATCCTTTGCAGAAGCTAAGCTGGGGAAGGGGGAAAAGGCTACCAATATGTGACATATTGCATGCAATATCCAATTTTTTCAATATACTGGTTGGTTTTGCTATTTTTTATCTTCTCTCTTTCTTTTTATTTTTTAAAAAAATCCTTGTCAAAGGAAATTGCTCTCTAAGAAGAGGCAAGGGAAGAATACAGAGGAAAATCTAAGTGAAATAAAATATATCAATAAAAATCCATATTTGTATTCACAGTGATCAATAAAAATCCACGCTTCTATCTGTAATAAACACTTAAGGCGCTAGGTGGCACCACAGAAGATAAAGCATTGGTTCTAAAATCAAGAAGACCAGAGTTCAAATCCTACCTCTAATATTTACTGTGTGACCCTAGCAAGTCACTTAACCTGTCTGCTTCATTTTCCTCATCTGTAAAATGGGGGTAATTAATAGCACTTACCTCCCAGGGCTCTTGTGAAGATTAAATGAGATAATATTTGTAAGGCACATTGCAAATCACTTTTGTAAAGCACTATGTGAATGTTGTCTATTATTATTAATATTAGGGTTTTTTTATTCATTAATTCTCCAAAACAACAACGTAATAAAGTTCTCCACATCTATTATCTATTTGATTCTCAAAGCAATCCTGTGAGGTAATCCCCTTTTCATAAAAAGGAAACTCAGGTGCCCATGCTACCAAAGTTAGCACGTAGCAGAGCCTGAAGACCTTGTCTCCAATGATCTTTTCATTCAAATTTAGCTCTGATGGAGAAGACAACATGACACAGTTGAAAGTCAGTTGGCTTTGGAGTCAAAAGACCTGGGTTCGAATCCCTACTTTGCCAGAGACCTGTATTAACTTAGCAAAACATTGTCTCTGGGGTTCATTTGTTTCATCTGGAAAATGACCTCCAGGGTCCCTTCATCTCTAAAGCTCTGTTCCTGTTATTCCCAAACCAGGGGCCTTTCTACCATACCTCAGGCAGATAGTATAGTGACTACAATGCTGAAGATAGAGTCATGAAGACCTGGGTTTGAATCCTGCCACTGAAACCCAACAGGCGTGCAACCTAGGGGTCATATGTCATCACTCTTAACCTGTTTCCTCAGCTGTCAGATGAGGACAACTGAAGCATCTGCCTCATAGGGATTTTGTGAGAAACATGCGAGAGGATGCTTGTAAAATGCTCTGCAAATCTGAAGCCCTACAGAAATGTTTGTGGTGGTGATGGTTGTTACCGTTATTATTATTTACGGTATTTCTATTCCAGCCCTCTGACAGAGATCCTGGCCCAAGATGCCCAAGGCTACCTCCAAGTCAACTGGCCCCACTCCAGCCAAGATCAGCCCTGTGTCAAGGTATAGCTCTGAGGAAGTCACTTCCTTTCTCTGTTACCTCAGTGTCTTCCTCTGCAAAATGGATGTGACTTGCTCCCTGGAGCCTTTGGGAATGGTGACTGATCTTGGTGATATCTAAGCACTTAGAAAACAACTAAAAAGTAGTCTAGAGGTCAAGATCTAGATCAACATCTCCAGGATGCTTCATCAGAACTCCATGAATTATACCGGAAAAGTTCTAGCTCACGGCCTCAACCAGAGACTGAACAGAAAAGGCCAAAGGGTGTCCCCTCCTGTCCTCAGCTGGGGCCGTCCTACAATGGCCCTATTGTGTGGTCCTCAATAGGCAGTTCTGTCTCAGTGGCAATAATGTTATTTTGTGTTGCTGATGTGATCCCCCACACCCCCCATTTTTCAATGTGCTACATTTAGCTTGCTCCTGGGCATTCGGTGGAGCTGCATCACTCTACGGGAGGCAACGTGGCTCCTGGCGGCACCTGGCGCAAGGATCTCCATTTCTAGATAGTCACTGAACTGGGGACCTTGTCTCCAGTGATCTTTTCATTACCAAATCCAATGGCCTCTTCTCCGGCCCCATTCTTCTCAGCCTCTCCATCCCATATGCCAATGCTGACTACTCACTCCTTCTCAATAATCTCACCACCCCAGGATTTCAGGATCCTGCTCCATCACGGCATTCTGTACTGCTGGAACCAGAATGACCAATTAAAACTTAGCTCTGTGCTCGAGCAGGATAGAGTCTAATAAGGCCAATCACTGTCCTAAAAGGCAGCCCTCTTCCTACCTGGCTCACCACTTCTTGCTTTGCAGACTTGCCATCTGTGCCCCAAAGCACTATGTGAGGGGGAACCCCAAGGCTTAGTCCTGGGCCTCCTCTTCTCTCCTGGTGATCTATCAGCTCCCACAGGTTCAACTGTCACCCTACATAGTCGACTCCAAGGTCAAAATATCTAGTCAGAATCTCTCTCCTAAGCTCCAGGTCCACATCACCAACAGCTCATTGGATATCACCATCTGAATGTCCAAGAGAAAAACTCAGTATGTCCAAGTTGGAATTCATCAGTGGACAAAGCACTGGGCTCAGAATCTGGGAGGCTTGAGTTCAAATCCAGTCTTGGACACTTACTACCTGTGGGACACCAGACAGGTCCCCTAGGCTCTATGTGCCTCTGTTTCTTCAACTATAGAATGGGGATAATAGTAGCATCTACTTTACGGGTGGTTGTAAGGCTCTAATGATATAACATGTGCAGAGTGCCTGGCAGAGTGCCTGGCAATAATCCCAGGCACTTTATAACGCTGTGGTCCTTCCCAGCTAAAGCCCTTCTTCCTCTTAACTTCTTTCTTTCTGTTGAGGATCCCAAAGGTTCACAACCTAAGAGTCATCCTCTTCCCACTGCCATCAGCTGCCACGTGTTGTCCCTTCTCCATCCTCAACTTCTCTCTCTTCATTTCCCTTCTGCCTAGTTCATTACCTCATCACCTCTTTCCTGGACTATGGTACCAGCCTTCTACCTGGCCTCCCTGCCTCCAGACCCCCTCTTCTCCCATGCATCCTCCACACAGCCACCCAAATGATCTTCCCAGAGCACAAGTTCAACCATGTCGATCCTCTTCTCAGGAGGCCTAAAAGGCTCCCCACTGGCATTAGAATGAGTGCAAACCTCTCAGCTTGGCATTGAAAGCCTTCCCAATCTGGCTCCAAGCTCTGTTTCCAGGCTGATGACACATTCCTTCTGCTCCCAAACTCTGTGCCCCAGCCAGGCTGGCCAGCTCTCACTTCTCTGCACATACCCAGTATTTCATTTCCTGCCTTCGGGCCTTTACCACAGTCTACCTATCCTTGGCACCTGCCATGCTCTCACTCTTCTCCTCCACACCTTGGACACCACCCCCCAGCTCCCTTCAAATAGAAACTCGATTGTCAAGAACAGCTTCCCCAACCCAAGCCATCCCAGACCACTGCGTATTTATTCTGAATCATTCCTACATACCTATCTGCACACAGGCTGTGTTGCCCAGAAGGAAAGCAAGCAATCGGTAAACATTCATTACGTGCCTATGTGCCAGGCATACAAAAAATAGGCAAAAGACCATCCCTGCCTTTAATATAAACTAACCAATGGCAGGGACTGGTGTCTCTGCAGGCCCCCGTGTAGCACAGTGACCAACTACTCATTATTGTTCAGGAAAATCCGACTCTCCATAGCCCCATTTGGGGTTTTCTTGGCAAAGATATGGAATGGTTTGCCATTTCCTTCTCCAGCTCATTTTACAGATGAGGAAACTGAGGCAAACAGGGTGACGTGATCTGCCCAGGGTCACAGTACTCTTAAGTGTCTAAGGCCAGATTTGTCTCAGAAAAACGAGTTCCTGGCTCCTGGTCTGGCACTCTATCCACTGCACCACCCAGCTGCACACAGTGCCTGATAGTAAGCTTAATAAATGCTAACTGAGGGGCAGCCCTGGAGTCAGGAGGACCTGAGTTCAAACCCGGCCTCAGACACTTAACACTTACTAGCCATGTGACCTTGGGTAAGTCACTTAACCCCAATTGCCTTGCCCTCCCCCCTCCAAAAAGCAAAAAATAAAAAATTATAAATAAGAAAAAATGCTGATTGACTGATTTTTCTTCCCAGCATCTGCAAAATGGCACTGGAGAGGGGGCGCTAGCTCAGTCTGCTATAGGGAGGGCTAAGTACAAAGATGGCAGAGTAGGTTGTGCATCAAGACTGAGAAGCCTTGCCCTCTCCATAGACCTGAGGCCTGGGACACCTGCATAAATATTCATGCCAATGGCTGCTTCCCCAAGATGAGCTCCTGACTCAGAAGATCACGACCCCAGCCAGTAAGGGATGGTGATCTGCACCAGTGAAGGGCCACCTACCTGATAGACAACTCTCCAAACACAAACAATGACCCTATCTCTGCCTTCATGGGGATTACATTCCATTGAGGGAAAGAAGCCTATCTCCCAACAAATAAGGGGACATGTAGTTTTAAGCCTTAATGGCCAAAATGGCTTTTGGGATGCCCTGTATACTAGAATGTGAAGAAAAGATTTAGATGAAACCCATGAGACACATTTGAGAGAAGAGAGCTTGGTCTCAGCTGGAAGGAAGCAGGAGAGAGTCAAGACTGGGTGGAAATGGCCCCTAAGCTGAGCCTCCACTGAAAAGTCAGTTTGGGAGAAGCAAACGGGCATTTTGGATTATATCTGTAAAGTGTTACAGAAATGCCAAATATATACATATGTGTGTATACATATACATATGTGTGTATACATATACATATACACACACACATACATATACATAGATATATACACATATACATATATATTTCACACACATTGGATGACTGAGCAAATACCCAGAGGTGCAAAATGGCCCATCAAGAGGAAGGAGGGGGACACAGCCAGTAATGCAGTTTGACCAGAACACAGGGTGCTTGAAAGAGAGGGTCTGTAGTAGAGATAGAAGGGTAAGGAGGCAGCTGGCAGTAGCCACTAAGTGTCAAGCTAAGGAGTCATTATTTTAGTTTATGGGCACTAGGGGAACAGTCAGTCAGTTAGTAAACATTTACTAAGCATCAACTACTGCCCACAGGGAGTTTCTGATCTAATAGGGGCAGACAACACACAAAAGGAAATTTAAAAGGGTGAGGTAAGAAATGGGGAGGAAGAAGCCGGCAGAGGGGCAGGATGGAAAAGTCCAAAGAAGCCAGGGAAGGTTCCGAGCAACAGATGATCATAGGGTCCCCTATCCAGGGATGGGAGGGAGCTTAGAGGTCTTTTGGTCCAATCCCCTCATTTTACAGCTGAGGATACCAAGGCCCAGAAGAGTTAAGTGTCTTGATCAAAGTCACAAAATTAGAAAAGAAAGAGCCGGTGGGTCAGACCCATGCCTTTAGATAACTGGTTTCCCAGCTGTGTGAAGGATGGATTGGAAAGAAATGAGGGAATGGGGAATGGAGGCCACAGGATGAGTTAGCATAGGTGAGGAGAGACGGAGCCTTGAATTGGGATGGAGGGGAATGAGGGGCTGAATGAGTGAGGCCAGGCTCGAATTGGCAAGACTGGCAAGCGTCCAGATGGCAAAAGGGGAGGAGAGAGCCAAAGGGCACTTCAAGGTTTCAGGATAACTCCATTGGCCCACTGACACCCCAACTGGCTTCCTTTTGTTAGAGGAGATGGGCATTATTGTTGGCGTTTCAGTCGTATCAACTCTTTGTGACCCTATTTGGGATTTTCTTAGTAAACCTACTGGACTTTCCTTCTCCAGATGAGGAACTGAGGCACATAGGGTTAAGTGACTTATCCCGGGTCACACAGCTAGTTACTGTCTGAGGGCAGATTTGAACTCAGGAAGATGAGTCTTCCTGACTGCAGGCCCAGCACACTATCCACTACACCACCCAGCTGAGGGGGACAGACAGCAAGATACTATACTGGTTCATCAATGTACTCCAACCCATGGTCAGCAACTTTCTGAATGCCCTTGTTTCTTGATATAACAGCCTGATTCCAAAGCCCACATTAAAATGAAGTTATGTTCTGCAGGCCCAGTCAAGGCCATAACTCTCCTCTCTCACTTCCCCTTCATCACTGGGAGCTCAATCTGGGTTTCCTGGTCTATGATGAAGTCACCCATCCAGTCCCCCAGTCACTCCCGTTGGACTATCATCCAGCTATAAAGGCCTAGGTCCAAACAGCAGAATGCCTGCTCCCTCCAGGAGGAACTCAGAGAGACTGGAATCAGCAGAATTTCCCATGAATTTGAAAGAAAATGATAAAAAATAATAATGGAAAAGTATAGGCTTAGGAACTGGGCCCATGATTTCTCTGAAATAAAGAACCTCCCAGTAGGGAAACATCCTCCAGTCAGCATCTCCTCTGAAACATACACTCTCAGAGCGGAGTTCTTAACTCTGGATGTGCCTGACCCAAATGGGTTACATGACCCTGGGCAAGCCACTGACCTGAAAGTCTAGGGAAGCCTACAGACCCCTCCTCAGGTGAATGCTTTGAAATGCACTCAACATAACACATGGGACTAAGAGATAAACCAATTCCATCGGGACAATAAGGACTATTATCAGTTTAGGGGCCCTGGGTTTAGAACCTCTTTCTTAAGAGATTTCTCTAGAGCCCATGAATGACACCAAGTATGGGTTCAGGAGAGATTTGACGTGAGATTTCCTGGCTTGGGGGCGGCCTTTCTGGCCACTGGGCCAAGCTAATAATAACTGAGACGAGAAGCAAGTGAAAGAGGTAGGAGCCTGATTAGAGGAACAGAGAATGAGCCGGGCAGGCCCGTTCCAGGAGGCAGCCACAAAGAGGAAGGTCTCATCATGGCACTTCAGAAAAGCTGCACTGAAAGTCCATGTGTCTCCTCTGAGAAGGCTAATTAGATACGAATCTGGGGCAAGACTTTCTCATTAGTTCCCCCGATCTTAGGAACAAGATCATACAGGCTTGGGGCTTGAGGAGACCTGAGAAGCCACCTGGACAACTCCTTCATTTTACAGATGAAGAAACTGAGGTACCAAGAGGCCAAGGGGTCTACTCAGGGTCACACAGGTGGTAAGCAGCCCACTCGGCATTCAAGCTCAGGCCCATGGACTCCAAACTCCCCGTGCTCCATTCGGTTCTGACTCGGTGTATGTGGTGGGTTAAGATCTCTCCACAGAACCCTGTGCAAAGTCCCTAGTTGGATGAAAAAGAGACCAACCTTGAGAATGGGTTGGAGGACTGAATCTGATTCTGCAGCCGGCTTCATCAAGGGTCTCAAGTCCATGTCATAAGAGTCATAAACTGAAGGAATTGGGGAGATATTCAGCCTGGAAGACGGGGTGGGGGGGGGGCGGGAAAGGAGGGAAGGAATATTCAAGTATTTCAGGGGCTCTTGTGGTGAGGAATTCACTTTGTTCTGCCTGGCCCCAAAGGCCAGAACCAGAAACAATAGGAGAAAGCTTCACAGACTCAGATTTAGGTTTGATGAGAAAACCTCCTACCCATAAAAGCAGAAGTGGATGAAAGCTGCCTGGTGAAGGGCCCAGAGGGGTCAGATGGAATTTCAAACAACCAGGCTATTCCTAGGTCTTCAGCTACTGGGGGTCAGGTCAGAGAGGCTGCCAAGAGCCCTGGCATGCAGTAATACCTAGAAAAGGATAGAAGTTAGGCAGGAGGGCTTAGCCAAGAGCTGTGGTGGCGACCATCTCTAACCGTCAGATTGGGAATGGGAGAGACGGAGCAATGCACAGGTGGAATGAAGATAAGGCCCAAGAAGCCTGCCGACCATCCATCCTGCTGCAGCAAGCGCGTCAGGTAAAACCAATATATTGGCCTCCTCCCTTCACCAGACTAAGCAGGGGAGGTGGTCAGTGTGCCCAGGGCAGTGGGAGGTGGGGGGGCAGCTTAATTATATTTTCATAAATCCAACCCCTTAGTTTAAATAACAGCCTAGGTGGAATTAGACAGGATTCACTCATCTCATAATCCCCTCTAGTCCCTTCCAACTGTGACCTTCTATGTCCTAAGGTTCCTCTCAATTCTAACCTCTTGTGTTCTATGTTCAATAGAACTTGTAGCTCTAATCTTCAGTGTTCTATGACTTAAGGACCTTTCCAGTTCTGACTTTCTATGATCTAAAGTCACCTATAGCTCTGGCCTTCTCTGTTCCATATTCAAGGCCCCTCCAGCTCTGATGTCCTATGCCCTAGGGTTTTTCTAGCTCTGATGTTCTAAGGTCCTTTCTGGTTTTGATTTCTGTGTTCTAAGGCTCCTCAGATCTGGTCTTCTATGTTCTAAGGCCCTTCTCAACTCTGATGTTCTATGTCCTGTGTTCTAAGGTCCCTTCCAGTTCTGATCTTCAAGTTCTAAGGAATTCTCAGTTCTGCTATTCTATGGTCCATGTTCTAAGGTCCTTCCCACCTCTGATCATCTACGTTCTAAAGCCCTTCCAGCTCTGATGTTCTGTGTTCTAAAGTCCCTTCTAGCTCTCGTGTCCCATGTTCTAAGGTCCTTCCCAGCTCTGATAGTCTATGTTACGAGACCCCTCCAGGCCTGATGATCCTACATTCTAAGGCCCTTTTCTAGCTGAAGTATTCAATAGTTTTATAGTTTCAACCTTACCCTTGCATGATTATATGTAAAGAAATACTTTGGACCAGTATTTGCTTTTTCTCTGTGTTAATCTGTGTCTGGCCAGCTCATTTGGATGAAAAACTGATAATATCATGGGGCTAATACCAAAAATCACCACCCAACCCCAATGAGAGACATTTCTGCCCACTGAGCCTCCCAACTATGCCAAGAGCAGGTGCGGTGGGGACTTTATCTTCATTTTACAAACAGGGAAACTGAGGTTCAGAGAAGTTAAGGAGCTGGCCCTGTATCACAGAGCTAGTGCAGGTCTGAAACAGGGTTTATCACATTTTCCTGACGCTAGCTCCAACACCCTATGCACTATGCCAGGGATCTGCAAACCAGGGCCAATCGGCTATTTAGTGTGCCTGTCTCTGGGCTACAGTCTCCTAGTAAGGCCAAAGTAATGGGTTCTTTCCTGACATGGCCCACTTAGCAGTCAGTGGTCCTCCATCTCTGGGACCACGCTGATCCAGAAAGGAGTTCTGTGAGAGTATAAGTGATCTCTTCCCATCACAGGGCTGAAGGAGGCAAACAGAAATGCCTCATTGGTGACATGTGGGTCCACAGAAACACCTTCCTACCCAAAGGAGAGGATGGTGAGAGTCTTCTGTCTCTTCTGAAGGCCCATAAGCAGTCCTGTCCCACCCTAGCCCTCAGAAAGGTCCTTAGCTCAAGTCACTTCTAACCCAGGCCAGAAAATGCTCCTTATTATTCCAATGCCAATGGAAGAATTACAACTCAAGAGTTCCATTCCGTGTCCCTTATGTAATACTACTTTGTCTCATCCTCATTCCCAGAATGCTATGCTACCAAGGGGATGAGAGGAGACAGGTGTCAAGACACTATATTTAATATTTAATAATAAAGCTACTGATAATTTGGAATGTTTTTTAAGAGTCATGGATCAGAGGATCATGCAGAAAATGACTGCATTGTTCCGAAAATAATCCCAGCTGAATCACATTTTTGTTTGAGGAAAACAAACTTCTAGCCTCCAAAATGCTGACAAAAGGCCCTCTCTCACTACAGAAATTCACCAGAAAACCAGAGGCATCCTCCTTGGTCACTGGGAAAACTCACAGACCACCAGAAAATGCACCATGAAATGACATGCTTCCTGGGGACAACATCCCACCCACCTCCTTTCCTTGGACCAAAAGCCATCTCCCAGCTTTTCAGAAAGGCAGCCCGAACCATAGAGACTTATCCTCAGACCAGAATGGTACTTGCATGTTAAAGGTCAGCTTGAAAATAAAACAAAGACTTGTCTTACTGATCATTGTGGTTCCTCCTGCCAGGGAGGCCTTTGTCCCTTGGAAGAAGTCATCGGCAGACGTCATGCCCTGGTCTGGCATCTGGAAGCGGGTGTGCACATCAATGCCGCCGGGTACCACCATCCGGGAATGGGCTTCGATGGTTTTCACCCCTCCTGGCACAATCAGGTTCTCACCTATTTGCCTGGAAGAAACAGGGCTGCGTCAGTGGGGATGCTCATTACAAAGAGTCACAAACACAACTTAATCAAATAAGGTGGCCCCCCTGGGCCGCATCACCTTCTCTGGGCACCAATGGCCTCCGAAAACAAAGCGTCCTCCTGAGGACTGGGATGGGGCCCAGGGGAATTCTGAGTTTGTTTTTCTAGATCATTTGCTTTCATTCCTAAGAAGATGCGTCACCCTCTGTAGGTGACTCTACGGTGATTCCCATTAGCCCCAGAAGGCTGACCCCTCACCTTCCAGGTAACTCGTTCTAGAGCCATAGAAAAACTTAAAAAACTATTTACTATGGTGACTGCCAATACCCAAGGACAGAGTATCCCCACTGATGGGATCACTCCTCTCTAGAAAGATTAAATTAATATTAATAACATCAAAATATCACTGAAACACTATCACAGAATAAGTATGATCTTGTAGAAGGCCTCAGAGAACACATCTGAAAGGAGGGAGTTATTACAGAGCCAATAAAGGATCTCACTTTAATAAGAAGAGAAATAAGGAATAAGAAAAGCTAACATTTACATAGCTCCCAGTATGAGCCAGACACTGTGCTAAGTATCTCGTTCGACCCTCACAACAACCCTGGGAGGCAGGTTATTATCTCCATTTTACAGATGAGGAAACTAAGTTAAGTGACTTGTCCAGAGTCACACAGCTTGAAAATGTCTTAAGGCCAGATTTGAATTTAGGTCTTCCTAGCTCTAAAACCAGTGCTCTAACCACTGCACCACCTGGTCATTCTCTCTTATTAAGAAAGAATTCAAATCATGGACTTCCTCCCCTAAATAGATACGGATAGAGATAGAGATAGCTAAAGATATAGATATATATACACACATATAAAATTATATACATAATATAGAAATAGATTTATAAATATACAAATAGGTTTAGAGGCTATTTATATATATTCATAAACATAAATAATATGTAGTTTTTATTTTTATGTACGTGTGTGTGTCTGTGTGTATGTGTGTGTGTATGTGTGTGTGTGTAACAAGGCAACTGGGAATTTATAGAAAATGTCACTGGTATTAGTGGGTTCAAATCCAAACTTTACCATTTCCTACCTGTGTGACCCTGGCAAGGTGTTTTCCCTTTCTGGACTCAGTTGTGCCATTTATAAAATGGAAGGCAGAGCCAGCTGGTTTCTAAGGCCCCTTCCAACTCTCTGCCTATGATTCCAGGATCTCACACACTGAACAGGCAGGAAGGCAGTGGATAGAAGGCCAGCCTCAGATCTAAGAAGACCTGAGTTTTAAATCCAGCTGCCTTTGACCCATACTGACTATATGACCCTGAATAAGTCACTGATAACTCTCCGAGTTTACAGTTCTTTGCCTAGGATGAGACTTTAAGAAAGACTTTTTCATTTATTCATTCAGCCAGAGCAGAGTGGAGAGAGTTTCCCTACTAGTTCTCCCACACCAGCAAAACCTCAGTTCTGGACCTCCACCCAAAAACAAAACTTTTCCCACACCATCTCAGAGCTGTGCTGGGTCTCACCTTCATTCAACAGGCCTTGTTCAATTCCTCCTCCCTGCACCCCTCTGCAAAACGAGGAGAAAATCAAGACAAGGAGCAGGCGGTGATGCTCCCCTGGCACCCAGTGACAGATATAAAACCTGCTGGGCATGGCTCCCCTCCTGCAATGATGCTTCTGTGAGGCCACAAAAGTTCAGAAAACAAAACACCAAGGCACTGGATGGACTAGGGCAAGGTCTGGCCCAGGCGGCCTGCATGAACCTCAACAGAACCAGGGTGAGTGTGGAGATATGATGACCAACTTCCAACCCGGCGCTTAGCATGGCACCTGGCACATAGTAGGTGCTTAATGAAGATTTATTGACTAGCCTGACTTCCTCTTGGCAAATCAGAATGAGAGACTCCATGCCTTGCAATGTTCTGTTACCTAGGGCAGGCTGTGCTGCGGGCCCTTGTGAATGTCATCTGCTGGAATGTTTGTCTCCAATCAGACAGATGTGCTGCTTCTCCATGGTCATGTGAGCTACTCAGGGTACAAGAAGGGGTGAGTGAAGGAGGGTAAGATGATATGGACGTGTCCTCTGTCCCAGCTTGCACTAAACTCTCCCTCAAGTCAAGACTGCCCTGATGGCACCGCTGTCTCATTGGTCTGTGCTTTCTAACACACTGCCAGGTACACACAGCCAACATAAGGGCAGTCTTCCATGTTCCTTGCAAAATCAAGGAGACTCCAAAGTGGCCATTAGCAAAGATTTATTTCCAGCGTCTCACTGTAATTAATTAGATACCCTCCTCCTTGGATCCCGATCAAGAAAGCAGATGTGCTGACCCAACCTGGGTTACATTCCAGACTTACAACTCCCAAAGGCGCAAATCACCCCAAAGCACCACATTCCAAAGGGCCTTTTGAACACTTAACATACCATAGGTTGAGTATTTGAATAAGAAATAAAGGCAGACTTTCAACCAAATTAAGAAAACTTAGCTACCTGGGAGTTCCCATACCCCAATGCCAGGAGGAGAGAACTGGGGTTTGCTAAATAGTAATGAAAGCCCCTCACTCCAGTGAGCCCCACTTGCCCTGGGACCTAAGTTGTCTTCCAGCTGGCCCTGTTTGGGACTACTCTCTAAGGGGAAGAAAAGGCAAACTGTTCATTAAACTTTGAATTCTAAGCCTTCCAAAACAAAATTTTTCAAATTCACTGTATCTTAACTGTCAAAAGCTGTTTTAAAACAGGCATCAGGTTCTTTGTTCTTAGTATGATATGCTACTATATTCCTGGATCCCTCTTCTAATGTCTTCCTGGGATGCTTCATCTTGCCATGGAGGTAGGTCCCTGAAGGCTGTTTCTAGTCCCCACCTGACCAATGAGCTGGAACGCCTTTGAGTAGAGTGTCTGTGGTCTGAGGACCAGTCTGGGGAGGCTCAAGCACAATTTGGTCATGTCATGATAAATGGTTTGACCAAAGATACTCTCAATGACCATGTACCACAGATTCAAGTGGAGTAGAATGGTTCTGATTTGTATCAGCAAAGAGAGTATATGACCTATTAATGAATTCAGGATTTAGATGGTACAGTGAAAAGCACATGGGATTTAGAGTCAAGGGAGTCAAAATTACAACTCTGAAACTTCCTATTTGACCAAGATTCTCTGGGCCTCAGTTTCCACATCTGTAAAATGAGAAAGTTGGACTAGACAACCTCTAAGGTCCTTTCCAGTTCAAGATCTATGATCCTATGTTGAAAAATGTAGTATCATGGAATCACAGAAAGAACATTAGATTTAGGTGTCCAAAGACCCAGGTTCAGATTTTGCCTCTTCTACTATCTTTGGAAGCTTCACTTTACCCCCTTGCCACTAACACTCCTTCCCCCACCCCAAGTTTGTTTCCTCAATGGTAAAATGATGAGACTGGAAGAGATGATCTCAAAGGGCCCTAACACAAATGCTAGGATAAAACGATCCTGGCTAACAGGCAAGCCTGTCGGTTAGTTAGATTTTTGTTGTTTTGACCTTTCTCTAAGAGGATCGTGACATGAGGGAAGAAATACCCGGACGTGCAAGTGAATCAGACTGAAGTGAGGGAGGGCTGTGCAAAGTCACCAGCCTCACTTTCTCCTCCAGAGCCATTTGGGTCTAGTGGTGAAATATAGATCAGGATGCCTAGAGATGGCCCCAGATGCAGTGTGAGATGGTGGGCTTTTTAAGCAAAGATCTTTAACAGGTCTCAGTTTGACTGAGGCAATGCCCTATTCGGTAATTAAAGCTAGGTAAGAAATAAGACAGAAAATGGCCTCTTTTACCTAGTCAAAGAAAAAAAAATCAATCTGGGACAGGAAGCCCCTCAGTGTTTCTGATCAAAACAGAAATGACGGCATTTACATTCACTCTGACTTATCAGTGCCTGGAGGAAGACCAAATGAGGCTTCGGCTGGGACCTACAGTTGGCCAATCAATGAGAGCCAGAGTGATTTGGGTTTAAGGCAAGGTCCTTAAGAAAAAAAATCTAGCCCATGAACCCCAAGATATTTTGTGAGGTATCACTGATCAAAATTTACCAGCAAGGTATAGTAGTACAAATGGCACTGAACTGAGTCAGGAAACTTGGGTTACAGTGATGCCAATACGTCCATGAATTCACAGTGTGGCCTTGGACAAGCTAATTAAAACTCTTCAGGTCTCATTTTCCTCATCAAAAATATTTTGAGAGAGTAGGACTAAATGAACTCCTCAGCTCACACTTTCAGCTCTTAAAAGCTATTTGTAAATAGTTCTAAAAAAAACAATGTATACTCTTGGGAAGAATGTTACAAACACTGTCACTGTAACAGTGACCTTTGCTTAACTGTGTTTGTTGGTTGGTAACAGCAAAGAAATGTTCAGCGATCACTGTTACATAAAAAAACAATAAAATTCGTTAAAAAAATAAAATAAAATAAAAATGAAAGCTGGGGAAAAAACATACTTACTTTATCAAGCCATCTTCCATATAAATATCTGCATAGAAGGACTGGTCATCGTTCACGATCTTGCCACCCTTGATCAAAAGTCGATCGCTCTAAAACAAGAGAAGAAACCGCTTAATGTTGTCCTTGAGGAAAGGGATGGGGAAACCTGTGCATGAGTCCCTGGGGATGCTGGAATAAGCCAGTCAGGAAGCAAAATCAGACAGAGGGCTGAGGCTGCACATGACCATCCATTTCCCCAGCAAAGTCAATGGCTTCTCCTAGATAAAAGACTTTTTTTATTATTGTCGTACCTGCAAACTCATAAAAACAAACTCAAACAATCAGTCATTGAAAGGCAGGGAACCATTTCAGATGGAAGAGATAATAGTTTTCCAGCAGATCCTCCTTTTTTTTTTTTTACATTATTATTCACACCCACACATAGTAAAGTCACTTCTTGGCTAAATTTGAGTCAGTTACAGTCAGAAAAATTGACGAAAAGTCTGTTGCTATTGGTAACTCAACACAAACAAATTCATTTAATCCAGCTGCAGCAAGGTTCCAAACCAGTGGGTCCTTCCTAATGACTTTTCTCTTCTAGGCAAACTACAAAGTAGCAAAGGAGTAAGGAACAGACTGATTCTTTTTCTTAATAGGGCTGGTGACTGGGCATTTTCAGGTGAGGAAATTCTGTCTAACCAATTCAGGTTGACACCTTTTCTGAAACTTAAGAATCTAAGAGAGTTTGTCAGCCATGTGAAGTCACTGCCCAGGGTAATGAAGCCACTACAACAGACACAGGACTTGAACCCAGGTCTTAAACACAGGTCTTCCTGACTTCCAGGACAACTCTCCTATGCTACTGCTGCCTGCCTTCATCTGTCTGTCTTTGTGTGTGCCTCTGTGTCTCTGTCTTTGTCTCTGTCTCTCTGTCTCTGTCTGTCTCTCTGTCTCTGTCTCTCTGTCTCTGTCTCTCTTCCTCCCCTCCCAATAATTTCAGAACTACCAAGTGGATGTAAAAGAGAGATGTATCTATGTATCTATGGAAATGCAGAAGTGATTCCTCTCATCATGTCCTTGGCAGGTATTATGCAGAATGTTTATGAAAGCTGTTCAGCAACCTCAGGGGAGGCTGGAAGAGAAAAAGGAATATAGCATGACACCTACATCACCAACTGTTCTCGATTAAATGCAAAATTAATGTCGGATGTTCACAAACATCTGACTCTATTATTTGGGATTAAATGGAAGCCGTGTGAGCTGGACCAGCTGATGACATTTTATGGGACTGTAAGTTTAAAGAAGTGCTCATAGCAGGATGGCCAAATGACAGATCCCTGACTCAGTCCAGGGCTCACGGACAGCAACTGTAACTCCATTACTCTCATCAATGTGGGCACTGCCTCCAAAGGTGTCAATCAAATGGCAGCCAGGTCTACACACCTTGGAGGCCATGTTCCCCAGGAAATCCACCCCTGGGGAGTTCCCTCATGTGTCCCAAATCAGTAACAATGTGCAAAGATGCCAAGGTATTTGGCTAAGCATATGAAAATGGGATCACAGGTCATTCTGAGACTAGAGCTGGAAGGGACTACTGTAGTCCAACCTCTCTCCTTTACAAATGAGGAAACCTAGAACCCAAAAGGATAAGTGACTTATCCAAGGTCACACAGGTAAGTAACAGAACCAGGAATCAAACCCAGTGCTCTTTCCTTGGCACTGAAATAATTTTTTTTGGGGGGGGAGGGGATGTTCTGTACACTCACTTTAGTCCAGGAACTATTCTTACAGACTTCTCTCAGACTACAAGGTCACTAATACATATAAACATATAGCATATGTGTATGTGTGTATATATGTATACACACACGGCTGGCCTCTTTCTCCTAGTTGATCTTTTTAAAAAGTCAAATACTGATAAGATGTCAAATGAGCAAATAAATCCAGATTTCCTTGAACTCAGCCTCAATCTTACCTCCAGGAATGACACTGGAGCATGTCCTTAGCCAACCACTCTCTGAGGGACTACAGTATCAGAATGGCCAGCTCTCCTAATTACCTGAGGCCTGATTCTGCTGAGGAACCGCTCTTGCCTCAGTTTCCTTATCTGTAAAGTGTGGGAGTTAGACTAGGTAGTGGCTGGGCCGCCGTTTCTGTACATGGAAGTGGTCAGACTCTGGACTTCTGAGGTTCCTTCCAGCTCCGGCCATCCAAGTCCAGCAGGCATGTTTCTTGTAATACCTGGTCATGCTACAGGGATCATGGACTCTACAGATGCTGCTGGGAGGTGAGTGGGGGAGGAGGGTGGAGAATAGAAGGTAGGGGAAGGAATCTGATTTTTTTTTTTTGCTTTCTAATGACAAATACCACTAATGTCTTTAGATTGCCTTGTCATTCCCCCCCCCCCTTTCCTTTTCAAAATATATTTTGCTCACTTATGAGGATCCCCTAAATGGGGTACAGGCCAATACCCCCAGCTTCCCTCACCCAACCTGGCCCTCTACCCCTGAGCTCTTCCAGGGATATTGAATGGTTTCTAGGAGAGAAAGCCTTCCATGGAGAAAGGTGGGGAAATGGTCATCCCTGGCCTAGGGAGGCCTCCACCTCACACTTAGGCCAACCTACAGAGATCTCACACCCAAATTCCATCTTTACATCCATCTGGTCCCCATCGATTCTCCCCCTCCTTTCTCCCTGGAAGGAAAGAAACCCAAGATGGGTGTGCCCTTTGGGCTGGAGGAGCAAGGCTGGCTGGGGAGCCTGGACTGAGCAGGCGAGCTAAGGGCCCTGCAGGGAGAAAGGCCCAGAGGATCGCCCCCGACAGAGCATCCTTCCGATGGGGACCAGTCCAAGGCCTTTCCCTCAGCCTCCTACACAGGAATTGGTCCGGGAGTGAAGAAAAACACAGAGTTACATAACAATGACTGCCCTCCCTCCGTCCCTCCGTCTCCCTCTTTTCTTCCCCCGGGGAGCTCACTGAGGGATGCACACACAAGAGCTGGCAAGATTTTTCCAGGCGAGGACCATGGGGGCGGGGTAGGGGCAAAAATTTATCTCTGGGGCTCTAAATGCTCACCACGGATTTGTTTTTGCGATGATTTGTAAAAAGGGGGAGGGGGGAGAGGGGGAGGTAGCAGCAGCCGCCGCCACCAGCAGCAGCAACGGCGGCGGCGGCAGCATCCTCCCACCCTTTGTCATCATTGTTTTCTTCGGGGCTGGAGGGGACGGGAGCTCAAGGGGCCATCTGTTCTGTTCAGGCTTGGGAGCAGCGCCATTCCCTCCGGACAAATGCTTAGGCGCTGTCCCCAGCTTCCAGCCGCGGCTGTTACAACGAAAGCCCCTTTGTATGAGCCAAGGCTAGCGGGCGGGCAAAGAGAGGGCAGCTTCCTTCCCACTAGCGGGGGCAAAGCGGGGGAGGGATGAGGAGCTCGGGAACCCAGGAACCCCGCCAGATCACTAGCGCCAGAAGAAAGAGCGCCAAGCCTAGAGAGGAAAGAGAGGGAGAGGGGGGGAACGGGAGAAGAGAAGAGAGAGGATCGTGGGGAGAGGGACTGGGAAGGGGAAGAGAAGGAATGGGGGAGAAAAGGAGTGAGAAATGGAGAAGGAAAGAGAGCCAATGAGGCAGAGAAGAGGGAATGAGGAGGCCAAGAGAGGCAGAGGCAAAAAATAAGGGAGGGGAAGGGAAAACAAGTCAGGGAGGAGAGGGAAGAGGAAGGAAGGAGGGGGGAATGCGTAGGGAGAGGAGAGAAAAGGAAGGAGAGAAAGAGAAGAGAGTGGATAGGTGCCTGGGGGAGAAAAAACGAGGGGATCACGGGCAGAAAAGAGAGGCAACAAAAAACATGTCGCCCCCGGGGGAGGGGGGGCTCAGAGCCCTGGCTCTCCATCACCCTTCCTTAGCGCCTGCACGCACATTATGGGATTTCCCCCCTTCATGCCTCCGAAGCCCTGCGCTTTCCTCTCCTTTTCTGTCCTTATTTCTCTGCCTTCCTCGACACCCCCCCGCCCCGCCCGGTACACACACCCTTCTTTCTCTGGAGAGTAGGATGGAGGGGAGGGGAAAGGTTGACACCTTTTCTTGGGGGGGGGGGGGGAGACAGGCTGGCAGCCTCACATCTCTCCCTGCACGGGGCCCCACGGGGCCTTAATGCAGCTCCCGCCGGAGCCTGGGCACCCTGAGGAGGGCATCCCTCCGCTTGGACCACCGGCGCAAGCTGAGGCTGGAGCATCCATCCATCCCTGCCCACCCCTGGCCACCAAGGGCCGTCAGGGCCACATGAAGCTCGGCCTGGAAAGCCAGAAACCTTAATGCAATTAGGCTCCGTATTTAATGCCTTTGCTCTTTTGCAGATTAATCCTGGGAAGGTATCCTAATTAATCTCTTCCTTCGCGCCCGCCCTTCCCTCCTAATTTCTCGGCATCGCCTGCTGCACAAAGAGCACCTCGGATTCCCCGGACACCCAACTCACCGTGATGCGCGGAATGTTTTTCTTCCCCTGATAAGACATCGCTCTCTCGCTTGGGGACCAGAAACTGCCAGGAACTGCCCGCTTTGATGGCCAGGGGTGTCCGAAAAGGAACCTGGCTCTTTACACGATGGAGAAACGGGAAAGCTGGTCCTGAGGCTGCTAGCCAAAGGAAGAAACGGGGAGCAGATGCAACCCCGCGGTCTGTCTGTCTCTCTTTCTTCCTCTGCTCCAAGCCCAGCCCCGGCTTAGAGCAAAAAAAAAGAGAGAGAGAGGGCGAGAGGGAGAGCTAGAGAGAGAGACTGGGGTGGGGGGGTGAGGGGGGCGAGCGAAGAGACAGCAATAAAAGCCTGGGTTCCAGGCGGATTCCGCGGCGCATGCGCCACCAACCACTCCCTTTCCTCCTCGGCAAAAGCCATCCGCTTCGGTTGGGGCGGGCGCTGATTGGCTGAGGCGTAAGGAATATGCAAATGACTAGGAGAGTGGTGCAATGATGGGCTGGGCGGGGAAGCCGAGCGAGGCCCGGGGATGGGGCGGCAAGGGACTAGGGCTCGCGCCAGCTGCCTCGGCTGCTGCCGCGCTCGCGCCATCCCGCAGCCCCTGCAGCTGCAGCAGCCCCAAAAGCAGAATCTGCAGCGCCCTGGGAGGGGAGGCCCCCGCCAGGGAGGGAGGAGGGGAGAAGTGGTATTGGTGCAGAAATGCATGCCGTGAACGGGCACACGCGCATGCACGCCTCTCCCGCGAGCTTGCAGCCTCCCGTCCGTCCCGTCCTCGTCCCCGGGTAGGGTGACTGCCGCAGAACCAATGGCTTGGGCGGACGGCTGCAGGAGGGGCCGCAGCAAGCGAGCCCTTCTCCCGCCCTTCCGGGAAGGCTCGCGCTGGAGCCGCCCTGCAGAGAGGGAAAGGGGCACGAGCCTTGGGGGTGTGATGCAGCAGCCGGGCCACGCCCTGCGCTCTGCAGAGCCGGGAGTCCCAGACTGCGCGGGGATGCTGCGACCAGCGACGCCGCACTAGCTCTGGGGACTGCACTGAGCATCCAGAGAGGGCGGGGCTGTTCTGCAAATTGCAAAAGGGGATGGGGGGAGGAAGGAGGTAGGATGTAGAAAATGCAAAGTCGGGAGAGAGGAGGAAAGGAGAGGGTGGCGCCAGCTTCCAAGCAGCGGTTGCTTGGCAGCTGCATATAAAAAAAGGCGAGGTCCTCTTGAGCCTGGGGGAGGGAGACAGGTCTGGGGATCCTGGGCTGCAGCCGGAGGGGAAGGGTAGGCTTGAGATGCTGCTGCAGGAAATGTACACCACCCAGGCCGAGTACTGGAGCCCTTCGCAGAGCCAGAGCTCTCCCAAGGTCCTGGAGTAGCCCTTGCCATACCCAAAGTTATTTTATTGGGAGGAGCCTTAGGGTTCATCGAGTCCCAACCTGCCTTTTACAGAAAATGGGCCTAGCAAGGGACAGTGACTTACCTAAGGTCACTAGCTAGCTGGGTTTGCAATCCCAGGTCTTTATGGCACCATGGAAGGGGAAATACTTTTAAGCCAGAGGCTGGAGGCCCAAATTCTGCCTCTCATGCTTATTATTACCTGGGTATCCTTAGGCTTCAGTTACTTGTCTGTAAAAGGAGGGAGTTGGTCTCGATTCCATGACAGGCTGCTTGCTGCTTTCAGTCTTGCAGTCTCCAAATCTAGTGTTCTTGCAAGTTGGCCAGGGTGGACTTTCTGCTAAGATTTTTGGGTGCTCCGTGTCCCTTCCCTATGGCTGCAGTCAGGTCACAGATTCTAAAAGACACTGTGGAGGGAAGCCTGGCTGGACTTTCCTTTTCAGCCCTCTCCAAATCCCCCAGAGTCCCCAGAAGCTCATTTGTATGATCCCTCTAGCCCAAAAGCAAGCCATTTAGTAGGAAGCAGGTTTGATGAGGGTGGCACTCCACCACATCTTTCAAGGAACTCCAAGCAGGTTCAGACGATCTATAGACAATGAATGAATTCTCCCACCAGCTGACCCAAAAGATAGAAAGAGAGAAGGAGCCAGTGCAGGCAGGGTGAGGAGGCAGGGAGGGAGGGAATTAATGATCTCCTGGGTTTGCAAGCTGGAGAAACAGACAAAGAAAGGGAAACCCCACCCCACCCCCATCAAAGTCAGTACAACCATAGTCTGACCCCCATACTCCAAGGTTTTTCATGGATACCTCTGGTGGCCTGGGTAAGGAAGCAGCTTTAGGGGCCTTTCCCTTAGGCTCCATTCAAGACATGTTTTGCCATTGCTGGGAAGAAAGAGCCTGGAGAAGAAAGGTCTGACAAGTAGGCCTAGCCCAAATTCAACCATCTTCCCTCTCTGAGGATGGTGAGGCTGCCTGGTTTAGTTACTAGAGGACAGATGATAAGAGCCACAAGATGGCCACTGTGAGGTTGCTTCTGAAGAAGGTGATAGAGGTGGGAGTAGGGTAGGGCAGGACTGGAGTGGACTAGGAAAAACTGACATTAAAACCCCAATGCCGATCCTGAGGAAATGAAGTCCTCTCCAGAGTTAAATATATTGCTCCCTTGGATGTCAGCACCCTGGAAAAAGCCCTGGTCACCTGCCCTAGTTACAGCTCCTACATATGCTGGTACATAGGCATGTCTATACATAGATATGGTAATAGTATTCATATACTAATACATATTGTAATAACAATATAGAATATGGATATAACGAATATCTGGCCTATTGCACAACCTTCCCCAGATGAAATCTTTTTAGCTTCCCACTAATGCAGTCTTCCCCCAGCACAAATGTAGCCCATCCTTTTAATTAGCTAATAAGTGATTAGCAAATCCCTAACTCCTACCTCTGCAGACAGGCCCTAAATAAGTCATGAGCTCAGGAAGCATTTTTCCCAGTGGCATTCTCTCTTCCTTTTCCTGACAGTTTTACCAATGGCCACTCCTCTCTGTGATCTTACCAGGAAACCTAGAAATCTCAAGCAGCATGGAAGTGGTAGAAAAGACAATTTGGAATCAGAAGATCTGGGTTGAAATCCTGCTTCTTACTACCTGTGACCTTGGGCAAATCACTTCCTTCCTCCTGTTTTCTTATCTGTAAAATGAGGGATTTGGTCTAGATGAGTTCTGAGGTACTTTCCAGCTCTAAAGCTATAATCTGGTGGGACTCTGTCAGAAAGGGGAGAGGAAGCCAAAGGGGAGGTCAGGATGCAGATCTGATATGAGGGATGGAAGGACTTGAATTATCTCAGATCTGCTGCCTGGTAGGGTATCTTTGAGACCCGGGTGGGAGGACACGTGCTCACACATGACTGCAAGTTCTGTTAAGCTGTGGACTTGGTAGATAGCATGGGAGTCACCTTCCCCCTCCCCACCAACTGTCTGACATCTGGATTTCTCTACAGATTTTACTGAAGGGCTAAAAGTAAAGTGAGTTGGTGTCAGCAGATACTGTTGTCAGGAAGCAAGAATCGAAGTCCCCAGGCTGAGGAAGCATAAAGCACCCTCCTCACCACCTAGGAAAAATAAGAGGATTTTCCAGTCAGCGCCACTTTCCCTTTGTCCTTTTAAAATCGTGGGGGGTGGGGAGGAATGTCATCAACCAAGTCAACTGTCACATGCAAATTGTTCATAATGGAAAGTTTCCATCAATCCTGATAGAATCTTTTGCATTTTCAAAGCCTATATGATTTCTATTTACAGAGTCTAATTAGCATGTTCTGTTCTGTGTTTTTTTATATTATTCCTTCCAACATTTTTCACTGGAGCCAAACTAGACCGTTAGTTATTCCTGTCCTTAGAATTCCATTTCCTACCTCCACACCTTTGCATATACTGTTCTGCTTACCTACATGCTCAAACATGACCTCAATTGCTTAAATCCTCTCTCTTGTCTAAGGCTCAGCTCAAATGACACTTTACTAGAAGCCTTCCCTGATTCCCAAACCCTCTTTTAGTCTTCTCTCCCTCTTCAGTTTCTTTTATATTTACTGATCTGGGAACATATTTACCTCCAGCACCTTAAGGTCCAGAACTATAGAATATTTGCCTCACACCCAGTAGGGTTGTTTGTTTGGTTTTTGTTTTCTTAATTGAGGAGGGGATAGTTTCATCAGTATGAGAAACTCCCTGGAACAATGCAGGTGACCTAGAGCCTTAGAGAATTGACTTGGCCAGGATCACAAGCCTAGGCAGTGTCAGAGGGCTCTGTCTGGGTTCTCTAACCACTCTACACACTGCCTCTCAATATGTGGCTAATAACGGTTATTGACTTTAATCCCTATACTCAAGCACTTCTGTAGCTCATTGTGACATGGAGGTGAGTTCAGGTTCTAGGTGTGCCAGTGGAGACCAAGCTTGGGAAAATCCTACCAACCTGGATAGGCTTAGGCTATAGGAACACAACATCTGTGATCCATTCCAAGCTAGCAGGTATTTATCAAGCACCTACTGTGTGCCAGGCAGCTGTGCTAACACAACTAGCTGTGCTAGAGATACAAAAACAAAAATGGATAATCCCTGACCCTGAGGAGCTTACATTTCAGTGGGAAGGGAAGAATATCCATACAGATAAAAATACACTAAATAAGTACAAAATTATATGGGGGAGAGGCAGCTAGGCAGCACAGTGGCTAGAAGGCCAGGTCTGTAGTCAGGAAGACCTGAGTTCAAATCTGACCTATGACATTGCTAGCTGTATGACCTTGGGCAAGTCACTTAATCCGGTTTGCCTCTGTTTTCTTATCTGTAAAGTGAACTGGAGAAGGAAATGGCAAACCACTCCAGTATCTTTCCAAGAAAGTCCCAAATATAGTCACGAAGAATCAGACAAGACTGAACTATTACCAGTAAGACACCTGTTTGACTCCCAGGTCTGTTGTTTATTGCCTTGGGCAATAAACTTCCTGACCCTAGGTTCTTGGGCTGTAAAATTAGGGGATTGAACTAGACTTCAGAGATCAAGGTATCATTGACCTAGAGCTGGGGGAGACCTCAGAAAGCATCCAGTCCAACTTCCTAATTTTATAGATGAGGAAACTGAGGCCTAGAGAGATTAGTGACTTCCCCCAGGACTTGAACCTGGCTCCTCTGACTCCAGGCCCAGTCTCCTTTCCACCACACTATGATGATTCTACTTCTAGTGTTAGATTTTTATGATCAAACTGGGGGGATCTGAAAGGTCTTTGAATAGCAGGTAGCACTTGAGCTGAGCCTCAAGGGAGAGGTAGAAATGACAAGGGAGAGCATCAGAGGAATGAAGGCTCCCTGTGCAAAGGAAGTGAGGCCGGATATGGGATGTTGTGTTTGGGAAAAGGATCTCGGAAAAAGGAGACACACTTGACTGAAATGGAGAGTGAAGTCAGCCTAGAAAAATAGAATAGAACCAGATGGTGAAGAGCTTTAAAGGCCAACTAATTTTATGTTAAAGGGATTAGAAAGTCACTGAAGCTTCTTGAGCAGGAGAAAAGCACAGTCAGACCTATGCTTTAGGAACAGTAATTTGGAGTAGCATCCCTTAGAAATGTCATCAGAGGAACAACAGAGTGGTACAAAGGGCACTGGATTTGAAGTCAAATCCTGCCCCTGTCACTTACTACCAGTGTGACCCTGGGTAAATCACTTCATCTCTCTGGACCTGTTTGCTACCATCTGGAAAATGGGTGCAAAGGGGAATGGGCTAAATGGTTTGCAAATTCAATGATCACCCTAGCTAAGGTCAGAGAGATTCAGCAGCAGAGGGGAATCCTACTATGGAAGAAGGTTTTGAACATAATAACTCATGGAATGTATGTATGTGTATACACATGTATCCATGTATATACACATATATATACACATACAAATATATCTGTAGTATGTGTGTATATGTGTATGTGCGCATGTGTGCATGTGTGTGTGTATGTGTATGAAATCTAGATCCTTTAAGCATCAAAAACCATGAACACTAAAGGGGAGGGGGGGGGGGGGTCTGAATTTCTTAAATCCCATTGGCTAATTAATCCAGATTCTTGACTAATACCCTGGGAGTCTCTCAGGCCTTCTCTAGGCAGACTGTAGCCCAGATTCTCCCTCCCAGCCCCCAACCCTATCTCTCAAATGGAAAAGAATCTCCAGTTCATGCACTGACTGGCTAATGTCTGTTTTGCATTGTGCCAAAAGAAAGAGGCACCATGCTGTAACAGAGAGCATCCACAGACTGGAAGTCAGACCTGGAGCCTAGCCTTAGCTCTGCTGTGTGATCTCAGTGAAAGTTGCCTTCTTATCCCTAGGCCTCAGTTTTCTTGTCTGTAAAAGGAGGTCCCTTCCAGCTCTATGTCTAGAATTGTATTCTACTACAGGGGACTGGACTAGATGACCCTAGGGTCCCTTCCTGCTCTAGATCTATAATCATTTGCTGCTACAGGAGATTGGACTAGATGATCTCTAAGGTCCCTTTTAGCATCAGAGTTCTCTCATTCTAAGACTTGGTGCTATTCAGAAGTACAGATGACAGGAATCTCATGGACCAGACCTGAAAAAGAGCTCCCTCTACAACATGCCCAGTAAGCGGCCATCCCCTATTTCCTTGAAGACCTCCAATGACAGAGATCCCAGTTCTCAAAGCAGCCTGTCCTGACTTGGAGCCTAAAGGTACCTCTTTGCAATTCCACTTGTTCCTCCCAGTTTGGTGTTGGGGGAAAACCAATAGGCAAAAACAATTGAAACCATCCTTGTTGCATGACACATCACAACTTGGGCAATGCAGGCAAGTCTTAGACTATGTGATAAGGGGCAGTTAGTTCCCTAAGAATGTTACAAATGCTATGAAAAGGCTGGATATAACAGTTAACAGCATTTACTATAGGGTTCAGTTATAATGTATCAGCAATGTTACTATTTAACTGCCTCATTCAGGGTTACATTATTCGCCATTGCCCTCTACTGCCTTTGCACCTGATCATGTGATCTTATGCTGGCAGAGACAGTAACAGCTTGGTTCAGTTTTATTCCAGTAAGTCATGCCCTCAATCCCTCTCCTTTTCCACATTTGTAAAACTAGGGAAATCATTCCTACCTCTCTAGCTTATAAGGACTATCTGAAATGCTAAGGGCAAGATTTTTATGTCGTTACTACTAATGGACAGTCTATCAAACTCCAGACACCTGAGCGGGAAATGTAGTCAGGAAGATTTGGGGTTTATAGCTGGGAGAGAGTTAAAACTATAATCATACTTTTTTTAAAGCCCACAATTGCTGCTATTTGAGACTCCGGGTGTGGTTTTGGATACTGCCAAGGGAGTTCAAAATTAATGCAACAGCAAAGAAAAAGATCTGATGTCTGTTTAGTCAAAAGCCAAGGGCATAGCTTAGGACATTTGAGCCTCAGAGTTCCATTTTTTTTTTCCAGTAAATGAGGAGAGAAAAAGGTCACCTATTCTTGGACACCAAATTTCCAGAAAATGCCCAAAGAGCAGCAGCCAATACAACTGAACCTAGGCTCAAACCCTGGGTCTGCTATTTATTGTCTGAGTGACCTTAGGCAAGTCACATCCCATGCCTCATCTTCAATTTCTTATCTTCAGAATGAGGAGGTTGGCATTCATTGTGTAGTGGATTGGCATTGTATACTGCTTTGGAGTCAGAAAAGCCTGGGTTCAAATTCCATATCGGGGTACTTACTAGGTATGATCCTAGGTAAGTCTTAACTTCTCTGTGCCTAATTTTCCTCAACTGTAAAGTGAAGGAATGGGTCTTGAGACTTGATGACCTCTAAGATCTCTTCTGCCACTAAAGGTCACAGTACCTTTACTACCCACATTGGATTGTCTTCCATCTTTCCTTCCTTCATCTCACCCTCTCTTTTCCTTTCCCTCCCTCCTTTCTTTTTTCTTTCCCTCTCCTTTCCTTTCCCACCTTTCTTTCTCTCTCCCTCCTTCTTTCTTTCCTTTTTTTCTTTATTCTTCTTTTCCCCCTTTTTCTCCTTTCCTTCTCTCTCTCCCTGCTATTCTCCCTCTCTGCTTCTTTCCTTTCCTTGATTTTTTGGGGAGGGGAAGAAGGGAGTTGGACATGTGATTTCATTGCTACAGTGAACTCTGGCAAAGAGGATCTCTCTACTGATACAGTCTTCACCTGCTCTGCAACTTTCAGCCTTCCAGAGTTGCCTAGAGAATTGCCAGGTTAAGCAACAAGCCCAGGGTCACCCAGACAGTATGTAGTAAAGGTTGGACTCATCTCCCATGCAATATCTCAGACAGAACCACAGTCATCAATCTAGGATTTCTTCTAAAAGAACACAGGCGAGCAGGTTGTCACAAAGTCTGGACCAGAATACAACGCTGGAAACAAAATCTGACTCAGAATCAAGATGAATGGCTATTTTCCAAGTGAAGTATTTTCCAGGCATCTGAAACCATTGAATATGTTCTTTTGTGAAAGACCAAGAGAGAAGAATAAAGTGAAATGCATCAGCCTACCCTGCCTCCCTATTCTCATAAGATATAGAGAATAAATAGCACAGTTCCCAGCATCAAATTAATTTTTCAACCTGAACTTCATATACTTGTGTATTTCATCATGTGAAACATTGGTAACCAAGGGACCATTTGGGATTTTTTTCTTCTTTTTTAAACATTAAACACTATCAAAGCACAATTTTAAGGGGGAAAGACTGAGGAAAGGGGGATAGTCCAGATCTGTGAATGCAGTGAGAATTCCTAATGTCAAAATACCCCCAACAATGCAGATTGTCAACTGGACTAGAACTTAAAGTGGAAAAGAGGAGTGGGGAGTTCTGAAAGGTTAAATAGTCTATCCCTTGTTATAGAGCTAGTAGTATTAGAGATAGAGCTAGAATGGAGGGCTTCCTGGAGGCTCCAAGGTGAGCCTCCTTGTTCATTACACCATAGTGGATCACTAGCAAGACACAAAAACAAAATAAGCTTCTAAGTTTCAATCTCATAAACTGAGGTATAACATAGCCTCTCTTTTCCATAAATCAGACTTTTTCAGAGTTTGAAGGGAGCTCAGGAAGCATTTAATCCAACCTAGAACTGAATGTTACCTTTTCTACAATTGGTACTCCAGCCTTTGCTTAGAGGAAGATCTCCAAGGAGGCAAAAGGCCAGCACCCCTTGAGGTGGGCCAGTTCATCTCTGGAGAGATCTAATTGATAAGTAGTTTTTCTGGAAATCAAGTCTCAGTTGGTCTTTTCAATTTTAACCAATTTTGCTAAGTTCTCCCCTCTGGAAGCAAACCAGACAAGGCTGATCCATCTTCCAGGAGATGGCCTTCAAAAGATGCATAGGAAACCCAGAGGATCCTCACTTTAGCTAGCAGACCTTTGTTATTGTTTTACACATTACCGAATTTATTCACATGTGTCCTTTGTCTACAGAGGGAGGGGCAGATTGCACTCTGCCCCCAATCAGCATGCCTCAACACTGCCCTCTGGTGTGTGACAGAAAGCATTCTTGTTAATTTCTTCAACCCTTGGATTATGGACAAAATGAGGGAGGGAGGGAAGGAGGGAGGAAGGAAGGAAGGAAGGAAGGAAGGAAGGAAGGAAGGAAGGGAGGGAGGGAGGGAGGGAAATAAAGAGAAAGGAAGGAAGAGAAGGAAAGAAAAAGGGAGGGAGGGAAGAAAAGAAAGAAAGAGAAAAAGAAAAAGGAAAGAAAAAATAATAAGATCAGAGGATTTAGAATGGGAAGTGACCTCACAGTGACCTTAAATGACCTTAAAATATTTGTGAAGTTCTTAGCACAGTGCCTGCTTCTTCCCTTCCCCTTCTTTCCCCTTACAGTTCATCTGGTCCAACTCACTCATTGTCCAGACAAGCATTCTAAAGCATTGGGAAGGGAGCTAGCATACTCAAGTCCACAGGCGTATTACATAGCACAAATGAGATTCTAAACCAGGTTCTCAAGCTCTCCCTGCTCTCTCCACTCTCCTGCATCATCAGTGGTTCTGCTCCTCACCCAATGAACATTTTTGTCAAAAGAATACTCCATAATTTTTACAATGTTCATAGGATTCTTGATTCCAATTTGGAAGGGATCTCTGAGGTGACCCGGCTCTACTCCTTCATTTTACAGATGAAAAAATATTCCCAGAGAACCTAGGTCATTTATCCAATATCACATAGGTAGCAGGAGAGTCTGAATTTGAATCCGGGTCCTCTGACCCCAAACCTGATGTTCATACTACTTGTCATTCCCATTTATCACCTCTAAGGTTTGGCACTCCTGCTCCCATGGGATCCAGTTCTGTCTTCAAAATTCAATTTGAATCCTACCTTCTGCAGGTGCTTCCTGCACCTTCTTTCCCCATTACTCTAGCCCTTTTCTCCTAAAATTAACTTCATTTTTAGATATATATATGTATTTAGTTATTTACACAATGTCTATTTCTTTAGAATGTGAGCTCCTTGAGAGCAGAAACTATGTTCTTATGTTTCTTTGTATTCTCAGGACTTAGTGCTTGGGGCAGAGTAAGCACTTAAACAATTCTTGTTGACTGATTTCTTTTGTTGATGGGTCAATAAGGCAGTGATTTTTTTTTTTTAATGTAAAACACTTCTGTATCAAAAACAGACCATTGGGGAAGAGCCCTGGATTTGAATCCAAGGAACCACCTTCAAATTCTGTCTCGGCTGCTTACTACTGGTGTGACCTTGAGCCAGTCCATTCCTGACCTTGGACTAGAGTTTCCTTCTATGAGGAGTTCTGATGGTTGCCAAGATGGGGCCACAGCAGAACTGTGAAATGGGAGAAATTTGTCCTATTGGGCCCTGGCTATCAAATAAGAGCATATGCATGCAGCATTTTGTAGACCCTAAAGTGATACATGAGACCATCTTAACTTAGTGGATGGTGAGCCAGCATTGCAGTCAGAAAGCCCTGGGTTCAAGTCCTGCCCCTGACACACTGAACGTGTGAATCTGGGTGTGTTACTTAACCTGTCAGGGACTCCAGACAATTCTCTAAGACTAGAAGGCACAGGTCAAGTGCCCACCAAAATTGGCAGGCATTTTCTCATCATTGGTTCCCTAGACCAATGAAAATCAGAGATCCAGACCAAAACAATGATGCTTTGACCCATTTCCCCTTGAGTTCTTTTGCTCCCCTCTTCAGATGGTCTCTGCTCTCTGATGCCATCTGCATCTCATCAGCTGGGCAACTAAGAACCAGATGGCACCAAGTGGCCCCAAACACTCCAGAGTGCTGCTCAAACCAGATTCAAATGTAATAGAGAAATATTTAACAAAATAAATGAAAATGTGATGCAACATACATGACATGAATATATGGTTTTCTAAGCTGATGTGTGGCCTGCAGGGATCCTTATGTATAGTTTAGTGGTGTTTGTATTGGAGTTTGACACTACTGGGTCAGGACTTAGAATCAGGAAGACCTAAGTGCAAATCCTACCTCAGACTCCTACTAGCTATAAGACCCTGGAAAAATCATTTAACCTCTACTTGCCTCTGTTTCTTCCTCTGAAGAAAGGATTTGGATTCAATGATTTCTCCAGTTCCTTCTAGCTCTAAACCAGAGATTCTCACACATATTTGGTCTACCACCCCCTTTTCAATGACAACAAAAAAAAATTACTCAGTACCCCCTCAGGAAATCTACTGTCTTTAAGCTTTTAGTGTTTTTTTTTATTTGCATCATTTCAAAAAATGTAAAAAATATATTTTTAAATGATGCTTCTTGACTTTAATAATTTCTTGAAAACTTGTGGGGTATTCCTTGCATTGAAATTTTGATGATGCAATATTGCTCCATGTAACCATATAGTATTGTGTTGTAAACAAGTCTTTACAATATATATTCCCGCCAATGTATACTGGACTTGACCACAATTCAAGACACACTCTCCTACCAACACTTGCTTGTTAAGACCTGTCATCAGACTTGACTACTGATTGGTAATAACTTGCATTTTGTGTGTTTATTTCTAAAACAATGTAATCACTACAACTTTAATTCTGTTATACAACAGATGAAGTTACAAATGACTTTTCAAAAGTTTCTTCTGTTTCCTTATGTTTCCACCACCCTCTTATTTCAATTCAATGCTCCCCACCACCACCAATTGCACCTGAGGCTACTACCACCACCACCACCATCATTCCAGCACCCCACCAGAGGGCAGTATCACTCACTTTAGGACCTATGTGGCTAGACCTATGGTTCTATATCTGAAGGTGGGAATGACCTTCACCAATGCATTGCAACCCATTTGCAATTTTGTAGATAAAACCCAAGGAACTCCAGGATGCCTGGAGAGGTTGAGAGACTTGCCCAGGGTAGCTCAGATCTTCCTGCCTCCAAGTCCAGTGTGTTAATCATTCTCCCCACCAACCCATTCACTAGTTTTGCATTAATAAGGATAATTCATGACAACTTAAGTTTGTTAAGCACTTTACAGCATGTAAAGCACTTTCCTATGCAGAGACAATAGCAGCAGAGTGACCTGGAAAGAGCTTGGACACCTGGCTTCAAGACGCAGCAGGTCAGTTGCTACCAGTTCATCTTTCTAGCCTCTGGTTACTCCTCAAGAAAATTAAGGGGCTTAACTAAGTGATTTATAATTCCTATGATCCTTCCAGTGCAAAGACTCCATGACCTTCAAATCTCTTCCATTGGAGTAGATAAGGCAAGGAATTTACAGAGGGAGAAACTGAGGCACAAAGCAATGAAATAGCAAACTAAGGTAACCTACCTAGAACTGCCTTCCTTGGGCAAAGCCTCATGCTCCGGGATTTTTTCTTTATCTTCCATCCTTCTCCCCATCCTCCCACCTCTGTCTTCCAAATTGCTGTTCCCTTCAGGGGCCTGTTCTCAGCTAGGTTTCCCCAGGGGCTATCTGAGAAACTGACATGACCAGCAATGGCTTAGTGTATGGCCCTTTCCCAGGAACACTTGCAATTTGAAAGAGGCTGATGGTTAGCCCAAAGAAATTAATCTCAATTATTAAATCTCAATAGAATTTTGGGAAACCTGGCAGGTATGTGGGGAAAGGAGCTTTAGGGGCCAGACAAAAGCTAAAGCAAAGACTCATCCCTAAAATCACATGACTGAGACAGCTTCTCACTTGTTTTCCATGCACAAAACTGGTTTTGCATGGAGAAGGAAGTGAAGGAAGAAAAGAATTTCATCTTTTAAAGCCTAGGATCCTGGAATCACAGTCTGAAGGTACCTCAGAAGCCATCTAAGCCACTCCATTTTACAGATAAGGAAACAGAAAACATAAGAGGTTATGAGATTTGCCCAAGTAGGAAGATAGGATTTGAACTCAGGTCAACCCTGAAGCCAGTATGTTTTCTTTCCACTGTACCACATTTCAAGGCTCACAATGACCCTATAAGTGAGACGATGCAAAAATTATAATGCTTCTTTTACAAATAAGGAGCTGTTATGGGAATCTAAAGATCTTCCCTGCCCCTAGGCCCTTTGTTAAAGTGGCTACGTGACTCTGAGGACCCTT
>CM053585.1:13299029-13321718 GCA_028646515.1 Pseudochirops corinnae
TTTTCCCCCTGAACTAGGTAAATGATATGTTTGATTAAAGTAAGATTGTTAACCCATTTTGAGTTGCTTTCCTTTAGAAAAGCAGATCTAAGAACCTGTGCTAGTAGCCGCCCTGGGTATGCTAGGGTGCTTGTTGTTACAGGAGCCAAGGTCAGAAAAGTTAAATTACTCTCACACAGCTAAAAAATATCAGAGTCAAGATCCAGTCCCAATGACGCGGTGGCCTTTGTAACATTCTTTGGGGTGATTTTATAATTTTGAAACATTGTTGTAACTTCGATCTGTAAAAATCTCATTTGAATTCAGGCACCTAAGTATGTGATATCGGTTTGTGAAAAGTCACCCTTCCCTCCCCCCACAGCTGTAAAGCATTAACTCTGTCTCTCCCCTGCCCCCAGCCACAAAGCATTAACTCTGTGCCTTCCCAGCCCCCAGCCTAGAGGTATGTACTCTGAAACCATTAACTCTATAGCTATGATAACAAGAATCTTTTAAAGGCACTACCTCCTTTTGTTCTAGTAAACAAGACTCATCCATTGGCAGACTGGATAGGTACTCCTCATTTAAATTTAACCTCAAATCTGACCACTGGTTGACTTTATGACATTTCAAGGCAAAAACCACACCTCCAGCTCAAAGCACCCTGCAGTTTCTCCCAGTGAATTATGAGCAAAGCACATGCGCAGTTGATGTGAAGGGTGCGTGTTCCTTTAAGTATTAGCCACTCCCTGGTCCCTCCCTAACTCCACCTTTGTACACCTCATTAGCCTAATGAACCTATGACTGACAGTTTTTGTATCTTTAAATTCTGTATCTCTATCTCCTGCTCTCTGCAGGACTTTTCTTAACTCTCTTCTGCTTGCTGCAGAGCATCACACTTTGCAGGCTTTCTCTGACACACACACACACCCCCCCCCTCCGAATGCCTGTCAGCTTGCAGGTCTCCTTACCCCTTTTACATGTAACAATAAACTTTTATAACTCTGCCAAGATTGCTTAAGCCTGGTAATTCATTTCGGACTAGAACCTAGAAAGGATTTTTCATTAGAAATCCCCCACACTTACACCTCTTCACCAGCTCTCCTCACTCAGGGCTAGAGATTCATAAAAGCCCAGAGAAAACTTTCTGCCTTCACCTACCTGTATATTGGAGCAGCCAAGCCACCAAATAATGAAAAACTCCCAAGCACGCTTCTTGTTTCATTTCTTAATTTACAAAAAATTCACAAATGGGGTGAATGAGCCATACTTGATGGTGGTATGTTACCAGGGCTCCAAGCAGTGAGAATAGAACTTCCAGACACCAGGTTCCCTCCCCCACTGAGAATAAAAATGGAATAAAAAATATAGCGGCTCTAAAATTCAAGAGAAAGCATGATTTGGTAGGAGACTTTACAGAGAGCACCCAGTAGCGGTGGTCACTGCAAATGTGACCCTCCATTCCAAGCCCACACTTCCTGCTTGGCCACTGTGCTGTACCAGACCTGTGAAAACACAGTAAAACCTCATTAATTTGGACCTCATTCATTCAGAAGCTGTGATCATTCAGACCAGGACAGGGCTGTCTAGGAAAAAGGGCACACTCCACACACCAAGATAAACAAGTAAAATAACAGAGGGAGTTTACCTACAAGCAACCATTTTTATGCACTTCAAAAATGCCAATTTACTGACAATTCATGTGCTAATAACAAACCCCACATGTAGTCATTAGGGCAGGATAATAATTGTAGCTAACGGAGCAGTTAGGTGGCACAGTAAAAAGAGAACCAGCCCTGAAGTCAAGAGGACCTGAGTTCAAATCCAGCCTCAGACATGCACTAACTGTGTGATCTTGGGCAAGTCATTTAACCCCAATCACTCTGCCTTCCTTTCTCCAGAAATATTTTTTAAAAAAATATGGGAATCTGTGCTGACAAAGGGCTTTACACATATTATCTCCTTTGCGGCTCAAAAATCACATGAGGAGTAAGCTATTGGTGACAAAAGTGAGGCTGAGAGAGAGACTGTGGTTTGCCCAGGATCACACAATTGATAAATCTCTGAGGAGGGAGTTAAATTCAGGTCTTCATTAGTCACTCTGTAGCTAAGACAGTTATGTGGTCCAGTAGATAGAGTGTGGAACCTGGAGTCAGGAAGACCAGAGTTCGAATCCTGCTGCATAACCTTGAGCAAGTCACCTTCTTTTTTTTATTTGTCCTTCAATTTCTTGTCTGAAAAGTAGGGATAATAATAGTGCCTACTCACCACAGCTGTAAGGAGGCACTGTTGGTGACATGCTTTACAAACCTTGAAGAGCTCTTGAAACACTGGCTGTCATGATTTAGCAGCACTGACACTCAGGTCTCACTTGGCCAGCCCAGGAGAAATCGTTGTATGGTCTGAAAGCCTTAAAACTGCTGGTGCTGGGGGTGGGGGGAGGGGACAGTCTAGAGAATTGCAGATGCTCATTGTCACCTTTACCACCCACCTCCTGCTAGTGCAAATGCGTGAACTCTGCTGAGTTGTAAAATAGCTGTCTTGTGTGCCAGCCTCTAATGAACTCTGAGGGAATCCAGATGTTTTTCCAACAGATGATGAATTATGCTACTTGCAAATTCTCCTCTTTTTGTTACACCAGTTATTTGCATGGGGTGAGTGGCATGCCACATCATTGCAGCACCAAACAGGACAAACATCACTTTGGATGTCGAAACAGGGGCCTGAAATTCAGTGGCTCTCCAGGTCAGATCTAGGCTGAAGATTCATTGACCCTTCTACCTCCTAGATGGCCCCAATCTGAGGACCTGGTCTTGGTGCAGCATCAGAGAACATTCAGACTTCCTTTAGATAAAGAGTACAAACCGTGTTTGAAAAAGAGATCGTAGATCTCTCACAATAGGAAAAAATAGGACATTCAAGGCCTTCACCATGCTCATCACAAGTCATTCTTAAGCTAATCATTAAAATAGGTCCCCTAAGGACCTCTGGTAGAGGACACATAGTTAGCCTCAGTCAGGTAAGAAACTCAATATTCACTAAGATCAAACCAAAGCAGGGCCTAGAGCACCTGCTTAGACTGGGGTCAAATGTCCATTAGGGTTTAGGGTTGGGGTTACTATTTTTTTTTTTAAGTAAAACTAATTATATCAGATGGTGACAAAGTTGTCGATTATTAGAGAGGATGTGAAGAGTGGTCTGAAGAGCACAGGGGTAATACCATGAAGGTGCAAAGAAATAAATCCTCGGGGCATCTCCCTGGCACAGTGAATAGAGCAGGGCCCTGGAAAAAGGAGTATCTGAGCTCGGATTCTACCTCAGATGCTTAACACTTACTAGCCATGTGACCTTGGGCAAGTCACTTAACCCCAATTACTCTGCCTTCTCCCCCTCCAAAAAGCAAAAAAGAAAAAGAAAAGAAAGAAATCCTCTGCATTCCTTAGTGAGCTCAAGACACTTTTCTGAAGAAGCTACCCCAGAACCTTGTTATAACGGGATACCCCTTCCACTCCCCCCACGCCCAACCAAGGCTTCATACAATGCTGGTTTGGGAGGCAGAGGACCTGGCTCTGCCACTTACTGCCTACATGATTCTCTGGGCCTTGGTTTACTCTTCTGTAAAATAAGAGGGTGGACTAACTGACCTCTAAACCTGTGACCTTACCTGGGACTTCAGCCAACCTTTATTAGCTACTAGGAAATATCATCCTAACAAAGCCTTAGCTGTAACCTGATTCCATGAGATGGCCTGTTAAAGTGTGGCTTTGCAGTGTCTCCTGGGACAGCCTTGGATATAGACATGGATTTGAATTGTCTGTCTGTATAAAAATCTATAGAAAGGTTTAGGACTCTTGTCACATCAGAGCCCAAACTCCCGATATTTCCATAATGCCTTCCTAGACCACCACCCCCCTCCCCAGGAATAAATCGGATAATAGAATGCCTGATTCAGAGTGTCCTGTCCTCTGGGAGCCCACCCTGCCCCCAGCAGCCTCAAGCCTAGGCGATAGAAAGCATGCTGGATTGGAGGCAAAGACCAGTTCCATCTGTGTGTGTGTGTGTGTGTGTGTGTGTGTGTGTGTGTGTACGTGTGTGTGTATAGGTATATGTATGTGTAACACACATATAGGTGTGTGTGTATTATATATAAAATAGTTCTGAATCTAGGTTCCTCACCTATAAAATAATGGAAGAAAATCAGGTGGCCTCTGAAGTCCAGTTAACGATCCTGGAGCCACAGAGGCAGAGTGAGTAGCAAATACTCCTCCTGACCCTCCAGCAGTGCCAAAGGCCCCTCAAGAGGTGAAGTCTCTAATGTCAGATCTGACGGCCCCACCAAGAGCATGACTGGCTTCACATTGCTCTGTCGCCCCTCAAAACAGCCTCCCTCTGCCTTTGTTCTGGATTCTCTCCAGGATCAGCACTGATCGGATCCTGGCCATGGCCTGATCTCATCTGAGGGTCTTACTCAAAGTTCTCTTGTCCATTCATAAAAGCACAGAATCAGAGAATCTCCGAGTTAGAAGGAAGTTGAGCCACTATCCCTAAGCTTGTTCCTTATCTGGATGGAAATCCTCTCTACCTCTAACAACAACAATAACTCACATTCATATACTATTTTACAGTTTGCAAAGGACTGTACATATATATTCCCTCTCACTGCTTCCTACTTTCAGAGAGCATTAGTCATTAGGAAGTTTTAATTCACATAGAGCCAAAAGTTTCCTTCTAGCAACTTTCATGAATTAGCAGAGAATCACAGAATCTGAGATTCAGAAGAGACCTTGGTACAGTCTGAACAGGAAGGAATCCCCACCAACCAATGGGCCTCCAGCCTCTGCTTGAAGACCTTCAGGGAGGGGAGCCCACCACCTCTCAAGGCAGCCCATTCCACTTTGGGCTAACTCTCACTGTTAGGAATTGTTTCCTGACAACAAGCCTAAATTTGCTTTCCTGGCTTTGATCTACAAGGTAAGGATGTGCTAAGTGCTAAGCCCACAATCACCAGCTGATTATGGCTCCCCCTTCCACATCCCACCTGCCACTGGGTGGCAGATCTGGCCCTTCCATCCTTCCTCAAGCTCCTTCCAGGCACCCCCAGTACTATGAGGGCTTGGGAATTTCACAGATCCTAGATCCACAACTGGTAGGAACAATCCAGGCTAACTTCTGACATTTTACAGATTGAAAAACCGAGGGCCAGAGAGGTTCTGTGACTTGCCCAAGAATCCCCAGATAGTGGCAGGGTTGGGATTTAAACCCAAGGCCTCTGACTCCAGTTCCAGCACACTTGTCATCACATCACAATACCAAAGTGCCAAGCATATCATCCTGTTGGAGAAGCCCAAGACTTCAAGGGCAGCAAGCTAAGAAACCTCGATGTCAAGATGGGCAGAGAAGACAAAAGGGCATCTTGTCCTTTTAATGCTCTACTGGTACTTTCCTAAACAGACTTCTTGTCATGAGGCACCTGGGTTCAAATCTCACCTCCAGTCACTCACTGGTTTTGTAACCATGGGCAAGTCACTTAACTTCTATGAACCTTGGTTTCCATATAAGCGTAATTAGAATAGTATCATGTTTTATCTTGGACCAGGAATCAAGGAGAACTAGGTTCTAATCCTGCCTCTAGAACTAATTAGCTGTGAGACCCTGGGCAAGTCACTTACTTTTTCTGAACTTCTCAAGTCATTTAGTTCCTCAAAAATAAAATGGGAAATATAATAATCTGTTAGCTATCATATTAATTTCAAAAGGTCATTGCAAGGATCAGGTGTCACAACGTAGGTAAAACACCTTGGAAAACTTTTAACTGCTCTATTCTTAATGAAAAGGGGGGAATCGATTCTACCAACAAGCTGCGTTAGACTGTACCCAGTAGGATCTAAAAACATCTGGATGGTTTGGGGTATATTGTGAATGGTAGTCACCTTCCCTTATATAACTCTGCTTTTCACCTTTCAATTCCTGGAAGCCTCAATTCTCTCCCAGAACATCCCCCTGCAGCATCTTCTCCCTCTTTCATCTTCTCCATATTTTGACTCCTTGATGAACCAGCTCAGCTCTACACTGTCTTCCTCTCCTTAATCTCTACCTCCCCCAATCATATCAATGATTATGCCCAGGCAGGCCTCAGCCTTAGATGACTCTCACCATTCATTACCTTCATTCTTACATATGCACTGAAAAAAGGTGAAAAAAAGGTGAAGAAAATCAGGAAATCATTCTGATTGGGTCCACTACAAATTTATGTTACATAAACTCAAGTGGGCCCTCACTGCTGCTAGGCAATCCTACTATGCCTCTCTCATAAACTCACTATTCCATTCTCCACAGATGCTCTTCCAAACTTTTTCTTCCCTCCTCAAATTTTGCAAGAAAAAATGTAGGCTAGTTGCAGTGAACTTGTTCTCTCTTCCCCATCTCCTACCACTCGGGTGCCTTTCACCTCTGTCTCCTCCATCTCCTCCATCACTGTTTCACATGAAACTCCTTATCAAGGCTAACCCCTCTACTTGTTCATGTGACCCCATTCCATCCCATCTCCTCTATCAGATTACTATCATACCCACTCTTTTGCTTATTTTCAATTTCTCCCTTGCTATTGGCTCATTATCTATTGCCTACAAACATGCCAGTATCTCCCCCATTATGAAAAACCCCTCACTTGATCTTTCCATCCCCACTAACCATTCTACATCTCTTCTGCCATTTGTGGCCAAACCCCTCCAAAAGGCCATTTACAATAAGTGTCTCCTCTTCTCTCCTCACTGTCCTTACAATCTGGCTCCTGACCTTATCATTTCACTGAAATTTATCTTTCCAAAGTCACTATTTATTTCTTAGTAACCAAATCCAATGGACTTTTCTCCATCTTCATTGTTCTGGACCTCTCTGCAGCCTTTGACACTATTGGTCACTCTCTCCTCCTTGATTCTCTCTCTGTCTCTCTCTCTGTCTCTGTCTCTCTCTGCCTGTCTCTCCCTCCCTCCCTCTTTCTCTGTCTCTCTCTGTCTCTCTGTCTCCCTTTTTCTTCCTCCCTCCCTCCCTCTCTTCTTCCCTCCATTTTTAGGACACCTCTCTGTCTCCCAGTTCTCCTCCTACCCATCTGACTGCTCCTCTGTCTCTCTTGCTGGATTTTCCTCCAGCTTGTGCTCTCTAACAATAAGGAGTTCCTCAGGGCTCTGTCCTGGACCCTCTTCTATTCTCCCTCTATACTGTTTCATTTGGCAATCTCATCAGCTCCCGTGGATTTATCTATATGCTGATGATTTTCAAATCTACTTTTCCTGCACCAATATCCTTGCTGACCTCCAACCTAACTTCTCCAAATGCCTTTTAGACATCTCAAACTGGATGTCCAGTAGACATCTTCAATTCAATATGTCCAAGACAGACACCATTACCTTTCCCCCAAAACCTCTGCCTTCTCCCTTCCCTGTTACTGTAGAGGGCAACACCATCCTCTGAGTCCAGGGCTGGGAAACCTGAGGCTTGGAGGCCACATGTGGGCTTCTAGGTCCTCAAGGATGGCCTTTTAACCAAATCCAAGTTTTACAGAATGAATCCTTTTATGAAGGGGATTTGTTCTGTGAAGTTTGGATTCAGTTGAAGGGCTGCACTTGAGGACCTAGAAGCTCACATGTGGCCTCAAGGCTGCAGGTTACCCACCTCTGTCCTCAGGCTTGGAATATAGGAGTAAGCTGAGATTTCTCACTTTCATTGCCCATAGCTAATGTGTTGCCAAGGACCTGTCTATTTCATCTTTGCCATATCTCCCAAATACACCCCCTTCTCTTCTCTGACACTGGCACCATTCTAGTGTAGGCCCTTATCACCTCACACCTGATGCTTGCAAGAATCTACTAGGTAGTCTCCCTGGCTTCAGTCTCATCCCATTCCAATCTATTCTCTATTCAGCCACTAAAGCAATTTTCCTAAAACTTGGGTCCAATCATCTTACATCCTTCCACTCAATAAACCCCAGTGACTTTCTATTGCCTCTAGGAACAAATACAAAATTCTCTGTTTGTCATTCAAAGCCTTTTATAACATAGCCTCCTTCTACCTTTCCCATCTCCTTATACCTTTTCCCTTGGGACACTAGCCTCCTGGATGTTCCATGAACAATGCACTACATCTCTCAGTGTCTCAGCTCCAGGGATTTTCCCTGCCTATTTCTCCTGCCTGGAATGCTCTCCTCCTCTGCTCTGACCACTCACCCCCCCCCCCAGCTTCCTTTAAGTCCCAACTAAAATCCCACCCTACACAGGAAGCCTTCCCTAACCCCTCTTAATTCCCTCTTTTAATTATTTCCTAGTCAGCCCATATATAGTGAATTTTGTATATATTTGTTTGCACGTTGTCTTCCCCCATTAGATTGAAAGCTTCTTGAGGGCAGGAGCTGTCTTTTACTTCTTTTTGTTCCCCGTGGAACATAGTGGGCACTTAACATATGTTTATCGCTTACTTAATTGATTGTCAAAATTCTGATTTTCACTTTGGGGAAGGAAAGGCTAGAAATGTTTCAAAGCTCCCCCACCAGTGTCATTGGGAGCAGGTGGATGGCAAAAATGATGGTTGGCACACTGTGGGCATTGTCAGGATAGCATGGCACCATGGGAAGGAATGCTGGCTTAGGAGTCATGGGATAGGGTTGGAAGAGACATCAGAGCTCTTTTATTCCAAGCTCTTCATCTTATGATGAGGAAACTGAGACCCAGGGATATTGTGGGACTTGCTCCCAGGCAATAATTATCTTGATTCAAATTGTGGTCCTGCCACCCATTACCTGTGTGAATTTGGGCTGGCCTCTCTGGGTCCCCATTCATGCATGGGATTATGCACTTAGAGCTGGAAGGAACTTGAGAGGTCATCTAGTCTAAATCCTTCTTTTTACAGCTGAGAAACAGGCCCAGAGAGATTAAGTGAATAACTTGTCCAGGATCAAGAAGTTAATAATTGTCTGTGGGGGTATTTGAACTCAGGTCCAGCACTCTATCCATTATGCCTTCCTGCTTCAATATTTCCCTCCTCTATAAAATTATTGGATTATACTAGATGGTCCTTGAGGTTTTGACCAGCTCTAAGTCTATGGTCCATGACCTTATGGGTCCAGATCCCAGCTCTGCCACCTACCACCTTTTGACCTTGGGCCAATTACTTCCCTTCCCTGGCCCATGGTGTCCTCATCCATAAAATGAAGGGCTTGGAATAGCAAATCATCAAAGTTCCTTGTAACTCAAATTGCTAAGTTCCTGGTGATCACATCTACTGCATGTTGAAAGCAGAGTTTGGGAAACTGACATCCTCTTCACCCTCTTGTTAGGACATTGTCATCCGAAGTCCCTGATATGGCATGGGTATTGTTATTGTAACCATCATCTGGGAAATGGCTTGACAGAGAGTATTGATGAGAAAAACAGAAGGCTCTTCTTCCCCTTCATGCCCCCCAGCTAAGTTGAGAGTCAGAACAAAGCTAGTTCTCTTCCAGCCACCAACCAACACAGTCCATGCATCTTTGACTTGGCCAAAGTTCACACTAGACATCAATTGTTGGAGCTCATGACACCCCATCCAGCAGTAAGGGGGCTGGCCAATGAAGGCTTTATATTGTTCTCTTTTCCAAAGCAAGCAAAGAAAAGTAGAGGCAGGAACTGGGACTTAGACTTACAGGATCATGGAGTTGAAAGGAACCTCAGAGGTCACAGGATCATAGAATAACAAATTTGGAAGTAAAAGAGTGTTTAGAGTTTAGAGACAAGGAAAATGAGGTGCAATGATTTGCCATAAGCACAGAGCTAATAAGTACCTGAGGCGGGATTCACACTCGGGTCTTTCAAACTTCAGGTCCAATACTCTAGCCACCACAATAGGTCATCCAGTGTGGAACCATACCCAGAATGGGAAGCCCTTTCATAGCATGAGAGGCACCATGGCACAGTGGACAGAGAACTGGCCTCAAAGCCAGGAAGACCCAAAGTCAAGTCCTGTCTCTGACGCTCACTGACTGTGTGACACTGAGCAACTCATTTAACCTCTGGGTGCATGAGGCAACTCTCTACAACTTTAAGTTGTAGAGAAGGTGCTCACTTACATTGGCAGAGGGAGTTTCCTCACCTGGGAGTTCCCTATACTAAGGAAATCACAGGTCCATTCCCTCTGTCTCTATGTTTCTCTGTCTCTATCTTTGTCTCTGTCTCTCTCTCTGAATATATCTATATCTATATACATACACACACATACACATATATGTGTATGCATGTATGTATGTATAAATTCGGGAGGAGAGAAATGTTGCCTCCATTGATCATTTTAAGCTTGAAACAGGAGTGATTTCACTTTTGTCTCCACATCCCCAATGCCTGGCAAATAGGTAATTAAGAGATGATTGCTGATTGACTGAAAGATTGATTAATAGTAGAGAGCTGGTTTTGAAGTCAGGAAGACCCATATTTGCATAAAGGACAAAAAGGGGGGAGGGGAGGGCTTCATATTTGCTCAAATGAATGCCATGAATGAACACCAAGTCATAGATTCTCTCATTCATGACTGATGTCCTGCTTTGATGCCTCACCATAATGGAAAGGTGACCCTGGCTTCTCCAGGTTTTTGGCATACAATGCTAAGCTATAAAGCCTCTGAGTCCAAGCCCAGGGACAGCTATGGCCTCCCATCAGAGAACCAACCTTATTTAGTTCAATCAGACTCAGCATCAAAAAGTTGCCACCAAAGGGGGAATTCTTTTGGCCACCACTATTTACAAAAACCACCTCCTGAACGTGGAAGGTGTAGCATTGACAAGGCTTGGTGGACCTCAGGTTAAGAACAACTGATGGAGTAAAAAAAAAATCAACCAGAAGAGATATAAGGGGAGGGGAGAGCTATGGAAGAGTGGAGTGGGAATCAGCCTCAATGAATGATGGATGAATGGATGAAGGGGACAGAAGGATGAGATCAGTGAGCATCAAGCAGTCGACGGTGGTCATTTTTTTCTTTAGGGTTTGGGGTTCTTCAACTGTAATTTCATCCATCTGGGGGAAACCCCCAGTGAAGAAACCCCACACACCAATGCAGATCAGCAGCCTACCTGTAGCTTAGAGTAAGAAAAAGTTACCTGAGGCAGTGAAGAGAGAAGTGGCTTGTCAAGGGTCACAATGCCAGTGCCTGCCAGAGGTGAAGTAGAAACCCAGGGTTTTTGAATCAAAAAAGAGAGCTTTAAAACAATCAAAATAAGGAATTCTTAATGAATTGAGAATCCTATCCATGTAATCAAGCCTCTATTCATTATATTAATAACAACTATAAAATGGGGGTGATAATAGCCCTGGAGTTGTGAGGATTAAATGAGATGATACATACAGGTACTTAATAAATGCCTGTTTCTTTCCTTTCTTCCTAATAGCTTACGTTTCTATAGAACTTTTTGTTTCACAAACATCTTTTCTCACAAGAATCTCATGATATATGAAGGTCCTACAAGCATCATTGTCTCCATTTTTTCAGGTAATGAAACTGAAGCTTCTAGAGGTAATGTTCCCATTGTCACAAAATTAAGTGGAAAGCTGTAATGATAATGGGAATTTGAAGATCTTCCCTGCTCCTTAATAAGCCGAATGTAATCACATGGTGTCTGTGGTGGGAAGAGTTTGCTGAACTGATGGAACAAAGCCCAGAGGAAGCTAAGAGTCAGGACAGTTAAAATGGAGAGAGGAGAGAGGATGCAGGCAAGGACACAGCTGGGCTTGTGAGTGTTTGTGGGAAGGCTTTGGGATAGTGTTGCTCTCTGCAGTGTTATTGTGTATAGATTTCTTTGTTGCTATGATGGATTAGGTTTTCTGGTGTTGGGATTTGGCTTTCTGGTGTCTGAATAAATGTTTTGCTTCTGGCTTCTATATGGAGAGTCTGTTATATTTTGTGATTCAGAATTACACAGACATATGAACCATCAGTGCTGTGAATATTGCCTTGGCTACAAAAACCTGGAATTCAAACTCCAATCTCCTGGACCCAAATCCTATGTTCTATCCTCTTGACTAGGAAAGGTAGTAGAACCAATGGCATTGCTTCTAGGCCAGTGAATAGGCACCTCTGGCACCTGACAAACACTAGAGTGGGTGATAAAAAAGTCATAGTCCCAGGTTCAATTCCCTTATGATTCAGTTTTATTCCTACTGACTGTAGCCCTGGTGGCATCCTCCTGGAAACAAAGGTGAGGGAGCCAAAAAGTAAGGTTGCCTCAAGGAAGCCAGGGGAGCATGTTAGAAATTCAGTACAACCAACACTCAATTTTGCTATCACTCAGGAAACAACCTGGCTGTGGACTGATCTATACCAATCAGGCAAAGTGGAGACTTTGAAACAATAACATCGATAATTTTTAAAACTCTGATTTTGCCTCAACTCTCCAGATATTTGGAGCTTTAAAAAAATTCAGTAATCCTATAATTGGAAGAGACCTCAGAAGAAAATTAGTTTAGCACAATAATCTCCAATATTCCTGATGATGATGGTGATGATGATGATGACGGTGGTGGTGGTGATGGTAACAATAACATTTATATAGCACTTTAAGGCTTGCAGAACACTTTACATATATCATTCTATTTGATCCTCACCACAATCCTGTGAGGTAGAGACTATTATTATCTCTATTTGCAGATAAGGAAACTGAGCTAAGTGACTTGTCCAGGGTCATACAGCTAACAAGTGTTTGTGGCATGATTTGAAGGGGAAGGAAAGGAAATGAGCGTGTATATAGCACCTACTATGTGCTAGGCACTGGGCTAAGCGCTTTAGAACTATGGAGTCTGAATGCAGAGCAAAGCAGATCCTTTTCCTTTTTTGTTTTATGTTTTTCTTTTTCTTGGTTCCTCCCATTCATTCTAATTCTTCTCTACAACATGACCAATGTCAAAACGTTTAATAGGAATGTATATATAAAGCCTTTATCAGATTGCATGCCGTCTTGGGGAGGGAGAGAAAATGTAAAACTTTTGGAGGTGAATGTTGAGAACTAAAAATAAATAAATTAACTTTAAAAAAAATAAAGAGCACCAAGGAATTTCAAAAAAAGAAATACTATCTCATTTCATCCTCACAATAGACCTTCAAGGTAAATACTATTAGCCCCATTTTACAGGTGGGGAAACTAAGGCAAAGAGAGGTTAAGTGACTTGTCCAGCATCACGTGGCTGGTAAGTGTCCAGCACTCTCTCAACTTCATCATCGAGCTGTCTCTGCCCTCACTCAGCCTCTGTTTGAAGGCTTCCCTTGTAGGGGAAGTCACTAGCTCCAGAGTCTGCCCTTAGACTGCTATTAGATGGTTGGAGAGCTCTAATCATTAGAGAGCTATTCCTTATATTAAAACTTCTTTCTGCCTTCTTCCAACATCTTCGAATTGCTTCTGATTCTGTCCCCTGGGGCCAAGAACAAGTGTAATCCCTTTCAGAGCTTTCAGTCTCCACTAGGGTAGAAGAGAATGTTGCTCACCTTCTTTCCAAAGAGGACCAATGACATCACCGGTGATGTCTTGAGTCACCCATGAATTGTACTGAAGTGAGATAGAGCCACGCAAAGTTGTCAGCCTCATTCTTCCAGAATCATCAGAGGCAACACGAAAGTAGGGATGACTGATGATGGTCCAGCATGCATTGGATGACCTGGGCGCCTTCATATCTGACCAAGCTCTAAGCACTCCACAGCACCTAATTCAGCTGCTTTCCTGGCAAACTGTTTCCATCTGCCCATTCTACCGGGTTTGACAGTAACTTACAGATAGGTTTGAGGGTCTGTCAGTTACCCTCAAGCTGGTTTAGCCCATCTGGCAAGATGATTTAAACGGCTATAGCCGCTGCATATGCCACAGCTTCTTGGAGCCACAGGGAAGAGTTGGGTAAATCAGATGGACACCAGAGGTTGATGAGCAGCCCTGAAGAGAGCTTGGACAGCTCTCACACTAGAGGTGTTAGTCCTCCTGAACACCCCATATACCCCAGGAGACACAAGACACTGTCTGACTTCATTAGTATTGCCAAAATGTTTTTTTTTTCTTGTTTTAATTCCTTATTACAAGGGATGACTGGCTGAGGAGGGGAGAAGAGAGGGATATGTTCAGAAATGAAAGTAAAGGGTGGCTAGGTGGCACAGTGAATAGAGCACCAGCCCTGGAGTTAGGAGGACCTGAGTTCAAATATGACCTCAAACATTTAACACTTACTAGCCATGTGACCTTGGGCAAGTCACTTAACCCCAATTGCCCTGCCCTCCAAAAAGCAAAAAAAAAAAAGGGGGGGGGGTACAGCAATTCAGTGATAGAAGCAGGAATAGGATCCAGGTTTCCTGACTAAAGAGGTTCAATGCTCTTTCCACTACCCCCAACCATCAGGTCAATTTCAGTCATTCACCAGGAAGCACCTTCTTCCTGTTGGCTGCAACTTTAACCCATATCCTTCACAGCTCAGAGACAGAGATTTCATTAGTGACTTCCTCCAAACATGCCTCCAAAGGGCTCCTTTTATGGCATATTATGATCAATTTTCCCTTCTCCCAAACAGTTTCGTACTGGATCTTGAGTAAGAGAATGCAGAACTCAAAACACCCTTTGTGTCTTCTGGAATAAACTTCTCAAGAAGTTTCTCTTGTTTTTCCTTTTCCCCACAGCCAACCTCTCTGTCTCCTTTGTCAGATCCACTCCCCTTCTCATAATTTTGCACTAATTTCAGAGCCATGGTTCTTAACCTTTGTCATGTCATGGACCTCACTGGCAGTATGTAAGGGGAAGCCTGTGGACTCCTTCTCAGGATGATATATTATGTAATTAAAGGCAATGCTAAGTATCTGAAAATAACATGGCATTTTTTCCTATCCAAGTTTATGCCCCCTCCTAAAATCTATTCCCAGGCTCCTGGCCAGCAAGTTGGGAAATCCCATTTTAGAGAAAATAAGTAATATTACTATCTATTGAGTAAGACAGTAAGTCTAACAAGATTCATTATTTTTCATCTCTATAGATTGCTCTTAGTAAATTTGTTATTAAGAAGGGAAGGCACTGCCCATAGGGTTGCCTCTCACTAAAGTTCCTCAAGAAAGGGCTGGGAAAACATTTGTCCAGTTTCTTGTCTAGACGAGCTACAATAAATGGTCTCCTCTGCAGTCCCTTCCAACTTTGTCATTCCGTTCCATGATTCCAGAAGTATAAGGTTCAAGATTGTGGCATTAGAGCTGGAAGACCTAGGGGTCTCATACAATTCCTTCATTTTACAGATGAGGAAACTGAGGCCCAAAGGTAGATGACCTTGCAGTTTATACAGCTTTTACTGGATTCCAAATTCTCCCTTCTTTCCACTATACTAAAGAGAGTAGAAGAATGTATTAAAATGTTTGGTGAACCTCAAAATATGATATAAATGCCAGGTAGTGCTATTATCACACCATACATTGAATAACACATGAAACATGACTTTGGGGCTTCATGGGATGTTATTGGACATGTAAGTACAAAGAATATTGGTTCTGGAGTCAGAGGACCTGGGTTCAAATCGTGCCTCTGTTTACTGTACATCTGTTTTTGGTCAACACATTCAATCTCTCTGTCTCCCCCCACCTAAAATGAGGGGGTTCCAATAGATGGCCCCTGAGGGCCCATCTCACTCAGAAGGCTATGATCCTAGAAGATTTGTTCTGCTTGGACCCAAAGGGCACAATGTGGAAAAAGGGGTAGAAGTTTAGGCTGTATGTTTGGAAAAACTACCTAACCATTAGTGGTAAGCAGAATAGGCTGACTGGACGACCACTTGGCAGTGATATTGTTTCAGTTTAGGGGATCACAATACAGGTGCTTGACCTCTGGAGTCCCAACTCAGAGTTCAGATGCTCTGTTTCTAGACCACTTTTTCCCAAACTATGTTCCATGGAATCTTGGCATTCCAAGTGATATAAAAGGCTCAGTTAGTGATCTTTTCCCCTCGAAATAATTTTTTAAAATTTAGTACACATCAAAAATACTTAGCAAATATGGACATTTTTTCAGTATAATATAGACAAATCTTATATTTCCTACGCACATCCACTTTATTGTAAGGGTATTCCATACCCCAGGTCTTCCAAACTAGTATTTATGGCTTCTTCCCCTCTATAATTTCAAGCCCCAAAGTACTTGGTGGCCAGATTATCTTGGGAAGCCCTGATATAGACCAATTCCCCTTGGGATGAGTGGTTTTCTTTAATCTTTCTCAATAATCTATAACGGAGCCTCTGGCAATCTGATAAGCCTGGTTCGCTGGTATGGTCCAGAGCCCATTGTGGTGTATTTGTAGTTTTCCAAAAAGCTTATATGATTGTGCTGCCTCTAATAATATATAATTAGAATTGAAAATCCTTATTCCATAATGATACCCTTAAGCTTTAATGTAGCATAAATTGAAGTTGCCTCTCTAAAGATTTGTAAGTATACTAATAAAAAACATATTTAGCTTAAATCTGTTTTAAAATTTATTATTTTTTTCAAATCCATAATGGCACACATTCATGTCAGTATTCCTCTTTTGACACCAATTTCACCTTGGCAATTCTAATTCTATAACTGTCAGATTCTGCCTTTAGGATCCAAACTCCTAACAAATTCAGAGCTTAGGGTCATAGAATTTTGGAGCCATAAGGGACCTGAAAGGACATTTGTCCCCATACCTTCTAATTTTACAGATGAGGAAGAAAAGGTCCAGAGCAATTAGGTGATTTGCCCACGATGGCAAAGGTGGAAAGTAGCTGTATGCAATTCGAACCTAGGTCTTTGGATTCCTCATCTCAAGCTCTTCCTGCTTCCCTCAGAGTGGCCTTTTGCGAAAGGATTCTTGTACATCCTGGGTGTCTTCAAAGAAGGCAGTTTTCCTTATCCCATGATTCCAGAAAAGGGGGTTGAGGCTACAACTGACTGGGAATTCCCAAATTCCCAGCACAGAATGACTGCTTTGAGGCTTCGTGGACATTCACCTGGTGTGACCTGCTCTGAATCATGTAGAGCATCAAGCCATGTCTATGTATTAGCATTGTATCTGATGGAATAAGAAGGGAAGGGGAGAAACGAGAAGGAAAGGGAGGGGAGAGTGAAGAGAAGGGGGAGGAGAGAGGGAAGGAGGGTAAAGGGAGGAAGAGAGGGGGACAGAGGGAGAAGGGAGGGAAGGATGGAGAAAAGGACAGAAGAGAGGGAGGGAGTGAGGGGAAAAGGAATGGAAGGAAGGAAGGAAGGAAGGAAGGAAGGAAGGAAGGAAGGAAGGAATGCTGGAGAGGGAATTCCTGTTCAAGCATGACATTGACTGGATAACCTCTGAATTCTGCTACAGTTCTGGAATCCTGTGATTCTATAAAATTCAGACAAGCCCAGTCCATCTGAACAGTTCAACAAAACCAATGCTTTGTTGAGATGTTTAAGGTGTGGAGAAGCTGATTGCCCACATTTTTATTTCAATGTCTAGTTGTCATGGTGATGGATACTTGATCAAGGTGGGAAGGCAGGACAATGCTCAAAAACATCTGGGAAGCTGTTTTTGTGTAGTTTGCAAATGCACCAACAACATTTCTTTTACCTCCAATATTTTTACCATTAAAAAGTCACTGATTGTTGCCTGCCCCTTGGTCCCCAGTTATGTTAATTTTATTACTTTGAAGGCCCTTCCAGCTATGTAATTCTGACCCAGTCATTGTAAGATTCAATCTTATACCTCCTCTTTCTGATAAGGTCATGTCTGGGGATCACAGATTGAAGGGCTTCTGAATGACTGAAGGAAGGCAGGGTACAGGGCTGGTCAAATTAGAGACCTTGACCATGCCAGAAGCAGAATGATTCAGTCCAAGGAAAGGTCAAAGTGACTGCTCAGCATTGGCTCATGAACCCCTAGGTAACTCCCCAGAGGTCCTCCCACCTCAGGCTTTTGGTAAACCTGTCTTCTATAGGATGTGGAGTCAGATGTAATAATCAGTTTTCCAAGTTTAAAGAGCTGACTAAATATGGGGGAGGAGAGAGGGAACAGCTGCTCTGCCAGCTAGGGGCCTCCATCCCTAACCCCTTACCTCCTGGCCCCTTGATACAGGTGGCCAATGGCTCAGCAGAGGAAGTACTGGTATTCTCTCTTCCCCAACCTTCTCTTCAATTTCCCCCAATCCTCACCACTGCAAAAGGGACCCCAGAATCTCCATAGCACTGTGACCTTTAGGTTCACTACCCCTTCCCTAATAACAGCAGGCCAGATCTCTCTAGGATCCCTACCCACTGTTAAGGAGCAGGGAGCCACCAAATGCATTTCTTCTGGTCACATGGACAACCTCCCTCACACTTTAAATCAGCCTTGCCCCATATCTTGGGATTACCTGGGACTTAAGCATCTACGCTGCCGATGTGCCCTCCAGATCCCTGGGCACTGCCACTTCCCTTCCAGATGCACCCTAAAGATACTTGGGTCTTGCCATCTGCACCTCCCCTGAACCCTTCAGACTTCTAAGCCTTTCCTTCCCCCCTGAAGCTGCCCCTCCTTTTGTGTTATCTCTCCCATTACAATGTGAGCTTCTTGAGAGTAAAAATTGGCTTTTTTTTCTGTTTGTATCTTCAATGCTTAGCACAGTGCTTGGCACACGGCAAGTACTTTATACATTTTTAATTATTCAATTTTTAATAATTTCAATATTTTAAAACAATCCGCATTCATTCATTCCTCTGCAATGGCTTTCTCCAATGGTCTCAGCATGACTTAGAATTGACCCTGGGTTTTCCAAGGCTGTGTCAATAGTCCATAAGTCCTGCCATGTTCCACCTTGATGAGAAGGGCTTTCACATGGTCCCAGCACCAGACTACTGGCTTCTTTCCAAGGAACTGCTTGGTTAAACTCAGAAAGGCTCATCACCAATGGTCTAGTCACATGAAGGTGAATTATTTGGTCATCAAGACCCAAGGAATAAAGAAAAATACAAAATGGAGCTCAGTCTCATGCAAAGGCCCCATTCTGCTTCTTCAGTGTCAGAGGCAGAGAAACGGAGAAGGGTGCCCTACGATTTGTGTAGTTTTTAGATCCTCTAAAAACTTGAATTCAGCTGTTACTCCTTCTAACTTAGCTATTAGATCATTCTATACCTGACATCCTTGTCCACTGAACACATGGAAATCTCACTAAAGGAACTGAAACATATCAATCTTGACATTCTTGCTTTGAATGCAAGAGTGAACGACAGCTGCTGGACAGGGACCTGAACTAGGGGCAAGGTTCTCAGTTCCTAGTGGAAATCTCAACTTAGACACTGTCTAGGTGCTCCTGGGCAAGTCACATCATCTCTTTATGCCTCAGTTTCCTCACTTGTAAAATAAGAGGGTTGGACCTGATGATCTCTGAGGTCACTTTCAGTTCTAAATCTAGGATCCTGTGACCACTGTCTTTTCAATTCTCCCAAGAGACTCTCTATGGCTCTACATGATAGATGGGTTTTTGTTTCAGAGAGAAGTTCAAGGTCATAAAAAGCATTTCAGTTTCCTAAAGGCAGTCCGGCCCCCCTCCTCCTCTTCAGTTCTGACTTCAGTTTATTGCTCACCCAAATCATACATATGCATGTGTAGCCACACGCCTATTCATATATACACATACATATGTGTATATATACATATGAACACATGTACCTACACATGTGTGTGTACTGTTAGATCAGCTCTAGATAACACCCATCTAACTGTAGTCTGGACAATAACCATCCTTCATCCACTTGGTTTTTCTTGTATGGATAGTCAGACTCAAATTTTTTTGAGTGATTATTAGTTGCCTTTCCCCTGTTGAGGGGCTTGATGCAGTCCTCCCATCATTCACAAGAGGAGGGTCTGGAGGATTTCACCAGCTATACATGAAATCCCCCTTCTGTTTATTTGGATCATCTGGACATCCCCTATAACTGGATATCCGTCTAACAGCAGTAAGAGCCTTCAGTGAGCAGCTAGGAGACACAATAGATAAAGCACCAGGCCTGTACTTAGGAAGACTTGAGTTCAAATCTGATCTCAGGTGCTTACTAGCTGTGGGGCCCTATTTAACCTCTATTTGTCTCAGTTTTTTCATCTGTAAAATGGAGATAATAACACCTATTTCCCAGGGCTGTTGTCAGGATGAAATGAGATAATTGCAAGGCATTTAGCACAGTGCCTGGTACATGGTAAGAACTCTATAAATGTTAATTATTATCTTTAGCACCTACCTCCTTATTTTATGCCTCCCTTGATAATAATAATCAGAGGATGGTCAAAATGTTCTCTGTTATTACATCTTTCAAGAAATCCTGTTTAAAAGAACGTCATAGGATCAGAGATTTTGATCTGAAAGGTCCCTAAAGGGAATCGAATCCAACACCTTTATTTTACAGATGAGAAACTGGAGACCCAGAGAGGCAAAGTTGATCTGGCCAAGTTCATTCAGCTATTAAGTGACAGAGACAAAATGTAAAGTCAGGTGTTCTGATGCCAGAGCCAGCATATGTTCACTCCAGCATTCTGCCTCCCAAGTAACTATTATACAGATCACATCAGTACAGTAGGGAGGCACAGAGACGTACACAATGTACACACACATATAAACACACACATGTACATGTATGCACGTGCACACACATACACTACACACACACAAGAATTTTCAATGTAATCATCACGGGACAGGCCAACCACACGTTTGTGGTATAGCAGAAACAACATTTGCTAGCTAAAAAAGGTCTGCTTCTGATGAGCTCCTGGCAGATGATACTCAAAATATCATCTGCCATCTTGGCTTCCAAGCTCATGGCTTGTGTGAAATTTCTCTTTCAGTGGTTGCCAGGGATTTCTTAACTGCTAAATATAATGGTCTGTTTTAATCCCTTACCCTTTTTGACCTCTTTGTAACTTTTGACACACCATGTGCCCAGTAGAATGTAAGCTTCTTGAGGGCAGGAGCCATTTTTATCTTTATTCCCTGGTGCCTGGGACAATGTGAGGACCACAGTGGGTCCTTAACAACCAGTTGTTGAATTAAATGTAATTGAATTCCATCACATCACTCTCATGATTCTTCTGTTACATGTCCATCCACTTCTCAATCTCCTTTGCTTGATCTCTCAACACCTAGCAATGGGTTTATCCCAAGGTTCAGTCCTGGATTCTCTTCTTTCTCTACATTGCCTCCCTTGGTGATCTCATCTCTAAGTAGGTAACGCCCAGATGTAGAAATATAATTCTGATTTCTTGCCTGAACTCCAATCCCACATCACCAAGATCTTGCCAATCATTGCCAGCATCTCAAACTCGACATGTACAATATGGGACTCACTACCCTCTGCTCTAAACCTCTCCCTCCTGCAAGTTTCCCAATTTCTGTCAAGGACACCACTATCTTTCCAGACCCAGAGGTGCATTAACTCAGAGTGAATTTTGAGTCTCCCTTCTCCCCCATACCCCATAACCAATAAATCTTACTGATCCCATCTCCAAAACTTTATATACATATATATACATGCATATTCCTTTTTCTCACACACTCCCACAATCACTTCTCCAAATTCAAACATCCATCACCGCTTGTGCCAACTATTGTACTAGCCTTATTTCATCTTCCTGCTCCAATCTCTCCCACATTCAGGTACTCCACATAGTTGCTCAGATCATCTTCTTTAGGCCCAAACACAACTGTGTCACTACCCTGCTCAAAAACTACATTGGCTCCCTATTGCCCCTGGGGTGAAATGCAAAATCCTCAGTGCATTATATACAGCCTTCCACAATCAGGCTCCAATCTTGGAGTGAAAGAAGGCAGTGCTTGGAATCAGAAGAGCCTAGGTGAGAGTCCAACCTAAACCACTAGCTATGTGACCTTGGGCAAATCACTGTGTTTCTCTGAACTTCCATTTCTTCATCTAAAGAGGAAGATTCATTTAAAATGAATGTGGGGGGCGGAGCCAAGATGGTGGCATAGCAGCAGCAATATATCACAGCTCTCATATAGCCACCCCAAAATATCCATGGTATAGGGCTCTGGACCAATCCTAGAACTTCAAAACGCACACAAAGATACTTCCCAGTAAAGTCAGCTCAGCTACGAGGAACCATATCAGCACTGCGAACCGAAGCCAGCCTGGCCTGAAGCCGGGGCTGTGATGGAGAGGGGATTGTGAAAGAGGGAGATAAGCGTCTGGCTGAAAGGTCTCCAGAGCGGAAAAGCAGAAGTCAGAGGTTTTGCACCCGCCTCCGCATTGCAGCTTCCCGCCCTCGGCCTGCAAAGAGCAGGGGGACTGAGCGATTGTTTTCAGGCCAGGGCTCTCGCGTTGAGCGGCCTAGATCCGGATCGTCGTCTTTGGCCTCGGTCCTGGAGTCTTCATTATCCAGTCAGCCGGAAGTCTATGGCAGCCGGGAGGACCCCAGCGATTTGGGACAGAGCTTTCCCTTCTGGAAGCAGAGCCCCACAGAGATTTAAAAAAAAAAATTCATGGTCTGAAGAACCATGAGTAAGAATAAGCAAAAGAAGCTAAGTAAGAATAGCTCCCCAAACCTAGACTCCTTCTTTCGGGAAAAGAAGGATCATGGGAGAGAGAGGGAGGAGGAGAGTGCAGCCAGAGCGCCCCCACCAGAGGCCTCCAATAAACATGAAGAATGCCTTAAAGCTAGGGATGAGCTGAAGGACTTTCAAAACCAAATAAGGGAAGTGGAAGAAAAATTT
>CM053585.1:13322218-13342794 GCA_028646515.1 Pseudochirops corinnae
GGGGCGGTGGGTGGGGGAAAGAGGGGGAGAAAATATGTAACTCAAAATCTTGTGGAAATGAATGATGCAAACTACAATAAAATTTTAAAAAAAAGAAAAAATAAAATAAAATGAATGTAATAACAGTTGTAGTCACCACCTCACAAGATTCTTGAGGGTCAAATGTGTAAATGAATATTTACAAAATGGATAAAAAAAAGTACTTTGCAAAGGGCAAAATGCCATATAAGTTTCAATTGTTATTCATAGTATTTGGGGGGGGCGGGAAATGAGATTTAGGATTTCATTGGTGCAGGGAATTTCTGGTGAGGAAACTCCTTCTACCAATGTAGGCTAACATCCTCTCTGAAGTTTAAAGTCTGAGAAAATTGTCTAGAGTGCTGAGAGATTAAGCAGCTTGCCCAGCCAGGGTCACCCAGCCAGTACGTGTCAGAAGTGTGTCTTCCTGGCTCCAGTGTCAGCTAACCTACCCACTACACCATACTGTCTCCATTATCATCATATTACTTCCTTTGACAAATTCTATGTTCCAGCTACACTTGACTACTCTTTGTTTCCCATACTCAGCATTCCATCTCACACCTCTCTGCTTTACACGGACCATCCTCTAAGTCTGGAATGCACTCTCTCCCAATCTCCATGGCTCTCAAAATTTTTGTCTTCCATCAAGGTTGAACTTAGGCACCACCTCTTCTTGGAAGCCTTCTCTCATCCCCAAGTGGCTAGTATTCTCCTCCCTCTCAAAAAACCTTGTATTTACTTATCCGGGCATATGCTGTATCCCCTGGTAAAATGTGAGCTCCCTGAGGGCAGTGACTTTGTCCATTTTAGGAAGTTATTACATCTTTATTTAATTAAACAAATTCAAAGGGTCCTCATAGTGTGTCATAGCCTGTCCTTGTTCTAAGCAGATGAATGAGGTAAAGATTTATGGAAATGCAACTTGGGGCTCTCCCTCGGGAGCTTGTGCTGTGCCAAGGAGATGGTAGTAAAGGTCACTTGTGCCCTAGGTTAGAAATGATCAAAGGATCTTTGCTTGTCCCTGTATAATCTACTAGACCTAGAGAAGGTTAGAGCTGGATGGGGCCTTGTTTCCTTCCCCATTAACCCACTTCTCTCCTCCATCTCTAGAATCTGGACATTTTTATGTGTTGTTCCCAATACCTAGAATTGGCTCTGTCCTTATCTCTGCCTCCTGACCTCCTTGGCTTCCTTCCAGTCCCAGATAAAATCCCACCTTCTGCAGGTTTCCTTATCCCTCCTAATTCTACTTTCGTCTTCAGATTGCTTATTTCTTATTCTTTCTGTAGAGAGGTTGTTTGTACATAGTTGTTTTCACACTACTTCCTCCCTTAGAGTGTGAGCTCCTTGAGGGCAGGGATTATCTTTTTTCCCTTTTTTGTATCCCAGTGCTTAGCACAGTGTCTTGTATACAGTAGGTGCTTCATAAATGTTTGCTAACTGCCAGAGATAGCAAATAGCAGTGCCAGGATTTGGACCATAGACCTAAAGCTGGAAGAGAACTAAGAGGGTATCTCATTAAACCTTCTCATTTTATCAGTGAGGAAACTGAGGCCCAGGGAATTTAAGTGACTTGTCCAAGGTCACACAAGTAATAAGCATCAGTGGTAGGATTTGAACCCAGGCCCTCTGACTCTAGAACCGGTGCTCTTCCCAGGACATCCAATTCTCCCCCCTGTTTTAGGGAGAGCTGGGGGAGGGTAATTCAAGGGTTTGGTAATTTCCCAAAGACAATATAGCCCAGGCTTTTTCTCTGATTTAGTTCTAATCCAATTCATTATCCATTTGCCACGTGTATCCAATACACAGATGTCTCTATCATTTGCCCACAGTAAGAAAACAAGTATTTATTAAGTTCCTACTGTATGCCAGGCACTGGACTGAGTACTTAACAAATACCTCATTAATCCTAATAACAACCCTGGTAAGGAAATGCTATTATGATCACTGTTTCACACTTAAAGAAACTGAGGCACACAGAGGTTCAGTGGCTTGTCCAAGGTCACAAAACAAGGAAGTGTCTGAGGTTGGATTTGAACTCAGGGCTTCCTTACTCCAGACCCAGTACTCTACGCACTTCGCCACCTAGTTCCCCCTGTTAAATACAGATAATAGGTATGGTTGTCTCAAAAATTTTGGTCATTGTTCAGTCATTTCAGTCATATCCAATTCTTCATGACCTCATTTGGGGTTTTCTTGGCAAAAATATTGGAGTGGTTTGTCATTTCCTTCTCCAGCCCATTTTACGGATGAGGAACTGAGGCAAACAAAATAAAGTGACTTACCCAGGATTGCACAGCTAGTAAGTATCTGAGGCAGATTTGAACCCAGAAAGTTGAATCTTTCTGATTCCAAGAGAAGCACCCCTATCTACTCTGCCACTGAGGTGCCCATATCAAAAATAGGCATGCTTTGTTCACATGTTCCCACATGGCAGATCACACAGATAGTATATGGCAGAAACTGACTTCAAACACAGATCTTAATATTCAAAGTCCAGTGTTCTTTCCAAGAAAAGCCCATCACTGAACTGTCCTCAAGGCCTCCAAGCTCGCACAGGAGCTATTGGATAAGTTTCTCATGTGAAAAGGCCCAGGGGATGAGAAAAAGGAGGTGGGCAGTGCAAGGATCTTAGAGTGATTTATAAAGACAAAATAGACTCTTTTTATAATTATTATTATTATTTTAATAAACTTGTGTCTGTCTGGCCCTTTCCAGCTAACAATATGCTTTCAATCCATTAACCCATCCCAACCTCAAGACAACCCTACAACAAAAAATGACCTCAGCCCTCAGACTGCATGGCAAGTGGACACCCAGGCTTCCGTCCGTCTTTTGTTTGCTGGAGACAGACAGAGATAAATTGTCAGTGTCTGGAAAGCATACATGGGACACAGAATGTATTACCTGCCAGATGAGGTTGGGCCTTGAAATGCATCAAATCTATCTCTGACAGTGTATTGTGTCCTAATGAGCCTGATTTCCCTTCACCTTCCCAGTGGAGTTGGGAGGGACTGGCTGTCTTCATTCAACAAGACCCTAATGACTGCCTTCCTCTTCTAGGGGAAATTGGCTTCCCACTCCATTTTTTTGGTAAAGGAAAGAACACTAGAGTTGGAACCAGAAGACTTGAGTTCAAAGCCCAAAATGTGTGTAATCTTGTGCAAATTAGCTACTTTGCTAAGCCTCAGTTTCCCCAACCATAAAATGAGGAGGTCGGATTAGATGGCTTCTAAATCCCCACCCAGCTCCAAATATTGGGAGCCAATGATCCGATCATTTTCACAAGTTCGATTTCAATTCATAAACATCATCTAGTGCTTACAATTAATAGATGAATAAAAAAATCTGTCAGTGAATAAGCATTTGCCCTGTGCTCAACACTGGCAATGCAAAGGCAAAATCATGCCCTTCTCAAGCATCATACAAGCCTCTTGTGGCAGGCGCCACAGTTAGAAAGGCAAAAGGAGAGCTTTTATTCTAAATAGTAAATCACTGGGGAAAAGAGCTCTCATCTATACAACACCTGCCATGTCACTGTGCTAACCATTATCTCACTTGGTCCTTTCAACAACTCTGGGAAGTAGGTCCTCTTATTATGTCCATTTTTCAGATGAAGAAACTAAGGCAAACAGAGGTTAAGTGTCTTATCTAGGGTCACACAATTAGTAAATGTATGAGGCAAAAATTGAACTCAGGTCTTCTTGACTCTAAACCCAATGTCTAACCATTGCACCACCAACTGCCTTATTACTATGAACCCATAAGCAAGTCATTTAACCTCTAAAGTTTCCACTTCACTCACTGCAAAATGAAGAGATTCTAAGCCCCTTTAAAATTTAAATTTATGAATATAGGAGACAGACAGACAGAGACACAGAGAGAGACAGAGAGAGAGAGGAGAGACAGAGAGACAGACAGAAAAAGACATAAAGAGAGGAGAGAAGAAGAAGAAGAAGAAGAAGAAGAAGAAGAAGAAGAAGAAGAAGGAGAAGAAGAAGAAGAAGAAGAAGAAGAAAGAGGAGGAGGAAGAAGAGGAGAGAGACAGAGACAGAGAGAGAACAAAGGGAATCAAGACAGGCTTTCTGCAGGAGGTGGCACCAAGCTGGGCTTTGAAGAAACCTAGGGTTTCTGAGGTGGATGTGAGGAAAGTGCACATTCCAGAAATGAGACACAGCCTGTGCAAAGTCACAGAGGTGGGAGATGGAATATCATGAAAACATGAGTTCTATGTCAGTCATCTGAGGACCAGCCTAGTTAAGCTGAAAAGGTTCATCAATACAAAATAGTCATTTTGGAGCAGGAAAACTTCAGGAAAAGGCAGGCCTGGGTAGGGCATCATAGTGGGGGATTCTGGGGAATATGGAGACATGGAACACATGGAGAAAGAGGGGAAAGGAGTACCCAAAAGTAGGGGGAAGCAGAAAGAGAGCTGTAGGGTACTAAAAATTTGTCAGCTCTCAAAATCCACCTAATAAGTCTGACAGTAGTTGCAATGTGAATGGGCAATGCTCCCATAAATAAATTCCCATATTATAACAACATAGATGTAGAGTCATTAGGGTCATAGAAGAGAGCTCAGAGACCATCTATTCCAACCTCCTTATATAAGCATGAGAAAACTAAGGCTTGGAAAAGTTAAAAAAAATTTCCCAAGGCCAGAGATCAGAGAAGCAGAGATCTGAATCTAAAGGGACCTTGGAGGTCCCCAGGCCTACCCTCCAATTTATATATGAAGGAACTGAGGCCCCGAGAGAGGAAAGGACTTGTCCAAGGTTACACATGTCATGTGACTGGTAGAGATGGGATTTTAATGCAGGCCCTCTGACTCCAAATCCTGAATCCTTTCTATTGAACTACATGAGGTCCCTAATTCTCCTGTATCCCTTGATTATCCTTTGGATTCACTTAGTATACTAAGTAACACACTGTTTGGGAGGGAACTAGAGCTTTTATGACCCCTATTTTTCCACTGATGAAGAGAATAGGAGGGAACTGAGTGGGGAGAAGAATCACAATGACTCAGGGGCTGATTGCACCCCTCCTGCAAGTATTCTGGCAGGAACATTTAGTGTGCATAGCATACAACACCATCAGAATGCACCACTAGTTCAGATCAATGGTGGTGCAATGAAAAAGCAAGCCTGGTATCCACTGAGCTCCTTTTTCCCTAAGTAGGGGACCAGGAAAACTGGATTCAGCACCGTGGTCAGGGGCTCCTGTCCCAGTAGCCCTGCAAGAGGAATGCATCCAGTCTTTTATCAGAATTATTCTGAACTTTCCCTTCCTAAGCAAAGATGGAGAAGTGAAGCTTGGGGGCCCAAGTCTTCTCCTAAATAGTACCCTTGTCACAATGCAAAATTCATTAAAAGGCCCTTTGAGGGATATAAGGTCTACCATTGAACAATCTCATTCAAATTAATTCAATAACTACTTTGCTAATATATATTAATCAATAATCTATCAGGCTAATTCTCTTTGAGACAAGTAAAATCAAAGCATGATGATGTCCTGTTGGACAAAGGAGAGACAAATTTTCCCACTTTGTAGTCTCCCCTTTAGCCACAGTAGTCCCTAAATCAGGGGCCAGCATTTCAGATCATAGAACATTGGGTCTTGAAGAGAACTCAGGAGACATCAAGTGCAATCACTTCATTTTGCAAATTTAAAAAAATATGCTGAGATATGTGAATGAGCTTTCCCAAAATGCAGTCTTATACTCTATCTCCAAAATCTTTTCCCTGCTTATTCCCAAGAAATTCTGCTATCATTAGAGTCCCATATTTTTAACCTACATTTTCCAAATGACCTCACCCCTTCTCAGTATTTCCTCTACATATGCCCATATTTAGAGACTCATTTATGTAAAGTAGATTCCCTTTATAAAGTTCCAACCCCCTGGAAGGCCATCTATTCACACCACAGCATGAATCACTTCCCTCACATGGCTTTCTAACTGATTACATGAAGCACAGGTTTTAACTAGGAATGGGGAAAGAGGGAAATTTTTTTTTTTAAGCATGGGACACACTGGAAGGGAGTGACTAGGTAGGGCACCAGAGTGAACATCTTCAGGTAGCATTATGATAGTTGGAAGGCACTGGGCACATAGTATTGGGGAAAAGAAGCATGTAGAGGTGGGAGAAGGAGGTAGTAGAAATTTCTCAAATTAATACTTTTCTACTTTAGCCATTTTGCTCAAGTTTACATGTTAAAAAACACATTTTCAAATGTTTAAAGTGCTGTCAATGGAAGAGGTCAGTGGAAAGAATGCAAGATTAAAATCAGATAACCTAGGTTAAAAGCCTCACTTACAGATGTATTTAACAGGCTTTGTGACCTTGGACCTTTGTGACCTTTTCACTCTCCAGGTTCCCACTTCCTTCTCTGTGAAACAGGGGCTAACTAAATGGTCATTATAGTTCTTTCCGATTTGAATTCTATGATCCTAAGGATAAGATTTCTTCTTCTTGGCTTCAGAGGGCAGAACTAGAACCACTGGGATAGACACTAGAGAGGGTCCAATGTGGAAACTGTACCTTCTGCATGTGTGTGCACACCAGCACAAAACACGTGCACCTTGTCATTTCTACAGTTAGATCATTTTAGTTGTGTTCAATTCTCCATGATCTCATTTGAGGTTTTCTTAGCAAAGATACTGGAATGGTTTGCCATTTCCTCCTCCAGATCATTTTACAAATGAAGAAACCCAAGCAAACTGGGTTAATTGACTTGCCCAGGGTCACACAACTAGTACAAGTATCTGAGGCTGAATTTTAACTCAGGAAAAGAAGTCTTTCTGATCCTAAGATCAGTGATGTATCCACTGCATCATCTAGCTGCCCCTACACACTTCATTTTATCAAGGAGAAAATTGAGTGTCTAAGAAAGAAAAGGGCTTGCCCAACGTCATAAAATTAATTTTTGGCAGAGTAGGGACTTGAACGCAGGTCTCTTAGCTCAGTCCACTCATTGCTTCCTAATTTAAGTGTGCAAATGCCCTAAAACATGAGATTTGATACATCCAGACCTTCTTACCTACTAGACTCAGGGCCCCTGTGGTATGAAAGTCTCTTTCCTCAGAGTGATAGAAAGATAAATGCACATACACTGTTGGTGGAGTGATGAATTGGTCTAACCACTCTGGAAAAAAATTTAGAATTATTCTAACAACAAAACTGTTATAATTATCTGTATTTTGGGCCCATACATCACAATGTCAGAGTTATACCTGAAGGAGACCAAAGATGGGAAGGTCTAGATGCACAAAAATATTCATAGTACCACTTTTATATAGTAACAAAGAGCTGGAAACAATGTAGATGCCCATCAGAGAATAGCTAAGGATATTTTAGTGCAGTAATATAATGTAATACTATGTATGCCGAAAGAAACAATGAAGAATTCAGAGATGTGCAGGAAGACTAACGTGAACTGATGCAGAGTGAAGTAAGCAGAACCAGAAAAAGTGTGCACAGACTACAATTTAAACAGAAAAAACAACAGCAATAAAGCTGCATGCTGCCTAATTATAGTGACCAAGCTTGGCCCCAGAGAAGTAATGAAATGTACTTGCCTCCTTTTATCAGAAGGGTGGAGGACTATGAGGATGGATAATTGCATGTACCTTCTGTTCCAATGGATGTGTTGGTTAGTGTTATAGGACTACTTTTTTCTCTTTTTTATTGTTGGTTACTAAGTAAGGATTGGGAGGATCAGTCAGTCGTTATTTCTATCATGTCTGACTCTTTGTGACCCCATTTGGGGTTTTCTTGGGGAAGGATATAGGAATGGTTTGTCATTTCCATCTCCAGCTCATTTTACAGATGAGAAATCTGGGGCAAACAGAGTTAAATGACTTGCCCAAGGTCACACAGCTAGTAAATATCTGAGGCTGTATTTTAACTCAGGTCTTCCTGACTCTAGGCCCAGCACTCTATCCACTATGCCACCTAGTCATAAATAAGTGTGATATAAAAATAAAATATATCAATAAAAAATAGACCCCAGGAAAGTCTCCTCTCCCATCCTCAGTGACTTGTTGAAGTCATACATTCAAACTACTGAAGAGAGAAGCTATATTTACAGTCACCATCATGCTGTACTTGGAGTAAAGAGACAAGGGTCCTATTCCTAGCTCTGCCACTTATGAGTAATGGCAGTTTGCATAAGTCACTTTCCCTTGGCCTCAGTCCATCTATAAAGTGAAGGGAGATGAATCAAGTTGTTTCTAAGGCCTTCTCCAATCTCATGATTATCCGATCATACACTGACACAAAATCAGGAACCAACCATCAAAATAGTGGGAGCTTTTTGCTTCTTGTCTCTGATATGGTCTGTACATAGTTGTTTTAATGTTGTTTCTACCTGAGGGCAGGCACAGTGTCTGCTTTTCTCTATATCCCTCATGCTTAATATAGTACCTGGTATACAGAAAGTCCTTAATAAATGCTTGTGTGTAGAAAAAGCTGTCAGTTCATGCAGGCAGATACATCAAATTCCTTTTTTGTCTCCTGCATAGAAACAAAGCACTGAATGAGCTGATCCATGGTTTCTCATAATTGCTCTTTGTCATGAATGCTCAAGTATTGTAGGAACAGTCTCTTACTGATATGGGAACAAGCCAGAGAATGCAGAGACCTGGGAAATTCAAGACAAGATCACACACACACACACACACACACACACACACACACACACCACACACACACACACACACCTCTAAACATCCAGGTAATTGATCTTGCTGGATCTGAGAATTGAAAAGGTCTCAGTCTATAATTGAGGTTTTTGTCTCAGATCTCTGCTCCCCTTTATGGAGCCAGAGTCCCAGAGATTTTTCCAGCATTGCCCATTTACACTCTAAGATCATCCCCAACTTCTCTGGAAGTCAAGTCATATTCATACCAGTGCTTCTGGTAATCAACACCATTGGCCTCTAAAGGGCTGCCAAAACATATGGGCTATTAGACATGTTTTAGACGTTTAAGCTTTACACATATGGACCCCCTTCTTCATCAGTGGTGATGTCTGAAGAAAACCATCATCTTTCTTTTTTTTTTTTGGCTATTCCTCACTCGAAAGCCTGAACTTGCATTCCTAGTGGTACAAGCCCCATTAAAGGGACTAACTCAAGTTGTGAGGTCTTATGTCAGTGAATTACTAGAAGACTGTGTGGCATTCAAAGTCTGCTCTCACTGTAAGAACCAGTAACTTTATTTCCTTGTTGCTTATAAACTGCAATCAGATACTGGTCATGGACCCATATGAAGTCAATAGTTGCCAACCTTAAAAAAGAGTGTAGTGTTGTGCATAGAGGGCTGGTTCAGATATCAGGAGGAAATGGGTTTGAAGCTCAATATACCTTTCACACTTACTAGCTGTGTGACCAGGGTAATTCACTTAGCCACTCTGAGTCTCAGTCTTCTCATCTGTAATATGGGGACAAGAATAATTATCCTCACTACAGGGTGCTGGAGAGAAAGAGTTACGTGATGTCAGTTTCTTGTTTATTTTTTGATCCAGACCTTTGATTTCACTTAGAGAACTCCCAGTGTGGAAATTCTCTCCAACGATCCTAATCAGTAACTCAACTGTTACAGTTGGTGAGTTGCTGAGGTAGTGAGAGGTTAGGTGATTTGTCCATGGTCTCGTTGATAATATATGTTGGAGACTAGACTTGAATCCAGGCCTTCTTAGCCTGGCCAACTGTCTATCTCACCAGGTTACCTCTCCACATATTACATCAAGAAGATGGATTCATCCTCCCACTGCATTTACCATCCAGAATTGTACTTGGCTTTTCATCACCAGCATCTAGCACAGTGCCCAACACGTTGTAAGTGCTTAATCAATTCTTATGGAATTCAGCTGAATCATGGTTCCCTACAGTGTTCAAGGCTGGACTGAGAACACTCTGAGGACAAGAACTTCCCCTCAAGCTTTATTCCCTACAAGTGCATCCCCTACACAATGCACAGCATGGGGCACACGGCTGAGGGACTCAACAGACACTAGTTAGGTGAACGACTTTCCACCCCATCAAAGGTGTACCCAATTTAAAAGACACTGACAGCTGGTGATGCTATTTGCCCACGTGCAATACCTGGGGAGGAGACAAGGGCAGCCTCCAGAAAGGTGAGCATCCTACAGAGGAGAGAACTTTAGGTGAGCCACTTGTGAAATTCATCATTGAGAATTAGCATTATCCACATTGGTCAGGTACAGTCTTGGCAAAGGAGCTATTGAATGGGGGTCTCCACAAGTCAGCCCTCTTCACTTCCCCCATCAAACCCAGAACATAGAGATTTCTGACTCATGGTCTTTACCCTACTGGAGAATACTCTTTGACAAAATAGTTTCTTAATCTCTGGACTCCTTTCTCACCCCCTCCCCAGCACTCCTCCCAACGGGGCTCTGGAACACGGTCCTGGGACAGCTTTCGGTGAGATATTCAGCAGAACTTTATTCACCACCTAGATTAACTAAAAGCTGCTCCATTTCCTTGGCTGAATCCACATTTTTCTTGGATCTTGAAAGGTTGCAAAAAGGAGTTGGGGGGGAGGCGGTCCTTGAAAGTCTCCCAGTCCAAAATATTGGCCATTGGGTAGCTGGCCATGGTCCTAGAGTGAGAGCAGCTAGAGGACTCTGGGTGGGGCAGATGGAGATATGGACAGATGGAAGGGGGTGGGGGTGGGGAGCCAGGCAGAGGGGTCAAGGCTCTGGGCTGCCTGGTGGGAGAATCTGATTGCTCGCCCGCCCTCCCTCTGAGCTGACATGGTAACCCAGAGGGAACCGCGTGGTGTGGAAGCAGCCAGATCTCCTATACCATGCTACTCCAGCTGCATTTTCAGGATCTGCATCCAAAAAAAAAAGGGTGGGGCATTCTGCTACAACCGCCATCCACAGCTATGGCTAGAAGTGGGATCGGATTGTAGTCATTCCAAAGGATGCTGATGCAGTTTCCATCTGCCAGTGTCCCCACTCCCACCTCCCTCCAGCCCTAGCATCTTTTTTTTTTTTAATTCCTTCCCTAAGGTGGGGCATCGCTGAGGACATACAGCATCTCTGGCGCACGACCTGTCCTCTCTTCTGCATACAGAGAAGCCGGGCTGCCCGTAGGTGTGTGTGGATGTGGGCGTGGGCGTGGGGAGGGGGAAGCCAGATTCCCGGAAGGGCAGCATAGGCCCCCTCCGACGGCTGCTGGGTGGGCGGCCTCTCCTCCAGTGGGACGGGTGATCTCTATGTACCCCCCCCCCGCCCCTCTCCGCAGCCCACCTCCCCTAAACCCACCTGGTCATTGAGGTTCTGCAGGGCTTCCTTGCCCGTGGCCCTCCGGATTTCCACCTTCCTCCCGGACGATTCAACAGATGGCTGGCGGCCGGGGCCGTGCCGAGAGTAAGGGCCGTCTGAGCCTAGGTGGGCTACGTCCCGCTGCTGGGCCACCACCTGACCCGAGCCCCGGCCCACCGACAGCGAGTCGAAGTCGATGGTCTTGTTCTCCGACGAGCCTTCCACCGGGCAGAACATGCCGCAGAATTTCTGCCGGGGTTTGGGACTGCCCGAGCCCAGGTTTTTAAAAAAGGCTGGGACCTCCTCATCCTCCCCCTGCTTCCCTGAAGAGCCTTTCCTTTCGGCCATGGCTCCGCCGCCGCCGGGAGCTCCGGGCACCGCTCGCTCGCTTTGCCTCGGCTAACTGTGTGTCTCTGCTCTAGCTTGGGCTCGCTGGGTGTGTGGCTCTCTCTCTCTCTCTCTCTCTTCCTCCCTGCCTCCCTCCTCTTCTTTTCTTCTCTCTCTCTCTCTCTCTCTCTCTCTCTCTCTCTCTCTCTCTCTCTCCCCTCCCTCCCTGCCTTTCGCTCTCTCCCTCCCCTCTTTTTCTCCCTTCTCTCTCCTTATCCCTCCCTCCCTTCCCTCCTTTCTTCTCTTTTCTCTCTCCTCTCTCTTTCCCTCCCTCCTCCTTCCCTCTGTCTCCCCTACAGGAAAATCCACTGGCTGGCAGCCGGCTGCTGCCTTTTCCAGAATGCAAGGTGTTACCGAAAGGAAGGATTCCCACTGCCCTGCCCCGACCCTTGCCTTCTCTACCCTATCTCCTTCCTTTCCTCTCCCACGCTCGGGGGAACTGAGCTGGCCTTAGAGTGGGGGGCGGGCAGTGAAGTTCTATCCAGAAGATTGGATTCTGCCGCTGCAATGGGGAGGGGGCAAAGGGGTGGAGGAAGAAGGAGGCTGTGACCGATTCCCAGCAGCCCGAGGAGGGAGAGAAAGAGAGGATGGGGCGAGGGGCGGATCTGGGCTGGTTGAGAGGTGGGGGCTATCCAGCGGCTGAAGACTGAGCATAGATCCGGAAGTGATGCGGCCAGTGGTCCATTGGCAAATGGATCAGATAGGGTCGTAGGCAACGAACCTTGGGAGGGAAAGGGGGAGGGGAAGGGGGAGGGGAGAAGCTCTTACAAGTGAGAGAAAAGACTAAGTATCGGAAAGAAGAGGGAGGAGCCCCGAAACTCGATTCTCAGCCCTCCTATCTAGCCTGCTGCCCCACCCAACTACCATCCCAGGGTCTCTTCAGCTGAGACTGGAGGACCCAGGCCCCAGTCTCTTCCCACCAAGGACACCTGTTAGCTTCCCACACGCTGCCCCAGCCCCCATTGTTCTGCTTCTAGAATCACTGACTCTCAGTACGGAACCTCCCTTAACCCGAAACCTGCAGATGAGGAGATTAAGGACCGAGTGAAAGGAAGAGACTTGTCCAAAATCACACGGTTTGACTGGGTCTGGATTTAAGCCCAGCATCACAGAATCACATGTTTGCACCTAACCCAAGGTGTCTCAGGCAAAGAGATGGATGGATTATAAGTGATGCCCCAAACCACGTATTTGGTACTCATCAAATTTGAGGACTCTGCTGTAAGCTTGGGGTACCTCCATTACGTTATCATTTATCTACCCTGTTACCACCTCAGGATTAGGGATAAACAATGCCAGCAGGCTGCTGCTAGAGCAAAGTATGCAGAAGGCACCAAGAGGGAAGAGGAACATTTTTTCATTCCAGAAAATCCTATTCCATGTGCTCGGTAAGTACTTACTTCATTAACAATCTTACCAGTCACCTCCTGTGCCCAAGGCTTTCTCTTCCTTATCTCTTGTCTCTCAGAATCTTTCGCTTCATCAAGGTTGGGTTTAGGCATTGGCTCCCCAGTGCCTTATGAATGCCCTAACTTGGCATTTCTCTCCTCAGCTTAGTTTATATTAACTCCCTTGTGGGTATGTTGAGTCTCTTGAGAGCAAGAACTGTTTTGTCTTTGACTCCCCAGTGCCTATAAGAGTGCTTTGTGCATAATATGTATTTAATGTGAATTGAGGCAAATTGAATCCAGCCATATTTTTCAACAAAGGCTTGAAGTCTCCAGGGGACAGGACACGGAGTGTATACTATTCTCAAACTCTGCTAGGGGGTACAACTGCAAACTTTATCTCTAGGGCACCCTTTATACAAATTCCACCCACACCCATCACCCCTCATAAAGCTTGCTGTGATGGAAAGGTGTAGGAGGGAGGGCAGAGGACCTGCAGTCTAGACTGGTGGCCTAATGAAGATGGGGGGGAGCAGTTCTGAGATTTTCATTGAATCTTTGCCTTGTCCCATTATAATTCATTTTTAAAAGAAGTGTAAGCCATCTTTAAGGCATGTTTTGACCATGGTGATACCCTTCCTCTTGTTCTTAGACCTGCTACCCACAGCTTCTCCCAGCATAGCATGTGAAATTAGTGTTGGATTTGGCATCATGAAGGCCTGAGCTCCAATTCTGCCCCAAAAACTTACTAGTTGTGTGACCCTAAGCAAGTCTCTGGGCCTTAGTTCCCTCATTTGTAAAATGGAAGGATTTGGATTCAATGCCCCCCCCCCCAAGGCCCCTTTTAGCTCTAAATCTGATCTTCAGCACAATCCCAGCTCTAGAGTGGAGCAAATCCTTTCATTTCAATAGTGCCTCGGTTTCCCTTCAATAAATGAGAATGGTAAAGTAAATGACCTCTAAGATCCCTTCTGACTCTAAATATTTTCTTATGACCCATGATCTCTGCCTCCTGATGGGGGTGGGATGAGAATGTTCCTGGTCTTTGGGTGTGAGAGATGCTAGGAAGGGAGGGAAAGGAAAGCAAGGTACAAAGGGAGAGAAACAAGAGTTGGAAAGAGTGAAGGAAGTTATCATTATAGGACTGAAACTGAAAGTCTTAGGGAGGAGCCCGAGAAGAGTATCACAGTGAGGCAGGGCTCCTTCATGGGCTCCCTCTCTACACCTTGTAGTGTTCAGAGCTAAAGGCTAATTGAGCAGTTTGACTGACAGTAAATAGGGGGCAAAGCTGAGTTCCTTCAGCATCCTGGTCCCTCTATCTCCCTTTAAACACACATACACTCAATTCTTGTCATTCATTGTGGCTCTCTAAGGTTGCCTAGCACTGCCTGCCTGAGTATCTGCTTTTGTGGTGTGTGTCTATGTGTGTGTGTGTGTGTGTGTGTGTGTGTGTATGTGTATCTTTGTGTGTTGTGTTCCAACAATGGACACCCATTGAAAAGTTGACCACACAAAATCTGACCAGTGCCTATGGAACTCCATTCTCATGGCGCTCCTCCCATAACTTCATTGTGACCACCCCTTTCCCCTCCCCAGGCACTGCTCCAGCCCCTGTTGCCACTCTCCTTTCCTTTTCTGCAGCTGCTCCAGCCTGAAAGGATGCAGTCTGCATGCTGAAATTGAAATGTGACTGAGGCAAGACAACTGGGCATGCCCAGTAACTGGGCTGATTGAAGGTGGAAATTAAATGAGCTTTTAAATGTGGCAATGCAGCCCTACCTGAAATCTTGACCTGCTGTAAGGCTGAATGGGACTAGGCACTTCATCCCTCATCTGTAATGGGGATCTATCAGTCTACTGAATGGGTTTGAATTAGGAGGCAGGGATTTGCCAGTGTTACCAGCCCTTAAGGGTGCTGGGGAGTGGGAGAGGGGGGCTGTAGTCTCAAACTGAAAAGGGAAAGGAAATTAAGAAAGAAAAAAGTGTATGAGTGTGGAAAGGAAGGAAAGGGAAAGAGGAAGAGAGACAGAAACCTCTACATAGCACCATGGCAGGGAAATGCTGATCCATTTATTTTATTAGCAGTAGGAAAAAAACCTTTTGCTACCTCCAGAGCCTCACTGTAGAGTGAAGGTGACACTGGATTTTCAAAGACTATACCCATAGGATTAGGGAAGCAGTATGGAATAAAAGAAATAACATTGGCTTTGGAAGCAAGAGGCAGGTACAGGCTGGATTACACGACCTCTGAAGTCCCAACTCCAAGATACTGTAGTTGTAGCTCTATGAGACTGAGTTGACTTACAGCCCTGCCATTTACTAGCTGTGTAGATCTATATGAGATCCCTAAGCCTCAGTTTCCTTATCTAGAAAATTAGTTGGGTGGATAATGTCTGTTGGCCCTATTGGTTTCAGATCCCATAATTCTAAATCTAAGAGGTATATGGGATAGCAAATGGTGAATTGGACCAAAGGCAAGACGACCTGGGCACAATTTCTGCCTTACACACTTAGGATCATGTATTTAGAAAGCTTCAGAGGCAGTCTAATCCAACCTTCCTCTCTAAGATGGGGAGAATGAACTGGATGACCTTTGAAATCTCAAGTTCTCCCTCTATAATCCTTCATTTTAGAAATAAGGAAACAAACCCAATAACATTAAATGAATTGCCAGAGGACACACAGTAAATTTCCAAGAAGGGATTCAAACCCTGATCTTCCATCTCCAAAACCAATGCTGTCTTTGCCTTACCATTTTTTGTATGATCATGGACAAGTTCTCTAACTTTTTTGAGTCTTGATTTCCTCATCTGTAAAGGGGGAGTAATAATTGCTCAAGTATCCACCCCACTGCATTTTTGTATGTATGGAGTGAGATAATGTATCTAGCACATTGCAAAGTACATATCAGTTATTATGACCAACCTAGAAGGGCTTTGATGACTGGCCTAGCAAACAGACTTGGATTTCTAAGAAAAATATCAACAGAAAGATGACCCCTAAGTGATGGAATTACTTTGGCCACAGTAATTCGTGGAGATCAGAGACCAAAGTTGGAATTATATTCCAATCCACGTGGGTGAAAGAGCACCCATACTGAGGAAATCATGGAGTTTGTGACGTACTGAAGGAAGACTGGTTTATATTAGAGACACTGTTTTCCTACTCCTAAATTGAGTCTATCACACACCAACCCTTTTGTACAAGGTATCTCGTTTGTTGTAATATTCTATAAAGATAACACCTTGGATGGTACTGTTATTATAGGCTACTGGTTCTCAAAGTGGGGTATTGAGACACCTGGAGGTCTCCAAGACAAGGTCAAAAGTATTTTGATAATAATACTAAAATATCATTTGCCTACTAAAATACTCCTCTCCTTCCCAACTATAAATCTATGTGAAGCTAGTATATCCTTCAACCAAGAAGAATATATAACAATGGACTGGATATATAAGTAGGCATGACAATCTAGCTATCTTGAATTGAGATTGATATTAAAGAGATTTGCAAAAATATGTTTTTAAAAATTCCACTCTTAGGGGTGGCTAAGTGTCGCAGTGAACAGAGCACTGGCCCTGGAGTCAGGAGGACCTGAGTTCAAATCTGACCTCAGACACTTAACACAAAAACTAGCCATGTGACCTTGGGCAAGTCACTTAACCCCAATTGCCCTCCAAAAAGCAAAAAAAAAAAGCCACTCTTCTCATTTTTGTTTTATAAAAGTTATTGTTCATAAAATATATTAATTTTAACTTATAATGGACTCATTATTGTTGTGTTAGATTAATTAATAAATATTTTAAAATGTTGTCAGTTTCAATTTATAATATGAGAAATATAGATACAACCCAAAAGCTGTTATGTGGCCAAAAATACAACCCAAAAAGCTCTTATGGATCCTCAATCATTTTTAAGAGGGTAAAGGGGACCTGAGATAAAAAAGTTTGAGAACCACTGGCATAGACCATTGCTAGGAAAGGTGATATGAAAAGGACCTTTCTCTCCATTAATAATGATGGTAAACACCACCTTTTAGTGGGAAGAGCATAAGACTCAGAGTCAGGAGAGGCTCCCTCAAGTACTTAATCTATAAGTTTTCTTATATTCTCAGTTTTCTCATATCCAATATGGTGATATTACCTGTAGTAATGTTGTTGTTGTTGTTGTTGTTGTTGTTGTTGTTGTTGTTGTTGTTGTAATTAGTGTTTTAATTATGTAGTACTTCAAAGTTTGAAATTACTTATACATGACCTCATTTAACCCCCATCACAACCTAAGGAGATACTAAAGGCATTGTAGTATTGTGTTGTATCCACTTCTTATAGATCAGGAAACTAAATCCGAGAGAAATAAAAATTACTTGTCCCATGTAACAGAACTGTCAAAGGCTAGAAACAAGATCTGAAACCAAATAAATGTCTCTAGTACCCTTTCTAGACTACACTTCTCTAGTATCTACAATTCTGAATTGCTGTGAGGATGAATGAATGAAAATAAATTATTAAGTGCTTCTGTCATAGACCAGGATGTTAGTGGAACTGGGATGGCTTGAACTGATGCCAAAATATTCACACCACCAGTCAGCTCTGTTTTAAATCAAGACTTGGTGGAGCAGATCTAGAGAAGTTTCAGTTAATTTTGCCCCCAGGTGTATTGCTCTAAGACCCAACTTTGGGCAAGAAGGATATGAGACAGTTTTAGGATTTTAGTGGAGAATATCTGATGCCCCTGGGAACTTCCTTTATGACTGCTTTTTATCTCTTTGACAGAGGCTTTTAGCTGCTTTTACTTTCTGGTAAACTTCTTTATCCATGTTATGTATTGCTTTTACCTGGAGGTCATTGAATATGTTTTTATTAAAGGCATTGATTATCTGAATCCTCAGGCTTTGAGTGATAACACTGCATCAGACCAGTGCCTCCCCTCTAAGATTAGATCCAATTGATCCTGGCTGTATCTTATTTGTTCATAGTTTTTTAACATATTATCTACCCCTTTTTTACCTTTCTTTGTATCACCACCCCTTATCACAATGCCTACCACATAGTAACACAATAAATTATTGTCAACTGACTAAATGATGGGACTGGAATAGCTTGTTATGTGTCAAGTACAATGCTGAACACTTGGGATACCAAGACAAAACCTAAGACACAGTCTGCCTTCAAGGGTATTACATTCTAATGACAGAAACAAAACATATAGTGGAAAGAAATTTTTTGTTGTTGTTTGCAAAGTCTAAGGCAGTCTACAAATGAATGTCTTAACTATATAATCCCATGACAGTATGAATTCCCAGGACCTCAACTTTCTCATCTTCAATAATCAGATCACCACTGAGGACTTTTTAATCTTTAAATCTTTGATTCTATGACCCTATTATTATCACCACCATTATCCTCGTCCTTCTGCTCATTGGTAATAGTAGAAACAGTATTTTTTTTTTCCTAAAAACTCAGCAATTTCATAGTCATTTTCTCATTGTATCATGAAGACATCCCTTTGGTGATATCTGAGCACTCTCTGCCCCTCCCCCCATTTCACATGTCGAGAAATTGAGACCTAGACAGGTCTTGTGACTTGCCAAAGGCCATACATATGATCGGCAGCAGAGATTAGAAGCTAGAATTTGCTTTTCTGGTCTTGAGGCGCTGTCCCTTCAGCACCACTGATCTTGACTAAAGGAGACGCTGGGCTGCTGCTGCGGCTGTTCCTATAACAGGTCAGCATTCAGCATTTACAACACACTCCCTAGGACTCGTGGCTATTTGCGTAGCCAGGGAAGAATGATGGATGCACTTCAATGGACACTATAAGACAGCAGCTGAGATGCATTGGCAGTCATCCATGTTTCGATTTACCAAATCCTTGCCTCGAAAATGGATTGATAGGTTTTCTTTCCCCACTTCCTGTAAGTCCCAAATGACCCATTAGCCATATTTAAATGACTGAGAAGGATTAACATGATGCTACTAACTGGCATTTCATGTACAAAGAAGCACCTATATGTGCATTTGCAAAGACAGGCTAATACCCCTCCAAAGTAAATCAATGTGGGAATCATCTTAACTTGTTTTACCCAGTGATTTTATTTTCCAAATTTCATTTCAAGACTTACTTCCTTTATAATCATGAATAATGCAAAAGTATATGGTTTTAGTCACTCAAATTACTGTTTTTAAAGTTTCAAATATTAGACTTTTTCCAATTACATATAAAAGTAGTTTTAACATTCTTTTTTAAATTTTGAGTTTCAAATTTTCTCTCTTTCCCTCCCTTCTCCCTCAAATAAGAAGGAAAGCAATTTGATGTGAATTACACACGTGCAGTCATGCAAAATATATTTCCATATTAGTCATGTTGTAGTGGGGGAAAAAACAGACCAAAAAATAAAGATAAATTAAGTTTAAAAACAGTATGCTTCCATCAGCATTCAGATTCCATCAGTTCTTTCTCTGGAGGTGAATAACATTTTTCACTATAAGTCCTTGGAATTGTTTTTGAATAACTATTGCTGAGAATAGTTGTCATTTGCAATTAATCATCCTACAATATTGCCATTACCGTGTATAATGTTCTCCCGGTTCTGCTCACTTCACTTTACATCAGTTCATGTAAGTTCAGATTTTTCTAAAGGCTTCTTGCTCATCATTTCTCATAGCACAATAGTATTCCATCACAATCATATACCACAACTTATTCAGTCACTCACCTATTGATGTGTAGCCCCTCAGTTTCCAATTCTTTGCTATCACAAAAAGAACTGCTATAAATATTTCTGTACATATAGGTCCTTTTCCTTTGATCTCTCTGCAGCACAGACATAGCAGTGTTGTTGCTGTGTCAAAGGGTAAGTACAGTTTTATACTTTTTGGGGCATAGATACAAGTTGTTCTCCAGAGTGGTTGGATCAGTTCACAACTCCACTAACAGTGGATTAGTGTCCCAGTTTTCCCACATCCCCTCCAACATTTGTTATTTTCTTTTTCTGTCATATTAACCAATCTAATAGATGTGAGGTGGTACCCCAGGGTTGTTTTAATTTGTATTTCTCTGATAAATAGTGATTTAGAGAATTTTTTCATATGACTATAGATAACTTTCATTTCTTTGTCTGAAAACTCTTGTTCATATCCTTTAATCATTAATCAATTGGAGAATGACATGTATGCTTATAAATTTGACTCTATTCTCTATATATTTGAGAAGATCTAAATTATTGTTATAGTATAGTACATTACATAACATCATATCCTATATCAGATGATATTTTATGATGTTGTATCATGTAATAATTTACCATATTACATTACATTGTATTGTATCATATTGTATTACATCGTACTGTTTTGTCATGTCATATCATATGTTGTTGTTCATTCATACCAGTCATGGCCAACTCTTTGTAATTTCATTTGAGGTTTTCTTGGCAATGATACTAGAATGATTTACCATTTCCTTCTCCAGATAATTTTACAGAGAAAA
>CM053585.1:13343294-13363227 GCA_028646515.1 Pseudochirops corinnae
GTGGGTAGGGGAAAGATGGGGAGAAATTTTGTAACTCAAAATTTCGTGGAAATGAATGATGTAAACTAAAATAAAAATTAAATTTAAAAAATGTTTAAAAAAAGACTTGTCAATGGACTTGACCACTGATTAGTTAGAACTTCCATTTTATGTGTTTATTTGGAAAATAATGTAATCATTATGACTTCAACTCTGTTACACAACAGATGAAACATGTACAAATGGTTTTTCAAAATCTTTTTATCTTCTCTTCTTTCCTTATGTTTCCAATGTCCCCTTATTTTTATTCAATGCCCCCTAATTGTATTCAAGGCTACTACCACCCCCCATCTTTCCAGTGCACCCTACGGGGCAGTATCACCCACTTTAGCAACCTATAGACTAGATTGCCATTGAGATCCTTTCCAAATGTAAAATTCTGTGATTCTATTACCTCTAACTCTGAGATGCCATGATTCCACAAATTTGGTGGTGTGTAGCCATTCATCAACTTGTATGTTGATCAATAAAATAACATCCTACTATTGGTGTTGCAGCTGCTGCTACATCTTATATAACAAATTTTAACAAAATTGGACCCTTCAAAACTCTAGATACTGCCTCTAAATCATAGCTTTGGAGCAAAGATTGTCTGGATTCTACATTTTCAGAAAAAAGAAAGTCTCTTAAATACTAAATCAATTTTAATAATAAAAGCTTCATTTAAATTTTTTAGATACAGATTTAAGGAATTTATTTAATAAATATTTTAATTAATTCATAAATTAATTATATAATCATAAATAAATTATTTAATTAATAAAATAACCTAAGGGATACTGACAACATCCACCAGGCTTACCAATACTTCAGAGGGACAATGATTAGAAAAGCAAAATAATTTATTAAATATCTCCAGTTCCTCAATTTAATCCAATTCTCTAAAATGATCAAATATTTGCCAAGCACCTGCTAGGTTAGCAAGGCATTGAAATAGGCCCCTGTAGTGGCAACCACACTGGCATACCCAGGATGGCTGCTAGCACAGGTTCTGAGATCTGCTTTACTAGGAAAGATAGCTGTTCAAGGGGCCAACAATCTGTTTTTAATATATTCATTATGTACTACATAATGTATTATATTATGTATTACATAATGTATTACATTATGTATTACATAATGTATTACATTATGTATTACATTCACTAATTCAGGGAAAAGTGGGCAGCATGAACTTCAGAGAAAATACAGAGAATATACAAACAGAGAAAATACAAGCAGAGAAATAAAGACCAACAGAAAGGGCTCTGACTGTCTGAATCAACTATACACTTTAAACACATCCCTGGATCCAGAGAGTCTTTACATCTGAGTAAGCAGTGATCTCTGAACATATGACCACTCAGAATCTTGACCAGGAAATCACAAGATTCTTCTCATAAGTGAGCCACCAAAGCAAAATACCAACTCAGATTATATATACACTTCTCAGAGTCAGAAGGCATCACAACCATCATGACTCAATGCCTAATTAGGAATTAGCAAAAGGTGTGAAAGCCTTCCTTCAAGCAAACCTCCCCTAAGCAAGCTTCCCTTAATGGGCTCCATGTGAGGCTTATCAATGGGTGGGGAAGATCTTACATCCCATTAACATTACAACCCCAAGAAAGTGACACAAAGGAAAATAAGACAAGACTTATATGACCAAAGTTTCTGCCCTCAAGGAGGGCAACAGTCTAGCTGAAGAGTCAAAACAAACAAAATTACACTATACAGGAATGACATAGTTGTCCAAGACAGCAATATAATAGCTGTCTTCATGATAGACTACCACGTAAATTATAATATCTAAGAAGAAGACTCTTATAATGGTTAGTGATGTTGAGTGAAAAGAACATTGAACTTGGTTTGTCATTTAAAGCTCTTTATAATCTGGATCCAATCTACCTTTGAAGCATTATTCCACATGACTGCTTGGATGGGGGGTGACCTACAACCTCAAGGCCACATGTGGCCCTTAGGCCCTCAAGTGTGGCATTATAACTGAATCCAAATTTCACAGAACAAACCCCCTTACGTAATAAAGATTAGTTCCGTAAAACTTGGACTCAGTCAAAAGGTTACATGGACCTAGGAGGACCTAGAAAGACTTAGAAAGCCACACAAGGCCTCAAAGACGCAAGTTCTAGCTTTTGGCTGAAGTAGCCTGCTTCCTGCTGCTCATGCACAACATCCCACCCTTCCTCTGGTACCTTTACATAAGCTGAAATGCAGTCCCTTCTCACTTCCATCTCTTGGAATCTCTCATTCTACATAAAGCTTAGCTCAAGTTCTACCTTCAACAAAAGATCTTTCCTGAAATTGTTAGCGTTTCCTCTTCCCACAAAGAAAACTTTGCATTTACTCTGTGTGTGTATACATACATACATATATATATATATATAAATACATATATATGTACACACATATATATGAGATAATATATGTAAAGTGTTTTGCAATGCTTGTTTTGTAATAGATGTAAAGTGTTTACATGAATGCTAATTATTTCTTACTTACCAAGACACTAGCTCTGTGTCCCTGGGCAAGTCACTGAACATCTCTCAGCCTCAGTCCCCTTATCTGTAAAATGAGAATAATAATAATACCCACCTAGCAGGGTTATTGGAAGAGTGGAAGAGTCAAATGAAATTATGTACATGCCGTGCTTTGCAAATCCCAATGTAGCATGTAAATGCTAGCTATCATTGTGATTCTTTACCTATCTATATGCTTGTTGTTTTATCCCCAGTAGAATACTAGCCAAGAGCACCTCGGTGGCACAGTAGATAGAGTGCTAGGTGTGGAGTTAAGAAGACCTGAGTTTAAATCCAGTCTTAGATACTCATTAATTGTGTGACCCTGGGCAAGTCACTTAACCTCTGTTTGCCTTAATCCATTGGAGAAGGAAATGGCAAACCACTTCAGTGTCTTCAACAAGAAAATCCCAATGGGGTCATGGAGAGTTGGACACGACTTCTTGACAATAAGAATAAAGCTCCTGAAAAATGGGAGAATGTCTCTGCCTAAGAGTGTAGCCCATAGTAGGTGCTTAGTAAATTTTGATTTTATCTCTATGGCATAGAGTGAATAGAGTTGTCCTAGAAGATAAATAGTTCTGGGTTCAAATCCTGCCTCGGATACATATTGGCTCAGTCAAGCCAGTCACTTAGTATTTTAAGTAGAAAATTTTAAATTACCAAAATGCCAAACAGAATTGGGAAAGGGAGTTACAGCAAGCGGCCATTTGCTATACCAGTGAAATCATACAGGTGCTACTCATCCCTGTCCTAGATCCACCAATTCCTCTCAAGTAGAAGCTTTTCACAATAACAAGAGCAGAGCAGCAAAACGGAGGCCAAGGGTTGGCCAATTCTGAAGATGGTGGTTTCAGATCACATGTTGTCTTCCCCAGCTAGACCAGAAGCTCCTTCAGGGAAAGGGCCAGCACCTAAATGCATGTCTGCCACAGTCAACACCTAATAGATGCTTGGCAGTTGACTGGCTGATAAGAGCACTCCAGACTATGGAGTCCTAGTGATCAAGGACTTGGAATCAGAGGGCCTAGTTTTGAATCCAAGCCTAACTCAAGCCAGGTTATCTGGGCAAACCATGGCCAAGTGACTGTACCTTTCCAGTCCTCAGTTTTCTCCCCTATAAAGGGAGGGGCCTGAATTAGATGACTTCTAAGGTCACTTGCAATTCTAAATTCCTCATTCTATGATCAAATATCTGATATCTAAGTTCATAATTCTATGATCAAATATCTGACATCTAAGTTCATGATTCTATGATCAAATATCTGAGTTCATGATTCTGTGGTCAAATATCTGAGTTCATGATTCTGTGATCAAATATCTGACTTCATGATTCTATAATCAAATATCTGATATCTAAATTCATGATCTTATGATCAAATATCTGACATTTAAGTTCATGATTCTATGATCAAATATCTAGTATCTAAGTTCGTGATTCTTGTTCCTGTGTCTGACAACACTTATGCTAAGTCTTCAGGAGCCAAGAGAACAATGAACAAGACCCAGCCCTCATTGATTTCCCTTGGAAAAAAAAAATAAAAGGAGCCAGATGGAACCTAGTTCCCTGAGAGACTTCAATCTCATTAACCATTAATGCAGCATGAGGGCCACACCCAGACTCCCCAGCTATTAAGACACTGTGTACATCACCCATAGAAAATTGGAAATGGTTTTACATACTAAGTTTGTGCTCTGGGTTAAATTATGCCCCAGACAAAATTCATATGAAGGGAGGAGAGGGAAGGACACCCCTGGAATCAACACCACTCTGGCTTTATTGGACAGTTCTGTTTGTCCTGCTTGGAGTGCCCCAATCCTCTTAATTCTTCTTGAAAGTGCTGCAATCTATTACTCAGGGGAAGCCATGAAATGTCCCATGATAGAGAATGCTGTTAGCACTTTAATTCTGCATTAGTAGGAAGCCCCCAGATGTCATCTCCCCCCATTCCTGGTTCCCATTATAAGCCATAAATAAAAGCTCTTGCAGAAATGAATAAAAGGAACAGCATCCCATTGCTTTACTAACAGGGAGTCTGAGCAAAGGGAATCATTGGACATGGCTACCCTTGATTCTAGGAGTTCTGCATAAAGGAAATGTTTAATAAATGCTTATTGAGCTGTGTGATTCTTAAGGCCAAGCGCGGCCCCAGAGGAGAGATGACAAAATGGACCTCCCTCCATTCTGGACAGAGGTGGCAGACTGTGGGTGTGGAGCAGGGCATTTGACGGTGATGAGAAGGATCATGATAGCTAGCTAGCATTTGTAGACCCCTTCTAGGTTTGCAAAGGGCTTTCTTTGTCTCATTTGGTCATCACGACAAAGTCCGAGAGACTGATGCTATAGTTGTTGTTTTACAAATGAAGAAACAAAGGCTTAGGGAGTTCAAATGACTTGTCCAGGGTCACCCAGCTAGTACATGTCTAAAGCAGGTTTTGAACTCAGGTCTTCCCAATTCTGAGCCCAGTACCCTATCCACTGTGCCCCCTAGATGTGCCCCAAATGATGTGCGGCTTAGTTTTGCTGAATTGTTTTATTTTCTCTTTCCTTTTCATTTTTTGTTCTGAAGAATGGTTTTCTAAGGAGGAGAAAGGAGGGAATAAGTTTGGAAATCATGGTGGCATAAAATAAAAAAGGATGGTTAAATGACCCAGCAGATAGAGGATGGCTCCTGGAATAAGGAAGACTCCTCCTCATGAGTTCAAATCCAGCCTCAGACACTTACTAGCTGTGCGACTCTGGACAAGTCACTTACCCCTGTTTGCCTCAGTTCCTTATCTATAAAATGAGCTGGAAATGAAATGGCAAAGCACTCCAGTATCTCTGCCAAGAAAATTTCAAATGGAGTCATGAAGAGTCAGACATGACCGTACAGCAACAAGATCTTTTAAGTGTAAAATGACCTCCTTTATTTCCATGAACCCTGGTCCTTGTCAAGAAAACCTAAATGGGGTCGCTGAAAGTCAGGCTTTTCTGAAATGACTCAACAACAAAATTTTAAAATATCAATAAAACTTTTGAACAGTACTTGATAAATTTTATCTGTTGGACATCTGGATGGAATTAGAAAATATACCTCATTATCTGACAGATACATTAGTAAGCATCAGGGCAAAGAGGTTAGAGCACTAGGCTTGAAGTCAAAAAGATCAAGATTCAAATCATCTGTTATTTCTTTGAGGTGAGACCCTAGGCAAGTCACTTAACCTCTACTCCTAGGGACATAGAATCATAGGCTTAGAGCTGGGAAATATATTAGAAGCCATGTTGTCCAACTCTCTCATCTTATTGATGAATAAACTGAGGCCTGAAAAGGTTAAATAATCACAGAAATGGTAGCAGAGCTGAGATTTGAATCCATGTCCTAGAATTACAAGTCCAGCACTCTGTGCACTGTGCCACATGGTGGGGGGAGTCCCAGTACCAGGAGAGCCCCACGCTGACATTCCCAGAATCACTGAGCCTTCTTGCACTTATGTAATGATATGTCATAACTTACAATAATGTCTCCTGAACTTACTTAGCTGAGCTTTGAAACCTATTTCTAGAATCCATAAAAACAGGATGGAGTAGCTGGGAGTATGGGATACCCCCAGGGCAAAGATGCATTGGAGGGATGAGTGCATGGGAACTGGGCCCTTGTCACGCTGAAAATTTGTCAGGTGTCAAATCTTTTCCATCAAATTTCTTACTTCCTTCAGGAGAGTTCTTGAAGGCTAGGCCAATGGAAGACAAGCGTTGGCAGGTCTTGGCAAGCTAGAAGGGCATTTTGCAATAGTAGTAAGTGACTCCAAATATAATCCTCTTTCCACTAGACCATGCTCACAAAGCAGTCATGTACCAGATGGCTTCTTAGGTCCCTTCCAGCTCAGAAGTTCTACCAGTGATCCTTCTTCAGCATTATGGAAAGAACATGGCAGAATGTACAGAACACAGAGGGTGAATTCAAAAAGACACAGGTTCAAATCCTGCCTCAAACACTTACTAACTGTCACAACCTCTCTCAATTTGTTTCTTCATCTGTGAAGTGGGATAATAGGAACTATAACACAGGATTATTGTAAGGATCAAATGACACATGTAAATCCCTTTGACAATCTTAAAGTGCTATCATCATCATCATCATCATCATCATTATGTGGAAAATGAGCCTAAGTGAGAGACCGTCAAGTCAGTTTTGTGTTCTGATCAAACGATATGTGTGATCTAATTGCATGAGCATTTCCCTACATAGCAGGGCTCAAGAAAGAGATCATAAAACACACATACATGCAGTCGGGACATCGCTCCAAATACTTTTGGTTTTCTTTGAAATCTCCACTACAACAATACACTTTTGCATCTCCCTTGCTTTTTCCTTCTCCGCCTTTCCAGTCTTTTTACACCTTGTGCCCAGCCATGAACTCTGCAATCCAGTGACACTGGTCTTCTTGCTGTTTCTCCAACAAGACTTTCCATCTGCAAACTCCATCTCCTCCTTAGCTCTGGCACGTTCCCTCTGTTACTTATTTCCTATTTATCTGGCATAGAGTTTGCCTTGTCTGTATTTGCTTGCTTATTCTTTCACCTATTAGATTGTAAGCTTCTTGAGGGCAGGGACTGTCTTTTGCCTCTTTTTGTATCCCCAGAACTTTGCACAATGCCTAGCACATAGTAGACAATTAACAAATGTTTATTGATTGATTCACTGTAGGCATTTTTTACTGGCCGTCCTCAATGTCTAGAACACTCTCCCTTCTCATCTCCACCTCCAGGCTTCCTTTGAATCCCAGCTAAAAACCCCACTTTCCTTATCCCTCTTAATTCTAATGGCTTCTCTCTATTCATTATTTCCAAATTATTCTGTATATAATTTGTTTGTACATAGTTATTCACATGTCTCTCCCATTAGATTATAAGCTCCTTGAGGGCAGAAATTATCTTTTACCTTTCTCTGTATCCCCAACACTTAGGTAGGGCTGGCACATAGTAGTTCATTAATAAATGTATATTAACTGTCTGCAATTACAAGATACACATAATCCCCAAAATGTATGACTGACATTCACTCTAATTTGCCCACAGTACAGTTATTAAGAAGGGGCAACACAGAACACACAGACATACATATACACACATATGTATATAAAAGGATTCAAATCCTGCCTCAGACATTTAGTGGCAGTGGAACCCTGGACAAGTCACCTAACCTATCCTGACCTCAGTTTCTCCTCTGTGAAAAGAGAGCTTTGGACTCAGTGATCTCTAAGGTGCCTTTCAGCTTTAAGTCTGTTATTCATGGACATTCTTCCTTCCTTACTGTATTCCTGGAGAAGCCTTGAATTAGATGGCCTCCTACCCTCACAGAGATGTGAAATTGCAGTCATCTTCAAAACCATGTAAGGTGACTGCCCTCAGTGAAGGAAAAAAAGAAAGTACATACACAGACATTTGTAGCAGCATTATTTGTGATAAGACAAAAAGCCAAAGACAAAGAGAGTGAGGGAAAGGAAGGAACATCACATGCTATGACTTCAATAGTGTCCATCGTGGCATCAGCAAAGGTCAACGAATCTCGAGTCAGAGATGATGGACCATGTTGGTCCAGTGGGAAGTGAGCTGGCCTCAAAGCCAGTAAGATAAGCAATTGGCAAACACTTGGCAAACCATTCAACCTCTCTGTGTGCAAGGTAAATCCTTTCTGACTTGCCTGACTTCAGCACCACGCCTCATCTGCACACAGAGCCCAGAACATCCCTCCGTCATTCCATCCCCTTCTCACACTGGTGCATTTCTCCAGGCTGGCCGGACTTCATTCCCCTCCCAGCTGTGCTCTAGACTTTCTGGACTCCAATATTACTCCCCTATAGAGATGCCTTCACTCCCACTCCCACCTTTTTGAAGCTCCCTTTTACGTATTATGTTCCCCCATTAAATTGTCTGTCCCACAGAGGTCAGGGACTGTCTTGCTTTTTGCTTGAATGGGCATCCCCCTTCATTTAGCACAGCTTCTAGAGTACTGTAAGTGCTTAATGAACTAGCACTGCCATGCATTTCTTGATTCATTTCTTGATCTGCTGAGTCTCCTGGACACTTTCTCTCTCAGCAAAGTGGCATAGCCACTTGCCTCTAAGCCTACACACTGCAGAGAAGGTGCCTTGGTAGAGAAAGCTTCCTCACATGAGAGTTCCCTCTATTAAGCAAATCACAACTGAGTCCTATATTTTGCTCCTCACAATACTCCTATGAGATAATTACTACAATTATTATGACTCTCATGTTCAGATGAAGAAACTGAGGCTGACAGTTTAAGTGACTTCCTGATGGCCACATAGTAAGTGTCAGAGGTAAAATTTGAATCCATGTCATCCTGATTCCAAGACCAGCCCCGTTCTCAGTTTGTCACATTATTTCTTTAGGGTCATGTCTGCATTGTGTCACAACAATCTGTCATTTCAATCATCAAAGGCATCCTGGAGACTTTGCTCTTGTGATTCATACTCCCTGGAGTATTTTCCCTCCCCTTCTCCTGAGCCTTGTCAGATCCTATACACAGTTCAAGGCACAGCCCAAAGGCTACCTCCTCCTTGAAGCCTTCCCTGGATTTCTCCAATTCTCAATGGTCTTCTCTGGGCCCTCCTGGCCCATGTGTTCTAAACCCAACAATTTAACAAGAGATCACATACTGCCTGGCAGCTGATCCCAGTGCTAGACTTATCTCCCCAGCCAGAGAGAAAGTCCTTCTATATCTCTCTTGTCTCTTACCATGCTAGGCAAAGACTGGGAAATAAACAAATGCTTAAATGAAGGACTGAACTCAGAATCAATCATCCAAGCCAGGTGTCAAACACAAAGACAGTTTGAAAGTGCCAGTGACCCCACAGGCCCCCAGTCAGCACATAACGATCTTCCGGGAAGAGTTCCCATTGATGCTGCATTATGGGTGGGGGGTGGAGAGGTTCAGTCTTCCCCAATACACAGATGCTGCTGATAAATGGGCAGTGACCCAGAGAGCATATTGGGACTGGGAGGGAGAGGGAGGGAATAGGATGGGCAGAGTGGCTCTCAAGGGTGTGCTCAGTTGTTCGGCCCCAGGAGTGGGAGGGCTAAATCATTTCTGACAGCAGGCAGGCATCGTGTGGGGTACGGTAGAGTCCAGAGGGAGAGACAGTGTACTGGTGATGGATGCGGGACCAGGCAGCTTTTAGCAAACCAGTCAGGGGACAGAGCAGGATGTGAGAGCATTTCAGGAATCATATTTGGTGGGGGTTTTTGTTTGTTTTTGTTTTGTTTGTTTGTTTCCTGAACCTGTGATTCACAGGGAGCAAATTCCCTCTACCAAAGCAAATTGGCATCTTCTTCAAAACCTTTAGCCTTAAAGAATTGTCCGGGGTACTGAGAGGACTTGTCATATGGCCAGTAGATGTCAAAGGCAGTAACTAGACCACACTGACATAACATATGTCATATATAATATATTTATTCATAACATTATAAATGTCATAACATATTATAAATTTTCATGTATATGGATACGCACGTACACACACACACACACACACACACACACACTAACTTTTACAGCTTACAAAGTGCTTTCCTCACTACAATCCTACTAAGAAGGTAGGACAAGGAGGATTAGGAGGGGACTTCATGGACATAAGATCATTGGACATAACATTAAGACCCAAGGACATAGCAGCAGTCACAAAGTGTTTGATGGGCTATCGTCTGAAAAAGAGATTCAACTGATTTTGTTTGACCTCAAACAGCAGAAATAAAAGCAATAAGTGGCTGTTGTACGTCAAATTCCTGATGTGGTTGGTGTGGGATGGGGAGGAACTTCCTAACAATTAGAGTTTTCCAAAAGTGGGGAGGTCATGACTGCTCCTCATTAAAGGTCTTCAGACAAAGTCTGGGTGACCACTCTTAGAGTGTGGAGTAGTGGGGGCTCTGTGGCACCTCTAGGTTGGACAAGATGGCAGCAAAAGTCCATTCCAGCTCTGAGACTATAACTCTATGACCCTTATTAAATAGATTAGGAAGAACACAGAGTGGTAGAAATGACTTGCTCTAGACCAGCAGTTTTCAACCTGTGGGTCGCGACCCCTTTGGGGGTCGAACGACCCTTTCACAGGGGACGCCCAAGACCATTGGAAAACACATATTTCTAATGGTCTTAGGAACCAAGACACCACTCCTCTATCTGTCTCCAGGTGGGTCCACCCACGTGCAGATACACCCACATATGAGTATTAAAGGGTCGTGGCACTAGGAAGGTTGAGAACCACTGCTCTAGACCCATCATGCACCCAGTTTTCAACAGAGCCAGGACCAGAACAGAATGCTCCTGACCCTGAGCCCAGCTCTTCCTATTCCCTGTGAATGACTCACTTTGGTATCTTAAGTTCAATCAATGATTTCAACAGTTTGGGAATTCCCTTCAATGACACAGCTCCTGACCATCCAAGCCTCCTCATCCCTTGTGACCTTGGCCCACATCCTCCCATAAGTTTGTCAGAAGGGTCTACCTAACATGCTTTAGGCCTGTCTACCTGTCATCTCTCTCCTCTGAGGCCAGCCCACCTTCTCTTCCTATCATACACATCCTTGATCATAAAGTTAAACTGGAACACTAAAGTCTTCCACTCACTTATTTCAGAGATGAGTAGTCAGGGTCTGAAGAAGTCAGATTACTTGCCCAATGTCACTCAGAGCTGGGATTTGAACCCAGGCCCTCTGTCTGCAAATACAGCATCTTTTTCTCTGTATCGTGCTATACTACAATGTATCCTAATGAAGATGATGAAGGGTAATGAAGGCTTAGCCTAGATGGCCTCGAAAATCCCTTTCAGCAATAGAGTGAAGAACCTATGAACCAATATCATCTTTGACTCCTGTTGACTGTCTCAATACACTGTAACCCAAAGGCTGATCTTCCCCCTTATGAATTCCAGCTCTCCTTGGGCAGATAGTTTGGCAGCTAAGGTGCACCAGTGTTTACCTTTCCTCTCAGTTTAAAGGCAAGTGTTCCCCAGAAGACAGATTCATCCTAAACTCTCAGGATACTGCACTCGGAAGGTGGAGATTTCTGTTTGTTTTTATCTTGCCTGGTTTTCCCAGATGAGGCCTTGGTCCTCCACACTTCAGTCAAGGACCTGGCCTCTGTGGTTGCTGAGTTAACGCAGCATTTATTGTGGCTCAGCTTAATTCAAAGGCCCTCTCACTGAAGAAAGGGAACAATCCATTTGTGCTGACCACATGACACATCTTTTCTCTGGGCACTCATAAAGGAACCTTGGTGAGCCCATTCATAAAGGTCTCTGTTCTCTGTGCCTACCCTGTATGTGGGCAAATCCCCAGCCCCTCAAGACCAAGGCAAGCCTTCCCTTACCCATATGACATTGGGTGAGTCCCTTAATGTCTTAAACCTCTGTTTCCTCATCTGTAAAATGGAGAGGTTGGACCTGAGGCCCTCTAAGATCCCTTTGGGTTCCAAATCTGTGATACCGTGATAGGAACCAAGCTTGTGCTTGATGCCCACGGTGGGGCTGGGAAAGCCCTCTAACCTTGCTGCCAGCCTGCCTGCCTGCTGGTTGCTGGCTCCTGGCCCCAGTGCTGTTCTGGCAGAAGGATGGAATGCGGCTTGGCTGAAATGATGCCCACCAGTCACCGCTGCCATTCTGGGCAGCTGCTTTGGCTCACTGCCTCCCCCACCTGCCCACTTAGGGGACTGCGGCCTCAGCCAGCTGTCAGAAACAAGCTCATGAGGTTCAAAGAGTCCTGGCCAAAGACCAGGGTTCAATTCCCGGTTCTATCACTTACTAGCTGCATGAACTTGGCTGATTATCTGTGGGCCTTACTTTCCTCCTCAGTAAAATGGAGGCAATAACACTTTTAACAGCTAGCCCAAAGGCTTTTGTGAAAAAAAGAAACCCACAAACACAAAGGTGTGAGCTATCTGAACTAAGCATGAAGACTGACTGGGTTTAGGAGATTACTGAGAGCTAGGGGCACTGGACTATACATAGCCTATTCAAGCCAATTCTTAAGGCTCTTCTATGGGCCAGGAATTATGCTGGGTCCTGTGGATACAAAGACCCCCCAAAATTCAGCTCTGCCCTCAAGGAGTTTATATTCCAAAAATGTGCCATCTGAAGATAGAAGCCCTGTGCTGTGGCTCACAGGGCTCAACACACAACAGAGGGGCTGGAAAACCTATCCAGGTCTAGAGCAAGGAGGAGCCTTAAAGACCACTGGGTTCAACTCGCTCATTTTGCAGGGCAGGAGACTGAGACCCAGAAAAAATAAAATGACTGGTCCAAGGTCATGCAGGGAGGTAGTGACAGAGTCCAGATTTGACCCTCTGACCTGCTGACTCCATGTTCAGCACATTTTCCACTGCACCAGCTCTGAGGGTCCCATATCACACCTCCAGGATCTCCAATGTCATCACTGCGTGTTGGGGTCCATTGCATGGATCCAAAGGGTCTTTGCAGAAATAGAATGAGCTGTTCAGTGCTGAAAGCAAAAGTCCTTATTGAATGAGATTAAGGGAAAGAGATGTGGTTAAGCTGGAGACACCCAAGAAAGCATGCAAGGGAAACAGGAGCAACAAGAAAGGGGAGCAGCGTAGCCCTGTGATCCAAAACAGTGGCATTGGGATTGAAAATTTAAATGATGTTGATGATACAATAGCATTTCTACAGCATCTGAAAGTTTGCAAAGCACTTTGCGAATATTATCTCATTTGACATTCACAACAATACTGGGAGGTGGGCGCTATTATTCTCCCTATTGTACATATGAGGAAACTGAGGCAGACAGGGGTTAAGTGACTTAACCAGGGTCATATAATGTAAAATGTAAAACTTTGTTTTATAGATGAATTCAATTTGTGTTCTTTGTAAAGTGTTTAAAATGCAAAACAAAAAAAAGTAAGGATTCAAACCCAGTCATCCTGACTCCAAGTTCAGCATTCTACCCATATGCCCCATGCCTACAATGTCTCTTTGTCCAGGGAACCCCAGGCATTCTGGTCTTCAAGCCTTGGCAGGGAGGAGAGGATCAAGGAAAGTCTTTCTTTCTTTCTTTCTTTTTTGGAGAGGGAAAGGCAAGGCAATTGGGGCTAAGTGACTTGCCCAAGGTCACATAGCTAGTTAAAGTGCGTCAAGTGTCTGAGCTTGGATTTGAACTCAGGTCCTCCTGACTCCAGGGCCAGTGCTCTATTCACTGTGCCACCTAACTGCACCAAGGAGTCTTTCTTGGAAAAGCCTGCTGCCAGGACCCAGTACACCATTACACCATTACACCAAGCTGTCTGGGACTCCTGGGTCCATCTTCACTCCATGCACAAGAAGAGTGCAGATGTTTTACAGGGAGACAGGTGAGATTGTTTCCTTCTTTGTACTTCCACCCCCAGCCAGCATAGTGTCCGAACCATTGTAGGTGATTAACAGACACTTATTGATGGATAAATTGATTTGGAGGTCATAGGTAAGGAGACATCAAGCAGAGAGCAAGCTAGTGGTTTTCCAGCTTGGAAGGTTCCAGACTTAAAAGATTCCAGATACAATGACCTGCAGAAAATGAAGGATGAGAGTACTAAGCAAGATCAGACTCCAAGTCTAGCGTAGAAAGCTTATTTGACAAATCCAAGACTCAGCCTGAAAGCCTGAAAATCCATAGGTTTTTATGGACTCCAATGGAAGAACATTCTTGGCCACTCAGATCACAATCCCTCAGAGACCTAGTGGATGACCTTTTAGAAACTTTGTGGTCACAGAGCTGATTTCTCTGCAGTCAGCCTGGTAATATACCTCTCCAAACTTGTCCTCAGACAGCAGGCATGCAATTCATCTTTGAGTCCTGTCCGTTCAAAGCTCGTCCAACTTGGTAGAAACTTCCAGAGCCTCAGTTATGCCGGCCTTAGATAATTCACGATAGAGGAATCAATGGAGAAAAGACCAACTTTTACTGAGAGCCGACTGTGTAAACAGCCCTTCCTAGATAAAAAAGATAAAAAAGGGGGAGTCACCCCTGCCTTTAAGGAGCTCATGGGCAAAATCGGCGGGGGGAGGCATTAAAAGATAGTCGACAATAAGAAAGAGCATAGAATGATTCAATCTGAGCACATTTACTGAGTTCTAATAACAGCTCCAACTTACATCGTCCCTGCAAATGCTATACGTATCCCACTCACAACAGCTCCCTGATGTGGGGTTCTCAGTGACAATCCCCACTTTACAGGTGGGTTGCAATCCTTTCACTCTGTGTACCCAATATAATTATCTCCCACAAGCCCACCATAGACCATTTTCCCAGACAGGAGGAGGCCTTCCTCTGGTCCTTTTTAGTACTTCCTTGGAGAAACTGAGGCTGAATGACACTGAGTGATTTGCTCCAAGTCAGTTATCTATTAGGTGTCATAGGCAGAATTTGAACTCATGTCTTCTCCACTGTGGGAGCAACTACATGGCACTGGGCCTGGAATCAGACCAGAGTTCAGATTCTAATCTTTGACACTTACTAGTTGTGTGAATCTGGACAAGTCACTTAACTCCTGCCTTCATAAAACTGGAAAAAGAAATGAAAAACCACTCTAATATCTTTGCCAAAAACAAAACAAAACAAAAAACCATAAAGAGTTGGTCCATTGAGTCACAAAGAGTCAGACATGACCTGAATGACTGAACAAGAAGAACAGCTTCTTTACTCCAAGTCCAGTGCCCTTCCACCATGCCATGTAGCAGCCTAATATGGACTGGACACTAGACCAGGGTTTGGGGATATGGGGACAAGCAGACAAACAGGGTCTGACCTCAGGGAGAAATCCTAAAAGAATCAGATCAAGTCCCCTCATGCACTGGGAAAATCGTCTGTGAAGGATAAGAAAAAATTGCACTGGATGAAAGAGGGTAAAAAGATTATAATCTGCATCATTGACGGTCTCTAATAATAAGAGTCCATTGAAGTACTGGAGTGAAAGGGGGCAGTGTGGCAGAGTGGATAGTGTGCTGGCCTCAGCTTCAGGAAGACCTAGGTTGGAATCAGTCTCTGACCTGTATTGACTGTGGACTCTATGGTTTAACCTGGCTCCCCTATTAGAGTGTGAGTATTCTCAGGACTTAATCCAGTTAGTGCCTGACAAATAGGAGGGGCTTAATAAATGTTTATTGACTGACAGGCTTAATGTCTCAGTGCTAGGCAACTCTCTAAGACCATAAATTACATAGAAAACCATTATAAAGGTAGTTTCCTTCTCCAGGAGGTCCCTATATCAATGTAATTATATAGCCAGTCCACTATCCCTGTGAGTGTTATGTAGGGGAAGAGAAGGAGGAGAAGAGGAGAAGGAAGAGGAGGAAGAGAAGGAAGAGGAGAAGGAAGAGGAGGAAGAAAAGGAAGAGGGGGAGGAGAAGAAGGAAGAAAAGGAGGAGGAGGAAGAGGAGGAGGAGGAGAGATGAATCTTCCCAATAGCAAGCCCAGTGCTCTATCCACCATTCAATTCCATTTGGTTCAATCAACAAACATTCCTTATGTGCCAGTTTTGTGCCAGTCACTGTGTAGAGTGCTGGAGATGCAGATACAAAGAATCAAACAATCTCTAGTCTCAAAGAGCTTACATTCCAATTGGAGGGTGTTGCAACAACATATAGAAATAAATGCAGCAAACATAAACATGAAGTGAATAAAAGTAAATGTGTACAAAGTGTTCCTGCTATGTGTTAGGAGACAAAGACTGAAACAACATAGTCCCAGCCCTTGAGGAGATTACATTCTACATGCATCTCTCCATTGTCCCTTGGAGATCCTTACCCTTAATTCTTTAGAAACTGTAGCATGCTGTGACTCAGAGTCACAGAGCGTTCCCAGAAGATGGATGTTTTCCCTGCCTACCTCCCCTATATGTGTCTTTACTTCAGGGAGTTCATTGGCATCATTAAAAGAACTTTGCAATTTACCACAGACAATACAGTCCATTCTCTTCCTCATATTTAGTTCTGGGTCCTGTTTCTTGTCTGTCCAAGTCACATGAAGCCTGGTGGACTGATGGGTGAATTCTAGTTTTCCATCCAACTGAATACATATGAGCTTCTGGCTCATTGTCACAATGACATCCTGGTACCTCTTCTTTTCTCTCTCTATACTCTCTTACTTGGTCTCATCAACTCCCATAGGCTCAATCATCATCAGGTGACTCTCACATTTGTCCAACACTAATTTCTCTTCAGACCTCTAATCTCTCGTCACTAACTACCTTGTGGAAATTTTGAACTATTTCACACACATCTCAAACTCAACACATACAAAGAAGAGCTCATCATCTTCTCTCCCTCTTCCAGAATTTCCTGGTACTGTTGAGGATACTACCATCCTTTCAGTCACCCAGGCTCAAAACCTTGCTGTCCTTCACTCACAATCAGCCAATATCTCATCATTTCTACCTCTGCTGAGCTTTTGCAGTAATCAAGGTGATGAAGACTTGAATCAGAGCAATGGTAGTAGAGAGAAGGAAGCATATGCAAAAGATATTGTGAAGGTAGAAATGATGAGAGATGGGTCTCTCCCCACTTCTGTCCATATGTTACTTGGTTCGCAAAGTGATCTTCCTAAAGTGCAGGTCTGACCAGTCACAACACACACACACATCCACTCACACACTCGCACTCTCTCACACACACACACTCACACACACACACACACACACACACACACACACACACACACACATACACACACCATACAGTATATTCCAGTCTCAAATATTAAAAATCCTGTTTGCCTTTGACAGCCCTTTAAAACTTGGCTCCCACCCAGCTTCCTCTTCTTCTTCCATTCTATTATTCCCCTCCACATGCTCTACAATCCAGCCAGACTGGTCTTTTTGCTGTTTCTCACACACAATACTCCCTACTCTGCCCTTTTGCATGGGCTTTCTCTCATGCTTGGAATGCTCTCCCCAGTCACCTCAAAGTCTTGGTTTCTGTAGCTTCCATCAAGACTCACCTTAAATCCTACCTACTGCAAGAGGCCTTTCCTTCACCTACCTCCCCCAACATCAGCTTCCCTGAGATTAACTCCTATTTATACTGTCCATATCTTGTGTTCACATGTTCTCTCCCACTCACCCACCCCCCAATTAATCAAGTCAAGAAGCATTTATTAAGGATCTGCTGTGTGCAGGGCTCTGTGCTAGGCACTGGGGATGCAAAGAAAATCAAGTCCTTGGTCTCAAGGAGCTCACAGTCTATTGGAGAAGATAACCTGTCACTCACTAGATACAAACAAATTGTAGCCTGGATCAACAGAAACAATCAATAGGGCAAAGTCACAAGAATTCAGGGGAATCTGAACAGGCTTCAGAAAGAAAAACAGTCCTTGGCTTCAAAAGGTTGAAATTCTAATAGAGGAAGGGAAGACATAAAAAGAAGCTGAAAAGGAGAGGATGGGAAGGGAGTGGTTCTGGGGAAAGTCCAAAGGTCAGAAGTGAGGACTGGAGAGGAAAGTAGCCATGGCTGACCTGGGCACTTTCTTTCAAAAGCAGGTTCTGGGAGGAGGCAGCCAATCAGACGAAGAGACCATGGGGCAGAGTGGACCTTTCTGGGGAGAGGTCCAGGGGAAGTGGGAACTTCCAAGGTGAGGTGAGGAGAGGTCTGTGCCCTGGCAGAGAACACGCAGAGAGTCTAGGAGAGAGCCTCTTTAGGGGAGGGCGCATGCCTTTCTTTGCATAGCACATTATTAGAGTAATTAGTTCAATTTATGCTTAAGGGCAATATAATGGTCCCTGAGGCCCACTTACTTTACTCCTCTTCAGTTTATTTTAAGTGAAAAAAAATCTAAGTTCAGGCATAATCACTCCAAACCCCTGGTTGGGAAAATTCCGAACATTTCTGCGGAGGTTGGGCTTTCTAACCTTACATTTTTCTCTGTCTTAGTTCATCCCTGGCCTCTTTGTAGTTGAGGCAGAATTCAGATTACTGAAAATGGTTTGGTATCAAAACAGAATAATCTATTATAGTGTCTGGGAATCATTGGGGGTGGGGGACAAATGGAGGATCTTTTCTTGGGACTTACCTCGGCCTTGGTCCTCTACATTGAGATGATTTTAGGGCAAATGACTCTCCTCAATAACTCCCTTCTCTGCCACACATCAGTCATCCTACCTTTCGTCCTGAAAGGTGTTCTGGAAATGTCCCCACCTCTCAGACTCAGATCTTTAGAATCTCTCCCTACTCATTGAGTATGGGGTCCAACCTGGCTTCTGATACTTATTACCTTTGTGACCTTGGAAGCCACTTAACCTATACGGACCTCAGTTTCCTCAACTGTAAAATTAGAGAGTTAGCTCTCTGATGTCCTCTCCAACTGGAGATACAGTTTTTCATGATTCTATGATCTGCCACTTGCCATTTGTATGACCTCAGGTAAGTTCCTTCATTGGTAACATAAGAAGGTTAGCTCAAATGACAATTCTAGATTCATGACCCTGTGGTCCTAATAAGCCTGAGAAGGTTGGTTAGGGTCAAGTTGTAAAGGATCTCACCTACCTCCAGACTCCACTCAGCCTACCTAAGGGATTGGGGGTGAATAATAGTTTACCTCTCTATAGGGCTTTGCAGTTGACAAACATGTGCATCATAGGACCTTCAGATGTGGTGACGTGGTGCTGTAAGGAATCTTAGAGATTGTCTACTTCAATCCCCCTTCCCTTCCCCATTTTAGAGAGAAGCAAACCCAGGCTTGGGGAGGCTAAGTGACATCTTCAGGGACACACAATTATAAAATGGTGGAGTCAGGACATGAGCTCAGGTCTTCAGACTCCAAAGCCAGTGGGCAGCATTGCACTGCCCTGTCACTGAGGGCAATGCCAAGCATTTCCGTACCACATGGAGAGGCTGCCAATGATGAGTGCACAACACAGAAACTCCAGCCCCATTAGCGATCGTCTGAGCCATTTTGATTTCACTCTCAAGGCTGTTGTCCAAATGGTGGCTAGGAAAAAAGACCTCTAATGGCTTACCATTTTCTTTCTAAAACAGAAACCTACAGTGCTAACGTGACATGTGACACACACACCAGCTGCTCCTCGATTTTCCTGTTTGCTCTGCTGGTGGTGCAGGGGCAAGCTGTAACATGGTGCATTGCCTCTCAACAACATGCTTATCACTCCTTCAGGATCTCGACCCCATCAGAATGGGGGGCATGCAGGGATGTAGGCAGAAAGCGGAGAGCAGGGATATCTGGCTTTTATTCCTGCATTGGTTATCATTCTATTTTTGCAGAAGCTGAGAGAAGCAGAGGGTGGTGGAATAACTTAGTGAATTCCATTAGTAGAAAGAAAAAAGGAAGGAAGGAAGGAAGGAAGGAAGGAAGGAAGGAAGGAAGGGAGGGAGGG
>CM053585.1:13363727-13407209 GCA_028646515.1 Pseudochirops corinnae
ACACACACACACACACACACACATACATACATACATTCCATGTTTTAAAAAAATGGGAAGAAATCATCTCCATGTTGCAAATTCTCATCAGGCCAGGCTGGAATGTTGTAAAATGTAGAATGTCCCAGTCCTTTCCACAATGACCAGTTCTTCAGGGCTCTATGACTTCATCACCTTGGCCAATGCTTCTTCCACCATCCCAGACCAAGACTTACTGGATAGACCTTGAGAACTGCTGCAGCCAAAATGATCATTTCCCTGTGACCACCCTGGAGATAGATTTCTGGGTTTAGCCAGACTAAATGTGGGATAAGATAATAAGTCCATTCCTAGGCCACATACCCAAGAAAGCAAAAAGTGCCCAAACCTCCAGGGCTCCCAGGTCATTGCCCAACCTCCAAAGGAGTTCCAGGCTAGCCCCTGGCACACAGCACGTATATCTGTAAACATGAATCACCAACTTCTACAATTAAAGAATGCAATCATAGTTGCATTACTGCATTGGAATAAGTCTGTTTAGTGTAGCCTTTGAAGTCTTCTCTCTATAGCCCCCTCATTGCTGCTAGATGGATTTTTAATGATGCAAAAGTCCTGTGACTCCCCTTCACCACAACATTCAGTGGCTCCTCATTGCCTAATGGATAAAGTCCAACTTTGCCTGGCATTCAGAATTTGTTAAGATTTTACCTCAAATTACTATTTCCAACTTATTTCCTAAAACTCCCTTTCATGTGCTCTATTCTTCAGTCAGACTGGATTCCTAGACATTCCCCAAGCATATCCTGCATTTCTGAATCTTCTCAGGCTCCACACCCTCCTATTCATTACCCTCACATTTCTGCCTCTCAAAATTCCCCATCTTTAAACATCCAGCTTAGCATCCACAATGAGAAAGGTGATAATACCTCATTGTTGTTGTTGCTCTTTGTGCTTTGTTCTAGAAGAGGACCAATGATATCACAGAGAAATAACTTGACTTGCACATGAATTGGATTTAAGTGAGATCGAGCTGTCCAAAGTTACTAGCCTGATTCTCTCTTCCAGAATCATCAAAGCCCAGTGACAACACAAAAGTCAAGATAATTGGCAATGGTCCAGGATGCATGGGATGACCTTGCCCTTTCTAAAGTCTTTCCCAGGCCTCAGTTTGTCTGCTGGTCAGAGGATATCTAGGGTACTATACTGTGCTCAGTTCTGGTGTCATATCTGAGGCAGGACACTGGCAAGCTAGGGTATGTCCAAAGCAGGGTTATGAAATTGGGGAAGGAATTTAAAGCTATGCCTGGACGTTAAGGAGTTTGCAGAGAAAGAAAATGAACTGACAGACAGTATGATACATGGAATTTGGAAGGATGAAAGGGACTACAGAAGTTCACTAATTCAAATTGTGTGGGGTACAGGAACCCTAAAAATCCCCTACCCAGAAAAATTAAAAGTCAGAGGTATCTTGAGGAAGGAACAGGAAGTTTATTCAGTTCTTGTGAGAAGAGGGCATCCCTTCCACCAGGATGAACCAACAAAATGTGGCATGTTACAGAAGATGGAACAAGAATTTATACCCTAATGCAATCAAGCCCACTCCCACAGCTATCCCTTCTCCCACTGGCTGGGAGGCAGGCTCACAATCTGAGCAGGAATTCTCTTCCAATGATAAGGAACAAAGAAGGCCACCACTATCTCTCAGTGGCTGGGAGGCTGGCTTACAAAGAACAAGGAAACAGGGAATAGCCAATTCCAATATACCTATCCTGTTTGGAAAATGCCAAAGTGAAGAAGAGAGGGGCTAAGAGCTTAATGCTGATTGACAGCAAGGGAAAGGGGGAAGGGTCCTGCACAATCTGAACAATTCAAATGTTCAAGTCCTTATTTGGCAAAAGCTAAAGCAAGGGAGGGGGAAAAGGTCACAAGCAAAGGTGGAGGTCAAAAACCCCTAAAGGGCCTCATGGGGATGTGGCAGTAGTGAAGAAGGGAGAAAGAAGGGGGAAGGGGGAAGCCAAAACTCCAGCTTGCTCCCACAAGAAAATTTATGGGCTGAGAAGTTTCACCTTTCCCATTCAAAACCCTACTTGACTAAGATTCCCTTCTACAATATTGCCAAAAGGCACCCTTTGCATGAAGACTTCCAGTGGTGGGGAACCATGACCTCTCAAGGCAGCCCATTCTACTTTCAGGTAGGTATAACCATAAGGGAGCTTCTCAACCAGCCCAACTCTGCCTCCCCAAATCTTAAACCCTTCATTTCTGGTTCTGTCTACTGGGTCAAAGCAGAAGAAGTCAAATCCCTCTTCTACAGAACAGCTGTAGACACTTGAACCACAGTCTCTCAGAAGCTACCTAGTCCAAGCTGTAAACAAGGACCTCTGCTTCTCCCCTGTTACCAGGTTGAAGCAACGGCTTCTGCCTCTATACTCCCACAGCTTTTAGGCTTCTCTCATTGTGAGCACTACTTGTATTATTTGTCTCCTTATCGTAGATCTAGACTCCTAGAATAGAAGCCTCATGAGGACAGACTTTGTCTTGATCATCTGTATTTCTGATAAGGGACTTTCATATAGAAGACACTCAACATGTATCCATAGAATCCATTATGGCAATGGAGGGGTTTAGACCAATTTCTCTGAGTCGGATTTAACTCAATAAGCAGATCTTGACATTTAACTTGTCCTAAGCACAGGAGTGGAGTTTCTTCCTCTCTGTTTTCATTGTCGCCTCTCCCGTTCAGACCCAGGTCACCAGACACCAAACAGGGGTTTGTCCTTTGACCATGACATCAAGAAAATGATACCAAGCACCACTTAATGGTTAGTGTTTGGGCTCTGATGGCTCAGAGTGAAGGTACATAATTGTTTCTCCTTTGGCCAAAAACCCTAAGGGTCTTCCCCTCCCACTTTGTTTTGACTAGGTAAAAGAAGCCATTCTCTGCCTCATTTCTTACCTAGCCTTGATCACTGAACAGGTGTTGCCTCAACGTGAGAAGTCAGAAAGGCATTAAGTTAAAAAGACCAAGCTCTCCCACTGCATCCTTGGCCATCTCCAGTTGTCCTGATCTATATCTGGCCACTGGACTCAGAAGGCTGCAGAGGAGAGAATGAGGCTGGTGTCTGCACAGGCCTCCTTCACTGAAATCCCAGACAACTGAAATAGCTCCTCCTTGGCCTCCCCATCACAGTGTTCTCCCCTCGTGCTCCTCTATTTTTGCACTAATCTTCCTTATGCGAAGATCTTGTCATGTCATACTTTTGCTCAAAATCCCCCAACAGCTCCTTCAACTTGGACATGGGCATCAAATCCTACTTACTACTTGTATGAACCTAGGCAAGTCTCTTGACTTTGCTCTGAACCTCAACTTTCTCTTCTATAAAATGGGGATACTAATAATCCCTAGTGTGGCTTAATGGGTAGTGAGATGGCCTCACAGGCAGGAAGACCTACATTCAAGTCTTACCTCTGAACTTCTGGTTGTGTGAGCCAGTCACCCAACCACTCAGGGGCTGCTGCTGTTAGGTCATTTTCCAGGACTGTCTGATTCTCTGTGACCCCATTTGGAGTTTTCTTCGCAGAGATACTGAAGGAGTTTGCCATTTCCTTCTCCAGCTCATTTTACAGATGAGGAAACTGAGGAAGACAGGCTTAAGTGACTTGCTCAGGGTCATACAGCTAGGAAGATCTGAGGTCAGACTTGAACTCAGGGAGACAAGTCTTCCTGACTCAGACTCAGCACTCTATCCACTGTGCCACCCAGCTGCCCTCACCTCTGAGATGTCTTATCATTTTATATCAATGACCATACAATTGCCCCCAAACTACTCTTAGACTCTAGAAAATTGGCTCTCTCATGGTATAAATGTCCCTACCTGTACGACTTTCTCATGTTCTTCCCTATACCTCTTGAGATCTTACCCATTTTTGAAGCCCCAACCAAATGCCAATGAATCAATCAACAAGTGTTTGGTTAGCTTCTTGTTACTGTGGGCCAGACACTATGCTAAGCATTGGAGAGAACAGGAAAAGAAAATGAAGGGGGAAGTCCCTGCCCTCAAGGATATTCTATTCTAATTGGGAGACACAACACAGAGAAATTAGGTGCCTTCAGAGAAGACGGAGGGGGGAGAAGGTGAGTCTTCAAGGAAGCCAGTGATGCTAAGAGGTAAAGGTGAGGAGGGAGGACATTCCAGGCTGATCTCTTAGACACTAGCAACCTCTGCCCCTCTTCGTGGAGTTCGTGGAGTGGAACTTCTCTAGGAAACCCACTGCTTCCAGTTCCTGTAGCATTATTAAAGCATAACACATTAGAAAGGACTTTGGGATTTGGATCAGAGGATCCAAGTTTAAATCCCTGGCTCCTTTCTTACTTGCTGTGTGACAGCAGGCAGGCCAGGCATGCTCTCTGCTCCTTTTCTTCTGTAAAATGAGGGGGCTGACCTCACTCATCCCCACAGTCCTTGGTGTTTTCATCCCAGGTCACTGCCTCAAAGCCCCTGCTGGGCCAGCCCACAGCTCCAGCTTCTAGAAGCCTGGCCTACCGCAAGAAGGCTGAGTCTGAAGGAAGAAATGCAGGCAAGTCTAGCCTGGATGTGCAAAGTCGTTCTTTCCCCAAATTAGCAAGTTGTGCAATGCCATAAATAGTGCTTGTTGATGCCGCTGTCATCTCATTTTCAGACTTCAGAAAGTTAGCATCTTCTTAACCCTTTGGTGAGCCTTGCCTGCAAGGGAGCCCGGCCCTCCAAGAAATCAGCCTCCCTCTCTCTTCCAGCTGAATCTAATCTGCCTGCAGGCTTTGTGCATCTAGTCTCCCTCCATTGTCCAATCTCTTTTCAATGCTGGACAGTTCTCTGCTCTAGAAAGGCAGGAGAGGGTCTGACAGGCCAAGAAATGATTTCAAAGATGAACTAGTTGCCAGGATAACCAGCTGTCAAATGCTTGTCTGCACAGGACGTGTCAAGGGTCCCAGCAGGGTTTTTCCTGGGGCAGACTGAATGCATTCTTTACTCCTGGCAGAAACAGAGATGGCGTCCAGTGGCTCAGTGGAAAATGGAAGCAGGGGCTCAAGATGTAGGCTGTTCTTAGCAGTCAGTAGATAGTGGTGGGGAGAAAGGGAATGAAAAGGCTGGGAGGAATTTTGTTCAGTTCCATGGTTCTCTGTTTTCAAGTGTTGAGAGGGCTGGCAAGTAGAAGAGGAAGTTAGCCTGGTTCTGCTTGGTCGCAGAGGTAGAACCAGGAGCAGTGAGTGAATATCACAGAAAAGCAGCTCTAAGCTGGATGTCAAAGCTTCCTCACAATTGGAGCCATCCCAAAGGAGAATGAGGGACCTCCACCAAGGTGGGTGAGTGGCGGAGTCTAAGCAGGGCTCCTTTCTATCAGCTCAGAACAGTCATGGATGTGCTAGAAAAAGTAAAGGAACAAGACAAGGGAAGAAGAGAAATAAAGAAATTTTCAGGAAGAAAGTCTTGAAAAATAGTAATAATAATTAATAATAGTTAACATTTATATTGTACTTTAAGACTTACTAAGCAATATATGTGTATATGTGTGGGGGGGTGTGTATGTGTGTGGAGAGAGATGGACTGATGAATGGACAGATGGATAGAATATAAAGATGAGAGAAAGACTATGCAAACAATAGATAGATAGACAGACAGACAGATAGGTAGATGGATGGATGGATGGATGGATGGATGGATGGATGGATGGATGGATAGACATAGATAGACAGACAGACAGACAGACAGATAGATAGATGGAAGGATGGATGGATGGATGGATGGATGGATAGAATATACAGACAATAAACATAGACAGATAGGATATACAGACAATAGAGAGACAGACAACTCCACTTGACCCCTCTATAATCCCACAAGGTCAGTATTGTTTTTGTCCCCAGCTAGCAGGTGGCAAAAAGGAGATCCAGAGAAGGTAAGCCTATTTGCCTAAGATCTCACAGCTAGGAAGGATCTGAGGCAGGATTTAAAAATCAACAAGGAGATATTGAAAAAATGAGTAAGCAAAAAGATGTCTCCAATACCATGCAGATTACTATCAAGAAAGAATGCAAGGAAGAACATGCTGGAGAAAAGGACACTGTGGCGTAACAGCAACCAGGGCTCCAGAAATAATAACAGCGTTTTACATAACACTTCAAGATTTGCAACACACTTTACAAATATTTTCTCGTTTTGTCCTCACAACAACCTTGGGAAGAAGAAAGGTGCTATTATTATACCCATTTTACAAATGAGGAAAATAAGGCAAAAAAAGAAGTTTAGTGGCATTTCCAGGATCACACGGCTAGATTTGAATTCAGGTCTTCCTGACTCTAGGTCCCGCATTCTATACACTATGCGACCTAGCTACCTGAAATAGGGCTAGAATGACTACAGAGAATTTAAATCTCCATACAGTTGTAAAGATTAGAGTGCTAGGGGTGCTAGGTAGAGCACTGGCCTTGAAGTCAGGAGGACCTGAGTTCAAATCCAACCTCAGACACTTAACACTTACTAGCCCAGTGACCTTGGGCAAGTCACTTAACCCCAATTGTCCTACCCTCTCCCCTCCAAAAAGAAAAAAAAAAAGAAAAAATTCCTATTCCTTGGGAATAAGAATTGCTTCATTCTTTGAATTTGTATTCCCAGTACTTAGTATTGATCCTGGCATAGAGTAAGTGTTTAATAAATGCTTCTTGAGGGACTGATTGTTACGACTCCCAAATATACAATATATTTGGCCTCCCTCTCTAGAGTGCCTGGCCAATATCTCCACTGGGACATCCCATAGGCATCCCAAACTAGGCATTTCCAAAGTTGAAACCACTGTCTTCCTCCTTAAACTCTCTATTCTTCCTTATTTCCCATTAACTTCCAAGAGCACTCCCATTCTTCCATTCACCCTGGTATCTTCAACTCTTCCTTGTTATCCATCCCTCTTATCCCACCAGCTTCAAAATAGAGAGCTAGCCTCAAATTTGGGAAGATTTGGGTTCAAGTCTCAACTCTGATATATTAGCTCTGTGACTCTGGGCAAGTCTCTTCACTCTGCATTGCTCTAAGCAAATCTCTATGACTTTAAATTGCAGAGAAGTTGCAACCTGCATTGGTGGAGGGAATTTCCTCAGCAGGGAATTCCTTATATCAGGAGGTCACTCTGTAACCTTATCCTTCCTACTAAGCATATAAAAGAAATCCTCATCACAATGAATTCACAATGGGCTTCTAAGTCTTGGCCCTTCTACTTCTACATTATATTTCACATCCCTGCCCTCCTCTCAACTCTCAAGGCCACCAACAAAGTTCAGATCACCATGATTTATTGGCTGGACTATTGCAGCCTCCAAATTGGTGTCCTCTGATGCATCCTCTACAGAACTGCCAGATTAATATTCCTGGTGCACAAGTCTGACCAAGCCACTCTAATACTCAAAAAATTTCATTTTTACCCTCTTGCCTCTTGAATGAATGAAAAAGAACTTACATCGTGCTAAGAGTGAGATATAAAAATTCAAAAGCAAACACTATCCCTTCCCTCAGGGGGATTACCTTCTAATAGAGGAGATTACACTCACTGGGGAGTGGTGCCCAAAGAAGAGTGCTTTGATCCAGAAAGTTACAGGGATGGTAAGCACGCCACAGAGAGAATTGATTGGCACACTCCATCCAGGAACATTTTCAGAGTTGATTTCATCATGGCTCATGGTTCTAGAACTGGAATGGGGAAGGAAAAGGGACCTCAGCACTGGCAAGGTGGTAGTTGGTGAGGCTGTAGAGAAGATGGATAGAGAATAGAGAACAAGTGAATCATGACAGCTGGGGCTTTACTGAAATAAGAACAGTCACCAAATTGGACATTGAGGCCCCAGGTCAGAAGTTCTTCTCTGGGGTCAGGAAAGTTGGAGACCCTATGAAAGATATGGCTGGGGAACTGGAAGACAAGTCAACCAGGAACATGTGTCTGTCTAGATGGGTCAGAATTCCCGACCACTTTCTTCTGACATTGGGTCTCACCATCAGTCAGTGATCCTGAGAAACATGTTCAGATACAGTGATAGTTGTGAGTTGAGCGTCCTGAGGCCCAGAGCCCACTGGAAGGTGTTTCTCCTAAACTCTCCTCAGTGTAGAGGAAGAATCAGCTTCTGCCCTTTAAAAGTCCAACCCCTGCCAGCAAGGGGAGGGACCTTGTGAGGTGTCTGAGCAATGTGCTCCGGAAATGCAAGTAAACAACAACCCTTCAGCAGAGCCACAAAGTTTCCTTTACCTTCTGAGGGAAGTACAATGAACGCACTGTCTTATCTGAGATCTTCCTCTCTGTGTGGCTCTTAAGTGTTGCCTCTGGGTCTTTGGGGATTCTATCAGTCAGTCAATGCGCACTTATTGAGCACCTTTGAGCTGCCAGCTCTGTGGAAAAGCGAGAATCAAAGCGTCCTTGCTCTCAATGAGCTCACAATGCAGTGGGGAAGACATCGCGCAGAGTTAGCAAATGCACAGGATAAACTAGAGAGAATCTCAGAGGGGAGCACCAAGGTAAGAAGGCAGGGAAACACTGGGGCTTCAGCTAGCTCGGAATGAAGCTGGGGAAGCCCGGAGACAGAGATGAGGAGGAGAGAGTGCCAGCATGGGAAACCGCCAGGAAAAGTACTCAGAGCTGGGACAGCCAGGAGGCCAGCGTCGCTGGTCAGGAGGCCAGTGGTGTCACCAGCTGGGAGGCCGGTGGTATCATTAGCCAGGGGGCTAGTGGTGCTGCCAGCCGGGAGGCTGGTGGTGTTGCCAGCCCAGAGGCCAGCTTCACGAGGGTGTGTGAGAAGGAATAAGGTGCAAGAAGACTGGCAAAGGCGGAAGGGGGCCAGGTTATAACAGGCCTTAAAAGCCAAGCAGAGGATTTTCTGTTTGACCTAAGGTCATAGGAAGAGATGGCCAGACCTACATTTTAGGAAGACCAATTGGGTGGCTGAGTGAATGATGAATCTGGGCAGGGAGGCTGCCCAGGAGATTACTGCAAGAGTCCAGGAACAAAGTGACAGCGGCACTTGGGTGGTGGAAGAGTCAGAGAAGAAGGAGCCCAGAGGAGAGAAGGCAGAGAGGCAGAAAGGCCAGAGCCTGAGTACCAGTTGGGTTGGGAGGCAGGGAGAGAGTGCAGAGCTGAGGGTGGCCCCTAGGTGTGGGGCCCTCCCCAGTGCTAGAGAGAGCCATCCTCAGCACAGGTCACAGGGCCTGCATACAGTGAGTGTTTAATGCGTGCTTACCCGTTGATAGACTGAACTTCTTGCCTTTTTCTGGCTGTTATTTTGTGGGAGGGGAGGCAGCATCATGGGCAGAGCTGTCTGTCAAACGTCCTGGCCCAGTCTCACGAGGAGCAGAGCACCTTTCCAGCCTTACTTGCTACTCCCGTTTTATGAATGAAGAAACTGAGTCTCGGATATTCAGTAATTTTCCCTAAATCCAGCTGCTGGTAAGGAGCAGGTTTGACATTTGAACCCAGGGCATTGGACTCGTGTAGACTCGTCCGTCATGCTTCTTTTCTTTTACAGCTCTATTTGATTTTTAATCAAAGATCCAAAGGGCTGAATTTCAAACAGTAGAATCTCTGTTCCTGCAAGAGACCAGAGTGGGGCATAATGTGGAGCTAAAGCTCTGCTAGAGCCCCTCAGACCACAGAACCAAAGTGGTTCCGTTTCCCACGGGCTTCGCTTTGCTGCTCCTGCCTAACCCCGTGACAGACGCAGGGTACAGTATACAGAGTACAGAGCTCTAAGCCAGGAAAGACCACCTGTCTGAGAGGCCCTTCAGGGATCATGATCCCCAATTTACAGTTGAGAGAAACATTGATTCCTTAAGGTTTTCCACTCTGGGTTCTAACTGTCCATTATCTCACTGAGAGACAATGTTGCCTCATGGCAAAAATGCTGTACTTGAAACGGGTGAGCCTGGAGTAACTCCTGCTTCTGGGACTTACTAGCTGTGACCCTAACAAGCCATCTTACCTCAGTGAGCCTCAGTTTCCCCCACTGTAAAATGGGGACAATGATATTTGGAGGGCTTGAATCCCATGGTTGTGCATGTTGTATAGGTATAGATGTGTGTATGTATGTATGTATGTGAGAGACAATATCTATAAAGCACTTGTCCAGCCTTAAAACATTGCATAGAGGGCAACGATTATTAGTGATGATGTTGGCGTAACCTCAAGCACATCACTCAAACTCTATGACCTTGGCTTCCTTCTCTATAAGATGAGAGGGATGGGTTGGAAGGTGTTGATCTGTACATGGGCTGTACATGGGTATCAGAGGTCCCATGAACACGGTGAGAAAATTGATCATATCTTTATCACCACTAACCTTTGCTTTTTTTTTTTTTTTTTGCAACCCTATATATTGTACGTAACGCGCTGGCAATTCGTTCTGAGGAGGGGCCTGAAGACCGTGACAGACACTGCCCCAGGGGTCCAAGACACTAAATTGGTTAATCGTCAATAAGAATCCTTTGGTCATCAAGACGTGAGGAAACGTAATTTCTACATCTCCATGGAGTAGCCCAGCCCGATATCTGGAACCATGTGATTGTCTTGGTACTTATGAAGAAACTACGGTATGCATGTTTTTAAATCACTTTGCTTTGTCCAGATAAATTTCAAATATTGGGAGGGAGGAGCATTTGACCTCTGTGAGAAAGAGCTAATTGGTGCCACCGGAGATCTGAGGCAGGTGGTGAAAGCTGTGGAAAGCTGACTTCAGCAAGAGATCTTTTTCAATGGCAGTAAGACAACACTGAAGAGAGAGAGAAAGGGTAAGGTGCAGTGAGGGACCATGAACTTGGTTGCCAAGGCAACTCCTGAATGGATAGGGGAAGGACAAGAGAAAGAAACAGAGTGAGTAGAAAGGAAAGATGCACATGATGCCACAAGCATAGGACTGTTTTTGGAGCTGGATGACACCACCAAGGCCACGTCAGTCAGGCCCTTTATGTTATAACTAAGGAAACTGGGGCCCAGCGAGATGAAGTGACTTAGCTGGTAAGCCAAGACCAAGAATAGGGACAAGAACAAGAATGGAAGCTTTTCAAGAGTGTAGATTGTTTAATTCTTACAAATGACAGAGAATGTGTGTGTGTGTGCATACCTACAACGTATGTGTGTGCAGACAGAGATAAGGGAGGGAGAGTTGGAGAGGGAAGAGGAAGGGAAAGGGAGAGAGAAGGAGGAATGCAGGGAGAGAGGGGAGTAAGGGGAAGGGGGGGAGGGAGGAAGAAGCCCCCAGACCCTGTCTTGGTAGGAAGAACGAAGCTGGTCTAGTCTCTTACGCATATTATGTGACCCCAGGCACATCATTTATTCCTTCAGTGATCCCCAAGCAACTCTCTAAGATTACAAATTTACAAAAGAGTTATGGAAGTGCATTGGGGAAGGAGCTTCCACACCGACCATTTGCCTCAGGTTGAAGTCAATCCCTCTCTACCTATATTTTCAATTGAAGAGGTTTTGAATGCCATTAGACTCCTCTCTGTGGCAAAGCACCTGATGCTGATTCTATTCCAGCTGAGATTTACAAGGGGAGGGGGGGTGTCCATTGCTCCTGTATAAACTGACTGAAATTTTCTGAATTATGTGGCAAGAGGAAGTTATCCCCCTAGGAGTTCAAGAATGCCTCCATTGTCTGTCTCTATAAAGGTAAAGGAAATAGATTGCCTTGTGACAGTCACAAGGGGGTCTCTCAGTCATTGCTAGCAAGATTCTTGCCAGAGTCCTCCTTAATAGGCTGATCCTTCACCTGAAAGATGGTCATCTATCTGAGAGTCAATGTGGCTTCAGAAAGGTCTGAGGGACAGTCAATATTGTGTTTGCTGCCTGACAACTCCAAGAGAAATGCCAGGAGCAGAACAGAGGCCTGTACACAATGTTCATCAATCTGACCAAGGTCTTTGATACTGTCAGTCGTGAGGGTTTATGGAAAATTACGTCAAAATTTGGTTAGTGGGAGAAGTTCGTCAGTACTGTGTATCAATTTCATAATGGCACGCTTGCCCAATTTCTGGATAATGGACGATGCTCTCACACTCTCCCAGTCACCAATGGAGGGAAACAAGGCTGTGTGTTTGCTCCTGTGCTTTTTAGCCTGATGTTTTCAGCCATGTTGTCAGATACCTTCAATGAGAATGAACACGGCATCAAGGTCAGTTATTATACTGATGGTAAATTACCTAACTTGAAAAGACTAAAAGCCAAGAATAAAGTAGAGGGAGAGTTGCTGCATGATTTTTTTTGTTTGTTTGTTTGCAGATGATTGTGCACTCAGTGAAGCCTCTGAAGCTGAGATGCAACAAAGTATGCATGAATTCTCTGCTGCTTGTGCTAATTTTGGCCAAACAATTAACACCAAGAAAACACAGGTGCTCCACCAGTCACCATGAAGCTATCCATATGTGGCGCCATCGGTTACAGCAAATGAAGAAGTTTTAAACACTGTGGCTAAGTTCACTTACCTTGGTAGGGTACTTTCTAAGAATGTGCACATTGATAATGAGGTTGATGCATGCATTGCCAGAGCTAGCTCAGTTTGGGAGGCTCCGAAGGAAAGTGTGGGAGAGAAGAGGTTTTAGACTGACTACCAAACTGATGGTCAGAGCCATTGTACTGACCTCATTGTTGTATACCTGTGAAACCTAGACAGTCTACCAGTGCTATGCCAGGCAACTGAATTGCTTCCATTTGAATTGTCTTAGGAAGATTCTGAAACTCACCTGGCAGAATAAGGTACCAGATGCTGAGGTCCTTTCTCTAGATGAACTGCCATGCATTCAAGCTCTACCTCAGACAGCACAACTCCAACAGGCTGGCCACGTTGTTCAGTGTTAAACATTGCCTAAAAGACTGTTTTACCAAGAACTCTCACAGGACAAGCATTCACATGGTGATCAGAAGTGATAGATACAAGAACACTCCCAAGGTCTCTCTTAAGAACTTCGGAATTGATTGTGTGACACGGGAGACACTGGCACAGGACCACCCAGCATGGCATGCCCACATCATGAGCAAAACAGAATTGAAACAGCTCAAAGGAAATGTGAGATACACAAGTTGAGAGAATCTACCCCAAATATTCACATGGCCTATTTGTGCCAGGCCTGTGGCAGAACATTCTGAGCTGGTATGGGTCTCATTAGCCACAGCTGGACACACTGAAACCTGACACCAACATAGTGACCTCATTTGGTTCCTCTTTAGGAGCAAAGACAACCACCACCAACATGGTGATCTCCATGTTGTCTCCCTCAGTTTGGGGGCTTTTAAGCCTTTCTTTGTATCTCCAGGGCTGAGCATTGAGCCTGAACACATAGTAGGCATTTAATAAATGACAGTTAACTCACTGAGTATGTGGGAGGCTGGAAATCAGTAACAAAGGGGGAGCGGAGGGGAGGATTAGGAAGGGCCTCTTCTAGGAAGCTGGATTCTAAGAGGTAGCAGTGATGGGGGAGGGCTTCGCAGACACAGGGAACCGCTAATGCTAAGGCACCCAGATGGGAGATGGAGCCTCATGTGTGAGGAACAGAAAAAAAGGGGTCAATTTAGAGGACAGTAGTGTGCGTGAAGGGAAGAATGTGTGATCAGACTAGACAAGGCGGGTGGAGCCAGGTTGGAAAGGGTTTTGAATACCAAACAGAAGGTTTTATAATTTGGAAGTTTTGTACATGAAATCTCAAATCTCTATTACTTACAATTCGCTTTTCCTTTTAAGCATATAATAAATTCAACATGCAACTTTAAAAGCTGTCCTGCTTGTCTGTGATTCCTTCTGGCCTTCCTTCTGTTCTCTTCTGAGCACTTGGAAAAAATGCTTTAATGAACCTCTTTTCCTTTTTTAGGGGGTGAAGGGGAAGAAGACGACTGTATTGTCAGTCACTCCTTACCACCACCCGTAATAGGAAAGGAAGGAAGGAAGGAAGGAAGGAAGGAAGGAAGGAAGGAAGGAAGGAAGGAAGGAAGGAAGGAAGGAAGGGAGGGAGGGAGGGAGGCAGCTAAGTGATGCAGTAGCTAGAGCACCAGCCCTGGAATCAGGAAGACCTGAGTTCAAATCCAGCCTCAGACATTTACTAGTCATGCGACACCCTCCCTCCTCCCAAAAAAAAAAAAGAGAGGAAAAAAGGGGAAGGAGGCAGAGAGGAGGGAAAAGGAGGAAGGAAGGATAAAAGAAAGAATGCAAGGAAGACAAAACCTGTGCAAAAAGCACCCATGACGAAGCAAGACAAACTCTTCTCGCAGCCGTATCCCCAAGTCTGTGTCTCTTTCCGCTCCTTGAGTCCCTCACTTCTCTTCAGGAAGCAGGTGACATGTGTCATCATCAGTCTTCCAGAGTCCTGGCTGTTGCCTCGATCAGAGTTCTCAAGCCTTTTAATGACTGAATGGCAGAGTTTCCATTTGATCCTGGACGTCACAGGAAGCCCCTGAAGCCCACTAAGTAAGAGCATGACACAACTGGTCCTGCCCTTTAGAAAACTATTTTGGCAGCTGAGAGGAAGATGGGCTGGTGGTGCCGAAGGTAAGTCTCTACCTCCAGAACACAGTAGGTATTTAATAAATGTTCCCTTCCAATGGTGCTGAAGGTGAGTCTCCACCTCTAGAACACAGTAGGTATTTAATAAATTCTCCCTTCCAATGGTGCTGAAGGTAAGTCTCCACCTCCAGAACACAGTAGGTATTTAATAAATGCTCCCTTCCAAACCTCTGCCACCACCGGCTGCTCAGACAGGCAGCTCTTCAGGATATCTTTTACTTCAGGCACGCTGGATCCCTCCCAGACTCTACTGCCTGGGGCTCTGACACCTGCTCCTCCGACCTTCCAAAGATGACAAAGTTGTGGCTGTCTCCAATACTCCACCCCAAAACTAGGAGGCTGGACACAGCAGAGACAGAAGCAATGGGAGGCCGTGAACTCAAGGCCCACACGGTAGCAGCCCCAGTGAGACAGAGGCCTGAGACCCCCCCCTCCTGGAGTTAGGGGGTCCAAGAGAGTGCCTCCTTGCTTCCTCATTTGAGTTCAGCCACGAGGAAGACAAAGAGCCTCAGGTCTTTCGAAAGGACTCCAGTTCCATCTAAAAAACCAGTTAACAACCCATCTCTTGGCTAACTACAAGATTAACCAACCAGAACCATTACAGAATGGCTGCACATACACCAGATTGAGAGACAGACTCTTCCCATCTCACATTGTCATGGCTTTCTGGAGACAGGCTCCCGGCCACCTTCCACATGGGTCGGCAGTAGACAGGGCTCCTTGCCCATGCTCTGAGAATGGAGCCCCATTACATATACATTATTTCATTTATTGCTACATTTTTCAGGTGAAGAAATTGAAATTTCTGAAAGTGGTGACATGTGTGTCAGCAAACTGAGTAGACTTCAGACCTCAGAAACTAAAGCTGTCCTCAACAGGCTGTGCTCCACTGGGAGGAACCTCTTTGTACAAGGACCTGTACCAACAAAAACTAAGGCTGTTTGTTTAGAGGTTGCAACAGTTAAGGTCACGCAGCTGAAGACCTTGAAATAAGGTGTTACATGTTGTTCTGCCCGGGGTCCTTGAGATAACTGGCATTTTTGTTTCCTTTCACATTCCACATGCAGGTGTCGAACACAAAATAATGACCCTGAATTGTTAGTGTTGTATATAAAGTATTGTCCATTTTTCAGTTCTAGTTCATGGCCTGAGAAAGTGTCCCTGAAGAGTTCTGGTAAATAAATCAAGGGCAATTCTGATGAATCTGATTCTAAACACGAGGCATTTCTCCAACACTTGCCTGTGGTCACCCAAATGGTGACAAAGGGGGGGACTCAAACCCAGGCTCTTGGACTCTTGAGCCAATTTTCTTTCCACTCTTATCCAAGCAGGACACATCTCTGCCCTCAAGGGGTATGTTAGAGGCCTAACAGGACAGAAAAATCAGAACAATAAGGGAATTACAAGACTCTTATTTAGGGTTTATCCTCAGGCAAAATTGGAAAGAGCATTAGCTCTGGAATCAGAGGGGGTAGGGGTGGGGTTGGGGGTGGGAGTGGTGGTTCAGCCCTTCAGTCCTGTCTGACTCTTCCTGACCCCATGGGCCACAGGCCCTTCTATCCTCCACTATCTCCTGAAGTGTGGCCAAGTCATATTTTTTGTTTCCATTACATTATCTATCCATCTCATTCTCTTCAAATCCCACAGTCACTAGCTTTGTGGCTATGGACAAGCGGCTTCATCTCTCTGAGTCTCAGTGTCTTGTCTGTAAGATGAAGGATTTGGATCAGAGGTTCTCTAAGGTCCTTTCCAGACCTCCATCGATGACCCTGTGTCCTAGCCCCTCTACCCACTCTGGGTCAAAGTCACCCACCATCTTACACCACAATCTGGCCTTTCTTGGTTGATACTCCTTGTATGACCCCTGAACTCTGGTGTCAGATGAGCATCTTTTTAATGAAATGACAGGCCAGATTAGATGACCTCTGAAGTCCCTTCCAGCACTGATTCTATGATGCTATCAATGGGATAGACATCATCTCTTCCTTTAACCAAGTCATTGGCACAGATAGTGAATCTAGCACAGATCCCTGGGGCAGAGACTGCTTTGTCCTTTTCTCTGTATCTCCAGAACTTAACAAAGGGTCTGGCAAATAGTAAGTGTCTGATAAATGCTCATTGGCTCAACTTGAGTTGGGAGTGATTCAGCAAAGCAGGATGCCACCGGAGCTGTTGGCTGTAGGTCCTCCTGCAACCCCTGGGGACATCTGGCCTTGGCAGAAAGCACTGTCTCCTAGGCTGAGTGTGTTCATACAAATTGGTGGGACTCAACTTAGCTGGTGAAAACACCCACTTGTTGATCTCAGCCCTTAACCCAGTTGAGTTACCTACGCAATACCAACCTGCCAATTTTGACAGATTCTCTTTTTCACTTTTCAACAGGCCATCTGTTTTGTTACAGTATTGCCACTGGCTGAAGGAAGGAAGGGGTTTGTGGGAATGGCCCAGGACTTCTCATATCCTTGAAGCCACCAGGGAACTAGAATGCTCTTCCCTCTGGATGGTTTTCCCATGGAAATACACACTTGGGCTGCAAATTTAGAGGTGAAACTTTGGGAGTGATTGTAAGAACCAGAAGAGTTCTCACAGCAGAACTCTGTCTAGGACCACAAGAGCATAGATTCAAAGCTGGAAAGGGCCCTAGAGGTCATTTAGCCCAATACCACCATTTAACAGATTGAACAATTGAGACCCAGGGAAATTAAGGACTTACCCAAGTTTTTTTGTTGTTCCCTTGTTTCAGTCATGTCTGACTCTTCATGACCCCATTTGGGGGTTTTTTGGCAAAGATACTGGAATGGTTTGCCATTTCCTTGTCCAGCTCATTTTACAGATGAAGAAGTGAAGCAGAGAAAAGTGACCTGCCCAGGGTCACTCAGTAAGTGTCTGAGGTTAGATTTGAATTCGGCTCTTCTTGACTCCTGGCCCAGCACTCTGTACACTGCACCATCTAGTTGCCCCTATACCTGTTTACATGGGTATCAAGTAGAAGAGCTAGAGTATCTCCTCTGGCTTTACTGACTCCGCAGCCAGCCAGTTAGTCCAAATCTTACGTTAGCAAAAGAAGAGGTGTATTGGGAAGAATTAAGGTTTTTGGAGTGCAGAGGTCTGAGTTCAGATACTATAGGACACCACAGCCTATGTGACCTTCCCTTTATGGGGCCTGTTTCCTCATCTGTAAAATGAAAAGGCTGAGCCAGATGACATCTGAAGTCTCTTCCAGCTCTGACTCTATGACTCCATGATACTATCAGTTTCACGGGCCTCAGTTTCCTCATCTGTAAAATGAGAGGTTGGACTGAGTGGCCTCTGAGCCCTTGCAGCTCCAGATGTAAGATGCTAAAAGCAAAAGAGCTTCTCCTTAGCACCCAGACAATAATGCTCCTTCCTCATTGCCTTGCCTTTCCAGCCTCTGCACCCACATCCAGAACATTTCTCCACATCATTGTGATTGTGCCCCTTGGGGCAGGTGATCCACCAAGCAGGGAAGTGACAAGGAAGACAAGAATGTCCACGACAACACCCCATCCTTCCTAGGGAGCAGCTGGGCTCGAGGCTGAGGCTAAGGGCTAGGGGCTTCCTCCCAGGATTCCTCAGGACAGGACCTGACCTTCAGGCTGGAATGCAGAGGCTGCTGTGATGTCAGAAGACTCAGAAGCAGAATTCCAGGGCTGCTTAGCCTCTCTCCTCCAATCACCAGTCGTGTGACCTTGAGCTAGTGTGCTGGCCAATCTAGACTCTGTGGGACTGAGTTTCAGGGTCTGTGAACTGGGAGTGATGGTAGTTGCCTGGGCTTGTTGGGAGTTTCAAATGGATAAATAAATGTGAGGTGTTTGGCAAATTACTACCCAGGAAGCGATTTATAGCCAGAAGGAACTTTAAAAATCATATCGTCCAACGCTCTCATTTCACAGAACAGAAAACTGAACCCAGGGAGGTCAAGACACAAAGTCACAGAAATTCACTGTGCTTTCCACAGCACCACACTGCCTCTGAATCTGGAGATTGGGAGAGATCTCAGTGGCTGCTTACAACCAGCTCCTCCATCTACAGCTTGTGGGACCCTGGCCAAATCACTCACCCTGCTGGCCCTCTCTGGCCCTCAGCCTCCTCAGCATTCAATGATGCATTTGAACCAACAGCCTGTCATGTGCCTTCCAGATCTAAACCTGGTTCTGTGCCCCAGTGACCCACCAGAGCCCCAGTTTCCTAGTGTGGAAAATGCAGAATTTGGATTCAATGGCCCCTAAGGTCCCGTCTGACTCCAATCTGTGAACCGGTGACCTCTCAGAAGCAGCTGGCGACTCAATGGATAGCATGCTGAGCCTGGGGTTCGTGATGGCTGTTCAGTCCTTTCAGTCATATTTGACTCTTCGTGACCCCTCTGGGGGGTTTTCTTGGCAGAGACACTGGAAGGGTTGGCCATTTCCTTCTCTAGCTCCTTTGATAGATGAAGAAACTGAGGCAAATAATGTTAAGTGACTTACCCAAGGACACACAGCTAGTGAATGTCTGAGGTCAGATTTCAACTCAGGTCTTCCTGACTCCACTAATACTTGAATTCTAATCCTGTCTCATTTTGTGGCTCCGTGACCCCAGGAAAGTCACTTAGCCTCTGTTTGCCTCAATTTACCTCACCAGCAAAATGGATATAATGATAGTATTTAACTCAGCAGGATTGTCATGAAGCTCGAATGTGATAGTACTTCTAAAAAGTGCTTCACCCCACGCTTTGCACACAGTAGGCACTAAATAAATGCTTATTCCCTTGTTTCCCTCAGCTCCTCATTTATACAATAAAAGGATTGGAACAAATGACCATTAAGGGCCCTTCCAGCTCTAAATCAATGACCTCAGTAACCCTATGATGTCTGTCTATTAGAACGTATACCTTACAAGGAAGCCCTGCTCTAATAGACTGACCAAGGATCACCTAGCTTCTGTTTGAGGATCTTCCATGAAGAAAGAGGAAGATATACACCCTCATGCACATACATGCATGTGGAATATGCACATGTGTATGATATACATGTGTAATGCATGTGCTGTGCGGTGTGTGCATACATGTATATTCGTATATACATGTGTGTATGCATGCATGTGTGTGCCCATGCATGCCCATCTACATGTATACATGTACACATATACATGCGCACACAATGTTCCCAAAGTCTCCCTGGAGTTCCAGAGCTTCCTATTGGTCCCTCTATCAAGCCTCTCTGCTCTTGATCCATCCTCCACACAGCTATCAAACTGAGATGTCTACTGTCTGACTGCACTAACCAAGCCTCCTCCATGAGCTCTGAGTGGCTGCCATTCGCCACCACAGTAAAATCCAAATCCTTCTGTTTGGCTTTGAAAGCCCTTCCCTGTTGGGCTCCAGGACCCCTTCCCACCTTGTTATCCATTCCTCTCCTTCATGCCCAAGGAGCCTGCTTGCTGTTTCATACACACAGCATACAATCTCCTTCTCTGTGCTTTTGCCAAGCCTGACCCCCTTGTCCAAAACACACTCTCTCCTCACTTTCCTCTCATGTAATCCCTAGTTTCCTTCAAAGCTCGGTTCTGATGTCACCTCCTACCAGAACTCCATCCTCATCGCCAAAGGTACTAGTCCCCCTTTCCCCAAAATTACTTCGACCACATCCACTGGAGTGGGCTAGTTGGTGCTGCCATAAAAACAATAACAAGCCACATGGGGCTCATTGAGTGGCAGGCTACCACTCAATCAGCTTCATCTATAATATGGTCACCAAGGGCACTTTACTTAGGACGCAGCCAAAGTGGATTCATGAGAAGGTGTTTAGTGCACAGGTGCTGGCTTTCCCAAAGACCTCAGGACCACCAGAGGGCACTCAGCCTACAGATTCTTCCTGACTATTCCCACCACCCATGGATTGGAACTCAGTCAGTTCACAAGCTAAAGAGATTAAGTGCCTACTCAGTGCCAGTGGGCAGCTAGGTGGTGCAGTGGATACAGAAAAGTGGAGACTCATCTTCTCGAGTTCAAATCTGGCCTCAGACACCTACTAGCTGTGTGACCCTGAGTGAGTCACTTCACCCTGTTTGTCTCAGTCACCTTATCTATAAAATGAGCTGGAGAAGGAATGGGCAAACCACTCCAGTATCATGCCAAGAAAACCCCAAAAGGGGTCTCAAAGAGTTGGACATGACTGAAACAACCGAACAACAGCTCAGTGCTAGGCACCTTGCTAAGCATTGAGGATACAAAGAAAGGTCAAAGACAATCCCTGCCATCAAGGGACTCATGGACTATTGACACAGCCCATGGCACCACAGCTCTCATCCTGGTTTCAACATAGATATAGGAGGAGGATCTAGAATAAGGGTAAGGATGGGGACTAGATTGTAATTTCATTGAGGAAGAGAACTCCTCCTGGCTGAAGAGACTCCTTCTGCCAATGTAGGTCAATATCGTCCAACCTGAGAAAGTTGCCTAAATAAATGAGAGATGAAGTGACTTGTCCAGGGTCCCACAGCCAGTAGGTGTCAGAAGTGACACTTGAATTCTAGTCTTCCTAGCTTCCCTCTGTCTTTCACCCTGGAGATTATGAATCAAAATGACTAGGACAGGGGATTTCTCATTTCTACTTTTGAGCCCCCACCCTGACTTTGGAGAACTTTCTGCTCTGAACTGACTGACTTATTGATTAGATAAATGGTTAACTTTTTAAAGGCTGCCAGGTGGTAAAGTTGAGAGAGTGCTGGCCCTGGAGTCAGTAAGACCTGAGTTCAGATTTGCCCTCAGATACTCACTGTGACACTAGGCAAATCACTTAATCTCTTTGCGTCAGTTTACTCACCTGGGAAATGAAGATAGTAATAGCACACACACACACACACACACACACACACACACACACACGAGTTGTTGTGAGGATCAAATGAGATGTTCACAAAATGTTTTAGCACAGTGCCTGTCACTATATAAATACTAGCTATAATTCTCATTATGATTCAAGGAAGGCATTGTCACTGGCTCAGTCAATCAATAAAGATTTATTAAGTGCCCACTATGTGCCAGGTGTAAGAAGACTACAAAGGTAGGAGGAGCCACGTTATGAAGGACTTTGAATGACGGAGGATTTTATAGTTGATCCTAGAAGATCAACTTTGGTTGGCAGAGGAGGGGAGTGACATGCCCAGATCTGAATTCTAGGAGGATTAATTTGATAGCTGAGTGTAGGTTGGACCTTGAAATAGGGAGACCAAAGAGCAGGCTTTTGCAGTGGTCCAATGGGATGATAAGGGCCTGTGTCAGGGTAGTGGCAATGTCAGAAGAGGAAGGGGGTCTCATGGGAGAGAATTTACAAAGCTAAAATTGACAGACCTTGGCAACAGATTGGATATGGGGTGGGGAGAGAGTCCAGGGTGATATGCCAGTCAAAAGCTTGAGTGATTAGATTATCTGGGAGGTGCCCCTAGACATGTTCCAGGAGTCATTAGAAACACTGCCTATGCAGACATTTTGAATTCCATTTTTTAGGTACGTTATGATTCTGCCCAATGTCTCCTAAGTTTTTTGAGCATCCTGTTCCATCTTTACCTTTGTATTGGCAGCCTTTAGGACAGCTCCTGGCATAGGGAAGGCATTGAATAATTGCTTAGTGATTGACTATTGGTTTATCAAAAGGAAGAGAAGAGTGATTGACTGCCAGAGCCAGGGACCCCAGTGGTAGATGACAGGGGATTGGCTTTCCTAGTAGGCTGAAGGAGTTTGAGAGGGCCATTTTAACAGCATGCCGGCAGAATTCAGGGTTATATTTGACTCTGCATTAAGTCAGGGCTGAACGACTTCCTAGAATGGTCGTTCCTCTCTGGCCTCCTGCCTAACTCTCTAGACTTTCTCTACTATGCCATGGAGACCTCTTCATCCTGGAAGCTCACTCTGCCCCAGAACTTCTCACTTTGACTCTGTGGCACCTTCCTCTGATTGGCCAATTCCTCCCAGGACCTCCATTTTAAGGGAAATGCCCAGGCCAGCCATTCTCTTGGCTCTCCACTTGTACCTCCTCTGGACTTTCTCTCCCACACCCCTACAGGTGCACTCCCCCCACCTCCTCCTTTTCAGCTTCTTTTTACACAGTCTGCTATTTCTCCCCATTAGAATATAAGCTCCTTGAGGGCAGGGGCTGTTTTCCTTTCTGTTTGTATTTATGATCTTAGTGCTTAGCACAGTGCCTGGCCCATAATAAGCACTTAATAAACGGAGCTAGATGGTGCTGCAGTAGATAGAGCATTGGTCCTGGAGCCAGGAAGACCTGAGTTCAAATTTGACCTCAGACTCTTAGTGTGCCAAGTTGCTTAACCCTGTTAGCCTCAGTTTTCTCATCTGTAAAATGAGCTGGAGAAGGAAATGGCAAATCACTCCTGCATCATTGCCAAGAAAACCCCAAATTGGGCCAAGAAAAGTCAGACATGGCTGAAACAATTGAAAAAAATGTGGTTGACTTGATTTTGCCCAGAGCATGAGGCAGCTTGAAATCATTGATATATCATTGACCTTAGCCCATCTCAAGAGACTTCCTAGCTGTGTGAGTCTGAGATAGTCATTAAGCCTCTATGTCTTTCCACTGTTCTTCTTTCCAGACAACCCCACCCCAAGGCTCTACTGAGGGGATGGGGGGCAGGAGTGTGACCAGGTGACTTTCAGTTGCCACCCAATGGTGATGAGTCAGTTTCAGTATTTCCCTCTAGGGTGAGCAGGGAGTTGCAGTGGAACCTGGTGCTTCTGTGGACAATCCAGTGCAGGGGATCATAGCCTTTCATGGCCCATGGCACCTCATCTGTAAAAAAGGAAGATGGGCTCTGAGGTCCCCTCCAGATCTAGTCCTCTGACCCCATATGCCTTTCCATTGTCTTTTGGGTCAACTGTAAGTTTTATTCTAATGAAATTGTGGTCTTTCTTGACTGATAGTCATATAGAATCACTTGAAGTATATTATCATTTAAAAAAATGGCTTTTGAAGAAGGGAATAGTTGGGGATCATCAAAAGCCTACACATTCAATCTCAATGTGAGCCAGCCCACCTCTTCCCCAATTCCATTCTAGGCTCCTGTCACTGTCCTTCCCCAGTTTGTGGCTAGCATGACTGCTCCCTGGGCTGCTGAAGCGCCTCCACATGATCATCAAGGCGCCATTTGCCTTCCCTTGGCTCTTTCTACCTACGTTGGTGGGTGGGCCACAAGGTTCTATAGCTGAAGCAGCTGGCTCACCGCGGTGTTTGGAGCACACTACAGTCAGCACCACATCATTCACGGATAGGAGCATCTGGAGGCCCTTGCCAGCCTCAGGGAGCGCATCTGTGATTGGGATTCTGTGCTGGACAGAGCCCGGCAGTGACAGATACCCCTGAGAAGCGTATGCTTTTCTCCTTTTGCCTTACTTGCTATTGATAATCGGAGGGTTGTGGTACAAAATCCTCTACTCTCCTGACAGAGACTAGTGGATGAGCTTGGGTTTTTATTTTTAGTTACATGTGTTTCTTTCTGAAATAGATTTTATTAATATTTTTATGCTTACACTGCTGAGTTATATTTCCCTCCTAGAGAGTCTTTCCTAATCATAATTTTTTTAAATTCTATAATCTTAGAAAGATGTGAATTCTTTCAGACCTCCAAAGTTTTCAAGGCCCTTCCTCCAGCTAATGGGGAGGAGGGGAGGATGGAGAAGAAAGGACGTTGACACGTCTGATTATTACCTTAAAGTGCCTGGGAGATAGAGTAGCACATGGAATATTCCATTTTGCTCTCTGGAGTCAAATGTGGTGGAATTATTTTGTTAAGTTCAAGATAAACACAGTAACATCTTTTATTCTCTATAGTTGGGCAATAAGCATTTAAAGTACCAACCATGTACCAAGCATTGTGCTAAGCACTAGGGATTCAAAAGCTCACTCAACTGGATAACTGAAGATATTGTCCACTATTAAAAAATCTGCCTGTTTGTTTATGCTCATCTAATCAAGGAAACCCTTATCATATACATAGACCACTCTCATAAAGATTTCTAATCCTTGATTTCTTTCAAGACTCAACTTGGGGCAGGTAGGTAGCACAGTGAATAGAGCACCAGCCCTGGAGTCAGGAGGACCTGAATTCAAATCCAGCCTCAGACACTTGACACTTACTAGGCTGTGTGACCTTGGGCAAGTCACTTGACCCCAATTGCCCTGCCTTCCCCCAAAGACCAAGACAGCTCAAGCCACCTCCTTCATGAGCTGATCCCCTCAGCTGCTGGCTCCCTCCATCCCACCCCTCTCCCAATCACCTTGTATCTATCCTGTCAATACCTACATACGTACATGATATCTTCCATGCTACCATGGAAGCTCTTTCCATATTTGATAGAAAACTGGGAAGCCATTTGGCAGAAGCCAGGTTTAGACCAACATCTTACACCATATTCCACAACACAATCAATATGGATATAATTTAGGACATTATAGAAGAAAATGTTATATTATTATAGAATATATTAATGTTCTATTATTATAGAATATAGTCATATTATATTACTATAGAATATATATATATATATATATATATATATATATTTATATAATAAAACCAATGACATGCCTCTCACAGCTCTGGGGAGATGTATTCTTAACCAAGCAAGGCATAGGGGCAATTATAAAAGTGTTGAGCCAGGTTGTGAAAGGTTTAAAATACCAAGCCGGAGTTTCTGTCTAACCCTGGGTTACCTGGGGCCACCAGATGAGTAGGAGGTGACAAGACCAAACCTGTACTTTCTGAAAATCCCTTTGGCAGCAATGAAGAGGATGGATTAGAGAGGGAAGAGACTAGACACAAGGAAAGCTGTTAGGAGACCATAGCAGTGGGCCAGGCTTAGACGCATGATGAGGTTGTGGCCATATGATCAGAGAGAAGGGGAAAGACCCAAAAGATGTGAAGACAGAATAAACAAGAGATGGTAACTCGTTGTGTGTGGCAGTGAGGGGACTCCAAGTCTGGAGAAAGGACAACACTCGAGGATGGCAAGCATGGGAAAGGGAGGCAATGGGAAACACTGGCCAGCCAGACACTAGGTAGGACCAGAAGAAGTCCTGACCAATAGTGGGAAGAGGAATGGAGAAAATCAAGGTGTGAGGAAACCAGAGAGAACTCTGGAATCAGAGCCGGAGGATTGGAGTTCAAATCCCAGCTCTGCCCTTACAATATGACCTTGGTCAAATCAGTTCTCCTGTCTCTGGGCCTCAGTTTCCTCACTGTAAAATGAGAGGGTTGGACTCTGAGGCCCCTTCTAGCTTCAAGTCCCTGATCTATGACCCATGATTCTGTGAACTGAGCATAAAAGTTTTGTCCGTGTTTCTGTAGGAGTGGGATGGCTGGGAGAGACTCTGAGACTGGGAGAACCCTGGCGGGCAGAGAAGGCAGTGGGAATGGGATTGTTGTCTTTCTCCACCAGGAGATGCTCCACGTTCCTCCAACCCACAGTGTAGCCAGCAGGAGCCGGAAGCCAGAAACTTCCGGCCACTGTTTTCTGACTGCAGAGCCTGGCATGTGTCCAAAGGCAGCCTAGGATAAGAGGGAAAAGGAACAGTCCTGGGTCATTCGGGCTTCTGAATAGTTTTCCCTAGGGTCCAGTCCAGCCTGCAGGGAAACAGCAGGGAAGGCCCAGAACTCAGCCAAAAGGACACTACACCCAGGAACAAGGGGGGGTGGGGTGGAGGTGGGGCAGAGCTGGCATCCCTCATAGCCCTGGGACCTTCTTCCAGGATCCTGTCATCCAGTGTGTTCACTATTGCTCTCACCCAGCCTTAAACTCCTGCTCCATCCACCATGTGGACATTTTATGTTTCTGAAGTTCTGAAGGGGGGGAGAAAGGGATGGGGGTGGGGGACCAAGAAATAAAAGATCATCAATAAAACATTAAAAAACACAATGAAGAAAACTCAGAAGTTCAGAGTGGAACACAGTGGTTTTGCTACTATCTTGTTAAAATTAATAGGCATTTATAAAAATAAACTCTGTATTGCTCACAAGTTCACGTACAATCCTCTTCTTGTTCTTCTTTTTATATATTGGAATGTTTGTGTTTGATGGTTGTTAAGTTCATAATCAAAGAGAATTTTAAAAGGCAAAGGAAAGATGGACTATACCAAAAATGTCTGTCTATGGCTCCTCTGAACTCTGTATATAATACTGAATTATCAGATTGGACAACCAAAGGGCACTTGGGTGGTAGATCAAATAAAAAGAAGTCCAGAAATGGCCAAAGGATTTGGTTCCACCCTAGGTCTCTTCCTCTTCTCTGTGGGCCCCAAAGCTAGCTCCTGTGATGATTAAAAAGTTTGAAACATAGCTTCTGGGTAATTTAATCATTTTATTAATGAGGGCAGCAGATTATTAGTAAAAGGATAATGGTCTCTCTTAGACCAAAGACCTCTGATGGTGGTGGGTTTACATGACCTTTGAAAGAGGAGGCATTCCTGAAAAATGACAATCAAATCAGATTGGTTAGCAGAAAAACAGGTATGGGGTATATTAAAATGAAGGTCTTAGAGTATGTGACCCAGGTCATTAAATCTTGGTCAAAGAGACATCAATCAAGACATCAATCAGAGGTTTTGATAATAGGGGGAATCAACATTTTCCCAGGACTTGTCTGAGTGAACACAAAGAACAGAAATATAGTCATTAGCCCAAGCTCAGAATTTTTTTTACTGTCTGATTAGATCTTGGCCTGGGTAAATCCCTGCCTAAGATTTCCCACACTGGTTGATTTCTGGATGAGGAAGAAGAAAAAAGGAAAACCTTTGGTCATAGTATAATAATTAGTTATTAAGTATGAGAGAAATATTCATTTCTCACTTTCCTCTTCTGCTTTCAACCTACAGCCACATCTTCCTTCATCTGGAGGTAGGGGATGGGGTCTCCACACTTCTTGGGAAGCTGGACTTTGTCCAATTCTTCAACTCTAGTAGGTCTGTCTGATTCTACTTGTCTTATATACTCAGCTATTGCCACCACTGATGGTTCAGATCACTTTTTTACCTTTGTCATTTGGGTTTTCTTTCCTGGAACCTGAGCCTACAAGAGCCCCTAAACCTAGAACTACATGATCCTTACCATATGATTCTTCATCCCAATCTGGAAGACTCCCACAATCAGAGTTAGGAGGGATCTCAGAGACCATGAAAGGCATCTCCATTGTGCCGAAGGCTTTATCCCCAAGGCTGCCCTCTAGTGAGGGGAAAACTGGTACTTCCCAAGGCAGCTCATTCCACTTTGTGGCACCTCTGCTTGTTAGGAAGGCTTTTCTTCACATTTGCCTCTTTGCGTCTTCCACCCATGACTCAAAATCTTTGCTGAATCCGGGGCCTCTTGTGGCTCTCTGCTCATGGTCTGAATTACTTTGGCAGACCTACTTTGGACCAACTGGCCCTGGATGATTTCCTAACCTCAGGGCCATGAGTCATTTACCCAAATTCATGTTTTCCCTTCCCCTTGGAGATGTGTTCCCCAAACCACACCTTTACCACAATTAAAATGCAAAATGTATATGACCCAATAGTAATAATGACAGTGTCACCACTCCAGTAATTGGGCAGGGACATTTCCTGGTGATTGTCAAAAACAGAACTAGCACATGACATCCCCAGTCAGCGAAGGCTGAATGAACTTGATGCCTTCTTCCCTCTGTCTAGTTCTCCTCCTCTTCTTAACCTCCTTGGGCCTCCCTAATCTGGATGTAATGAGGAGGATTGACCAGAGCATAGGTAGCAATACTTTGTCTGCTTTTGGTTAACCTCCTAAAGTCGTTCAGCACTGAAGGACTTTGCGTGTTTTGGAAGGAGAATCCCTTTATTGGACCCTTAGTCCAGTGATGGGGATGGGTGGGAAGGGGCATGGGGTTACATATGTTTAAAAGGAAGAAAGGAGACAACATTAGACTCCTCTATCTTCAACTCTCTCATGTGGCAAGTAGCTTTCTTTCATTAGACTAGTGGGTCTCAAAGTATGATTTAGGGACTTTTGAGGGTCTCTAAAACTCTTCCAGAGTGTACATTACATCAAAACTGTTTTTTATAATGATATAAAGAAATTTTAATTTCTAATATGATAAATGCCAACAAATATAACCACATAAACAAGAGCCCTTGAGGGAGGTGTGGAGTGTTCAATAACTTTTAAGACTGTAAAAGGGGTTCTGAGACCCAAAAAGTTGAGAACCACTGCTCTAGACTTCCTCTAATAGAAGCATGATAAGTGCTCCCATGTGGCATCTAGAGCAAGGTGGAGTTCATCTAGGCAAGCTTGAGCCTGGGTTTCTTAATGTCTGTTCTGCTCTATTACTTCCCTGAGAAGTGACCTAATAGCAATCTCAACATGAACACGTTCAGGCTTGCAAGTAACCTTGTAAATTCCAGAGATCTGCAAGTCCTACGTCCATTAGTTGGAGCTGACTGGTAGCAGGTGCAGTTTCCACATTGAAAGGAATGCCATCCACAAGGGGAGGAAGTCATCCTCTGGTCTGCCTCACCAGGATGGGAAGAGAATTGCTTGGACTCAGCAATGCTACAATTGTATCATATCTTGATGTTTTAAGTATCAACTTGTGAGGAGAGGGCAACAGGAACTATGGAACTAAATCGTGCTTATTAAGTTTTCTGTCAGTGAGCATGTGTGGATCTTATTGATGTTAAGGGCTCCTTTTGTATTTATGAACTAAGTAGCTGTCCCATACCTGATTCATATTGTATATTAAGTATATTTTTAGTCCTCCCTTTGGGAAGACCCTAAACATGATCCAAACCTAAGGACTTCCCCACCACCACCAAAGGGCATAAAGAACCAGAATATCTGAGAAGGGAAGCCAGACCCCCACAAGTTTTAACCAATCATTGTCTGTGTGGCTCCAAAGTAGAGGGACAATAAGGAGGCTGGACCAGATGACCTCTGAGGTCCTTTGTATTTCTAGACCTATGATCTTCTCCTCTTCCTCCTTCAGAGCCCCAGCAATATCATGCTTCCTCTCTGATTCCCTTTTCCCTATTCTTGGTAAAGGCACTGAGGTATAATGACCCATTATAATTCACATTTATAGAATAGCCACTCACATTTGTATCTCTAAGGTTTGTGAAGCATTTTAAATAAAGCATTCTATTTTATTTTTATAACCCTGAAAAGTGGGTGGCATTGTTATCATCCCCTTTACAATGTAAGGAAACTGAGGCTGAGAGAGGTTAAGAGACTGGCCCAGGGTCACATGACTAGTAAGAATCTGAGACAGGATTCAAACCTGGGTCTTCTTGACCAAAAAAGAGCGGATAGAGCACTGGACCTGGAGTTAGCAAAAAATAACTGAATTAAAATCCTGCCTCAAACACTTACTAGCTATGTGATTTTAGAAATCTCTATTTGCCTCAGTTTACTTATCTATAAAACGGGAATAATAATAGCACCTACCTCCCAAGATTATTGTGAGTATCAAATAAGATAATATTGATAAAGTGCTTTGCCACCCTTCAAACGCTCTATACGTGTCACCTATAATTATCCCTTACAATAGTTCTGTAAAGCAACGGGTATCTCAATATCATTATCATTTTACAGATGAACACATCCATGCTCAAAAAAATTAAGTGACTTACCCAAGTTCACACAGCTCAGACTTCATTCTGAGATGACTTGAATCCAGGCCTTTTGAGTCTAAAATCTAGTACTCGTTCTAGTATTCTGTGCTGCCTCCCAAAATAAGGCTTCATGTGTGGCAGCCTCCCCACACAATACCCATGGTAAGTACATTTTAACGAGGGACAAAGTCATAAGCCAAACAATGACTCAAAACATGGCCATCCATTGGATATTTGTTAAATGAAGAATAGTGAATGAATGAATGAATGAATGGATGGATGGATGGATGGATGGATGAATGAATGGATGAATGAATGGATTAATGAATAAATGAATGAATGAATGAATGGATGGATGGATGGATGGATGGATGGATGAATGAATGGATGAATGAATGGATTAATGAATGAATGAATGGATGGATGGATGGATGAATGAATGAATGAATGAATGAATGAAGCAAGTAGGCAAAGTGGATAGAATGGAGGACTTGGAATCAGAAACAATTGTTTGGTTGTTTTTCAGTCATGTACAACTCTGTTTTCTTGACAGATACTGTAGTCCTTTGCCATTTCCTTCTCCACCTCATTTTACAGAGGAGGAAACTGAGGCAAACAGGGTTAAGGGACTTGCCCAGGGTCACCCAGGCAGTAAGTGTCCCAGGCCACATGTGAACTCAGGTTCCCCAGACTCCAGGCCTGGACCTCTATCCACTGCACCACACAGCAGCTTTAGGCATCAAGAGCACAAGGGTTCAGTTGCTACTCCCAGACATTTACTAACCCTGAGACTCTAGGCAAGACCCTTAGTTTCTCTCCATGCCTCAGTCTACTCCCTTGTCAAATGGAGATAACAATGCTGTGCCACCTACCTCGAAGTGCAGTCAGGAAGACCAAAAGTGTTCATTCATCAGTATTTATTTAGCACCTACAACCTGCCCCTACCAAGCCTGAGGGCACAGAGTCAAAAACAGAAGGATCTGTCCTTCTAATGTACGAAAAGCACTTTGTCTCTCTCTGTCAGCTATTTAGATCGTTCCTCGGGAATCTCTGTAAGCTGGCTTCTACAAAACCAGTAAAAGTCATTCTTGACTCACAGGACCCAGGTTCAAATCCTCCCTCTGATATCTGGGCAAGTCATCCACCAATCCAGACCTCTACTTCCTCATCTGTACAATGAGAGGGTCAAGAGGGGGAGGAGGATCAACATCCCCAGTTCCCTTTTATCTCTCATATCTGCTCCCAAGACTAGAGGACCTCCAATGTCCCTGCCAGTCTCCACCTATTATCCAAAAGGCATCACGATTGCCTTTTTCCAGATGAAGGAATAGAGGCTTCCAAAGCTCAGCGACCTGCCCCAGGTTGCACAACCAGTATCTGAGGCTAAATTCGAACTCATGACTTCCTGACTCCAAGTTCTGTATTCCACCCTGTACAGCTTGCATTCTTTGATGGATAGGAAAACTTTTGCACTTCCCTTCAAATCATAATGACATCAGAAGCCTTGTGGGGGTGAAGGATGGCAAGGTAGAGAGGAGCCATGACTACCAGTGTTGGCATCCAGGGCAAGAAGCCTTCAAGGGAAGGAAGAGGAATCATCATTGGCATAATTGTTACCTCATGTGATCCTTAGTAATCCTGAGAGGCAAGTGCTATTATTCCCATTTACAGATAAGGAAACTGAAGCGCGCAGAGTTAAGTGACTTGGCCAGGATCACACAGCTAGTAAGTGTATGGGATGAGTGAAAACTTCTCATTTTGGGGCTAACTTTCCCTTCCCCCTCCCCTCCATTGCTTCTGTCAATCACTTTTATCTTCCTTTGTCTGTTTTCCTGCCTTGGTGGGACCCTTCCCTCCTCTTCTCTTGCCGTCCCATTTGGGGAAGAAATTGTTGAAGTCTGCCTCTCCACCAATGAGAGAGGAGACAGGAAGGGGGCTTGACTAAGTTAAGTTATAAATTCTTGCCCTGTCTTTTGTAACGTGCCTCTTCTCCGTGATGAGTCATGGGGAAGACCACCCTCTCCTCCTGGGGAAGAGAATGAACTCCTGTTCTTCTCCTAAGAGATCTCTGTGTTTATTTTTTTACTGAATTAAGGATGAATGGTATTTTTCATCCCAAATATAAGTGTTTGAGGTCACATTTGAACTCAGGTCTTCTTGATCCCAAGGCCAGAGTACTCTATCTGCTGTACCAACTCATTGCCTTCAAAATCAACTCCGTAGCTCATGATACGAAATAATGTTTCTACCTGTGATCTTACTAGTAGAGAACCCTGGAGAGGAAGCTTTCCAGTAGCAGGGACAGTACTTATTCAATCATGGTGCTAGATCTAGAAACTGGGGGGAGAGGACTGGGTAGAGAGATGGAGGCCACCCGTAGAATGGTGAGAATATGGGGGAGAGGGAGAAGAGTGAAGGAACGCATGGCTGGAGATACAATGGTCCATACATGAGATGTTCACCAGTCAGGACCTGGAGACCCCATGGCCAGAATTCTGGAGCTAAGAGAGTTTAAGATAATGGCGGCAGAGGGTGGTGGGGGCGGGGGTGCTCGAAGCAGAGACAAAGGGACAGTATGTTGCAATGCTTCTGCTGAGGAGACCATTGCCTGTGAGAGAAGGGTGGGGCTGGGGAAGGAAGCAATGGGGGAAGGGGGAGAGGGGAGGGAACAGAGAAGAAGAGAGTTTTCTCAATGCTTTTTACTGGAATAATTTAATTATTCTGATCAACTAATTTTTGAGCAGCTGAAGAAGTAAGAGTACTATCAAAATATAAACATAACAAATTAAACCACTGCGCCATTTAAAAAAAAATCACTATTTTATATGTTTGTTCTCTATAAATTTCAGTGCCCTGGGAAAAATTCCCAATCGCTCCAACCTAGTTGTGGCTCCAAAGGGAGCTGCAGTGACTCTCCTGGAATCCATGCATCTGGATTGATGTTTCTTTCAGGTACTGGGCCTTAGGGAAGCAGGAGTCAGAACAGAGGCCAGACAAACAGCTTGGAACAGCCATGTGTGAAGCTTTCCTTCCCTGTGCCTTTACTTCAGATTTCCTCCCCTAGGAAACCAGCTGTTGGCCAAGAAGCTCTCTTGGCCTCTCCCCACCTCTCCTTTGGGCAGCTGGCTTGGAGCCCATGACCAGGGTAGACCTTTTTCCCAGTGTTAGACCTACCGCAGAGGCTTCTGAGGAGGCAAGAAAGAGGTTACAGGGTCACTTCACAGAGGCAAGGGGGAGAGGTAGGGCAGGTTAGGATCCTTCTTTCTACCCCATCCCACACTCATGATGTAGGCTTTGGTTAGAGGCTAAGGAAACATGTTTGTAAAATTGTTTAGGAGGAGAAAAAAGAACAGAGGCCATTTGGAGCCAAAGGTAAAGGAAGGGAGCCAGAAATTCCCTCCTCCCTCTCAAGCTACGAACGTCCATTCCATTTTGAAAAAATGTTGTTCGTAGACAAAGATGGAGTAGCTGAGTAATTAGAAGAGATGAGTTATGTCATGGTATTGACTGTTCAAGTGAGCCAGCTGGAGCATGGCAGCCCAGGGCTGGCACATGTGGCCATGTGGGGGGAGAGGAGAGCTCCAGAGCCTTGGAAGTAAGGCACAGTGCAAAGAGAGACCTGGGTTCCCATCCAAGCTCTGCTACCACCTAGTTTTATGGCTCTGGGCAAGTCACAGCTTCTTGGGGCCTCAGTTTCCCCATCTATAAAAGGGGAATAAGCAAAATACTTATCCTACTTCACTAAGTTATGCATGTATTGGGGTAGCTAGGTGGCACAGTGAATAGAGCATCAGCTCTGGAGTCCGGAGGATTTGAGTCCAATTTCGGCCTCAGACACTTGACACTTAACTAGCTGTGTGACCTTGGGCAAGTGACTTAACCCCAATGTAGCCTTGTCAGAGCCAGTCTGCTCTATGGTGGAGCTGGGTGCCGCCACTGCAGGGGGATCTCAAAGGCTTGAGAAGGCCCATTTCCAAGTGAGGGGAAACAATCCCTCTCCAACTCAATGAGAGCTGAATTTCCTTTAAGGCAGGGGTTCTTAATTCCTTGTGTGGCCTGGCCCCCTTGGGTAGTCTCATGAAACCTATGGACCCTTTTCCAGAACATGTACAAATGTGTAGGATGAAATACACAGGCTTACAAAGGAAGCTAATTATATTCAAATAGGTTATCAAAATAGTTTTAAAGGCTAATTTCACAGATGCTAGGCTAAGAACCCCTGCTAAGGGATGCCCACACACAAAACTTCCAGGCGAGGGGTAATGGGCAGAATTCCAAGCACTGTTAAAAATTTGGTGAGTATTTCAAGGCCAAAAAGGGAAAATATTGAGGTTAGAGCTGCCTTCCTAGGTGCCTTTAAGTTAAAATATGGAGACTATAGGCTTTTTCTACTGGTAGGCTGGGCTGAAATGAGCTCAAAACTTAGGATCAAAGAACATCAGAAATGAAAAGGAACATCAGGAGAGCCTTTGGTTCAACTCTCTTGTTTTACAAAAGGAAATACCAAAGTTCAAACAGAAGAAATGGTTTACCCAAGGACACACAGTTGGTTGATAATGTAAAATCCCTCCTGACATAAGGATACAGATGATTTTTAAGGATATTTATTATAAAATTTCTTAGACTCATACCAGGAAAACAGGGGTGAAGTGAGAGTGTGGCTGGACTCTTTCATGGAACCTCTCTAACTCATGTCCCTGTCCTGGGAGCATCCATTTCTGAGTCATTTTGTTCTATCTTCTTACTGGTGGGTTCTTCCTTCCTTAAGGGTAAATAACTCAGGATTCCTAAAGCCCCTACCAATGTGCTTCCCTTCTATACAAATCAGTCACACTGATACCATCAACTCTTTAACATGAAACATTTACTAAACAAGATGGCAGAAACAAGAATGACATTTACTTAATAGAAGGTAAAAGCAAAAAAAAATCAAGCTTCAAGAGTTCACCCATAAACCTGGGTCACATTCTCTCACCAGTACACACAGTGGGTACACACTTACAGAAACCTAACAGGGAGGCACATGAGTAGGGAAATCCATATGCCTGTGAAAACTCTGGATTGAGTTGAGGACTCTTGAGAAGAGCTATGAGGGTTATAGATTAAGGCTGGAAGATAGTTTACCTTGGAATATAGTAGGACAACAAAGGAAGAGAATTCAGACTTTATTCAGGGGACAGTAAAGGGAAGAATTTACTCAAGTCCTCTTGCTCATGCTTGGCTTACCTAATAAAACAACTATGATCTCATTTTAGGTTTATAATAAGTAGGAGGAAGACCATGGGATTTGAGACTAAATGGGATTGCAGAGGTCATCTATGTCTCCATCTTTGCCTCCTTAATCCAGCCTCTGGCTCCTCTCCAAAGGAACCAGACTCCTGATAGATGAAAGTTCTCCATACCTAGTCCCATACCATTGTTACCTGACCATCTTCATGTCAGGTCATCACATGCCTGTCCAGCCCCTCCCTGCTTTCTACCTCAAGCTCTTGGAATTATAATCAAAACAATGTTATCATTCCTGAACAGGATGAGTCAATAAATCACCCTGTAGCTCTACTCATCATCCTTGTGATGTCCCCATCCAAAACATCCTTCTCTGGTTAATTCTTCCCTAGAAGTACAGTCTTCCCCTATTAGAATGGACATTTTTTGAGGATAGGGACTCTCTTGCTTTCTGCATTTGTATATAAAGCATTGTGCCTGGAAGGACAGTAAGTGCTTTTTTCATTCACTCATTTATTCATCTTATCCAACCTTCTTGTTTTCATGAGGACGATTTTTTAGCACCATCTGAAAAAGTCTCAGTACAATCTTCTCTACTCAGTGGCCTAATAAATAACCCAGTATTTCAAACTGTGTCACTCAGAGAAAGAAATCCAAGCTATCAATAGCCATATGAAAAAAATATGCTAAATAATAGAGAAATGCAAATTAAAGCAACCATAATATACCCACCACACCCTCATCAGATGGGCTGAGAGAACAAAAAATGAAAATAACAAATTCTGGAAGGACCTTGGGAAAACAGGTACATTAGGGCATGGGAGGGAGGAAGAGACAAAGGAAATGAGGGGGGTAGTAAGGAGAGAGAATACCAGGAGGGAGAGAGAGACAGAGACAAACAGAGAGAGGAGGAGGAGGAGGAGGAGGAAGAGGATGGGATTGTGAAGCAATTCTGGAGAGTAATTTGGGACTATGCCAAAATGTGATTAAACTGTGTGTACCCTTTGACCCAGATACTGCTACTAGGTCTACACTCAAAAGAGACCAAAAAAAGAAGTCAAGCACCCATCTGTAATACTTTATCTCTTTTTGAAGTGGTGAAAGACTGGAACCTGAGGGGATGCCCATCAATTGGGAAATGGAATATGATTGTGCTGTACGAAATGATGAAGAGGACAGTTTCAGAGAAACCTAGGAAGGCTTATATGATCTGATACGAAGTGAAGTAAGCAGAACCAGGAGAACAATTTATATAATAATAACGATCCTGTCAAGAGAAACATCTTTGAAAACCTTAGAAACTCTGATCGAGACAATAACCAAACAAATTCTAGAAGACTTAGGGGTGCAACGTGCTGCCCAACCCCAGACAGAGAGCAGATGGGCTCAGAGGACAGACTGAGACTTGTGTTTTTGTTAGTTTGTTTGTTGATTTTGGAAATGGCCAATGCAGGCAATTTGTTTTGCTTGTCTATGTGTATGTGCATTTTATAGATATAGATACAGATATAGATGTAGGGTGTAGCTAGGTGGCACAGTAGATAGAGTGCTGGCTCTTGGGTTAGGAGGACCTGAGTTCAAATTTGACCTCAGACACTTACCAGCTGTGTGACCCTACACAAGTCACTTAGCCCTGTTTGCCTTGGTTATTCATCTGTAACATGAGCAGAGAAGGAAGTGGCAAATACTCTAGGACCTTTGCCAAGAGAACCACAAACAAGGTCACAGAGAGTAGAAGGTTAGATAAGGACTGAAGTAACCCAGCAGCAACAACAAACACACACACTATATACATATATGTATTTTTATAAATTGTTTTTCTTTTAAGTTTCCTTATGAAATTTGTTTTTCTTGCTTTCTCGATGGTGGAAGGGAAGGAAATAAGAATTAACATAACACCTACTATGTACAAGGCACTGTGCTAAGTGCTTTTTATTTTTTTACAAATATTATCTCATTTGATATTCACAGAAACCCTGAGAGGTAGGTGCTGTTATTATTCCCATTTTGCAGATGAAAAAACTGAGGGAAAGAGGTTGTCTCTGAGGTCAAATTGAATTTAGATCTTCTTGACTCTAGGTCTAGCACTCTAACCACTTTGCCACTGGGTACCTCAGGATCAGGAGAGAGAGAGAAAGAGACAGAGAAAGAGACAGAGAGAGAGAGAGACAGAGAGAAAGAGAGACAGAGAGACAGACAGAGACAGACAGAGATAGAGACAGACAGAGAGAAACAAAGAGATGGAGAGAGACAGAGACAAAGAGACAGAGACAGAGAGATAGAGAGAGACAGAGACAGAGAGAGATAGTGAGTGAGAGAGAGACAGAGAGAGAGAGACAGAGAGACAGAATTAAATTCAGTTAAATTTTCTTTTAAACTAAATGCCAGGGTTAAGCTGAGCTTCCTTTTTTGGGTCCTTGCAAGCTGCACCCAGAAAACCTAATGAGGCCACAACTGTTTAGAAATGTCTCTTTTTGGATCCCTTCCAAAGTGTGAAGCAAACATCCCCCTTTGCCTTGATTTAGTCATCTCCAACTGTGGACATTGTAATACACTTTACCCAAGCGCTTGGGGAAACTCCAGGAAGAGGTTGTGACCAGGTAAAGGTGGACAGAAGGCTCCTCAGTCAGGTGATTGCTCCGACTGATGCAGGGTAGAAGTCATATTCTCTCACTTGCCAAAAGAGAATAACTGACAATTTCTTGACATGTCTTGATGGTATTTTTCTTTTTTAAAACAATTATTTATTTTTAGTTTTCAAGATTTATTGTTATAAGACTGTGAGTTCTAAATTTCCCCCTCCCCAAGATATCAAGCAATCTGATAAAGACTCTACATATATAATCATATTAAACATATCCACAGTAGTCACGTTGTGAAAGGAGAATCAGAACAAAAGGGAAAAATCATGAGAAAGAAAAAAAGAGAAAGAAAATAGTCTGTTTCAATCTACATTCGGACTCCATAGTTCTTTCTCTGGATATGGATAGCATTTTCCATCATTAGTCTTTGGGAATTGTCTTAGATTCCTGCATTGTTCAGAAGAGCTAAGTCATCACACAATGTTGCTGTTACTGTATACAATGTTCTCCTGGTTCTGCTCACTTCACTCAGCATCACTTCATGTAAATCTTTTCAGGTTTTTAAAAAAATCTATCTGTTCATCATTTCTTATGGAACAATAGTATTCCATTACATTCGTATACCACAGCTTGTTCAGTCTTTCCCCAAGTGATGGGCATGCCCTCAATTTCCAATACTTTGCCACTACAAAAAGAGCTACGATAAATATATTTTACACATGTAGGTCCTTTTCCCTTTTTTTAATGACCTCTTTGGGATACAACCCTAGTAGTGGTGTTGCAGTTTTATAACCCTTTGGGCATAGTTCCAAATTACTCTCCAGAATGGTTGCATCAGTTCACAACTCCACCAACAATCCATCAGTGTTCCAACCTTCCCACATCTCCAAAATTTATCATTTCCTGTTTTGTTCTGTTAGCCAATCTAAGTGTTTTAAAACAGGCTGTTTTAATTTGCATTTCTATAATTAATGATGATTTAGAGCATTTTTTCATATGACTATAGATAGCTTTAATTTCTTCATCTGAAAACTGTCTGTTCATATGTAACCTTTGACCATTTATCAACTGGAGAATAACTTGTGTTCTTATAAATTTGACTCCATTCTCTATATATCTGAGTAATGAGACCCCTATCAGAGACATTGGCTATAAAAATTGTTTCCCAGCTTTCCACTTCCCTTCTAATTTTGGCTGTATTGGTTTTGCTTGTGCATTTTTTAAAAAATTTAATGTATTGATGATACTTTTCTTGTTCAAAAGGTGAAGGAATCAACAAGAGACATTTTCTATGCTTCTCACCAAACAGGGAAGAATTTTTTACTGGTGTGGAAATGACCTTCATAGGGGGAAGCGGAAAAGAAAGTAACCACGCTATCTTAGAATTTGTGAACTTCAAGAAGAAAGCTCTGGGCGTGTAGTCCAAAGTTCCATTGCTGTTGTTGTTTAGTTGTGTCCAAGTTTCCATGACCCCATTTGGGGTTTTCTTGGCAGAGATACTAGAGTGGTTTGCCATTTCCTTTTCCAGCTCATTTTACAGATGAAGAAACTGTGGCAAATAAGAGTTAAGTGACTTGTCCAGGGTCACGCAGCTAGTAAGTGTGTAAGGCTGGATTTGAACTCAGGAAGATGAGTCATCCTGACTCCAGGACCAGCACTCTACCAACTTTAGCCACCTAGCCACCCCTATACTCCAATGTACATGTAGCCAAATGTGCATCAGTTTCAAAGAATAAGGGACACAACATGCTGACTTCACCTACCTTAGGAATGCATAACTATAAAATATCACAAAAGATTACCCAGTTCAAGATTTTTTTTCTGATTAACTTCTGTTTATTTTTAGTTTACATCATTCATTTCCACAAGATTTTGAATTGCAAATTTTCTCCCCATCTTTCCCCTACCCACCACCCTAAAACAGCGATCCCACTGTATACCTCCTCCCCCAATCTGCTCTCTCCTATGTCCTCCCCCTTGCTCCTCTGACTTTCTGGTAGGGCAAGATGGATCTCCTTACCCCAGTGCCTGTATATCTTATTTCCCAGTTACATGTAAATAACAATAATTATATATGTATTTAAACATTTGATTTTTAGAACTTTAAATTCTAGATTCTTTCCCTTCCTCCCTTGTCACCCACCGCCACTGGAAAGACAAGCAATTCAATATAGGCCATATAGGTGTCAGTTCAAGATTTTTATTACTTTATAAAGTTAAAAAGATAGCAAGGTTAGTGAAAGAACTGAACAGAATAGAATGCTTTTATGTATGTATGTGTGTACATATGTATGTATACACACATTTGTGTCTAATGGTAGCCATCTCTAGGCAGGGGGTGCAGAAGAGAAAAAAGGAAAAAATAAATTTAAATGATAATTTTACTATATGTTTAAAAGGAATAGCAAGTTGCATGCAATAGATTTGCAGTTCCATGTACAATGATCTTTATAAAATTATGCTGTTATAGAAATGCTTGTTTTATTCAATAAATTCAAAATAAAACAAATAAAATTTTAAAAAATTAAAACAGCAGGGGCTAGGGAGTCCTGGTAGAACTGGCACTTTTAATCAAACCACAGAAATTCTGTAAATTTAAGTTTTATTTTGACTTTCGTCTTTTAAAACACAATCACTTCCTAATACATTGGGCCCTCCTTTGTAACTAAAAACAAAAAACCAGTAACACATACATGCACTATTCCAAGTCATGGTTCCCCACCTCTCTACTAAGTCTCAGCAGCAGGTTCATTTCATCAAGGGTTCTCAGACTGAGATGGAGTTTTGCATTTGGTTGACTTGAGTGACCTTTGACACCATCTTTGACATCAAGAGGAAAACGGAGCATAAGCTGACATCCATCCTAGGTTTGGGGAAAGCAGATTTTAGGAGACTCAGAGAAAAGGATCTCATGGACAAAGATACTTCAATGGAAATCAGCCTGGAAGAGATGAGAGATGTGTAGTCTTTGCCACCACCTCAGTGAAGACGTGGCCTTCCTCCTGGCTTAGGCAAACCCTTCTACCGGCACAAGGGATTCCATTCCTCCTTTAATCAATTGCTTCCTCTGTCATTCCCATACCATCACTTACCTTTGGTATCCTCATGCCTTCTGGTTGCTTCCTTACTACCTGCAAATAATATTCCCATGTCTCTCTCACACTCAAACAACCTTCACTTGACTCTTAGATGTGTGTGTTCAGTCCTAACTTTTCTCTAAGCTCCAGTCTTGGACATCTCAAATTGGATGTCTCATAGACATGCCCAAAAACGAACTCATTATCATCACCCCAAATCCTTCCCTCTTCCTGATTCCCTATTACTGTGGAGGGGATCACCAATCCACCCAGGCACCCAGCCTCAAAACTCAGGTGCCATTCTTCAAAGACTTCTCATCTCTTTTGTTGACAGATCTTGTAGCGTATACTTTCATAGGGCAGCTAGTCTGGAAAACTCATCTTCCTGAGTTCAAACCTGGCCTTAGACACTTAACTAGCTGTGTGACCCTGGGCAAATCACTTAACCCTGTTTGCCTTAGTTTCTTTATCTGTCAAATGAATTGGAGAAGGAAATGGCAAATGACTCCAGTATCTTTGCAAGAAAATCCTAAACAGGGTCATGAACAGATGAACACGACTGAAATGACTAAACAAGAACACACTTTCATAACATCTCTTGTATACACCTCCCTCTGTCCTCTGCCACCACCTTAGGACAGACCCTCCTCACCCCATGCCCTGGACTATTGCAATAGACTTTTGGTCTACTGGTCTACCTCAAGTCTTTCCCCCATTCTAGTCCTCAGCTCAGCTGTCAAATTATTCTTAAAACACAAGCGTGGCCACGACAATCTCCCTTTCAATCCATTCTAGTGGCTTTCTAACACATCCAGGATCAAATACAAGATCCTCTTTGTCCCCTTCCTATCCTTCCAGTCCTCTCATCACACACACACATACACACACGCACACACACACACACACACACACACAGAGTACTATATCTCTGGCTCCCTTGTTTTTCTCCCACAAGACATTCTATCACCCAAACTCAGAGCACTTTCAGTAGTTGGCCACCACAGCCTGAACATCTCTCCTCACCTCATCTCTGCTTCCTTCACATGTCAGGTAAAATACCACCTCTGAAAGAAGTCTTTTCCCATCCTCTTTCATCTTGGCTCCTTCCCCCTGAGACTACTCTCAAATTATCCTGTCTACAGCTTGTTTGTACATAGTAAAAAAAATGTTGTCTCCCCCATCAGACTGGGAGCTCCTTGAGAACAAGGACCATCTTTGCCTTTCTTTGTATCTCTAGCATTCAGCACAGTGTCTGGCACACAGTAGGTACTTAATGTTCATTAACTCTACTTAACTTCATTTTCTTTTTTTGACTAGTGGACACATTACCTTGATTTTAGCAAAAATCTCTGGTAAAGTATCTCATGCTCTCCTTGTGTCAGGGACTGAGAATATGGATTACACAGTAATATAATCAGATGGATATAGGACTGGTCAGATGGCCAGACTGAAAAGCTGGGGGTTAACTGTCCACTGCCAACACTGAAGATCTCCAGTGGAGGCCCCAGAGACTTGACCCTGTGCTGTTCATTATTTTTATCAGTGACTTGGATAAAGATATTCTAGGAGGTTGAGGAGGCATCTGAAACTTGGGCATTGAAATGAAGGAAACAGCTAACCTAACACAAAAAAGGCAGCTGGAGGATGGGAGGAGAGAGAGAGAGACAGAGAGACAGAGACAGAGAGGAGAGAGAGAGAAAGAGAGAAGGAGAGAGAGAAGGAGGGAGAGAGGAAGGGAGAGAAAGAGAGAGGGAGGGAGAGAGAGAGGAGGGAGAGAGGGGGGAGAGAGAGAGAAAGAAGAAGAGAGAGGAAGGGAGGGAAGGAGGGAGAGAGAGAGAGGAATTGATGGTGACAAATGCAAACATAGACATAGATACAGGTGTAGAAATAGATTTACTTGTCTATGAATTTATTTAACTGGTAAGGATGCAATTGTCAAATATGGGGAAAAGATATGTCAAATAACCAGTCAGGCATTTATTATGTACTAATTATGTGTGAGCACTGGGTATTCAGATATAAAGAATTAAACAATCCCTATTCACAATGAGCTTAGCTTCTAACAGAGGAGAAAAGTACATATAAAAACATGTGTTTATTTGTCCTTCGTTCTTGAAGAGGACCATGACATCAGGGAAATGATGACGTGACTTGTAGTTGACTTGGATTTGAGTGAGGGAGGCTGTGCAAGGTCCCCAGCCTCACTTTTTCCTCCAGAGCCATCTGGGTCCAGCGACCAGATATTCATCAGGAAGACTGGAGATGAACCAGGATGCAATGGGAGACCCTGGCCCTTTCAGGTACTCATTTAGAGTGAGCTTAGGCAGGGATGTATTGTGATCCAGTCCATGGCTTCAGAGTGAAGGGAGTTTAAGGTTTTGAGAAAGAAAGAAAGAAAGAAAGAAAGAAAGAAAGAAAGAAAGAAAGAAAGAAAGAAA
>CM053585.1:13407709-13446607 GCA_028646515.1 Pseudochirops corinnae
ATTTTCTTTATGAACAAGAATAAATATAGGAATGAATGTAGGTTATTTGAGGCTCACTTCAAAGATGTTCCTTAACCAATGTGAGATTATAATTGTATCTTAAGCTGATTGTTGGCACTTGTTATTTAAGATTTGATGGGACTGTTAACTGACTGTTTCTTTGAGTTCAACTCCAGATAGGAGTGTTAAAGGAGGCTGCCCAAGCTACCCAAGCCATCAACCAATGGTGCCAGATCCTGTAAGATACAGGTATGAAGGTCAGAAGAACAACTGTTCAACATGAACTGAGGTAGGATTCTTCTGACTGGGGTCTACCCACAAGCACCTGGCAGACTTTAAGCTTGGCTACATTGTGCCTGGAATTGGCATTCTGAAGTTTGGGAAATATGTTTCCCTCATTATAATTTTGTCCCTGTTCTTGGTGGCAAGTTTCAATAATCAAAAGTTTTGAAATAAGACAACAACAAATCTATTTGATTCTGGAACATCTTAAGTTACTATAAGATGAAGCTGCTAGGCTTAGGGTTTAGTATAGGTATTCCTGTATGAGTCAGGGTCCTTTAGTTCTTTGTAATAATATGACAAGTAGGTCAAGGTTTGTGGGAATATTATTCAGTTATTCAGTTAATATCACATTTGTCTCAACTTTGTCATAATTAGTCAATGTTAAAAAAGAGGATAATTTCTGGACTACTTGGAAACATTTTTAATTGTATTAATTGTGAGCTTAATGTAAATCCCTTAGTGAAATCCCATCCTCCTGGTGGAGGACTTGATAATGGATTAATGCAAAATATAAGAAACTGGTTCTAATGTTTGATCATGACAATTGACTAAGACTCCAATTTCAATTTTGTAAGAATGATAAGGGTTCTGGAGTTGTCATTTACGTTGTTCCAAGGTTCCTTTTGTAGGTAAATGAATGAAAGAAGGCAGAAGGAAGAGAAGCAGGGAAGCAGGGCTGAAGATGGATAACCCTACGTGACCAGAAGACTTCCTCACATCTGGACAGCAGTGTGAAAAGAGACTTTTGGACTTTGAAAAGACAATTGTTATTGTTTTCTTTTGAATCTCTGTATCTGTACTCATAAAGGGGATTGCCCCCTTGTATGTTGTCGATGCGACGAGGGCTGCAAGGGTAATTAGAATTAAGAAAGTTGGGGAAACTTCAAAAGGTATAAAAAAAAAAAGTAGGGATTTGTGAGAGATAATTTATAGTGAAGTTTCCCCATTCTGAAAAATCAAATCTACAATGGCTTCAGTATTCACTAGGCCTACGGTTAGGTCACCTGACTTTCAAGAAATCTGGGGCTTAGAGCAATGCAGACCCTCCCCCAAAGCCAACTCAGCAGAAGATATGCCAAATAAGGTTAAGACTGCTTTCATTGGACACTCACGTGTTTCCAGGTCCTTTGTCTCAGAGAATTCCCACACTTAGGTTGCGGGACAGACCCCCTACCAATAAGAGTGAAGGCCAGTTAGGGGGGTTGGGTTTCTGCATTGGAAGATTATATAACCATGGACTGTCTTCTACCTGTCACTCTCTCCCTGCAGATGCCATGTTGGGTGGCAGGGGGAGAGTCCTTTCTCATGAGAAAGAATAAAAACCTTTTCTGACCTTAGATTCAGACTCTGAACTCTTTCATTTCACACATGATTTTATGCTATTTTTATTAATTTTGTAATTGGGTCTGCATCCACCTGGCTTCAGTTGAGCTAGTTTAAAGTGAGTTTAGTTTAGGAGAAAGGTTATCATCTCTCCTCTCATGATAGTATCCCCTAGAATACTTAACGAATATCCATTTTAGTCTCACAAAAATTACCATCCCCAAAAGAAATGGTCTGTCTTTTCCTGTTTTGGGGTAGCTAAGGGAGGGTTTTTTTTTTCTCTTCCAAGGAGACAGCAGCAAGTCTGCCCCTAGCAAAGACTACAGGATAGGGATGAACCACCATAAAGTAATCAACATCCCTTAATTGTCAGAGAGGGGCATGATCTTCCTAACCTAAAAGCCAACCCACCTTTCCCCAGCTGCAACCAACTGTGATATTCCCCAACCACCCAGAACACCTCCTTTCCTGTCTCAATAAAGTGGGTTTTCCCCATCCCTTTAAGGTCCCTGGCTTTGGTGAGGTGTCCAGGGTGACTGAGCTTATTAACAACTATCTGCATCACTGTTAGTAAACTGTTATCTTGCCCAGAAAACAAACCTCTGTGAAATTTTACTTGTTAACAAACCCTCACCCGAATGTGAGAGAGATGTCCACAGACCCAACCAGAAAAGCATTGCCAGCATAGAAACAGATATTTCATGGCAGAGGAATGCCGCTAGTCCAAATTAGAAACTTTCTTGGAAGACCCATGTCCTCCTTGGGAACAAGCTTGAGAAACCTGAATTACACAAGTGTCATTAACACTATGTGAAGAACCTCTGACATGATGAAGTGAATGGCTAATGAAAAGCCTCTGTAGGTAAGTTCTGGGACTTTTGGGGGGCCAGATGGCCAGAAACCCTGATGGAAAACTTGTCTACAAAATTTGAACAATACTGGGGGTGGGGCAGGGAGCATATTCAACAATAGTTGAATTTACATTTTAACAAAGAAATGAGAAATCATCTGACTTTCTTCTCCATGTGGACATATTATAAAGATTAGAAAAACTAGAGACAGTAAAGCCTGATACAAAGATGGGTTACATTACAGTGAATATATGTGGGCCTAAAATACAATGAATTCATAAGAGTATAGGTGGATAGCCCAGATTTTATGCAGACCTCCCTCAATGGATACAGTAAAGAGCATGAAAAATGGGCCCCAGGACACCCAGAAAGATACCCACTGGAAATGATTCAAGACCATGTAACAAAATACGGGGTCAAGACACAACGCAAAATCTCAGCATCTATGGAGATGCAGAGATTAAAACTGAAGAAAGCCTCCAAGAGGAGTACCATGGACAGCAACAATCTTTTCAGAAATGTACTGGACCAAAGGATGGGACACTGGTATACCAGCAAGCAGTACACAGAAGGGCAGACGGGATTTGTTTATAGAGAATGGCTCCCCAGAGTTGCACAGCTGAACCAGACGGTGCAGCCCAGTAGCCATCATGTTCCAGTCATTTTATAAGAGCAATCTGAAGACAATATCTGTAGAGCTTCATGTTATTTTTGTTTGTTTTTGTATATCCAGTGCCAAGGAGATATAGTAGGTATTTTTTAAGAAATGTTTGTTGAATCCAGTACAATGGAGGCTGACCTGCACAAAGTCCAAATACAAGAGGGATTTTCTTTGAGGACTAAGTGACAAAAACTATCCATATTTGGGATACATTCAAGTAACCCCAATCCATCATGCTGAGAGCTCAAGACGACCTAGATTTTCTTTTTGGTAACCAATGGTTTTCTCTGTTGAATCTGCACAGTGCCTATGACCAAATTCCTTTGGCAGCAGAAAATAAAGAGGACTAATCTGTCCAGTTGGATTTTACCAATTTAAATATATGCTATCTCTGGTCTCCCTGTTCAAGTCTCTTCCCATTCCAGTCCATCTTCCAGGAAGTCTCTATTATTTCCAGGAAAAAATGAAGCCTTTATAAAGCCTTCATAACCTGGTCTCTCTCTAGTTTTCCAGTCTTCTTATACGTTATTCTAGACACACTGGGATCCAGTGACCCTGGCCTCCTTGCTATTTTTCTGACAAGACTCTGCATCTCTTGATTCTGAAATTTTTGTCAGCTCTTCCCATGCCTGGAAGGCTCTGCCTCCTGGCTTCTTTTGAGTCCCAGCCAAATTCTCACTTTCTACAGGATGCCTTTTCTGATTCCCTTTAATGTTAGTCCCTTCCTTCTGAGATAACTCTCAATTTATCCTGATACAATACTGCTGTTGCTATGTACAATGTTCTCCTGGTTCTACTCATTTCACTTTGTATCAGTTCAGATAAGTCTCCCCATGTTTTTTTTGAAACCATCCCCTCATCATTGTTATATGCATGTAAAAGTATTCCATCATAATCATATACCACAACTTGTTCAGCCATTCCCCAAATGACAGGCATTCTCTTAATCTCCAAGCCTGCGCCACCACATAAAGAACTGCTATTAATATTTTTGCTCAAATACGTTCTTTCCTTCTTTCTTTGATTGTGTTGGGGTACAGACCTAGCAGCAGTATTGCTGAGTTAAAAGGTATGCATAGCCCACCCTTTGGGCTTCCAAATTGTTCTTCAGGATGGTTAGACCCATTCACAACTGTACCAACAGTGCACTAGTGTCCCTATTTTTCCATATCCCCTGCAGCATCTATCATTTTCCTTTTCTGTCATGTTAGGCAATCTGATGGGTATGAATGAGGTGGTATAATGAACATCTAGTTTCTTAATGAAAGCTACAACACAGCACCAGTTGGTAATACAGCAACCATCCTCCCCATTTATGAGCTGGGTTGGATTACAGAAGCAGGTGGTATAATGACTATTGGACTGAAAGCATGGGGTGAGAAGAGAGGGATGGGCCAGTTTGCCCTTCAAAACAACTTAGGGTGGGTGAGAACACATCAGCACATGATGGCTTACTCTTCACGATCTTAATATCACTGAAGATGTACTTTCTAAAATTGGTGATTTAGACCAGCTTTCTTGGGGGACAGCCATGCTTAAAATCTACCTCAGTGATATCTGCATTTGTTTTCACCACCTTATCAGAGACTTTTGGAATTTCTACCTTAACAGGGACACAAAGCATCTCCAGGACTCACCAGTACAAGTCTTTATCCTCTTTTGAACTGTAAGATTCTTCTCTTCATCAGTAGTTTCCAGACAAAACAGATATTTATACAGGTGCATCATCCTGACATACTTTTCAGTTTGGTTCACTGCTTTCTCACTTCTTTCTGGGGGCATTGCCCCCTAAGCCTTTAATCTCTGGTAAAATTCTGGCAAAATCTCAACACACTGCAATTGCTCTTCACTATTGCTAAGCTTATTTGCTTTGATATTGTGGACAGCCATGAACCATTGTGAAATGTGCTTGTAACATATTCTTACATGTTACAGAATTTACAGAAACAGCCTATCAAGGGATGCTTTGCTTCCTACTCTATTTATTGCATTGATTTTTTAAAATTATTTTTTAATAAGCAAAAATCCACTTTCTCCCCCTTTTCATCCTAACCTCCACAGAGAACGAAAGAAAAACAAAACCTGTTACAAACATGTGTAGCCAAATAAAACACATTTCTGCATTGGGACATGCGCCCCCCCCTCCCCCATATGTCTCATTCTGTAGTCTCCTTCACCTGTCTCTAGGAGGTGGAGGGCATGTTTCCCTATTAGGCCTCTGGAGGTGTGGTCAGTCATCATACTGAGAAGAGTTTCTAATTCTTTCGGAATTATTTTTCTTTACCATATTGCTATTATGGATAAACGTTCTCCTGGTTCTGTTCACTCCCATTTGCATCTCCGTCTTACCAAGTGTCTCTAAAACCATTCTCTTCTTTATTTCTTACAGCTCAATAATTCTACAACATATTTATACACCATAACTTGTTCAGCCATTCCCCAATTTGTGGGTGAATCCTCCGATTCTCATTCTTTGTTACATGTATTTCTGATGTTTATTTGCTGTTCATGGTACTCTGAAGCTTAGGGGTGATTACCTTTTGTTGCCGTTATGGACTTTATATCAGGACCTGTGTTGTAAAATTAAAGATGGCAGATCTGTGCAGTGGATTTTGTAAGGGACTGAAAAATTCCCAACACTGGGGAGGAATGTCACATCTCTAGATGTTACATGCTTTGTGTGCCTGTTAAGGTAGAAGTTCCAAAAGTCTCTGATAAGGTGGTGAAAACAATTGCAGCTATCTCTAGAGAGAAGAAGAATAACTTAGACTTGAACAGACTGCTGAGATCTGGAGTTCTGCTCATCTCTTGATCTCCATGCCAAGCAAGGAGACAAGGTAGCCAGGGCAACACTAACTCAGAATACAAATAAATTTGTTAAAATTATAGAGGAGGATGATGGAAATCTCACAAAAGGCAGCATGTGGGAAAATAAGCCAGCAGAATATTGAGTAAGATCTATCTCTAAATCAGTCCATCCCAAGAAAATCAAATCGGAAAAAGAACAAGTGGCACAGGGCTACCAGGGTTTCTATGGGATTTTCTTTTCATGGATGACAACAGTACCAGCACATAAGGACTCCTAGATGAGGAAGGGAAAGCAGCATTCAGAGTTAAGGAAAGGGGTAGGACCTGCCATTATGTGAAAAAAAATGTGCTGATGAGAATATTTTTAAAGGCCCTTAGGGATTAATTTTCGAAGAATTTCAGAGCGAGAGGTGCGTATTCCAAAAGAATGGAAGAAAGCATAAACGGTGTCCCCAAAAGTAACTATGAAGACAGCAGTAACTGCAGACCTGTATACTGATTTTGTCTCCATATAATCTTTATGAGAATGTTCTCCGCAAGCACTAGGGCCACCCCTGGTAGGAATGAGAAGAGGATGCACGATCAAGAGTTCTTTATACCAGATAACACCCTCAGAAGCACTCGGCTGCCAGAGATCCTCCCACGCTCCTTACTTGTTGTAGATATGTTTGGTTTGGTAGAATACAACACAGCCTCAAAGGCTTGCCTCCAAGAACATCTCTCCCATATAGGTATCAAGATCACCAAAAACTTCTTGATGGATAACCACTAACTTTTTCCAACCAACCTTTGAACATCCACATCAAATGAGATGTACACGCACCCAAAAGATATTCTCACCTGTTATGTTCCAGCACAACTGGCCTCGTACATGCTTCCATCTCTCTCTATTGCCACCAACCTTCTGTCTCCTATTTCAGTGCTTTTGAAGAGATGGTAGCCCATGTCTGGAAATGCACCTCCTTCTTTACCTCCAGTTTCACAATTCCTAGCTTCCTTCACCCCACAGCTCTGGTGCCCCTTCTACAGAAAGACTTAGGGGATTCCCTTCTCTTGCTCACTACTGCTTTCCCACATGAAGTTGTATTGTACTTTTTGTTGTTCCTTTGTGTCTATGTATTATATTCCCCTAGTAAGATATATTTAGGGCAGGTACTGGATTGTTGTCATTGTTTTGTGAAGATTTATTTTTTATGTATTTTTATATATTTTATTGTGTGTGTGTGTGTGTGTGTGTGTGTGTGTGTGTGCAGCCTAGGACATAGAGTAGGTGTTTAATAGGTGTTTGTTGAATCCAAAATAAAAACTGAACAGAGGCCGACTTGCACAAAACCCAGATAAAAGAGAATTCCTTATAATGATAGCTGACTTTTATGTCAGACGTTAAAGTTTGCAGAACCTACTACACACACTATCTCATTTCTACTCCCCCCCATAACCCTGTGCATTTCTCCATTATTATTATTATTAACAACCTCATTTAACAGATGAGGTAAGTTAAGTTACTGCAATCAATTAATCAACATTTATTAAGCCCCTACTACGAGCCCCGCACTGTGCTAAGTGCTGGGGATACAAAACAGGTAGAAGAAAGCCCCTGCCCTCAAGAAGCTTGCAATCAAGTAGAGGACACAACATGCAAGCAAATCTACACAAAGCAAGCTACATACAGGACAAACTATTGTGTGTTGTGTTTGTCCTTCCTTCTCCAAGAGGACCATGGCACCAGGGAGATGATGCCAGGACTTGCAGTTGACTGTGCAAGGTCCTCAGCCTCACTTTCTCCTCCAGAGCCCTCTGGGTCCAGTGACCAGATATTCATCAGGAAGACTGCAGACGAACCAGGATGCAGTGGGAGACCTGGCCCTGGTAGATAAAGATCTTTTCAGAAAGTGAAAGTAATGCCCATTCAGGCAACAGGCCTCTTCTCAGCAAGCACATTTATAAGACAACCCTATGAGTCTCAGGATGGACGGAGACATCTACATTCAGAGAAAGATCTAGAACGACCAGAGTTTAAACGGAGACTGAAGCAGTCTACGTGCTCTTGTTCTTTTCCATGTTGGGTGGTCTTTAATCAAAAAAGAAAAAAAACAAACCGGGAGGGGAAGACCTTCAAGCTTCCTGGCCAAAAGAGAAACAGTTACTATTCAGTATTTACATTCACTCTGGCTAGGAGGGCAGGGATCTACTGTCCAATCTATGAGCTCCAGAGTGAATTGGGTTTAAGGCTAGGTCTTTCTGCAAGAAATCTAGCCAGTAAACTCAAAGAAAAAAAGGCAGCTTTTGGCCATTGAAATGTACCATCCCCTGGACAGAGCACCTCCAGGTTAGGACAGATGGGAGGAATAAGAAATAATTAAGTGAAGGAGAACACTGGAATGAAGAGGGGTGAGGGATGGTTTCCTGTAGAACAGCAGTTCTCAACCTGTGGGTCGCGGACAACTTTGGGGGTTGAACAACTCTTTCAGAGGGGTCACAGGGGTCGCCTATGACACATCGGAAAACATGTATTTCCGATGGTCTTAGGAACTGAGACACCACTCCTCTATCCGTCTCCAAGTGGGTCTGCCCACATGCAGATACACCCACATAAGAGTATTAAAGGGTCGCAGCATTAGGAAGGTTGAGAACCACTGTTGTAGAAGGAGGGATTTGAGTTGGGACTGGACTATAATCACACAGCTAACAAACATTAGGTGCTAGACTCAAAACCAATTTTATGAATCAGTTCCTAGTCTGACACTGAAAACTCTGCCAAGCTGTCCTTCATCAGACTCTACCTTTCTACCTGGACTTTCATAGCCCTCCCCTTCCTCCCTGTCTGACCGCTCCCTCTCCATCTCCTTGGCTAGATCACCCATGATGTCCAGCCCCCTGTCTGGGTGCTCCCCAAGGTCCTCCTCACTTTCTGTACTCTCCTGGTGATCTCATCAGTTCCCATGGGTTCAACTATTATTTCTAGACAGTTAACACCCAGTCTCTTCTCAACTGCTGTCCATGTCACCAACTGCCTATCAGACATCTCCAACTGGATGGCCTGTGAACTGCCAAACTTGGTGCCATCCAAACCAGAACTCATCATCTTCTCCCCAAATTTTCTCCTCTTATGAACTTCCCTGTTAATACTGAGGGCAACCCCATTACTTCCATTCTCTCAGGTTCACAACCTTAGGGTTATCTTCAACATTCCATCCTCACTCACCGTATATTTCCAACCAATATCTTCCTCCACCACAGATCTTGTGCCTGTTCCCTCCTCTGCACTCACAAGACCAACACCTTCCTCACATATTGCAAAAGCTTCCTAATTAGTCTCCTCTGCACCCCGTCTCTCCCCTCTCCAATTTCTCTTCTACACAGCTCCCCAATCACTATTCCGAAAGCATAGTTTTTGCCATGTCACTTCCTTATTCAAAAAGCTTTTGCTTCTAGGATAAAAAACAAATTTCTTGGGCTTCTACAGTTGGTATCTGTCATCTTCTTCCTCAGCACTAGAAGCCAAAAGCACCCAAAGTGACTGAGGAGACCAAAGAAACTCCAAAACCATCAGGAGGTTGAGGAGTACTTAGCTCTCCTCTCTCCTGCTCTGGCCAGTCCTTCATGCAGGGCACAACACTGGTCTCCTCTAAGGGCCTTTCCTCATCTGGCTCCATGCTGCCTTTACAGTTTCAGGGCACATTCTTTTTTCACATGAGATCTATCTTCCAGTCAAAAGAAACCGCTCTGGTCCTAGGGATATGTTGTTTTTAACTCCCATTAGACTATAAGTTCCTGGAGAAAAGAGATTTTCATTTTAGAGGCAAACAGGTTTAAGTGACAGCATCCAGCACACAGTAGGGACTTAGCAAATGTTTGCTACTGTTCGCTGTTCCTGCTAGCGGAAGACAGATGGAAGTGCTGCCTGCCTAGAACCTGAGCATCCAAAATGAGACACGTGGCCATTCAAAAGAGCCTGATTTAGCTACAAGCAGTGCAGGAAAAAGCAAACGGAACGTTTATCACCGGGACCACGACACACAACAGGATGGGATTTAATCTATCAGCACATGCCTTGGGCAATGATCTACCCCGAAGGTGGGTAATACTTAAGTGTCCCCAGAAGAATATTACCCGACATCGTCCTTTTCTCTTCTCACAGGGCCACTACCCCAGTGCACGTCCTTCTCACCCTTCATTTGGACAGATTCCTGGATGGCTTCCCTGTCCCAAAACTCTCATCTCCAATCCATTCTTGTTTGAGATGAAAAATAACCCTCATCCTTAATTTAGTGAAAAAACAAACACAGAGATCTCTTAGGAGAAGAACAGGAGTTTATTCTCTTCCCCGGGAGAAGAGGGCGGTCTTCCCCGTGACTCATCATGGAGAAGAGGCAAGTTACAAAAGACAGGGCAAGAATTTATAATCTAATGTCGTCAAGCCCCCTTCCGGGCTGTCTCCACTCTCACTGGTGGAGAGGCAGACTTCACCAAATTCTTCCCCAAATGGGACGGCAAGAGAAGAGGGGGGAGGGTCCCACCAAGGCGGGGAAAACAGACAAAGGAAGATAAAAGTGATTGACAGCAGCAATGGAGAAGCAGGGAGGAAGGGAAAGTTAACAACCCCAAATTGAGAAGTTTTCACTCATCCCATACAGTTCTCGTTTTTTTCTTTTTACTCTGAAAACTTCTCATGAAATGGCTCCTCTTCCCAAGATGGGCTCTCCAGGAAAGACATAGTCCTGATAAAAGGCCAGGTCCAGACTCTTGGGAAAGCTGTCAGCATCTGACGTCATCTTCTTCAGATCCCTTGGCTCAGAGGAGGGGTAGTCTTCAGATGCTAAATTAAATTTCACTAAATTAAGGGTGAAGGATATTTTCCATCTCAAACAATTCTTAAGTGATCTTTCTAAAGCATTCATCTAACCACATTATTCTCTTACCACATAAACTCCAAAGGGCCTCTAGTGTCTTTAGAACCAAATATATAAACTCCATTTAACCTTGAAAACCAGGCAACCAGGCTCCAACTCCTGTTTTGCATCTTGTTACCCATTTACTCTCCTTCTCACCCTCTGACAGCCAGCCTGGCCTTCTTCCTCTTCCTCCTCCATGATACTCCATCTGGCTCTACTGCTTTGCCTTGGCCATTGCCCAAGGCTGGACTCCTCTCCTCCTTACAGCACGTTTTAGGATCCCCTGTTTCCTTCAAAACGCAGCTCTAATTGTTATTTAGTTCTGTCCAACTCTTCGTGACCCCATTGAGGTTTTCTTGGCAAAGACACTGGAGTGGTTTGCGTTTCCTTCTCCAGCTCTTTTCACAGATGAGAAAAGATGCCAACAGGGTTAAGGGACCTGCCAGGGTCACACACTTGGTAAGCGTCTGAAACCAGACTTGAATTCAGGAAGATGGGTCTGAAGGCCCAGCAGTCTCGCCCCTGAGCCGCCCGCCTGCCCCCTCCCACCTCAGCAGAGCGCTTAATAAGTGTTTATTGACTAACTGCTTTCCAGAAGAAGCCTTTCCTGATTGCCTTCACTACTTCCTTTCCTATTTGCACCGAGTTCTTTACATGCCGACTCCTCCCTTAGCCTGTGTGCTCCTTGAGGGCAGGGACTGTGTTTTGCCTTTCTTTGTATCTCTAAGACTTAACAGGGCTCCTGGCACACAGTAGATGCATAATAAATGTTTGTTTTCTGACACACTTGGCCGCTGGAGCGCCCCCTCCAGCTATCTGGAATTTATTTGGAATAGGTTTTATATTTGCTTAAGTCTCTAGCGGTTATCTCCCTGGATGGAATGTAAACTCCTTGAGGGCAGGGGCTGTCTCATTTTTGCTTTCTCTGCTTTACATCTGTTCCTCTGCCAAGTTTCTCCTCTAAAGAACAAGATGCCCCTCCCAGGTTAAGCACATCACTTCTAAACTCAGCCGCAAACTCAAGCCCTGACTGACTCCTGTCCTCTGAACTGGAGGCCTGGAGGGTGGTACACAAACTCCTCCAGAGCCTTCCTTTACAGAGAGCAGACTGGCCACTCAGCTCACCAGGGACCTCCTGAGCTTCCCAACCCCTCATGTTCTCTTCCCTTCTACATTAGAAGCTCCTGCAGGTGACAGCCTGTCTTTCCTTTTACTAATTGTATTTCTAGTACTTAGCACAAAGCCTAACATATAGTGATGAGGTACAAGCTCTGGGAACCCCCTTGAACTCGACTGAATCTTCCCATTTGATGGGGCATTTGCCTGAGGCCATAAGCCTTTCATTATAGCCAGACCCAAATCTCGGTTACTAGCCTAGCCCTCCTTCCCTTGTCCAGCTACTTCCCACCCTTGATCCTCCCAAAATCTCTACATCCAAATCAACTGCTACACCCTAGAACTGGCCTAGCCCACATTGTCAGTAGTCTCCAGGTAGCCTTCAGCATCTTCCCACCCTTATTCACTCATTACTGGAGTCTGACCTCATTGATTCCTCCTGAAGATCCTCCCCAAACTCTACTGGAGTCTGACCATGGGTACCAAATGAGGGCCACGGGGTCAGACAAGGACAATGTATTGATTAATTTTTGCTTTTATAAAGGAGGGTTATATTTGAGGTGGAGTGGGATTGTCCTTGGGAAGTGACAGGGATTTTTTTTTTAAGCATTCATTTAAAAAGATAGCAGGTTGGTCATATAGTGAGAACAAAGTTTAACAGATGGACATAGACCAAGTGTTATACTAGTATCCATGAATGAATGAATGAAACAAATTTTATGAAGTCATCACTACTTCCCAAGCTCTGGACATACAGATTCAAAAACAAAATGAGGATCTGCCCTCGAGGAGTTCACAGGTTAAAGAGGGAGACAATAAATAAGTGCCAGACTGGGGATACAGAAAAAGGCAAAAGCCAGTTGCTGCTCTAAAGGAGCTCACCCCACTCAAGATAATAGAGTACAGTGGTGCACTTCAGTCTAAAACTTATAGAACAAGTGAATGGGGCCTCGGCTGACGGGGAAAAATAACCAAATTGGATCACGTATTTCAGTTGGGGTGGAGGAAGAATCCAGGAGGCTTGAAGGAGGTGGTTGTGATGAGGTGCAGGCTCTGGGACCCCCTTCAGCTGTCCTTGAATCTTCCCACTGAAGGCATTTATTTGCCTGAGGTCATGGGCCTTAAGTTGTGGCTCTGCCCAAGTCTTTAGCCCTCCTTTGTTTTAACAGTTTCCCACCCTAGATGCTCTGGTTCCCACCCTTGAACTGGCCTGGCCCACCGTTGTCTGTGGTCTCCAGTTAGCCTCCAGCAACTTCCCACCCTTAATCACTCATTAATGTAGTCTGACCTCATCTGACTCCTCCTGAAGACCCTCCCCAAACTCCTCCTCTGGACCACCCCTAGATTCTTCTGTACATAAGACCCCATCTTCCCCTCCATGTGGTGTGAGAAGTGCCATAGAACTACTTAGCACAGACTTGCTCTGTGAGAGGTTCTCATGAAAGACTTAATTCTGTGTCAAACTTGCTCTGACCGCTCGCGTCACAGATACCTAGGCTCCTTAAGAGTCTACCCCATATGGCGAACTTTTCTTTGGCTGAGAGAACACCTGAGTGAAATTCTTTTGGCAGGACTCGGAGTGTTGGTATTTTGGGGTCTTCAGAGCAACCCTAATCGTCTTTATGGATAACCACATCAGCTGGACAGGAGGATATGAAGTGAATTACCTCCAGGAAGCATCGCGGGGTACATGGAGAAAATCTGCTCTGGGTGAGTTTATTGTCTGAAATCATTAAAGTAAGTATAATTTTGCAAATGGTCTTCCCTCAAGCTGACTCTTTCTCAAAATACTTTCAACACCGTTAATGGGGTTCCCTCTTTCCACAGGTCCCATAGTATTTTAAAGGCCAACTTGGGTGACACTCAAACCTTGCCTTAGATTTTACTAGCCTGGGAAGAATTAGTTGATTTGTAAATCCTCAGATCATTTTTATCTATAAAATACAGGTCCTTAGGCTCTCTGATAGAAGGAGGCCTACAAAACTCCCCATTGTTACGGAAATGTATTGGAATCTATGCTCAGTAATATGTAAATTAAGGCCCTGTGCTAGGTGCTGGGCACAAGGTTGAGGTACTACAGGACTGGCACTAGGGAGAATTGCAAAGCCAAAAGCTGCAGGGAGCGGGCTTTCTATAAGAGGAGACTTTTGGTTTGGTTGGCAATAGAGCTGCCCCGGGCTATGTATAATGAAGAGAATCAGAGCTTTGGACAGGATGGTTCCAGGAGGAGAATTCCAGATAGAAACGACTGAGGAAGGGGAAGCATCTGGCTGGCAGTGAGGAGAGAGTGTGGACCTTGAACTTAGCTGTGTGTCTGAGCCAAGTCAGCAGGACAATTAGAACACCAATGTTCCAGCCAACTCTTTAAGACTATTCCAATGCAGAAGAAGCCAACCCAATCTGCATTAGTAGAGGGAGTTTTCCTTATCCAAAAGCTTCTTATACCAACGAGTTCACAGGCCCAGTCCTTATTCCTCTGAAGAGGGAAGAGAAAAACAGAATGATGACCTTCAAGGACAACAGGTCACTCACTGGCCAGGTGGGTGGTAAAAATGCCAATTAATGATGGACACCATAGAAGCCAAGTCAGCCCTAGACTCAATTCCTCTTTCTGCCATGGTGGAGGGGCTTTATCCCATACTTGGCAGTTGAGTGGCACAGTAGATAGAGCACTAGACCTGGAATCAGAAGAGCCGAGTTCAAATTCAACCTCAGATACTTGCTGGCTGTTTGACCTTGAGCAAGTCACTTGACCTGTCTGCCTCAGCCTCCTCACCTAGCAAATGGAAACAATAGCACCACATGGCTTATCAGGGTTGGTGTGAGTCTTTGTAAGAGACTGTGCAAACCTGGAAACATAAATACTAGTTATTGTTATTATTACTTCTCTTTCCGAAATGGACAATCTCTGGTCTAAGGGTTTCTTTTAGGTGTCCAGGTTCCTGTACTGATAGCCCTCACCCTAGCGTCTGGGGCAGTTAGCTGTCACAGTAGGTAAGTGCCTGGAGTCAGGAGGACCAGAGGTAGAATGTGACCTCAGACCATAGCTGTTTGACCCTAGACAAGTGGCTTAACCCTGTTTGCCTCATCTGTAAAGTGAGCTGGAGAAGAAAATGTCAAGCCACTGCAGTCTACTTGCCAAGAAAACCCCAAATGGGCTCATGAAGTGTCAGACACGACTGCAAAAACAACTGGACACTCCCAGGATATAGCCTGGTCTATGCCCCCTCCCCCGTTAAAGTTGTCTTGTACTATATTCATAATCTCCCTTTGCTTTAATAATTTAATAAACAGATTTATTCTAAAGTTTGGTGGGCACTCACGGGTGACTATGTTCCACTTCCCAAGTATCATATTTGGAATACTGAGCTAGCACAGTGGACTTGAGAGTGGGGAAGAACTGAGTTCAAATCATGCCAGACATTAGCTGAGCAACTTTGAGGCTTCTTTTGAGCTCAAGTTCTGTGAGCCCATGATCTCAGAATCTGAACAAAAAATGGATTCCCACCATTGAGAGGTAGTGTTGCTATACCCGATAAAGGGAGGGAGTTCAACCTGATGACCTCGAAGGTCCCTTCCAACTCTTAAATCCCTGACCCTTTGAGTCCCCTCAGAGTGGAATAGACGTAGACACAGAATGAAATCCGGGGCTACCTTGTGTAAGAGGGAAGCAGTGGTACTTACAGGTTGGGTTTAGGAAAGGGCCAGCTGGAAGCCCTCTTCTGGATTCCATCTGGGATGTCCTACCAGCCAGTCACTCTCCATGCTAGTAGCCACTACAGGCTGCAAAGCTCTATTCACTGGGGGCTCCCCAAACATTGCAGATGGCGCTTTTACTAGCCACCTATGAGCAAAGAATACATTTTAAATGGCAAAAAAGGGAACATAACATTTAAACTTCAATTGGCACTGATGGATATACAATAAAGAAATGCTTTCTAAACAGAAATACATAGTCTTTTTCTCCTATTGTGTAATTTTCAGTATCTTCCAGCGTAATTTTAGGTCCAAGAAAGTGCTTCACTGCCCCCTAGTGGGAGAATCCTCCAAGAATAAATAATTCTGTATGTGTAGGCAGGTAGCTCAGGGTTTAAAAATGAACTACTCAAACGACATTAGGAAATACCCAAAGTGCAACAGAAAAATAAACTAGAAAACACAAACTTAGCCCTATTGTTCGTTGACCTAGTCATTCAGCTTCCCTTGCTATCTCCAGTATTTACAGCTGGAAGGAAGGGCCTTCCTCATGTAACAGAACAGAGACCCAAAGAGGGTGACTGAGCCTGTTAAGGTCATACAAGAAGTGGAAGGGTAAGATTCTAATGAGGCCTGACTCCAAATCCAGTATTCTTTCCACCATATCAGACCATCCCTTCTTTCGGTTATCAAATGCTCAACTTGACAAATTTTCAAAGCAGATTTAGGAAGAAAGCAATGAACACACTCCCCACCCTGTTACTACCAGCCAAGTCATACCGTTTATGAAAATGGGGTACAGTGAAATCCCTTCAAGATAGATTGGACAGCTTTCAGCATATTTCCAGGCAGTTAACAGTAGGACACAAAGGTAGTTTAAATTCTGCTCCACCACTAATGCAGGGTCACAGCCCAATAGTAATGAACCTTTAGGAAACGTCCATTTTACTCAGGTTACAAGCTGGCTCACATTTGTAAAGTCTTCAAATATGGCCATTCACCAGACTGTCATGTTCCAATAATACTGGCCTCTCAAGTCTTCCCCCTTGACACATCTGGCCACCTCACGAATACAAAAGTAGGCAGGGAATAAAGACACAGGGTTATACAAGCCACCATGGAAAATTGCGGAGATTGAAATTTGGTTAAATTATTTCAAACAGCATGTACCTATGTATGATTATTTTTGAGTGGGCAGCACACGTAAGATTATTTCTGGAAAAGTTGCACATAATCTCACTCTAAAACTCTCCAGAAAAACTCCCTTATTAGTAGGGTATTATAGTGAATCATTACTCTTAATTACTGAGTATTTAACACATGACCTGAGATCTTTTGCAATTTTTTTTTTTAAATTAGCTAGAATTCATAAAGCGGTAATGCTAGTAGGTTCTAGGTGCCTTCTCTAATTTTTTTTTAAACCAATTTGTCACTTCATGTTGACAGGTCTGGGTCACTTAGCTATCTGATTAAATGTAAACACCACTAAATTCGGATTGGATTCCCCTGGCCCTACTTTCCATGTTTAGGGCTATAAGGCAAGCATGCCTACAATGTTATCACTGAGTTTATTATTAAAAAGCAAATCAAAAAACCCCCTTCTACGAAGACACACACATGCACAGAGAGAGGCACAGTCTGTTCTTACATGGAGGTGGAAAACACATACAGAATGCTCTTTGGATGCCAAGGAAGATTTCTTGCATTAACTTTGAAAAGCTTACCAGAAAACCGGTGTAAGAAGTACTATCAACAGGTTGGTTCTCTATTCAGAAGCCAGCAAATTTTATGTATGCATGGATATATATGTGTATGCATTATATTTATGTGAATATGGAAAATATCCATTCTTTCTGCCAAGCCAAGGAAGTATCAGAAGACGTAAATGCAAGTCAAGTTTTCCCACCCCAACTCCCAAATAATTTTTAAGGTGGGGATAGAAGGTAGTAGAATCAATTAGTGGTTAAGAGAATGGGAGATACAAAGCAACTTGACAAGACTGTTGATTCTATGTATCACTTTTATTAATAAAAATATTAATCATGACCATATAAAATGAATGGCTGGGCTTATAATTTGTAACACCAATGAAATAAAAAATGAGTTTGTGAGAATACTGTTACAATGATTAGTCAATAGCAGTCCCTGATGGAGGAATATGATTAGAGGTGGTTCAGTGAATCCAAGAATCTCTAACCCATAGGGTCATGACAGAGTATCACCACAGCTAGTGACCAATCAAAAGAAAATTCCAAAGAGCTATTGAGTGGGCTTGTCTTAAGACTTGCACCCGCGATTAAGGAAACCATCAGCCTTGCATAAAAATCTGGAAAGCTGCCCATTCAGCTTGAGCTTAAAATGTCCCTGATTAATGCCTGTAACATGATGGGGCAGACCCCAGCTTCCAATTCAAGTCTGAGGAGTAAATAACCTATTAGAGTTACTAATGTACCTAAGATATTCAATTACATTAGTCGAAAGTGCCCCCACCATCTTAAGATACTAATTATTAGAAAGAAATTCAGTTTTTAAAAATACAAATGCAGAATTCTTAAGTTCAAAGATACAGGAGCATTAAATGTTACATAAAAGTATTTGTGCGTGCTCACAATCAGGCATGTAAAATTTACAAGACATATTTTAATAAAAGTGTAGGGGAATTAAATTAAGGTGGAATGTTAAATAGGCAACTGTTTATAATCAAATCTCCATAATTGAAAGATTAAAAAAATAAAATGATGAGTTATGGATACATATAGAAGCACTTACAATTCTCTCTACAAGTCAAGGTCAAGAGTTATATTCCTCTCAACCAAAATATACCAAGTTTAAATTTAAATGCCACCCCCCCCAAAATTATGTAGTTAAAATATAAAGCCCATTTTTCTTAATTAAAGCTTCTGGCAGACTGGAGACATCATGTTCTACACACTAATAACAAAAAGCAAAAGGCGGCACTGTTCATCTTTGGATAAATTATTTGCTTATGAAAATCTGTCATCTAGTGACAACCACCAATATTTATTTCATGGGGTTCCATGACTTTGTGAAGCACTTCCTGATAATTTTTACCTTTTAAAGTCTGTCTCTAATTGCAATAGCTTTGGAAAGCCAAAGGAAAACTTGAGAAACATTCATGGTAAACTACATCTTCATTCATTAGTGATAGCAATAAAATACAAGAGAAAATACCAGGTATATCTGATGCAGTGTAAATTTTCTTACCTATATAAAAATCACTTGATATTTTATACTACATTATATGGTTGAACAACAAGGAAAATTTAACAATATTTTTAAAGGTGAACACTGTCAGTGACTTTCTATTTGTTAGCAAGGCATTAAATAAAAGCAGGATGAGATTATGCGATGTCAAAAGCCCCATAAAATGGACTGAAGTTCCATAAATCTGATTCCCCGATACAATAGCAGGACTATGAGAAGAGATAAAGGGCTAGACGTGTGCCTGTTATCTTTTCTCTCTATGGCAATAATCTATTAGCATTTTAAGGTTTGTGAAATGAGAAGGATCAGTTTCTTCAAAGTATTTTTCTAAAGGACTGGTAACTCCTCCTTCCATATGTAAAGAACACTGGTTAAAGTAATTACCACAAAAGAGGGAAAAACATTCAGGAAAATGACCACTTTTATCTCAATGCATCTACTGTAAAACAGAAAATATTGGTATAAAGAGGTAGATTACAAAGAAAAAAAACCAGATTCTCCATTCTTTGTCACTTTTATTCAGTAGTTTTTTTTTTTTTCTCTCTCTCTCTCTTATTGTTTTTGGTGCCAGACACGGCAAGGAGTGATTACAGTCCAACTGTCATTAAAACATTTGTTCGCAACATAAACCCCCTTTACCATTGACCCCAAACTGACCCATTTCATGTGCTTTATTTCTTTTTCTTTCTTTTTGAATACACCACCACCAGGGCTGGGTGGAGGGAAAGTGGGTAAGAGAGTTGATGGGGAGGAGTCCAGGAGGCCAGAGTAGGAGGAATGCTACAAGCCACAGTAAGAATGAGCTGTATTTAATAAAAAAGGGCCACAAATGATACAGTAATGAGGTTACACAATTAAATCCCATAGCATGACTGAAGGCTTTCACTGTGTTTGACGTCATCACAATGGAAGGCATAAAAAGTGGAGTAAACCAATGTTGACACAGTCCAATCTAGTCCATTAGGCAAGATGGTGCAAGTAGTCATTAAATTAAAAGTGCCCTACCCTTACCTAAATGGCTAGCAGACATGGAGAACAGCCCAGTGACTCATCAACGGAGCTTTCTCCATGTAGCTATAAAAATGTGTTGTCACATGGCACATTTTTAAACACTGGAAAGGGGTGCCACAACGGACCTCTCTCTCTCTTTTACAGGTACAAATGCTAGATTCACCTATCTCAACTATGCGAGAAGTGGACTCCTGCCGGGAACGCCAGCCCTAATTCACTTTGTCTTGGAATATGTACAGGTTGTTTGTCGTAGCAACGGCAATGATGTTCTCCTTGGGGTGCCAGGCCGTGTGAAGGATTTTCTTGTTGAAGTCTAGGCTGTCGACACTGATTTCATCTTTCTTTCGTTTGCCACTCGCACAGACCTTGCGTGGCTTCAAAACAGTGCGCGGCTTATTGTTTTCCCGGGACGCTTCCAGGGTGATGTCTCGTTTTGTATTTCTGTCAAACATTCTGAAGAAATTATTGTAAGATCCCGTCATGACAACACTAGAAAACCAAAAAAAAAGTCAGTTATTCAAAATAAAAATGATTTTCTAGCAGGAAATGGGGGGGGGGGGGAGCTAAGAGGCATAAATTCATTTCCCTCGAGATCAGAATCCAAACTGCAGTGTAACACTTGCAATCGAGATGATTTCCATGCTGCTGCTGTATGGAATAACCGGCCCACCCCAATTCATCAGCAATAGGTGGGCAACTTGGTGATGACCCAAATTTGATTAAGATGGTCTCTGGAACCTGAGAGAGAGAGAACACACATGCACAAGCACACACACTCTCTCTCTAACATGTGCTACTGAGTCCACTGACGAATGAAAAATTTCCTAGAATCTTCCATCATTCTCATGTAGCGTGTATGACCTTCAAGACCCCAAAGTCACCTCCAAGCCACAAGGGTGCACTTTAGAACACTGGGGAAACATCATTCTTCATCATCATCATACAGTCTTTACTAAGCTTCTCCTTGGACAGAGGGCTGAATTAGTCACTCACTTAAGAGGACAACTCTCTGTACTGTAGCTGATTATTCAAAATGGCCACTTTCAGTTGTGACAATAGGAGTGTTTCTCAGAAACATTCAGTTATCCCATACGAAATCCACCAAGGAGCCTCTTTTAAGTGCCGACTATGTGCCAAGCCCCGTGTCTGATGCAGAAAGACAAAAACAGAGCCACCTTGAGCCAAGGAGCTTCTATTTTCCTTGAGAAAAGAGCACGGACCCCTAAGTACATCTACAATAAACACCAACTAAGTGTGGTAATTTCATGATTATTTTGCTTTTTATTTTTTGTCTTTCTTTGAACTGCCAGCCCTTAGCACAGTGCTGGGAACACAGGAGACACTTAAACGCCTGCTGACACGGCGGAATGTTTAAGGTGAAGAAGAGTAAGAGGGCCATTTTGTCTGAACTATGTCTAGGAAGACGTGGAGAGCATGGAGGGAGGGCAGGTCCACCTAGGCACAGCACAGGGTGCTGGGCTGTGGTTCGATTACTCTGGAAAGCTGTTTGGAACTGCGCCCCCAAACCACAGAACTATGCATGTCCTTTGACCCAGAGATACCACTTCTAGGTATAATCCTGAAGAGATCAAAAAGAAAGGAAGGGGGTAGCCATGAATTGGATAATGGCTGAACAAATTACTATACATGAATGGAATCTTAAGAAATGGTTATATCATACTGTTGCATCCTAAGAGATGATGAGGATGAATTCGGAGAAACCTGGAAAGACTTGTATGAAGTGATGCAGGATGAAATGAACAGAACCAAGAGAACCATTTATACAACCACCATACTGTGAAGAAAGTTTTCAAAGACTTAAGAATTGTGTACATTGCCATGAGCAGGTGCACAGTTCCAGAGCATCTACACTGGAGCACACCTTCTACCTCTTCTAGAGACACGATCAACTAAAGATGAAGAGTAAAACATACACTTTCAGATAGCCCAATGTGTGGATATTTTGCTTAATTGTTAAAAGGGTGTTGGTCACATCAGTGGAAAGAAGAGGACAGATTCCAGCCACTGTTTTCCATGCTGAATATGTAGTTCTCAATAAAAATTGTGAAAAGTTCATTGTAAAGCAGGTGTGGGAAATACTTCTTTCCCTATCCAGAATTAACAACTCAACAATGGAAAGGGGAGAGGGGGAGAGGGAGAGAGGGAGAGGGAGAGGGAGAGGGAGAGGGAGAGGGAGAGGGAGAGGGAGAGAGAGAGAGAGAGAGAGAGAGAGAGAACGAGAGAACAAAGATCTTATAAACAGGAGCAGAGAGTAATCTGATCAAAATGTTTTTCAGCAACTCTTTCTTTTGAAAGAGAATGAACAGCAAGAATGGAAAACTCTTAGATGATAAAAACAAGTAAGAGCAGCCATCCTGGGAAAAGCCAGTTCATGAAGACTGAGGAAGCAGAGGGAGCAGGAGTGGCTACTTCCCCACCGTCTCTTCCCATTAGCTGGGTAGTCTTGGAAAAAGCCTCAGTACCCTGTTCTGGAAGATAAGAATAACTCCTGCAGTACTTTGACCTCTCAGAGCTGCTATGGGAACTAGCCAGAAAATAATCCTACGGTAACCTAAGTGTCAGTCGTAAGTATGGGGCAGGGAGCAGCAAAATCCTACAATCTTATAAATCTTATTAAACTATTTTAATTAGAACTTTTAGTCAAAGAAGCCTCCCAAGAGCAGAAGTGCTAAAGACTGGGGGGTGCCCAAGAGGCAATCTGGGTTAAGTAACTTGCCCAGGGTCATACAGCTAATAAGTGTCAAGAGTCTGAGGCTGGATTTGATACCAGATCCTCCTGACTGTGCCACCTAGCTGTTCCCCACGCCCCTTCCCTTTTTCTTTTCTTTTTTTAATACTAAAGATTCTTACAGTCCTCTTGCGGCTAGCTAGAAGGCACTGATGCCATCTTTGTCCCCCTTGGACTGAGTTAATGAAGCGCCCTTCTACTTAATGCTGACTGAGCATTGAAGCCTATTAGGAAACAAGAGATAAAAGAGAGACATGACCTTTTCACGGTCACAGGTCAGAAAAGAGAATTCTGGAGAGGTCACCTCACTTCAGTGTTATCAGGCTCTAGAGCTGGGAGGATAACTTACTGCATACACCACCCCATCGCACCCCCAAGTCCTGCACGCCTAGCAGGCTTACACAACACTGTTTCTAATTAGGTGCCTACCAACCCTTCAAGGCCCACATCAAGCTACAATTACAAATTTACTACAGGAACTTGGAATGGTCTCAAAATAAGCTCTTCCTCTACTAAAAAAAGTCAAAAGGAATAGATAATTACTGAAATAAAGGTACAATTTTGTTCCAGTTCAAAGTGGCCAAAATTTAATCCACATATTTGATGATCCGGCATGTCAGGGAGGGCTGCTGTTTTTTAAAAATATGTAATTCCAAACTTTCATACCCAATGTTTCATTCTACTATTTTATGTTGAAGGGCATAAATAAGATACTTGGTGGGATGTTAGAATGGGTAAGGAAAGGGTTTTTAAATAATGGCCATCCATGTAAAGGCCCTTGGGTAGTCATCATCCAGGCTGTAACATTTCAGAGTTCACTGAATAGAGGAGCCCCCTGCTGATGTAAATTAAACAAATGAGTCCTTCCTAATGTTACAGATACTGAAACTTTAACACATATGGTGAGTGTCTTCCACAAACTAAATGGGATTCCTCTTCTCTGACCTGGATCATCCCCTTACCTTTCCCCAAGTAATAGTCACAGTTTTATGGACCATTTAAATTAAAGCCAAATTACCTGTCTGATCCATTCCAACAACACTCAAATTTGTCAAAAATGCAGTCATTTTCATATAGCGAGCAAAGTTTACTTCTGAGGTATTCATGCACCTGGAATGGAGTGACAGAGGAAGAGCAAAACAGTTATATAAATTGATACTGTACAGCTTACTTGAAGAAGATGAGAAAAGTCACTGAAGTTTATACCTAAAACAGGAAGATACAGAAACTTTACTAGGATGATATTCCAGCATTACATTTATGAACCACAGCTCCCCCTCAAATAGTTTATCACCACTGGAGGAAGATGAAATATTCAATGGACCTTTGACACCCCAAGACCAAAGAACGTTGTGCTGTGGTAATGACAGCATCATCATCACTCCTCTCTGCTCCTTGTACACATGGGGGGGGGGGGGGGGTCTGGGAACTTGATTTTGTTAATAAAGTGATAGCTGTATTTTCATCTAATTGGTTTCCTTTGTTTTCTTTATCACATACATTTAAAAACATGATCAATTACACAAAAAAAGTTAAAGAAACTTGACCTAATTTAAAAATAAACTTCTTATTCTAAGGGTTCATTACATTTTGCTATACATCTCTCTCTGAAATAAACATATTAACTATAAAGAAACTTACCATGTAAGAATAGAATGAATTGCACATCTGTAATTCCTAGGATCCTGGGATTCCTAAATGCAGATTACCTGGGAGCTGTGCTGGTATGAGATGATTCAGACTATATATGCATATATCTCACTTAGTCAGCAAAGTTCACTAACCTCATCAATAGACAAGATTACTAATCAGATAAAATAAGACTTATGGGGGGAGGGCCCTGAGTTATTTCATTTGGCTTATGTTTCCATAGCACAAAATAAGACAATTTATAATTAATTTTGTCAGCATAAACAATTAAGACTTTCCTTGGGTATACAAAAGAAATCTCAGACACTGGTACCCATGACACCCAACCCAAAAGCAGGGTATCATTCATGAATTCTGCATTGCTCAAGCAGTCTTCTCTGCCCTAGGGGCCCAACCAAAGCTGACGGAGGTCTTTGTCTGATAACTCCTCTGGACCCACTGAAGTTACAGAGGGCTTCTACTAGAGCTTCTACATAAATGGCAGCAGCCAAGTTAAAAAGAGGAGAATCTATGAAATGGGGTGAGTACCCTTTTAAAAAATAACATCGGACACAAAATCTTTTCCTTTGGAGCTAAAAGCCAGAGGGTCAAACATGAGCCTGCCAAACTCCAGCTGCATTGCTATTTATTACAGTGATAGGGGTGGGGCCCTGTTCCTGCTTCCTCATAGCCTCCCGGGGCATCTCTCCCAGGACACCATACCTCTTACTCTCCCTTTCCTCACATCCAGTGGGAGCTCCACTTTGCATCTGCTGCTACACTGAGATGCCCCTCAGGATAAACTCACTGCTCTAATCTTACCACCATCCTGCTAACTCCATCTAAGACTTCCATACCTCCCAAAACATCCTCTCCCCTTTGACTGGAGGGCTTCAGGGTAGAGTACCAAACTCCTTCCAATGCCTAACTTTATAGAGGGCATAGAGTGGTCGCTCAGCTCACACCACTCTGTATCTGCTGCACTGTTTGGTTTCAGCTGCATGGGAAGAGATGGCCAGCTCAGGGTACCTCTGGTACTCAACCACTTTTCTGCCTCCTTTTGTGTGTTGAAAACTACCGGAGAGCAGGGACTGTCTTTCTCTTCATTAATTAGCACACTGCCTAGCACACAGTAGGAATGTGATAAATGTTTATCGGCTCAAACCCAAGCATTTACAGGCTCCTCTGGGCCTCCAATCCCAATCACACCCTCATCTCAGGACTACCATCACTTACATTAGGTAAAAAGGGCAACTAATATCTGACTGCATGACCTAGCACGTAACTAATAAAAAATCAACCACCAAAGACAGCAGGCTTCTACGGAAGTACATGAAAATTCAATGCAAACTCAGCCACAGCTGCCTCGTCAAGCAAAGATACGTGACACCATTACCATAATTTCAGAATACTCAGTATAAAACTCTACTCTACAGACACAAAAGTGTACCCAGACGGAGGCACAAATGTATGTGCAAAGATTTTAAAAAACTGTAAATACCTGGTAGGTTTCCACAGGTCTGTTTTCCATGTTTAAGTCCCAGATTTTTACTGACAGGTAATCTCTAGTCATCATATATCGACCACTGTGGCTGAATTTTACATCAGAAATGGAGGAAATGATTTCAGAGAAAAAAGACCTGTTACTGGGATCTTCGGGTTCCTCAAACACTTAAAAACCAAAACAAACAGAAAAGGGTAAGATACAGAAAATCAAGATGGAGAAAACATTGCAACAAGTGCTATCAATATGTATACAAAAAAGAAGAGTGTGTCTTAAGTGTAAAGATTCAAACCTGCCCATCTTCATGAAGCCTCCTCCCCAGAAGATTTAAGTTGCCTACCCTGGTTGGTTTGAAAATTTAGGGCAGAGTTTTATGTGACCCTGGAAAAAGCCAGATGGCCTCTGGAGTCTCTTCCAGCTCTCCAAGGGGTTCCCTGAATTTCATCAATATGCTGGCTCTCTGCTTTCTTAGTATCACGTGAATAAATTAGTGCCATTTTATAGGAAATGTAATATTGTGTCACATTCAAGCGGTAATCACTTATAAAGACCTTAGAGATCACATAGTCCAACTTTTTCATATTCAAAAAAAGGGCAGAAGCCCAGAGACCTACATGGTTAGACTTAAGGCCACCCAGAGCTGCTACTAGAGCCCAAGGTGCTAACTTGTGGTACAATGCTCTGTCCCTAATGTCAGGTTCACTTAGCAACATTATCTCCTAGTGAAGCAGGCAAGAGGACCTTTTGCATCTTGATGCTCTTCCTATCAAAGGAAATGATACCACAGTAGAGATGGAAGAAAATTTAGTTTATCAAGCTTAAAGCTTAATTTCTTGCAGTAGTTGAATGCTGTTAATTACAAAACAAAGTGTCATGTCCTTTGTATTTTCAGATGATGAAATATGGATTATTGATAACCACCTGAAAAACTGTTCTAGACTAGCAGTCATCAGAGAAATGCATATTAAAATAACCTCACACTACCAAGCTAAAAAAGATTCTGGACAATGGGGCAAATACTAAAAAGACTGGCAAAACATTGGATTGTGATTTGGTTTAACCATCTGAGAGAATCATTTTTTGTGATGTAATAAAAGTTGCTAACTTCTTCATATCCACTGACCCAGAGATTCCACTAGTGAAACTACATGTCAAGGAGGCTGCCAGTAATAACAAATTTTCATGAGTATTATTAATCACAACAAAAAGCTAGAAACAAAATAGATGCCCAAGCGTTAAGGAAGGACTGAAAACACGACACCTCTAGGAAGAATTCAAGTCAAGTCAGTAAGCGTGTATGAAATATCTACCACATGCCGGTGGGCACTGAGATAAAGACTGGAGAACTCAGAGAAATACAGGAAGGTCAGTATCAAGTGATGCCCAGTTTGGAGTGGAATGCTCAAAGAACAATGCACAATGACTATGACCCACGTGGATCAAGCCAAGAGAAAAGAAACAAGACTCTGGTCCAATACACCGGACGTCAGTCCCATCCTGTGGGACCCATCAATGAGTTGGTCATTCCCCTTACTGCGGTCTTCCAGCTCATCTGACTCACGTTTCGAATGCCGGTCACAGAGGGCAGATGCCCTCATGTCACACAGTCGAATTGTCCCTTTACTGCTGCTGTAAACAAAGGTGTTACAGCTGTTGGGATGGAACTCGGCTGCCGTGATCACCTCAGTCAGCTCTTCCATGTTGGCAGGCTTGATATCTACAATATCTGGTTAGCATTTTTATTAAAGAATTTCAACTTAACAACAAGTACTGTTTCACTGAAGCACTTTTTTCTTAGCTATTTTATTTCTAACATAGTTAAAAACCGGCTGTTTCTGCCTTCTTATCAACACAACTTTCAAATCCTAGGGAGGCAGCACATAAAAAGCCAAAATTAGCGGGAGAAAAAAATCCAGTTTTTTAAAACAAAAAGTTCTAAAGGTAACCCCCTCCAAAAAAAGAGAGACCACTTAAAACCCCCTTTTCTTTGTGTAAGTCGCATACTTTTGTAGTCTCTGTAATACGCAGCAGCCGGTAAGAAAATGGTGATTATCACAACATTCAAGGGAACTAGAAAAAAGAAATGAATCTTCTATCACTACACGATTCCCCATCAGAACCCGACCGAGATGGATACTAAAACTTCTGTCCGTAATTTCAAGGTGCCAAAGATTGATCCGCAAATCATCTGCAGATAAGTATGTTTCATAATCACTATTGATAGAGATAGAGTTGATGTGGTACGTGTGAGCGTTGGCAAATATTCTCCTCGGGCTCGCCTCGACCATCAGGTCCATGGGCCTGAACACTGGCACCTGTCAGTCAGATAAACAGAAAATATCAGCATTTTTACAGTAAAAAACGTTTCAGTAGTCAGTTTTAAATCTGTGGCATGACAGACCCATACCCTAACAAATAGGTTAAATGGAGAAACAAACACATGAGAGCCCCATAAGGCCACTGTGCTCACAGAAAACCTGAGAGATCCCACAGCCCCCCAATCCTTCATTAGAGAGGGAGTGGTAACAGCCTTGAAGGGTATAAGGAAGGGTTTGTCAAAATCACCCACGTCAGCTAAGAGGTAAAGATCTGGGACTATAACCCAGTGCCTCTAAGCAAAAGGAACTGATACAGCCACGTGTACAGTAAAAAAGGACAACTTTATCCAAATTAACTTATAGCTTTAATACTGTACCAATCAAATTAACAAGGAAATACTTCATAGAACTAAGAAGAAATAATAATTAAATTCATATGGAGGAAGAAAAAGTTTAAAATGTCAAAGGAAACAATTTTTAGAAGGAAATAAGGGGGCAATGTCACACCCCAAATCCTATTACAAAGCAATAATCATTTACAGCTTTGGTAACAGATAAGAAAAGAAAAGAAAAAAACTGATCACCAGCAGAGATTAGATAGGGCAGCTGGTGGTAGAGGGGACCGAGCACCTCGCCTGGAGTCAGGAAGACTCACGAATTCAAGTCTGGCCACAGATACTTAATAGTTGTGTGACCCTGGGCAGGTCACTTAACTGTCTGCCTCAGTTTCCCTCATCTATAAATGAACTGAAGAAGGAAATGGCAAATCACTCCAGGATCATTGCCAAGAAAACCTCAAATATGGTCATGAAGAATCAGCCAAAACTGAAATGACTGAACACCAAGAGATTAGAGAAATAAAACATCAAAGCAAGCCTGTACAGTAGTCTAAGCCTGGTAAACCAGGAAGGCAAAATGCTGTGGACCTTTTCATTCAAAACAAAATGCTGGAAAAAAATTATACAGCAACTGAGTAAAAAGTGGGTCCAGACTAATCTCACATCCTATGACACAACCCAAATGCTCAAATTACTTAAATATAAAATAGCACATCACACACACAAATTAATGGTGTGGCTAAAGTAAAAATTCTTAAAACTGCACACAACAGAGATATTACAAGGGAAAACAGATCAGTGACAATGACAAGTACTTGGGCATTATGTTTCTTCTACAAGGAGGTTGATGACAGCCTATGCCTCCTACACTCCCTCCCAAATATACAAATATTCATTGCAGTGCTATCTGTAGTTAAAAAACCCCGTGCCCAACAATTCAGGAATGTCCCCAAAGTGACACAGAAACGTGGGGACAAAAGTGAAGCATTCAAAGACATTTAGGAAAACTCAAATAAATTCCAACCAAAGAAAGCAGAGCCCAAACAGTAACATATACAACTCCAATCACACAAAGGAAGATCACAATTCTAAAAAGCCCAGCACTCAGTTCAGAAACCCTGGGATTCAGCTGGCAGTAACCTGTTTAAGGCCACACCCTTGCCTATTATTCCTTTTAAGGAACAATAAATTACAAAAGTGGAATCCAATCTTCTCTTGTTTGGCTTAATTAGAGGATGTATTTCTGTGGGTTTCTCTGAATTTATTTGGATTTGACCGCTGTGTCAAAAATGTAACTTCAGTCACAGGGAGAAAATAGTCTCTCCAGTTCTTAGTCTAACAGGCACAAAACACAAAATCCTATTTATCTAACAAGATGCCCCAAAGCCCTACCGCCCTACTTCTAAATGGGGGAGGCGGGGAGAAGAGGAGAAACAAAGTGCCTCTAAGACACAGAGGTAAGCAAAATTAATTTCCACACTCTGCCTCAAGTCCACCCTTTCTATCAAGAGGTAGGCTGCATGTTTCATTAAATGGTCCTTTACCATCATTGTTAGGCACTGTTCCCAGGCTGCTCTGAGCTCCTATTCCTTCAACATTTCTTAGGACACCATAGTAATCTACGACATTCATATACAATAATTTGTTTAGCCATTTCCCCAACTGACAAGCACCCCCCCAGTTTCCCATTCTGTGCCACCACAAAACAAGGTGCTACAAATAACTGCGGACATATGGGCTCTTTTCCTCTGGGATATACGCATAGTAGTGGTACCACTGGGTCAAATGGCATGCACATTTTAGTGACTGTTGGGGGTAGAGTCCTACATTGCTTTCCATAATAGCTGGCCCAATTCACAGCTCCCACCAACACCACATTAATATGCCTGTTTCCATATGGGCCCTCCAACATCTGTCACTGGTGAACCTGATATGGATGAGGTAGAACCAAGAGTGGTTGTTACTTGTATTTCTCTAATTATGAGAGATCTGGAATATCCCCCCAGACTCTGGAGCTGTGGAACACCCCCATCTTGAGAATCACCATCTGGCTGACAGCCAAGCTCTACAGCACACCATCTAAAAGCTACTCACCCGCAGTGTGGTGACCGTGGTAGGGTCCCTGTAGCGACCATCTTCTTCCTTTAAATTATAGCCCTCTGGTCTTTTGTCCCTTTCAGATATTTTCCATAACTTTATTGTTTTATCTGAGAATAAAACAAAAAAATTACTTTCTTCATAAAACCAATTTTATGACCAAGCAAGAACTGAAGACACTTGAAAATAAATATCTTGTGAAGCAGTATCTGATGCCCTGCCTATCAGTACTCCCTTGTCACTTCAAAACCACATGGGCTACTTAAAACAAATTTTAAATTATTAACCAGGTGAATAATTTGAAACACATTTAACTTGAATACATGGAAGTATATACATTCTCACTCTCACCTCCCAACCCCAAGTCATTGATACCCTAACCAACGGGTAACAGCTAGACAACTCCCCGGCCTCCCTTTCTTGGGAACCAAGAAGCAGAACCGGTTGGGCAGCATCCCCAACAATCCTTGGGACAACTCTGCTGCTTACCTTAGGCCAGTCACTTCAAGCCTGTCCTTTATCTGTTCTACTGCAATACAATTGGCAACAGAAGGACAAAAAGTCAACAGAATTTTAAGTTTCATGATACTTCGACAGCCCTTCATCTTTCTATAAATGCTTCACAGGGCATACATACCCAATGTGCCAAAGGAGAAGGCTTTCTGCAATTTTTTTAAACTTCACAATATTCCTACCTATGATGAAAAATGTTATCTACCCCCAAAGAAAGAACAGATAGGACGAGTCGGAATGCAGATCAAAGCATACTAGTTTTTGCTTTATTTTTTTTTCATGGGTTTTTTTCATCTTTTCTTGCACAACATGACTAATATGGAAATGTTTTGTGACTGCACATGTCAAACCTATATAAAACCACTTGCCCTCTCAATAGGAAGGACAGAATTTGGAACTCAACATTAAAAAAAAGAATGCTTAAAAGTTTTTATATGTAATTGGAAAAAACAAACTATTAAAAATAAATTTCACTATATTCCCGAGGCATTTTTAAATAAGGAAAATGGTTTTTGAAAATAATAAATAAAAACTGTGTTCTTGCCCTCCTCACAATATATAGTTTTGATGATTCTTCATTGCTGCCTTTCACTTAATCTTATTAAAATTCAATCATCATGATCCTTGGAAATGGGTTACTTTCCCCCACATTATGAAGGTCAAAGAAGATTCGAAACTGCCTCACCTCCTTAGCAGCTCAGAGTCTAGGCCCCTAATTCTTAAAGGGAATGAAGAGTCTGCAGAAGCATGTCAGTCACAGTACCAAGCAGCTCTGCTGGGTTTTTACCCTGGTTCTATGACTAGTGCATTTCAGGGTCCCCCCTGGAGCTGGCATTCTATCAGTCTGTTAGCAACTATTGCACAAAAATTAATGGAGGAAATAAAAAAAGAAAAAAATTTTAGAGATAGCATCTGATTACTCTAAATATATATGGAAAAGACTCTGATTAGGTCTTGACATCTTCTGCCAGAAAAGTGTAAAGAGAATGGCAAAAGCCTAAAAATCTGGGCATATGGACAGTGAAACAGTGGGAGTAAGAATTACCAGGAAACAAGAGAAGCCTCCAATACAGTTGTCTTGAACACAGATACAAATGAAGGCTATATAAAAATGCCTGCAGTCACATGACTACTTAGAAAACCACATATAATATTACCAATGTTCAGCTGTACATTGATTTTCTTAAATATTTTCCAATCATATTGGCATCTTCATGTTTGACCTCTGCTTCAAAACCTTCTATTTGGGTTCACATCACCCCAAATGAATCAGAAATCATGGCTCATTTCCCACAAGGAGCCATCCCTGGTCAATACCAACACAACTTTTCAGTTCTTCCTAAAAAATCCCTTCTGCTGTTTTCCTTTAGTCATCCGCTTGTGTCCAGCTCCTTGTGACACCGTGGACCACAGCACATGCTATCTCTTGAAGCCTGTTCTAGCTCATGTGCACTGTCCCCATGGCACTGTCCATCCCACTTATCCTCTGCGGTTCCCTTTCCCAATATTAGGGTCTTTTCCAATGAGTCCCATCTTCTCACTATGGAGCCAAAGAATTTAAGTTTCAGCTTTAGTATTTGACCTTCCAATGAATTGTTTGAATTAATTTCTTTAACTACTGACCAAGTTGATCTCCTTCCTATTCAAGGGACTCTCCAAAGTCTTCACCAGTACTACAATTCAAAAGCACCAATGCCGGGGCACTCAGGTTTCCTTATAGTCCAACTTTCACAGGCATATATTGCTACGGGGAAGCCCATAACTCTGACTATAAGGATCTCTGTCTCTGCTCTAGTATGCTCTCTAGATTTGCCATAGCTTTCCTTCCAAGAAGCATCTTATAATTTCATGGCTGCTGCTGCTGTCTGCAGTGATCTCTGAGCCCAAGAATATAAAATTGGACGCTGCTTCCATTTCTTCTCCCTCCATTTGCTAGGAAATGCTGGATCCAGATGCCAAGATCTTAGTGTTGTTTTTTTTTTAATGTTAAGCTTCAAGTCAGCTTTTCTACCCTCCTCTTTCATTCTCATCAAGAGTCTTAACTCTCTCCTTCACTTTCTACCATCAGAGTGGTAACATCTGCATATCTGAGACTGTTGCTACTTCTCCCAGCAACCTCCATTTTGGCTTTTGATTCATCTAGCCTGGCATTTTGCATGATGTATTATTCTGCATATAAATTAAATAAGTAAGATGACAACACACAGCCTTATCGTACTCCTTTTCCAATCTTAAATCAAACAGTTTTTCCATATTCGGTTCTAACTGTTGCCTCTTGGCCAGCACACAAGTGCCTTGGGACACAAGTAAGATAATCTGGTCCTCCCATCTCCTTGAGGCCTCGCCACATTTTGTTGTGATCCATACAGTCAAAGGCTTTAGTGTAATCAATGAAAGAGAAAATGTTTTTCTGGAACTCCCTCGCTCTGTCCACAATGCAGCAAAGTTGGTAATTTGGTCTCTAGCTCTTTGGCCATTTCAAAAACCATCCTGTCTTTTTGGGAATTCTTAGTTCACATACTGCTGAAGTTCCATTTGCAAAATATTAAGCATAATCTTGCTGGTGTGTGAAATGAGTGCAATCCCCAACTCACCTCATCTCTTTCTATATAATATGTAAATAGTGGACTCATTTATCTACAGAGTCAATGCTACCTCTATGTGTACAATGTCTTTATTTGTCCAAGATTCATTCTGAGCAGAGAATCTACACCTATGACTAAGAACGTTCAACACGTTAGAAGATGGACCAATGGACCTAACTCAACATCTTGTTCAAAATCAATTTTCTTTTTTTTTTCCTATAAAGCTCTCCAAATTGCTATGGCTTTGTCTCTCCACCTAGACAGCTAGCACACAGCGCACTGAGTGCTGAGCTTAAGTTCAAATCCAGCCTCAGAAAGTAATAGCAGTGGGGCCCTACTTCAGTTTCCTCAGCACCTATCTCATGGGCTTGTTGTGAGAATCAAAGGAGACAATAACTATGAAGCACATGGCACAGTGTCTGGGCACAAGAAGTGCTAGATGCACACCCATTATCTGTTTCATGCTGTTACTGTCGCCATCACTCTGCTTATTACCTGTAGGACCTTAAGTCACTAACAGATTCTCTCCGGACTTCAGTCTCTTGACCTATAAAATGAAGGGGCTGGTCTCAATGACCATTCAGTTCTTTCTAGGTTCTAATCTCTGTTCCCACCACAAGATTCACGTGTATATTTCTAACTTAGGAATCTTCTTTTCCACACTTCCCCATCTCTACCAACAGTACCACCATATCAATGGCATGGTTTCACAAAGAACAGGACCTTCAAATGGGGCCTTTCATTATAATTATTTAAAAATGTAAAAGCCATCTCAGCTTGTCACCCACAAAAATCAGGCAGCAGGCTGGATCTGGCCTGCCAGTTATAGCTTAACAGCCTGTGCTCTGGAGTAATGGCTCCACCATCCAGATAAATCACTCACACCTCCATGCCTCACTTCCTCCCTCCATTAAAAGAGGGCTTGGGGATCCTCAACATGCCTCACCAAGTCTTCCCATATACAAATGTCCATTTGACTTGGTTTTAAGACTTCTCAGCCACCCTGATCACTTTCCCGGAATGTATTACAATTGGCTAGTATCCCTACAAGTGAACACAGATGTGGTCCAAGCAGAGCAGAATCTACTGTAAGGCCTATTCCACCCTTGATTGTGGGTGCCATGCTTCTCTCTTCCTACAGCCCAAGTACCCCTAAGCATCTAGGACACTGCTGCTGATTCAGAGCACATGAATGACCGAGTCATTTCTTTCCCCATGGGCTATTTGTGTTCTTAGAGGTTTAAAAAAAAAAAAACAAACCAGCCCAAAGCAACAATCCAGGCCTGGACACTTCTCTCTACTAAATGAATCTTATCTGATTCGGCCCGTCTTTTGGCCTGTTTGAAGTCTCTTTGGATTCTCAATCTGGTGACCGCTCCATTAGCTAGTACTCCCTTACAAAAGGGGCATAATCCAGAGAGCTTTCACTTGAACATTTCAAAAGAACACAGCCCTAAATCCACCTAATAGCGCCTACATCCTGCTCCTGACAAGAGGGTGCCCCAAATACTGGAACAGAGTTACTGTGTTCACTACTAATAAGCTTCTTCTTGAGCTGCCTAGGCAACATCAGTTGCTTCCCCTAATCCTCACACAGAATACATGGTTGCCAGTTCCTTTACCTTCCTGACTGCCCTGCCCTAGATACTCACTGGCCTATCAATGTCCTTCTGTAAATGAGTTGAAATATGGGGAAACGTGGCCTAATCCTATCTTCCCCTAATCATAATGAAACCCAAATGCCCTGCCATCCTGGAATATATTTTCCCAGTGATGGCTAACTGCTGGTTTTTACATTTTTTGAAAGAAGGTCACACAGAAATTTGGAAACAGTCCTCCTCCTAAACTTTCCCTTAACATTCTGAATAAAAGGTTTTATTTTACACACATAAGAACAATTTTCACATATGACTATTCAGAAATGTATCAGTTCTTTCATGGTCCAGAGTGAATTCCTTTCTGTCCAGTACGTGGGCAGCTCATTGATTATATACAAATCAATACTCTTAAACTGGGCAACTGAAGCAAGGGTTGTCTATATATGACTCTCCCACTACATCAAACCATCATTTATTAAGAACATAGTATGTGAAAGGCATTATTCTGGGCACTAAGTATACAAAACAGTAAAGTGAGACAGAATCTGAAGACAAGGACTATATCTTATGGATAAACTCCTATCATTTAAAAATTAAGTATATTAAAGAAAAATTATCTTGAGGCTTTGTCTCAACTTAATAAGAAGTGAAAGAATTTAAAAAAGCAAACAAGCAACCATCATGGAGTACAAGTAAAAGCTATTCTAAAAAGGATGTGCCCAAACCAAATGCCCAAGGTTTCCCCAGCCTCTACACTACACAGATGAACATGGATTCCAATCCCACAGTGAATATTTAACCAAGATGCCATCTTGTTCCTCCCAAAGTTATTATAAGAAATGTTGTGCTTACCATTGGTAGATAATAAAAACTGAGCAGCATTTTTCTGAGGCAACCACCTAATCTTGTTGATCTTTTCTTCAATTTCTAAACTTTTCAAGTAGTCAAACTCAGGCTCATGGCTCTGGAAGGTGCTGTAAACATTGTATTCTCCTCTGCTATGCGTCTGGGTTTTGTTCTAAAATGTAAAGAAAGATATTCTGGTGACTACTGAGGAGATTTTAAAATAATCTTTTTTGCAACAAGGTAAATTCAATGTATTCTTTTAGTTGTAGAAGACCGTTAAACAAGTTTCAACAAATTGTCAATACAGTTTCAAAACATGCTCACCCACCATAACGTTGGGACAATAAAGTTTTGTTTTGAACGACCTATGTAGAATTTTCATTCTCATGGAAATACTTTATAATTACTCGAATTTTGCCCCTTTGTCATTTAGCTTTTAAAAAAATTTTCTGAATCAAAGAAAAGGCTACTTTGTGGAATTTCGGAACATTCGAGCTGAGTGGGGCCTTGAACACTGTATACGTCATTGCTTAGATCAGCAAAAATGAGATTAGGAAGTCAAGCCAGAAAAGACTAAATTACGACAGTATTTTCTGATGATTTCACAATCAACTCCCCAGCCATCTGATATGTGGTTTACTCTTATTCTTTTGCTCACTTTTCTATATGTCTGCCTTTAGACTATTGCACAACTGAAAAGGCTTCCTCAAAGGCTTCCTGAGAAATGTATCTGATTTTGATTAGCATTGGCGAAGAAATAAAATAGCAGCCAAACGGAGGATTTCAAATTATTCATAGGCTTTCTTTCTTAAATGGTAACTGAGCTAAGTCAGGTTGCTAACTATACAGTATATGCATTATTAGCTCTGGCCTATTCAAACAAGATCAATGTTATTTTTTTTCCCATACTCAGCTAATGTAAAAAGGCAGTTCACTAGTTACTGCAATGGACTGTTACAATATTGCTCAAATGAAAATACTCAGACACAATGTTATTCAAAGTCAGCTTCTGATAAATGTGCAAATGGAGAAATAGATTTCGACAGCAGTGAACACATATGAAGCACAAATGGCTGGGAAGAAAGTTCCTCTTGAGCCTCACACATAGCCACCCTATTAAGTAGGTCTGTGAGTTATCTATCAGCTTGGAGTCTTGAAAGGTCTTGCCTAGGACTGCTCAGCTACTAAATATTGAAGAGGGAGATTAACTAAAATCTAGTACTCTTGCCACTAATCCATGTTGTCTTTTTCCTTGTAGCTTCGAATATTACATATATACAAAAAGAAGTATTAACAAATAGTTTGATTATGTGAGTACTGAAATACAAAAAATAAATCATAAAATCATTTTGTTTTTTAAATGTCATAGAACCCACGTGGTATAACAGCAAAAGGATCAGTTAAGAAGACTTGAGCTCTGATTCTCACTAGCAATGTGACCTGATGAAATCTTTTCCCCTCTTTGGAAGGGGAAAACTTCCAAAGTGTAACTAAGGTTGTGATGTGCCCTAGTGGAGAACATTCTTTAGACTAAGAACTGTTATAATTTGTCTTGATACAACGAAAACTTCCCAACACCTAAGATAGCCCTTGTTAAAATGTACATTAGAATGCAGGGAGAAAAGAACACAAAAAAACTCTTAACTGTTTAAAAAAGGGGGGGTGGGTGGGAGCGGGACATAACACAGACCATATTCTTCAGCTGTGAAGGTCCAGTACTAACAACATCTGTGGTTTTGAACCAAAGCTCAGATGACTCTCCATGCTGATTTCTATAGTCAGTGGCTTTGCAGTTTTCATTCTGAATCAATTTACAAGAAATCTTCCTATGTTTACCTGCACTCTTGATATATGTCATTCACTGACATACCACCATTTATTTCTATTCACAATTCCTCTAGAAGTGAATCCGTGTCTGCCTTCTCAGTGTTTCCAATAATAAATACCCTCCATATTTCAGCAGGTTTACTTGTCTGATGTGTGTGAAGTGATGCCTCACTGTCATTTTTAGCAGAGCTGAGTCTGGCTTTAAAAACTGCCCAACAGTGACATTTTTAAGCATATCAATTAAAAATCAAAGTCTTAAGACTTTTAAAATCTTTAATAAAGGATAGATTAATAAAAGGCAATATAATTTAGCTAAAATCTTATCAAAGAGAATACAAATAAAACTAAGTTAATGACAACTTCACTTTTCTTCAGCCACAAAATATTGTTTGCTTTTGGTAAGAATCTGCAATGACCCAAAGCTCTGTAAAAATATGCCAAGTGGCCACTAGGTGGTACTAGTCAAAACAGCATACTGTGTCTTTCTTCCTAGTAGGCTTGCAAAGAAAACAAATTCATAACAAAATCAACTTTTTGGGTGTATTTATCTACTTCGCTTAACAGCCAGGAAAAAGAGAGTCAAGCCAAGTATGAGTGAAAATAAAGGTAGAGGAAATTAGTGGCAAATGGATTACACTTGGGAGTCAGAAAAATGTGGGCTCCCATTCTGCTTTTTTTTTTTTTTTTTTAAATTTTGGTTTATTTTAGTTTATAACATTCAGTTCCACAGTCCCTTGAGGTTCAGATTTTCTCCCCCTCCTTCTCCGTCTCTCCCCCCACCCCCCATCATGGCGGCATGCACTCAGATACAGGATCTACAAATATCTTCCCATTAATCATTAGTCAGGTTGTAGAGAAGGACTGTAACTGATAGAATGATCTGTGGGAAAGAGGAAACAAAACAAAACAAGAAAAAGAAACAGCAAGTAGTTTGTTTCAATCTGCACTTAGACTCTGTATCTCTTTCTCTGGATGTGGATATCTCCTTCCATCATGAGTCTTTTGGAGCTGTCCTATGACCTT
>CM053585.1:13447107-13465028 GCA_028646515.1 Pseudochirops corinnae
AGGTTACTTTAAAGTCCGTCTGCTCCTCATTTCTTATAGCACAGTAGTATTTCATTACATTCATATACCACCACTTGTTCAGCCGTTCCCCAATGATGGGCATCCCCTTGTTTTCCAGTTTTTTGCCTCCACAAAAAGAGCTGCTATAAATATTTTTGTACATATGGGTCCTCTTCCCACTTCTCTGCTCTCTTTGGGATATGACCCTAGAAGTGGTCTTGCTGGGTCAAAGGGTACGCCCTTATTTATAGGCCTTTGGCCATAGTTCCAGATTGCTCTCCAGATTGGCTGGATCAGTTCGCAGCTCCACCAACAATGCATTAGTGTTCTGATTTTTCCATATCCTCTCCAGCATTTATCATTTTGCTGTTTTGTCATCTTAGTAAGTCTGGCTGGTGAGATGCGGTACCTCAGAGTTGTTTTGGTTTGCATTTCTCTAATCACTAGTGATTTGGAACATTTTTTCATATGCTTATAGATATCTTTAATTTCATCTTCTGAAAACTGACTGTTCATATCCTGTGACCATTTATCAACTGGGGAGTGAAAAGCCAAAATCTTAAAACTAAGAGAGAATAAGGAGGCTGAGAGAACACTAATGTTACAAACCCACAAGGAAGGACAAATGCGGGTGGTGCCTTCAACAGAAAACAGACAAGTTTGGAAGAGGCTGGATTTGAAAGTAAAGACAATGGGTTCAGTTTGAGATATTCTGAGGTCTGAAAGAGTCTTAGGGAAACACCCTCTGTTAGGAGACAGGATATGGATAATTAGGAGGGCTGAGCAGTGGAACAAAAACCCAGAAAGAAGAGACTGAAGGACGCTGTTCAAAGAACAGAAAGGCTGAGATGAATGAAGGCTGAGAAAAGACCATCAGATCTGTATAGTGGAAAGAACACTGAACAAGGAGCCAGCAAAGACCTGGTCTCAAATCTTGTCTTACCTACTTCATCAGGTGTGTGACCATGAACCAAGCCACTTCACCTCTCTAACCACCTTGTTTACTCACCCATAAAACAGGTTGTGGTGAGGATCGAATGAGATCATGTATGTAAAACTCTTAATAAATCTCAAGCGCTATCAAAAAGTGAGCTATTACTATTACTACACTGACGTCTGCTGCACATAAAGGAAAACTTAACTCTTCTGCCTTTGCCAAGACGACGGCAAAGTGACAATGAGGATGAAAATTCGGGCTCCTCAGCCTGTTCTGAAGGGCCTTTTGAATCAAATCACCACATTTAGAATTGTTTTATTGGTCAATTATTTATTGCATGTCTATTTTGTACCTGTCATTATGCTAAGTGCCATGGCATAACAGAAACAACAAAAATCAGTCCCTGTCCACAAAGAACGGACAAGCTAATTAAGCTAATTGGGGAAGGCAATATCAGGAATAAAGCAATCTATGAATGAGAAAACATCAAACAAGAAAACATTTTTAAAACTACACATATTGAAAACATAAAATACTAAAATATGTGGAAAGAAAAAAGAAAATAACTATCTAGCACAGGTAACTTACGATTTCTGGGAGAGTCTGAGTTTCCAAAATGTGAACGTTTTAATGTTAGAAGTAGTGGCAAGGTTCCTAGGTTAGCTCAGAAAGTCAGAAAAGTTTAAAATAAGTACATGCATATCTGCAGGAAATGTAACTATTTTCCAATAAAGAGGAGCATTAATCCGTAAGTCCAGAGTTCATCTTACTGTGTGCACAGCGTGAAGAAAAAAACAGCTCTGAGGCTAGGCAGCAACTGGGGTAGTTTAAAGGAGAAAAGAATCTAGCAACAATAAGGTGAGACAAGAGGAATGCAGGAAGTTCCCAGAAAAATAACAGAGAGGGGTTTTAGCACCAGGAATGCAAATCATAGAGACAATGCCCTAAGCAGAAGAGTGTCCTAATTTCTCAGACAAATGGTAATCTGATATATAGATATTCTCTTAAATAGTTTACTTAATTAAACATACCAAGTCACCCTGTTACTAATTGTTCTGACCATAACAGAATCAGAGGAGACAAGTAAAATGAGTTTTGAAGAACTGTTAGGCTCTAGAGTTGCTCACGAAGATGCTCCTGTTTTTGGAGTAGAGCAGAACACAACCAACTTCATCATGACACTGAGTCATCAAGAAAAGATTCAATTACACTTATGAAAGAGGCATAAAGTATAAAATATTTATAAATTATTACCACTGAAATGGTTAAGACAGGAGTCTGGCATTTGGTAGATTCAACTTCAATGGCCTGGAAAATTCATTAGCCAAGGCCGCCAGACAAATAAAGCCTTCTAGAAAGGGCAGCGACTGCCAAATAACTGCGTCTGTACTCATATATAAACACACAGATTTAAATAATATCCTCCTGAGAAAGTTCCAAAAGTCACCCCACCTGTCTTTAGCCACCCCTTCCCCCCAAAGGGCCCATGCTGAAAAGAGAAATACACACCAGCAACTTTCTGAGAAGAACGTGTGAGCCGCAGAATGCTGTGGACTGCAGCCGTGTGACTGTCTGCTCATTTCTAATGTAATGGTTAACTCCCACATCCCCAGAGCAATCTATGCCCACTTTCTATGAGCTAAGTCATAACTGTGACATAATGAAAAACAAAAAGGACTCAAAGTATACACACAATAATCTTATTTTACTAGAATTCTGCTTTATATATATTTTTTTAAATTAAATTTTATGTTTATTTTTAGTTTACATCATTCATTTCCACAAGACTTTGAGTTACAAAATTTCTCCCCATCTTTCTCCTACCCACCAACCCAAAACAGTGATCCCACTGAATACCCCCCCTCCCCCAATCTGCTCTCTCCTACATCCTCCCTCCTTCCCTCCCTGATTTTCTGGTAGGGCAAGATGGATCTCCAGACCCCAGTGCCTGTATATCTTACTTCCCAGCTGCATGTAAAATAACAATAATTTTTTTTTAAACATTGATTTTATTTTATTATTTTTTTTTATTTACTCATTTACTTTTAATTTACCAAGATTCAGTTCCACAATCACTTGAGTTTCAGATTTTCTCCTCTCCCTTCCCCCCCCCCCATGGTGGCGTGCAATCATGTATAGGATCTGCAAATACTTTCACATTGTACAATAGTTTGGTCATATAGAAGGTAAACATTGATTTTAAAACTTTGAATTCCAGATTCTTTCCCTTCTTCCCTCATCACCCAACCTTACTGGGAAGATAAGCAATTCAATATAGGTTGTACACGTGTAGTTACACAAAACATTTCCACAGTGGACATATTGTGAAAGACTGACTGTATTTCCCTCTATCCTATCCCACCCCCCACCTGTCCCTGTCCCTTTTCAAAAGTGTGTGGTTCTAACTACCCCCTCCCCTAATCTGCCCTCCCTTCTATCATCCCCTCTAACTTTCCTGTAGGGTAAGATACCCAATTTAGTGGGTGTTATTCCCTCCTTAAGCCAAATTCAATGAAAGTAAGGTTGACCCTTTTGCCTTCCTTTCCTTCCTCTCCACTCTAACAGTTTTCTCTTGCCTCTTTTATATGAGATAATTTACCCTATTCTATCTCTCCCTATCTCCTCTTACGATATTCCTCTCCCACCTCTCAATTTCACCTTTTAAAATATCATCCCTTCCTATTCAACTGATCCTGTGCCCTCTGTCTATGTATACCTGTACACATATATACACACACTCACATATGTATTCATACACACATATACCCTCCTATATAGAGACAGACAGACAGACACACACACACATTTATATTCCCTTCAACTATTCTCATACTGAGAAAAGTTTCGTAAGTTACAATTATTGTTTTTCCATGTAGGCATGTAAATGGTTCAACTTTGATAAGTTCCTAATGATTTCTTTTCCCTATTTACCTTCTCATGCTTCTTTTGCTTCTTGTATTTGAATGTCAAATTTTCTATTCAGCTCTGGTTTTTTCATCAAGAATGCTTGAAAGTCCTCTATTTCACTGAATGACCGTATATTTTTCCCTGAAACATCATACTCAGTTTTGCTGGGTAGGTGATTCTTGGTTTTAATCCTAGCTCCTTTGACCTCCAAAATATCATATTCCAAGCTCTTTGATTCCTTAATGTAGCCAGATATTGTGTTATCCTAATTGTGTTTCCACAATACTCAAACTGTTTCTTTCTGACAGCTTGTAATATTTTCTCCTTGATCTGGGAACTCTGGAACCTGGCTACATTTCTAGGAGTTTTCTTTTGGGGATCTTTTTCAAGAGGCGATCGGTGAATTCTTTCAATTTCTTTTTGTCCCCAAAAAAGGAATCTAAGTTTTGATTGCTGTGTTTGCTTTGTTTCCTTTGCTTGCTCATGTTGCCACTCAATTACTTGACTTTTGAGCTCTTTGCCACAGTAGAACTCTGCTTCTAAAGAGGAGAGCTTTGTCCCAAATTGCTGAGGTTTTCACAGCTGCTGGAGCTACTGGATGGGTGCTCTCTCTGAAGCCCCCACAAGCTCTGGCCCAGTGGCCACACACCCCAGGACCTCTACCCAAGACAGCAATCCAGATCCAGGCAGGTTAAACCAAGAGTGATTACCCTCTGAATGGTCTCTTGGTCTCCCTACTATCTGCAGGCCAGGAGCTCTGAAGCAGCCACATGGAGGCAGCGGGGGCAGAGGCCGGATCACACTCCATCCCCACCACAGTTTCAACAGAGTTCCATACTGACCTTTTACTTTGTCTCTGGCATTTATGGGTTGATATTTCTGGAAACTACCACAGTTGCTAGTGATCCATTCCCCAGAAGTCCACTCCAGCTGCTGCTGGTCAGGGCCGTCCTGGGGCTAAACTCAGAGGCTCATGTAGGGCTAGATTCAGCTCCCAGCATGCTGAGATGGATCCTTCCTGTCCACCTGCCAGGCTGCCTTCAGCAGGAGATTTGTTTCTCTCTGTCACTTTGTGGGTTCTGTCTGCTTTACATACTTATTTATTGTTTCTTTGCCTCCCAACAGAAGCACTACTCACTCACCTCCTTTCTTCTAAATTTCTATTACAAGTAATGATATTCAGAAAATTTTTTACAGATAAATGTAATAAACTCCCCTGCTCCGACACCCCCCCCCCCCCATAAGACCTAACAGGAGAAATCACTGAGTCATGGGCATAGTCTTGAAGCTAACTGTACAATCCTCTGGGTCTCTCCCTTGATATTAGATTCACAAACTATTTCATCTGTTCAAAATGCCCTCAATTAGCACCCTGACTGGACTATGGTAATCACCTCAAATAATTCAATTTTCTGTTTTAAGCAGGAAGAATGGCAAGTGAAAATGCAAGGAGAAGAGAGAGGCAGAAAGAGCTATTATGAAAGGTTCTGCATAGGCTTAACCATCTGCAAAGGTCATTTCAACTATGTGAGGTAGATACAAACATTCCCATTTTACCGATGAGGAAACAGAAGACCAAATAAGTGATTTGCCCAAGGTCACACCTGATATTTGAACACTGATTCTCCTGATTCCAACTCTTCCTCACTGATTCTTCAAACATTTATTAAATACTTATTGGGAATGGCAACACAAGGATAAAAATGAAACTGGGCCTATTCTCAAGAAGCTGGTACTCTCTGGGAGTTCAAAAATACAGGTTCACAAATTAAGAGTTGGAAGGGCCCTTCAGCACCCACCCAGTTAATAAATGAAGAAGAGCCTGAGAGCTGCAGAAGCAGTGATGTGGTCCTAAAGGCATTAAGTGGCCCTGCTGGGACTCAAACCTAGAGGTTCTGACCACTAAGTCAAGGCTCTTTTCACTAACATCATCTTGCCCCTCAACATTAATATTCAGGAAAATGGAAAATAACTGAGGGGCATCAGGAGCCCCTTGCAACCAAGAGCATCAAAGTCCTCATGGAGGACCTGCCACTTGGGCTCAGTTCACAAGAAAATGGAGGGATTTGATTAGGTAGTGGCAAGGAGGGTGTGTCCAGTAAACAGTCAGTTATTAAACACTGATTATACTGTGTGCCAGACACAGCTAAGTACTAGAGATAACAAGAAAGGTAAGACAGTCCCCAGCCTCGATGAGCTCACAATGCAAAGGGGGAGGAGCAAGACAACATATAGACAACTGGGTACAAACAAGCTAAAAACAGGATAAATCAGAAATAATCTCCAAGGGAAGGCACTAGTATTAAAGGACAATTAGGAAAGGCTTCCTATGGCAGGTGGAATTTCAGCAGGAAGTCACAAGCATTCTAGTCATGAGGAAGAGCTAGTAAAAGTATCAGGATGTTAGAATATCTCATTAAGAGGAAAAGGAAGAAGGCCAGTGTCACTGAACAAAAGAGATTTTTTGGGGGGAAGGGGAGAAGGGAGCAGGGGAAGGTTATGAGAGGCTTTGAATGCCAGACAAAGGATTTTATATTTGGTCTTGAAGATAATAAGGACTCACTGGAGTTTACTGAATGTCTGCCATTGGCAGACTTACACTTTAAGAAGATCATTTGAACAGCTGAATGCAGAATGGACTGGAGTGGGGAGAGTTTGTGGTAGGAAATAATCAAGCCATTACAACAGTCAGGCCTGAACCAGGATGGTGGCAGTATCAGAAGAAAGAAAAGAGTATAATGCCAGAAATGTTATAAAGACAAAATCAACAGTTTAGAGGATATGGAGGTTGAGAGAGGAATCAAAGATGACATCCAGGTTTTGACCCTAAACTATTGGGAGGATGGTGGTACCCTCACAAGTAATGAGGAAGTTACTACCCCAAGAAAAGAGGAGTGCTGGGCCAGGTAGGGGGAAGAGAAGGATTAGAGTTTTCTACATGTTGAGTTTAAGATGTCTATGGGATACATGAAGCAGGTCAGCAGAGAGGTTAGGGCAGGATAAGTAGATTTGAGAACCATCAGCAGAAAAATGTTAACTAAATCCATGGAAACTGATGAGATCGCCAAATGAAATAGTATAGAGGGAAAAGAGGAGGTAGATTTAGCAAAGGATATCAAGGAGTGGTCTGATAGGTAGGAGAACTAGGAGAGAGTGGTGACAGAAAAACCTGAAGAGAAGAGAGGATCAAGAAGAGGGGCCAAGAAGCATAATAAGGCTTGAGAAAAGGCCACTGGGTCTGGCAGTTAAGATGTCCACTGGTAACTCTGGAAGGAGCAGCTTTAGTTAAAAGCTGAGGTTGGAAATCACACTAAGAGTTCAGAAGAGAGTGAGAGAAGAAGTGGAGGCACCTGCTGTCAGCTGACTTCTTGAGGAGTTTAGCCATGAGAGGGAGCAGAGATGGGTAGCAATTTGGAAGAGCTAGACAAAGCACTTACAGGAGCTTACTATGTAAGCTAGATGAGGAGGAAATAGCTCCAGGATGTTCTGACATGGAAAATGGGCACAGGAAAGTCCAGGCCCAACTCTACTACCCACAGTGCAAGTTAGTAAGGTGATGACACTAGACACAGAGAAGGTACCTGATGAATACTTCTTCCTGGACCTTCTCTGGCTCTCAGGGGGATTAGGGAACATTGGCAAATCCAGGCTAGCTGGGCAATAAAGGAATCAATCTGGAAGGGCTGGTGAGAGCTACGCTGGGGCCAGCCTTCAATCCCAAAGAATCTGTATTTGATTTCTGCAGCTAACAGGGAGCCTTTACGAGGAGTCCCTGAACAGATATGGAACCTATCAGACCTGGGCACTGGCAGTTACCTTAAGGAGATCAGCTAAGAAGCTATTGCAATATAGTCTTGAGTAGCAACCTCCTCTAATCCGTCCTTCACACCACTAAGGTGGTCTTTCTCATGCACACATCCTTCACATGTCTATCTTCTGCTGCTTATCAGTGATTGAGAGAGCAAGTGCTGGTATGGCAGGGGTCCTGATGTCCCACTACAGGAGTTCAAAAAATGAGAATCACTGTCCAGATGCTGATCAAAACCACTCTGGCAGATTTGCACCAAATAGGATACACTTGAATTCACCTCTTCTATAAAAAGACACTAACACTCTTCCAAGGACCATGTTTGCTAACACTGGATTTAACACTACTAAGAAGAAGATTTCAGAGTTATGGGCTCCATTTCCCTCAAACATGAATTTTAAAAAGTTTCTTACTATTAACTTAAAAAAAAAATTGTACTATATATTCATAGCATTGTTGAGATGAAAAAAGCCTTTGTGACAATCTAGTCCAATTGAGCCCAGATACAGTGTAACTCAGCTGCCACTATTAAATGTATTTGGCCATTCTTTGATGACTACGTCATTCAGAGCTTAAGAGTCATCATTCTGAATACTCAGAACTGCACCAATAAAACACAATTATGAAATATTTTATTGCAAGGCTTATGAAAATAAGGGTTACATAATCAATATATGTAACAGAATACTATATGTGTGGGAAGTTTACCTAAATGGGAACTAAAGTGAAAAGTACACTGGACTCAGAACTTAATGGATGGCAATTATTTCCTCCTCTGTCATTAACTGAATGATCTTGAGTAATTCCCTTACCTCTAAAATCAAGGAGCTGGTCTAGATGACCTCATCAGTCCCTTCCAAGTCTAAAATTCTATGACTGATTCCAGAATTGCATGTGATTTTGGGGCGGGGAAGAGAACCACAAGTGAGCATATTCAGTCTTGGCCAATTGAGGCTTTCTGGAATTTAGGCTTTATTGTACAGCAAGATATGTAATACTAAATAAAGCTTAATCTTCAGGTCAAGTGGAGAATGTTGATACACTGCAGTAACACAAGGAAAAAAACATGACACATACTCAGGAAGTTAAGTCCTGTTCCAGAAGAAACAAAACATCAACCATCTCATGAGAGATCTACTTGGATCTGGGGCAGGTAGGCGACGAAGAAGATAGAGTACTAGGCCTGAAGTCAGGAAGACTCACCTTCCAGAGCTCAAATCTCAGACACTTAGCTAACTCTGTAACCCTGACTGCCTCAGTTTCCTCATCTGTAAAATGAACCTGAGAAGGAAATAGCAAAACACTCCAGTATCTCTGCCAAGAAAACCCCAAATGGGGTCACAAAGAGTTGGAAACTGAACAAAAACAATGAATGGAAGCTTTTTTTTTTTTTGAGGAAAGATAATCCTAAAATCTACAATTTTTAAAAATTTAATTGATTTGTTTACTTACTTTTAGTTTACAAGATTCAGCTTCCACAATCCCTTGAGTTTCAAATCTCCCCCCCACCCCCCGCCATGGCAGCATGCAATCAAGTATAGGATCTGCAAATATTTCACATTGGACATTAGTCTGGTTGTATAGAAGGGTTGTAACCGAAGAAATGAACAATGGGAAAGAGGAAAACAAAACCAAACATGGAAAATAACGAGAGCATGTAGTTTGCTTTAGTCTCCATCTAAACTCTGTTCTTTTTATATCTTTTTCTGAATGTAGACATCTCCTTCCATACTGAGGCTTTTAGAGTTGTCTCATAACTTTGAGTTGCTGGTAAGTGTCCAGTCTATCAAAGTCATCACACATACGATGTGTCTGTGATTGTGTACAAATTTCTCCTGGTTCTGCTCTTCTCACTTAGCCTCAGTTGGTATAAGCCTCTCCAGGTAAATATGAAGTCCATCTGCTCCTCATTTCTTAGAGCACAATAGTATTCCATTATATTCATATACCACAACTTGTTTAGCCATTTCCCAACTGATAGACATCCCCTTAATTTCCAGTTTTTTACCACCACAAAGAGAGCTGCAATAAATATTTTGGTACATATGGGTCTTCCTCCCACTTCTATATGATCTCTTTGGGATACATAGAAGTGGTATTACTGGGTTAAAGGGTATGCAATGATTTATAGCCCTTTGGGCATAGTTCCAGATTGCTCTCCAGAATGGCTCAATCAGTTGAATGGAAGCTTTGAGATCAGCTAATCCAATCTCCTCACTTTAAAGGGGGCATGAAAGATGAGACGACTTGCCCAAAGTCATCAACAGTCACAGCAGAAACTAGATTTAAACTTAAGAGATTCTGACTCTGTAGCCAGAAAGTTTTCCTCCAAATCATTTCAGCGGAAGAAAAATAGGTAAAAAAGACAAGAGTCTGACAGGTAATAATGACCCCAGTTCTGAACTCGGTGTTTCGGCAGAACTGAAGGAGCCCCCAAACCCCCTACCATGAAAAAGGATGAATGAGATTCAGGGGGTCGGGATCTCTATTGGACCAGACAGATTTAACAAACCAGGGAATCCAACAACTCCAAATGTCTGATTTGGGGGGGGGGGGGGGCAGACGGCACAAAGGAATGCTTTTTTCCTCTTGTGGAAGAGTAGAAGAGTGTACTCAGTCAATGTCATTATAGCAGAGGAGGAAGGGGTCTTAGACATCATCTCCTCATCTGGTTTGAATTCTCTTGCAGGAAGAACTTTTCAAACAGCTTTCATGGATGATCTTCCAAGGCTCTCTTGGAATAAATGGAAAACCCACGGTTCAAATCTATTGTTTAAAGTAGATCAATTTAAGTAGATAGTTTTTTGTTTTTGCTTTTTGGAGGGGGGAAAGCAGGGCAATTGGGGTTAAGTGACTTGCCCAAGGTCACACAACCAGTAAATGTTAAGTGTCTGAGACCTCATCTGAACTCAGGTCCTCCTGACTGCAGGGCACTTGCTCTATTCACTGCACCACCTAGCTGCCCCCAAACCTAGACAGGTTCTGAAGAAAACAAGAGCACTCAGTAATGGGAATGAGCCCACCTCACTCACACACCCCCCCCCCACCCATATTAAATCAAGGGCTAGAGTAAGGTAATGGATGTTTGAAGCAGAGGGTTAAATTTTTAAGAAGTAACAGTAAAAAGTTATTATAATTAGTCAATTAATCTGCAAGATAATATACTAAGCTATATGTTTTTGCTGTAAAAATGCAGATATTACTATTTTATTCATGCTAATCAGAACATATACATACACAAAGTGTATCACACATAGATTCCTCCATAAAAAAATCAGCATGTTTCTCGAGTTATATAAATAGTGCAAAATGCTTCTACTGCATAACAAAAGAAGAGTTAGCGTTAGGAAAATATTTAGATAATTTGAATTAAAAATGTAAAACTGAAAGCAATATTAAAAAGCTATCCTTCATAGATCATTAGCTTTATATCTGAGAAGTGATACAATTCATATTTTGCCACACACTTTGGTAAAAAATGAAACTATTATCTGGCCAAAACCCACTTTGGTACTAAGGTTTATTTTCGTTTCACAAAGCAATAGGAAGAGAGGAGGTGGGGAAAGCCTTCAGAGTGGAAAGGACTGATATGGACACTTAATACAAACTTTATTCATTCGGTAATTTGGAGATGTTCAGCCATTTTTGCCTTAAATGGCCAGAAAAACAAGCTGTGGGAATAATCTGTTTAAACTGCACATCTGTCCTAGGAGCTCTACCACACAACTCAAACAGATAACTGGTTTGATTCTACTACTATTTTCAAATAAGACCACCTTTGATGCAAGGGATTTTCATTCCTTTTGTCATTTGGCATGGTATAACATTATCCACTGGACTACAACACAGCATTCAGAGAACCACCTCAAAGCCAACCCCGGGGAGGCTAAGCTCCTGAGCACTCAAAGGTCCTTGTCAAGGGGTCACACAGGCAGGAGAGGACAACATGATTCTGGGTCCACAGAAGTTCCCCTGGAAAATCATGACTTGTGATATACACGAAGTGGTAATCACGAACAACGAGAACAAGTTCCAAGGCAGAAATCCAGGTCTAGACCAATGTCTTTCATCTGTTGCTTTAAAAACTGGTTTAAATGTATATTCACAATTAATTATTAAGTCTAGTGTGAGCTAGATAATCTTCTCCACCAATGGAACTTGCTCCAGAAAATGGTCAGTTGGATCCTTTCTTTTTCTGAGTGCCTATAATAGTATCTCTTAAGAATATTTTAGTAGCAAGAGGTTTAGAAAAACAGGAAACAACTTCTATGAAATATTCTGGCTTTGAAAAGATTTTCCTAAATATTCCAAGGCCTTACAAAAATGCCAACAACTTTACTTCTTACTTTGAGTTTCAGTATAGCAAACTTGTAGATACTAGAGGTGGGGAAGAGGACTAATAGCCTCAACTATACAATTATCTATATGAAGAGAATTAATCAAGATCAAAACATTTATCCTCTCTTTCCTTTAAAGAGTCATTATTTCACTTTGAACTAGATTTTTAACAAACCTTACTTACAACCTCTCCCAAATGTAAAAATGACCTCATTTTAAAGTGAAGGACTTCTAAGTCTATAATAAACTACTTAAGTTTTAAAGAGAAACATTATACAAACAAGGCCTTCATTTAAGGCTAGATCTTTTAAATTTAAAATTTAAATTTAAAATCTTTTAAATTTTCAAGCCTGTGTTATTCAAGGATACAAGACTGTTTTAAGAGAAAAGTGACAAAATGGATAAGGAGTAAACTTCAGTGATTACATTCATGCTCAAGATTTTCGGAACTGGAACCCCAAGCCCAGAGAGAAGAGGAAAAAAGAAAAACCCCCCCTTAGATTCTTGCCCACAAATAAAAGTTCTTTTCATTTTCTTCTGCCAAAGCCAATTCAAAAGAAAAACATAAACAAACATCCTGGGGGTTTGTGTATCTTTCAGATGGTATCAATCATTCTTTTAACATGGAATTACCTACCTCACTGGGGTGTTGTGAGGATTAATTCATTAGTGTTTGTAAAGCACTTTGAGATCCTCAGGTCAAAGGCGCTATAGAAGTGCAAAGTAGTAGTATTATTACCACGTTCTTGATTTCCATAAGGAATTTCCCAAGCCTTTAAAACCTCAACCCTGGAATTTGAACTGCATCAGTACTAGCAAATTTCAGACAATTAATTCTGTCCAACTCAGTCTTAGACCACCCAACTGTGAAGCATCAGAATTGGACAGGAGGTAGAGAGGGCCCAGGGAACTTCAAGCTGTGCCTATGGCTTAATAAACTAGTCAAGTTTTACTCCTGGTTTGCAAAGGGAAGGACTGAGCCAAGGGGAAAACAAGAAGGCAAGTTCCACATTTCAGTGGGAAATCTTGTCAATCAGACGTAGGTAGCAAAGTGCGTTCTAGCCACATCCTTCAGTCACAACATTTAATAAATATGGTTTTAAGGCTGTTCGCTCTGTAAAACCAAGACTGGAGAAGGTTCTCATTCATAGCAAGCTCCACTTTGAGAAAAATCCTACTAAATTTGGCAAAACTGTTCTTAGTGATGCCTGGATTATTAAATAAGAAGAATCCAAGTTAAGTGCTCAGTTTTTTCAAGCACAAATACCATTTAACAGGCACTTAAAACACTGGTTGTTAATGGGCAGTTAAGATGCTTTGAGAAGACTAAAGGGGACAGGCCTTTTGATTTAATTTGGCAGCTCCCTTAAAGCAGAGCACAGCCGAGGCTGGCCGGCATCTGCTCTGCACAGGTCTAAGAAAAAAAGAGACAGCTTCGGTGAAGGAAGGCCTCAAGGCCCGGAGTTCAAAGAACATCACTCTCTCAGTCAATTTTCCTGAGACGTTTTTAAAAACAAAACAAACTAAAAAGCAACTAAAGGCTAAGCCACCCACCTGAGATGTTTTATTGGGATCAAAGGGTTCAGTTTATGTTTTGTTGTTCTTTTGGTAGTATTCGCTTTTCCCAAAAAAATGACCAGCAGCCGGTCTAAGCCTCCCCATAGACCTAAGCGGGATCTACTGGCAACAACTCTAACCCCGGGATTCAAGATCGAGCTTGAAGGACTCACCTCCTGCTCCTGCTGGAAGATGACGACTCTACCTCCTTTATCGCCTGTTGCTAGCAATTCTCCAGAATGGTTAAATTCTACTGTAGAAATTATATCTGCTGTATAACCAGAAAGAAATAAGAAGTCAGTGTTTCTATCCTCAATCAAGCCATACATCTCTCAGTCACAGAAAGTATTTTTAAAAAAGGAAACATTTACTCACAATCCAAATACCAAGAAATAATTACAAATACATTCTGATTCTCTAAGTTTAGGCAGAAATTGTCAACTCCCACCACCCAGAACATTCTCTTCAAATAAATCATTTTATGATACTGTTTGTAACTAAAAACATAAATAATTACACAAACTTAAAAAAAAAAACACACCTTTGCATTTAGAAGAACTAATTGGTGTTTTATATTCACGGAAATAAAAAAGGTCATTTTATACTTTAAAAAACAATCTTGCTGCTGTTCAGTCATGCTCAACTCTTCGGCAACCGCATCTGGGGTTTTTTTGGCAAAGATACTGGAGTGGTTTGTGGTTTGCCATCTCTTTCTCCAGCTCATTTTACAGATGAGGAACCGAGGCAAAGAAGGGTTAAGTGACTTGTCCAGGGTCAAAACAGTTAGTAAGTATCCAGAGTCTAATCTGAACTCAGATCTTCTTGACTCCAGACCCAGGGCTCTATCTCTATCTACTGTGCTACCTAGCTGCCTATCTCACTCCATTCTCCTACATTTATATGAATTTAGAAAATGTCTGTAAGAAAAACTCAAGGAGACTGTCTAGAAAGTGAGGGAAAAGACTGACTAAATGGAAAGATTCAAATTAAAGTACCTGGAAAAAAATTCTATGGAAATTATACTGAAGAACCTGCTATAAATTCCTAATTATTGGCTTAATCAGAAACCAGAAAAAGTCACCCAAGACAACCAGTCCTTCAGGTGGGCTCCCTCCTATTCTGCAAATGCACAAAAGTAGGGGCTCAGGGACTAGTAGTTAAGTTACACCCAAAACCAAAAGCCAACTTCTGAGCTAAGTTCAAATAAGGTCATAGCTTTTTTTCTTCCCCCAAGTAACAAAACAGTTATTTTTCATGATGAGGAAAATTCTAAGGCAAAGAATCAGGTATTACCACAAAGAGAGTATGCTAAAGGCTAAGTATACTTATTCACTAGATGTTATTTACACAAATTCTCTAAAATAAAGCATTCATACAAAAAAGAAATGTGCCAGTGAGTGCCATAAAAATCAACATGAACATTGCTTCCTATATTTCTGACAATAGGAGATAATCTCTTGGCAATTTTAACGTTTGCTTTGTTAAATATATGTTTAGTATAAGTGTGTGTGTGTGTGTGTGTGTGTGTGTGTGTGTGCGCGCGTGCATGTATAAATACTGAAAACCTTAAGACATGACTGGCAAGCTCCGATTTTTACAACACTGCTGCTACATTTTCATTTTGGAATGTCTAATTTAATAAATTTCTAATGTGATGCCACCATACAAAACTCTGATCTGCAGCAATATTTTATCTCCAATCCAGTTTTGAGAAACAAGTTTATATGCCTCACTTTATAGAACATAAACCCGTCAAGTGTAGGGACTATTTTACCTTTGTCTTTGTTGCTACTATTAGTCAACAAGCCTTTATTAAGCACCCACCAAGAGCCAGGCACTGTACTGTGCTAAGCACTGAGGCTACTAAGGAAGGCACCCCAACCCCCAACCCCCAAAGGCACTGCCTCTCAAGGATCTCACAACATTAAGCTGGGACCAACCCGCAAACATCTACGAACAAACGATATACAGCATAACCTGGACTGGCCTTAGAGACAAGGCACAAACATCGTGGGGGATCAGGAAGGTGGGATTTGGGCTGGGACCTGAAGAAAGTGAGAGATGTCAAAGGGCAGAGCATTCCAAGCATGAAGGTGGCCAGAAAAAAGCAATGGAATGCCTTGTTAAAGGAACATTAATGAGGTCGGGGGTTGGTGGGTGCTTTAAGGTTTAAGAAAACTAGAAATGAAGGAAAGAGACAGGTTAAGATTAGATTTTATATCTGATCCTGAAGGTAAGAAGGTAATCTGAGTTGAATAGGGATGACAAGGTCACACTGGTGCTTTAGGAAGACCACTTTTGACAGCTGAGTGGAGGATGGATTGGAGTAGGGAGAAACTTAAGGAAGGAAACTAACCAGCAAGCTATTCTCAATAGTAATATGAAAATTTGGGAAGGGGGGGGAAGGTAATGAGTTCAGTTTGAAATATGTTGAATTGAAGATACTAATACAAAATCTAGATGAATATTCCAATAAGCATTTGGAATTATGAATCTGGAGGTGAGCTGAGAAGTTAGGGCTGGACAAACAAAACTGAGAATCATCTGCATAAAGATGAGAACTGAATTCATGAGAGCTGATGAAGTCACCAAGTGAAATATGAAGAGGGAGGAGAGCAGAAGACCCAGAACCGAGCCCTGGGGAACACCAATGATTAAGGGGGACAAGCTGGATGAATATCCACCAAAGGACCCTGAGGAGAAGTCAGGCAGGAGAAGAACCAGGAGATAAAGGTGTCAAGAAACCCTCAAGAGAAAGAGAATATCAAGAAGGTGATTGATGGCATTAAAGGCTACAGAGAAGGTCAAAAAGGATGAGAGTTGAGAAAAGACCATTAGATTTGGCATTTAAGAGAAAAATGACTTTACTGAGGAGGGAGCAGTTTCAGTTGAATGATGAGTTTGGAAGTCAGATGGCAGAGAAGGAAGGGAGAGAAGGAGGGAGAGAGAGAGAGAACCAGAAGTAGGAGTGAGGCATATATTACAGATGAATCTCAAGGACTTGAGCTATGAAAGGGAGGAGAGATACAGGGCAAAAGCTAGGGGGGAATAAATGAATCAAGTCTGAGTTTTTTAAGAATGGGAGAGACATGGGCATATTTATAGGTAGAAGGGAAGCAGCAAGTAGTCAAGGACAGACTGGAGAGTCGTGAGAAAGTGAGGATGCAGGAGGGAACAATCTGTTTGTTGGAAAAGAGAGGAGGAAGGAAAGATCTGTCTCGTTAAGGAAAATATCAACTTCTTCATGTGAGACGTGAATGAAGGAGGAAACAGTTGGAAGGTTTTGAATGACAACATGAGGATGAAAAACGAGCTTTCCACTAATGGCCTCAACTTTTTTTAGTGAAACATGAAGTAAGGTTCTCAGTAAAATGACTGGGAGAGTGTTGAGAAGACCCAAAGGCCTTGTGACTTCTGAGCCCTCTAGGATGGGCGGGATAGCAACCCTGCAGCTGAACTTTTCTGAACTTTTCTAGGTGTTGCCTCTCTCTATTCAGAGAGTAATCACTCTTGCTTTAACCTGCCTAGATCTGGATTGCTGTCTTGGGTGGAGGTCCTCGGTGTGTGGCCAGTGGGCCAGAGTTTGTGGGGGCTTCAGAGAGGGCACCCAACTAACAGCTCCAGCAGCTGTGAAAACCCTGACAATTTGGGACAAAGCTCTCCCCTCTGGAAGCAGAGTTCTACTGTGGCAAAGTGCTCAAAAGTCAAGTGACTGACTGGCAACATGAGCAAGCAAAGGAAGCAAAGCAAACACAGCAATCAAACCTTAGATTCCTTTTTTTGGGGACAAAAAGGATCAAAGCATGGAACTGGAGGAGGACAACAAAGTCAGAGCTCCTGCATCAAAAGCTTCCAAAAAAAATCTGAACCGGTTACAGGCCATGGAGAAGCTCAAGAAGGACTTTGAAAATCAAGTAAGAGAAATGGAAGAAAAATTGGGAAGAGAAATGAGAATGATGCAAGAAAATCATGAAAAGAGTCAACAACCTGACTGAAGAAAATAACAGCTTAAAAAATAGACAAACTCAAATGGCAAAAGAGGCCCAAAAAGCCAATGAGGAGAAGAATGCCTTAAAAAGTCAAATTTGCCAGATGGAAAAGAAATTTCAAAAGCTCACTGAAGAGAATAATTCCTTCACAATTAGAGTGGAGCAAATGGAAGCTAATGACTGAGAAATCAAGATACTATTAAACAGATCCAAACAAATGAAAAAAATAGAAAGCAATGTGAAATATCTCATTGGAAAAACCACTGACATGGAAAATAGTTCAAGGAGAGATATTTTAAAAATTATTGGACTACCTGAAACCCACAATCAAAAAAAGAACCTAGAAATCATCCTTCAAGAAATTCTCAAGGAAAAGTGACCTGAT
>CM053585.1:13465128-13478892 GCA_028646515.1 Pseudochirops corinnae
AAATTGAAAGACTTCACCGATCACCTCTTGAAAAAGATCCCCAAAAGAAAACTTCTAGGAATATTATAGCCAGGTTCCAGAGTTCCCAGATCAAGGAGAAAATATTACAAACTGTCAGGAAGAAACAATTTGAGTATTGTAGAAACACAATCCGGATAACCCAAGATCTAGCAGGTTCTACATTAAGGGATTGAAGGGCTATCTAAGCTTCTACATTAAGGTCTCCTTATCAAAGGAGGTCAAAGGAGCTAGGATTAAAACCAACAATAACCTGCCCAGCAAAACTGAGTATGATGTTTCAGGGGAAAATATGGTCACTCAATGAAATAGAGGACTTTCAAGCATTCTTGATGAAAAAAAAAAAAAAAGAAAAAACCAGAGTTGAATAGAAAATTTGACATTCAAATACAAGAAGCATGAGAAGGTAAACAGGGAAAAGAAAGCATAAAGAACTTATTAAAGTTGAACTATTAACATTCCTACATGGAAAAACAATAATTGTAACTTATGAAACTTTTCTCAGCATGAGGATAGTTGATGGGAATATAAATGTATAGATATGTATACATACATATATTTGTTTATATAGGATAGTATGTGTGCATATAAATACATACGTGAGTGTGTGTATATATGTGTACAGGTTTACATAGAGGGCACAGGATCAGTTGAATAGGAAGGGATGATATTTAAAAAATAAAATTAAGAGGTGAGAGAGCAATGTAATGAGAGGAGATAGGGAGAGACAGAATTGGGTAAATTATCCCACATAAGAGGCCAGAGAATACTGTTACAATGGAGGGGAAGAACAGGAAGGCAAAAGGGAATGGGTCAACCTTACTCTCATTGAATTTGGCTTAAGGAGGGAACAACATACACACTAAATTGTGTATCTTACCTTATAGGAAAGTAGAGGGGAAGGGGATAAGAGGGAGGATGATAGATGGGAGGGCAGACTGGTGGGGAGGGTAGTTAGAACCACATACTTTTGAAAACTGACAGGGTCAAAGTAGAAAATACAACAAGTGGGGAGCAGGGTAGGATGGAGGGAAATATGGTCATTCTTTCACAATATATCCACTAGAGAAATGTTTTGTGAAACTACACATGTACAACCTATAATGAACTGCTTATTTTTCCAGTAAGGGTGGGAGAGGAGAGAGAAAGAGAAAGAATCTGGAATTCAAAGTTTTAAAATGAAATGTTAAAAAAAATTATTATTTTACATGCAACTGGGAAGTAAGATATACAGGCACTGGGGTCTGGAGATCCTTCTTGTCCTACTGGAAAGTCGGAGGGGGAATGGGGCAGGATATAGGAGAGAGCAGATTGGGGGAGGGGGTATTCAGTGAGATCACTGTTTTGGGGGGTGGGTAGGGGAAAGATGAGGAAACAATCTGTAACTCAAAATCCTATGGAAATGAATGTTGTAAACTAAAAATAATTTTTAAAAAATTTAAAAAAGAAAAAAAACTTGGAGTTTTTTTTTTTCTTTCTGGAGGGGAGAAAGCAGGGCAGTTGGGGTTAAGTGACTTGACCAAGGTCACAGTGTCTGAGGCCAGCTTTGAACTCAGGTCCTGACTCCAGGGCTGGTGTTCTATTCACTGCGCCACCTAGCCGCCCCTTGGGGAGTTTTAATGAATACAGGCTCAACTCAAACCCTAAATGTGACAAGACATCCCAAAATACTAATGCCATCTTAAAGTATAATTCAGTATGTGGAAGACGGGCTACACTGGAGAGAAAATACAGGCAACAGGTGATGAGGACTAGGCTTAGAGTTGTGGCCGTGTGAGTCGAGAAGCTACCACAGATACTGCGGTGTTAGTAAGAACAGGTTAGGGCCACAAATTGGATAATGGGGAGTGAGTAAAAATGAGAAGTGAAGGATGACATCAAAACTGTCAAAGAGGGTGGCATTCAATAGAAGGAGGGCAGTCTGGCAGGTAAAAGCAAAGATCTGAGGGTTAAAGATAAGGATAAGAGAAGAAAGACAATTCTGTTTTGGACACATTGCTTTTGCAATATATAAAGGAACCCAGGTGTAAAAGTCCAACAGATGGTTAGGGGATGGAGCTGGGAAGAGACTAGGATTGACTATATAGACATGGGAGTCCTCACAGTAGTTGATGTCACCAATAAGGAAGTGTGAAGAGCTTTGGTACCAAAGGACTGGTAAGTTCCAAGCTAAAAAGGGCCTTAAAGGTTGAGCCCGGTTCTCCAATTTTTCGTTTGAGAAAACAGAGGAAACAAAATGAAACCCAAGGTCACACAGCTTAGTTGGGATTTCCTTACTGGAGACCAGAACACTATTCACTTTACCAAGGCAGTGTGTGCTCTATGTAGGATGGATGATCCAACAAAGTGAAAAAGAGGTATAGGAGGCAAGAAAAAGCAATGTAACAAAAAGCAGAAGGTGGTCAGCAATGTCAAGTACAAAAGGGCAAGAATGGTAGGGATTAAAAAAAGACTTTTGGATCTGACCATAAAGAGATCACTAGCAACTCTGGAGAGCAATTTTGAGTGATGATGTGGGGAGCCAGACTGCAAAAGGTGAGGAGATAAATGAAACTACAGAACCAGCAGAGGCAGTTTTCTCTAAGAGTTTGATTAAGAAAGGGAAGAAAAATAAAGGATGATGGCTTGAGGAGATGAGTAGGGGCGAGCAAGATATGTTGGTTTTTTCAAGTAAGGGGAAGGCACAGGAATGTTTGTAGACATCAAGGAAGAAACCAACTGATAGGAAGAAACTGAAGAACAGAAGGAAGATGATTGTGGAGGCAATCTGCTGAAGGAGAATGAAGGGGAAAAGATCTTGGGGAAAAGCAGTGATTCACTATCTTCATCAGAGACTAAAATATGAGGAGGGGAGGATAATGTCAAAGGAAGTAAGATGTAGAGAAGGAGTACTCATGTGAATGGCCTCTAATGAAACAACTTTAACACAGTATTTTGTGATATTAATGTTACAATGATGTTATTAACAGTCCAAAAGCCTATTCTCACATTTGCAAATAGGAAATGTTTGTAATATGGAGCATCTAGACTGCTGGATACAGTGGATAATGCTGTGCTTGTAGTCAGAAAGCCCTGAGTTCAAATTCTATCTTAGATACTTGCTAACTGTGAGCCCAGGCAAGTCACTGAACCTGTTTGCTTCAGTTTCCTGAATTGGGGGTGGGGGGAGCGCCAACCAGCAAAGCTGTTATGAAATCAAATGAAATATTTGTAAACACTTAGCACAGTGCCTGGAACATAACAGGTACTATATATATGTGGATTGTTGCAGCTTGGCCTGAAGATAAGCAAATGGGTATGTGCAGAGGAGAGGTCAGTGCTATCTAAGTAACTGAGGGGCCAAAACATGGAAAAGAGATAGAGAAATTGACTTTTCTATTAAGAACCAGTGCACAGAACGGCAACACGGGGCATGAGCTGGAGAGGCAAAATCTAACAACTGGCTTTCTCCCCAATGAGGACAAGGCTGCCTCAGGAAGTGGTGAGCTGTCTGCCCTTGGAGGCCTTCAAGCAAAAGCTGGATGACTGACACGCTGTCTGGTGTGCTATTGAAGGGATTTTTTTGCAGGCAAAGGCTGGAGATCATTCAGGTTCCTTCCAAAAAGGATACCTTGTGATACTAAGCCGTATTAATACAATACTTTCCTTGAAGCATACTAGAGTATCTAAATATTTAAACACCCAATTTCTCTATTCTATATAAGTATATACAGTACAACTACCACCAGTCTAAAGCATTTGTTCCAGGAAAACAGAAGAATTATGCCTTTGAATATTTGATGATGGTGATAGTACAGTTTTGTCTCTATACAGTACCCCTAATCTGAAAATGAGAAACAATTAGCTCATCAGTTAGCAAATCAAGAGCATTTATTAAGTGCAATGTGCCAGGAACTGTGCTAACTGGGCACACAAAGAAACTAGGCTCCCCCTTCCCCCAAAAAAGCAGCTGTCCTCAGGGAGTTCACCTGATACAGGCACATACAGAAGATGCCTATTAGGTCCAAGAGAGGAGCAAAGAATGCTTACCAACTGAGGGAAAAGCAAAGCTTCAGGAAGAAGGCAGCATTTAAAATGGGCTTTCTTACTATTCCAGGTACATACAATGTATGGTGTATGCAAGGGCAAAGAAACAAACCAGAACAAGAAGGTACACACATGAGATGAGAGACAGCAAAGGATACCAAGCTACTGTGGAGGGGTCTGAATGCCAGGGTAAGGTTATACCTGACAACACACAGAGGACTAGTCCTGCCTGATCTATACATAAAACACCTAAGTGGCTGATTGTAGAGGACAGTATATGGAAGAGAAAAGACCTAATTATAGTTCAAAGAAGTAGTAAATGACAGGATTTGGGAAATGGGGTGTGTGTGTGTGTGTGTGTGTGTGTGTGTGTGTGTGTGTGTGTGTGTGTGTGTGTAAGAAGCAGTCGTACTTTATTAACATTAGGTCATGACCTTTAAAGCATTTCGGGAACTATTTGCTCCTAGAAACACTAAGAAATATCCAGGAAGTCAAATTAACAGTCATTTTTACAAGAGTTTCTGCATAAACTTCACACATATACCACACATATCTTGTATTTTTGTCAATTTCTTGAGGTTTGCACCACCCCTACTAGTCGCAAGTTTTAAACAAAACTAGTATTTATGGATTGTTCCTTAACCTGCAGTTCTGCCAATTACTTTTCTTATCTACAAACATTGAAGAATGATCCTGAAGGATGTTCCTTTAATCCAAAAAGAGTTCTGTGCCCACCTTTGGCTACTGGTCCAGGTAATCTTAGACTGTTTGCCTTTACACGCTGCCAGCGCTATTATTAACAGCCATGTTATATATAGCCTTCCCCATTCTAAGCTATGTCAATATCCAAAGACTGTATCCCTGGGCACAGAGATAGTGTTTTTTCACTGTACACTCAACATGGTCCAACTGCGTATCATAGTGGAAACTTCCACAAATGCCAGGGAACTCCAAGCAGAATAGCTTCTGGTTCTTTTCGGCAGATTCAAATTTGAGCTCCTTTGGATCCAACACATCTGTCTCGAGCTTCTCAAAGGTTCTCTAGGAACTATGACTAGATGTGGGCATCCACATTAGCGAGTCTTTAGGAACAAGATGTCAACTAAGGAAATCAAGATTGTAATCAACCTCAGTATGTTGCAGAACCTTTATGACCCAACCCATTTCAACACCAGAGTTTACTGGCATAGGAGAGAATATGAGCCCAGGACACCAGTCCTGGTCCCAGGTCCCAGTGTGTCCAGGCAGCTGCCTCACAACCCAGTGCCACATAAATGCTCATAGGTACCAGCTGGAGAGCTAATTCTAAGACATGTGAACATAGGTATTCTTTTAGCCAATACAAAATTAAAACTAATGATTAACCACGAAAAACAAATATATAGACACATGGAGATACAAGTACCTACTCTGAAGCCTTTTCAATTATCCATTGATGAGTCTATGCTTGAAATCTTCAAATTATGAGAACGTCCAATTGTGTTCTCCTCCCCCCACTCCCTTCCTAGCTCCCTCTTACATCTGACCTTCCCTTATTAGCACCATGTCCAAGCACATACAGTAAAAGCTTCAGAAATGCTTTATTAGCTAGCTTAGCTAATATTTATATAGAACTTTAAAATATTCAAAGAGCTTTCCAAATTTTATCTCATTTTATTCAAACAACAAAAGTGAGGGGCAAGTGTTATTATCACCCCCATTTAATAAATATTTGTGGAGCCCCTATTCAGTACAGTCCTAGTAGTGTGGGGCATAATGCATCATGACAGGCTTCAAGGACCCAATTACAATGCTGCCAGAGAGAAAAGAAAATGAAATCAGATGTGGGCGCTTGGAAGGGTCGTAATATTCATAAAGTCAACTACTTTATTTTACAAATGAAGAAAATAAAGCAGAGATGACTTTACAAAAGTCAGTTACAGTTATTAGTGACAAAGAGTCTCTAAGGACATGAAATGTGGGGGAAATTCAATAAATTAAATAAAAGAAAAAAAATATTGGAATCAATGAAAGGATACGTACAAGGCAATAACTAGGCAATTTCCAAAAGCAATTGGTATTCTTCTTCTTCTTTGGAAAAAGCATGAGGGGGTAGAAAGAAGATGATAGAGCAGTCAATAATAAGTAAAAATAAGGATACAGGTATTTAAACTATCATTCAAGTAAAGGGAGCAAAAAGGCTACTCCTACAGATTTCTTCTCCGCTGCTGAACGCAAGATCTATGTTAGCTGCACAAAATTGAATTTCGTTGTCATCCTTTCTCCATTTTATTTTTGTATATATCTGAGGCTTAAGGCCGAACAACAAAGAGGGTGATGGAAAGGCAGGAAAGTAAAATCGGCAATACCACTTGTAGCAACTCCTACAGCAGACGCGTGCCTCTAGAGGCACAAAGATGCGCCTGCCTACCCTTACTAAGAAGAAGGTAAACTAGCCGCTCCAAGTATGACTTCTTACAATTCTGCACTGGGCACTGCAGCAGCCCAGGGTGTGCTCAGGTGGGTGGAATGGCCTCCCTAAAAGACATTTATACTGTTACAAGAGCAGTTGTCAGAGTAACAGACTCAAATTATACATAAAATTGAATGTTAACAACATCCTTTGCTATTTAAATTGGATTTTAAACTAGCTGTCCTTCAAAGTTCTCCAGCAAAACCCATTTTCCCCACTACCTCCCAAAGAAGATATTGCAGCAGCCCTTGGGACTGAAGTTTCTGGGTGCTTCTAAGCTGTCACATGATGGTCCCGACAGACACTGAGGCATACACAGGGCAATGGAACCCTTTCCTTACCCCCCTGCCCCAAAACCAGGGCAGCAGATATGCAGCCAGAGTTCTGGATTAAGACAAAGAACAGTACCAAAGTAGTAGGGATGAGTCAAAATACTGCAGTTTATTGCCTACTTTGCCAATTTTTGTATCTTCCATGTATTCAGCTTTCTACTCAATAATTTTAATTCACCCAACATTTGTTCAACTCTTCCTATGTGTGGTCCTTTACTAAGTGCTGATAGAGTCCTCGTCCCTGCCCTTAGGACAAGTAGAAGAGTATAGCATATATACAACATGACAAATAAATGCCAAGTACAAACAAGATTATTATGAATTTGAGGGGAAAGGAAGTCCAGGAAAGGGAAGACAATCAAAGAAGCCTTCACTGAAGGGCCATTTGAGTTTGTTGTTAAAGAATGTCCAAGATTTGGGAAGGAGGTAAGGAGAATATTCTAGGTAGGAAAGCGCATCATAGGATGTGAAAGGGCTGTTGGGGTGAGGGAAATGGTGGGGGACTCAACAAATAATACAATTTTAAAGGAATCTGAGAACAGCTAAGGAGTAGCATGACAAACAGAGGCAAGTCCATGGCAAGCTAAGAAAGCTGAAGAGAAGTCTAGAAGTAAGGTAACTAGTTTCATTCACAAAAACCCCATTTTGAACAATGTGAGATTTCAATTGTAGATTAGGTATATCTCTGTTGGTTTCTAATACCTTTAGGGGAATCATAATTGTACTTTCTTCTCTAATTTTATCAGTTTATCTTCCAAGAGATATCAGTATATGTGAAAAGTTCAAGTCATAAACTAGAAGAATATGTTCCCAGGAAGGGAGAAGGGGAAGTATATAGCTGTCTTCCTCCTTTCCATCTGTCAAGAAAAAAAGCTGGAAAGAAGAATTCTCTTCAACAGATAAAGAGATCCAGGGGTGACTTTTAATAGCCTGAAATGTAAAAACACAAAGGAAAAGTAGGTAACAGATCATTATTAGGCATGGAACCAAAAACAGACTGGACCACAATCCAGGTTCCCTAAGATGCCCTGATCAAAGCACAAGCCTTCAGCTAGTACCCTGAATAAGGTGATGTTTTAAGCTTTCCACTGGCTGCATCAACTGCCAGACAACTAGAAAAGTCAGAAATTTTACAGTTAGTGATTCAGCTAATAAAATTCTGCTACCATGAGTATAATATTATATGTGATATAGTACACATTATAATATTGTATGTAATGTAAACATCTAGGGGATAGTTTTCATGACACTCTTAATACTATTAAATCTTTATCAAGCAATCCAAACATATCTTTCAACAAGTGGATGAGAGAGAAAAACTAAGCAAAGAATATGTTCACTTCAGCCTTTAAAATGTTTAGTTACCTCCCACATTATTCAAATAATTATGCCTACAACAAATGAAATCTTACAAATATGTCAGTAAGAAGGATCCGATGCTGCTGACTAAAAATAGCTCTTTTGCCATTTCACTGGCCTCAAAGGAGCTGGATGGTGGTGATCACTTTCCACACCTGCCTGTTCAATAGTTTTACAGTTCAACCCCAGGGAATCCAAGTCAAAGATTCAAACTGCTGTGTCTGCCCTGAGGGCCCTCCCACTCTCAATCCGGTGACTTTCACTTCTCTTGCTGCACTGCAGGCCAATGTGTAGGGGCCCAAGCTCTGTGTAAAGCAGCTGCTGAAGGTTCTGGCCTTTTTTACAGCATCTAGTACATGAATGAATTACTGGTAAACTCTCCAGCAAACATCTCTATACCCCTTTAGTGGGAATAAGCATTTCCCCCCCATAAACAGTGTCTTCAAACTACAAATACACAAGTAGAATTTAATTTTTCTCATATACAAATAGATATGTATGTATACACACACATACATATATATTATTGTTCCAATTAATTTCATAGCTAGAAAATAAACAACCATGTTAATGAGATATAAATCAAAACATGGCCATCAAAAGTGGCACTTATACATTTTTTTAGTAACATCATTCCCAATAACCTTTTCCAATCTTACTTAGGTCACAATGCATGTGAATTAATTTTATTAGTTCAGAAATATATTATCAAGCATTTTATTTGGCAGAATTGTATACTATGGAAAATAACCCGAGCAGCTGACCACTCCTTTGAAAATCAGAGAACTCACCATTAAGAATACTGTTATTCCCATACCTTGGTCAAAGAAACAAGCAGACATCAAAGCGCTGCTGTTGGACTGGGCAGATTTAACATTATGTGAGAATTGACAGGGGAAGCATTTCATCTTCTGAGAACACTGATTCGCTTGTGTATTTTCATCTGTGTTAACACCCCAGTTGCCAAACAAAATGAATGCTGCTCTTTCCTTTGTATTTGTAAATAGAATCCCAATGCTAATTACAGGCAGGGTTATGCGGCACTGGGTGGCAGACAGAGCTTTGTTTGGCGCTGCTGCTGCTGCCTCCTCCTCCTCCTCCTCCTCCCCTTTCAGCGCAGGCTATTTTTTTGCTAGTCTCTAGGTGGTGGACTTGCAGACAGAGAAGGTGACATGTACTGGTCAGAAGTCTGCAAATGCTCCATAGCAAAACACTGAGGGCTTGGTAAAAGATGTGTTTTTTAAAGCTGAGACAATCACATTATAATCTAAAAATAGAGTATCTCTGAGCTCTCTCAAAATAGAAAAGGGAGGGGGGAAGAAGTTTTTAACTGTATGGAGTGTTCAAATGTTTTCCTCAATGTCACAGAAGATAAAAGATTTACATAAATCTGCAGACATTCAATTTCAAAATAAATTTTGTAAAATCAACAATTTTGGGTCTATTCACGAGCAAATCCTGAAGTGATTTAACATTTAATGTACTTTAAAACGTGCATTCTCCTTTATACAAGCAGTTAGCTCTCCAGTATCAATGGACAGCTATATGGGACATTCAGGAGACTAGCAACTCTGGTGTGAGGACTTGCTGAGCCCTTTCGCAGGGCTGCACATCCACCTTTGGGGTCCACCCGATTCACTCAACAATCACCTGTGACTCCAAGAATCTGTAGAATGAATGCTCAGCAGCCACACTGGGTAAACCAAACTCAGCAGATGAGGTAAACCTGGCTGAGAATAAATAAATTCAGGCTGAGCAGCCTGAAACTCACAGATGAGTTGGGGCAGGTCTACCCAACGATGTGAAGACTTTCTCCTAAAGAACGGGTGGATAAGAACCAGCTGTTCCAAGGGCCACGAAGGTGGCTGAAGCAGGTGATGTGAAAAAGTGCTTAGAGCCTGGTCAGGCATCAAAGATGCCCAGGTCATCTACTACATCCTGGGCTATCACCAGTCATCCTGACTTTTGTCTTGCCAATGGACTTCAATTACCCAAGAAGAGAATGAGGCTGATGACTTTGTGTAACTCGGCCTCACTTAAATTCAAAACATAAAGAAATCAGCCCGTGATAGCATTGGTCCTTTTTGAAAAGGAAGGATAACCAACATTAATGGATAGCCAGTCACTAAAATAAAATTTTAAATTTTTTTCAATTGACTTGAGAATACATTGTTGGGTTTTTTGGTTGCTGGAGATGAGGCAAGTGAGAGGGAGCTGCCTCCCTATAGTTTAAATTTTATATTCCTTGGTCAAAAGATTTAAAATTTCCATAAGGTCCCTTCTATCTTTATAGCCATGATTCTATGACCTATATGACACTGAAAATCTGACTTGGTATCTTAGGTTTAGGGCTGGAAGGGAGGGACCCTTTAACTCATTTGACAAATGAGAAAATTAGGTTCTAAAAAAGAAAATAAGATGGTACTACAGTCACAAAGGGGTAGAATTTAAACCTAGATCTCCTCCCTAGAGGAATTCTTGCCTATTCTTTACTTCCCCTTATCTTGGTCCAATTTAACAATTCAACTTGACAAGCATTATTAAAAACCTGTGTTCCAAACAACTGTAGATAAAAAGATGAAAAGAACAGTTCCTGACCTCCAGAAGGTCACCTGACACAGGAGAAGACATGGCATGCCCCCAGGCTGCAGGAACACTGGGAAAGGAGACAGCAACATCCACACATCCACATATACTACTGTTCTAGAGATTCACTGCGCCACCTGCGCCCTGCATTACTTCTTTATGACGGCCAACTCCAAATCAAAATACATATTATCTCTTTTTCACTGAAGCAAGTGTCAACATGATTCAAATTTATCAGTCACAATTTGGGGGGCTAAAATGAAACGGGGGGAAGGGAAGATGGGAAATAATGAGTTTTCACAGAATCTCATCTAACACATCTTTTCATATTGCTCTAGTCTGTTTCTATTTGTCCAGTAACAGTGAAGCCCCAGCAAATAAGGCTATTGAACAGAGCTGTTGAAGGGAGAGGCAGCGGTGGCATAACAGAAGGACTGAAGGATTCTGAATACAAAAGACCTTTGGTCTGAAGCCTGCCTTTTCTCCTTGTTACCTGTGTCATCTTGGGTTAAGTCATTTAACCTTTCTGGGTCTCGGTTATTTCATCTATTAATTGAGGGGTTTGACTAGATGGTCTCTAAAGTCCCTCCCACCTCTGTCTATGACATAGATGAGTTGGGCTTAAACAGCAGAAAAACTTCAATCCCTACCACCCTTGCCCCCAACCAAACAGAAGCACTGAATAAGATAGTTTTCAGTGCTGGCCACCAGATGGTGCTGTCAATCCAAGACAGCCTGGTCACTGTCTTAGGCACACATACTCTTTATTTATGTCTCACTATCACTCACAAAAAAAAACCAAACAAACCAAAAAAACCCTGTTCTTTAGCCATGAATACGAACTCAGAAATTCTCTGACACAACCTATTCTTTCATATTTTCCCATACTTCACTTCTCCTAAACCTCTTCTTCTTCATCTCTATCTTCACCAGTTCCAACTTCCCATCTCCAGTCGTATGCCAATCCTACATCTTGAAATGCATCCTCATCTGACACCCGACTTTTAGAATCCACAAGGCCCCAGGACCACTTCCACTCAGAAGCCTTTCTCGATCCCTCCAATTATCTTATACTTTTATTTAAATCACGACAGACCCTAAAGGCTCAGTTAGGCTACAGGCCAGTTTGCAAGAATCTTGCCTTTGTATTCTGGGGACCAAGTACAAAGGTTTTCAATTTCTGAACTGAATCTTGACTAGGAAAGACTATGAGTTGCATGAAAGCAGGGCCCTGCTCACACAATGTGTGCCAAGCTGAACTGCATTCATGTCTTTATCTTTATTTTGGTGTCTTTTCTTAGCCCAATCCTTTGGATTCCATAGGCATTCTAGAAATGTTTACTGACCTGTATCCATTTTGTCAAGTCTCAAACAGGACAACTATGGCTGATAAACAGACCAATCAAACACAACTTTTTATGACCTTCTTACTGACCCCAAACATGAGAGACACCAAGGTCAACTCTCAAGGATCTGAGAAAAACACATCACTTCACCTCTGTCTGCCTCAGTGCCCTCATTTCTAAGATGAGAATAATAACAGCACCCTACCTCCCAGAGTCATTGTGGGAATCAAACGAAATGTATCTGCAGTGTTGTGCAGACCTTCAAATCTTACATAAATGTTAGCTATTATTATATGGAACAAAGAGACAGAGAAGGAAGGAAAGAAGGACATTAAGTGCCTTATCACCAAAGACAGCACTAGACACTGTGCTGATAAGCACTATACAAATTTCTCATTCGATCCTCCTAACTGCCAAGTAGGTGCTCTTCTTCTTCCTATTTTACAGCTGAAGAGACTGAGGCATACGGAGGTTAAATGACTGGCCCAAGGTTAGTCATATAACTAGTATCTTAGACTGGATTTAAACTAAAGCCATACTGACTCTAGAGTCAACATTCAACACACTGCACCATTCAGCTTCCTGAAGGATGTACACAAGAGCCATAAAGAAGGCAGAAGCAACGGAACTCTGGACATGAAGGAAGAAGACACAATGAGTCAAGAACAACACACTGATTACCAGTCTGGGTGACTGTAAGGACAGCAATGAGAGAGGCAGTAAGAGGGCCAAGGGCAGAAGGCAGATAATGAATTAAGTGTTGACATGCTGAACTGCAGATGCGAAATCCAGATGTAGATGTCCAGCAGGCATGTGGGGAGATGAGCAGAGAAGCTACGGTTGGACAAACAAACCTGAGAATCATCTGCATGGTGCAGATAACTCAATCCAGGAGAGTTGATAGAGTCACCAAGTGAAATAACATAGAGGGAAAATAATGCTGGAGAGGATGTGGAAAAATTGGAACACTAATATACTGTTGGTGGAGCTGTGAACTGATCCAACCATTCTGGAGCGCAACCTAGAACTATGCCCAAAGGGCTATAAATAACTGCACACCCTTTGACCCAGTAACACCACTTCTGGGGTTGTATCCCAAAGAGATCGCAGAAGTGGGAGGAAGACCCACATGTACCAAAATATTTGTTGCAGCTCTCTTTGTGGTGGCAATAAACTGGAAATTAAGGGGATGCCCATCAATTGGGGAATGGCTAAACAAGTTGGGGTACATGAATGAAATGGAATACTATTGTGTTATAAGAAATGGGGAGGACACAGTCTTCATATTCACCTGGAAAGGCCTATACAAACTGATGCTAAGTGAGAAGGGCAGAACCAGGAAAAATCTGTACACAATCACAGACACATCGTTATTTGTGATGACCAACTTTGATAAACTGGACTCTTCTCAGCAATGCACAGTTATAAGACAACTCTACAAGTCTCAGGATGGAAGGAGATATCTACGTTCAGAGAAAGATCTAGAAAGACCAGAGTTTAAATGGAGACTGAAGCAATCTACATGCTATCATTCTTTTCCATGTTTGGTTCTCTTTCTTTTTCCCACTGTTCACTCCATTGGTTACAACCCTTCTATACAACCAGACTATTGGACAATGTGAAAGTATTTGCAGATCCCATACTT
>CM053585.1:13478992-13493784 GCA_028646515.1 Pseudochirops corinnae
CCCAAGGAGATTGAGGAACAGTCATATAGGTAGAAGAACCGGGAAAGAATGGTCAGAAACCCTTGAGAGAAAAAGAGTATCCACAAGAAGACAGTGAGTGACAGTGTTAAAAGAGAGGCAAAAAAGGACGAGAGGTTGAGAAAAGGCCATGAGATCTGGAGCTAGGTGACCAGTACCTTAGGAGGGAGTGAGCAGTTGCAGTTGAACGATGAATTTGGAAGTTAGAGGATGGAGCCAAGAAGAAAGAAGACTAAAAGTGGAGTTAGCTATGGGCTTCTCAAGCACTTTAGTAACAAAAGTGATGAGATATAAAGTCACAGGGAGGAATGAATGGCCAAGTTGGAGTTTCTGATGATGGAAGAGACATTTGCATGTTTGTAGGCAGCAGGGAAGTAGTAAGTAGTAAGGGAGAAAGTAGAGATTAGTGAGAAAAGGAGTATGACAGAGGAGGCAATCCACTGGAGAAGATAGGATGGAAGGGGATCATTTGTGCAGAGTAGGATCTGCCTTAGCAAGGAGAATATCCACCTCTTCATGTGAGAGGGGTGGAAGAGGAAATAATATTCCTATAGTGCCTATTATGTGCCAAGCACTTTGCTAACTGCTTTTTATAAATATTATCCCATTTGATCCTCAAAACCAACCTAGGAGGTAAGCGCTATTATGATCCATATTTTAGTTAAGTGACTTGCCCAGGGTCACACAGTTATTACGCGTCTGAGGTTGCATCTGAATTTAGGTCTTCCTAACTTGGGGTCTGTGCACTGTGACGCCACCTAGCCGCCAAAGGCCAAAGTAAGTGATGAGATGAGAACAAGGAAAAAAAGATGGAGCTGTCTACCAATGACCTCAATGTTTTAGTGAATTATCAGACCAAGCTCTCAGCCTGCAGTGGGAAAGAAGGAGGGAGTCTGGAAGATGGTTGAAAAAGGTCTGGAAACTCTTTGCTGTGGTGAATGGCAGAGTGAATCGATTAGAGAGGCTTCCAAAATCTGCCTTGACCCAGTCAAGGTCCAATGCGGTTTCTTGTTGTTCAGTCATGCCTGACTCTTCGTGACCCCATTTGGGGCTTTCTTGACAGAAATCCTGGAGTGGCTTGCCATTTCCTTCTCCAGCTCATTTTACAGATGAAAAAACTGAGGCAAACAAGGTTAAATGACTTGCCCAGGGTCACAGAGCTAGCAAGAATCTGAGGCCAGATTTGAACTCAAGAAGATGAGTCTTCCTGACTCCAGAGCCTGACTCTATCCCCTATCACCTAGCTGCTCAGTTCAACTTCTGTAACATAAACTTGTAGTGGAATAAGTAAGCATGGTTTCAGGATTTTGTTTTAGCTTCATTCAACAGCAGGTATTGTGAATAATCCAAGGTGGAGCCTTGGCAGAGAAAGACTAGGGTAACATGTGGGGTGGGATGAGGATAAGGGGCTTGAAAGAAGAGAACAGTGTAGAGTTGAACTGCTTCACCCCAAGGAAAAGAATCTTGCCAATGTAGGAGTGACAACCTGGAAAGAACTGAGAAGTGGAGGTACTGGGGGTTGGAAGGGAAAGAGGCAGAATTATAAAGACTGCAATCAGACATCATGAACATCTTATGAACTGGGCTGTAGTAACCCAAACACACTTGGCAAACACAGAACAACTCTCCATAAGCATGAACAAGGCTAACAGACAATGAGGGACCTGATCCAGTTTCTCCCTCACTATCTTCCATAATAAGGACTCAAACATTTAGTCAAAACAAAGAAAAATTCTGGTCTCCTAGATGCCTAGCAGATCCATTTGATCACATGAGGTAAGATGATTACTTAACAGAGAGTTTACTTTATTTATATGGTCATTTCAAAACACATTCAGAAACTGAGAAGCATAAAAACAAAAAACACACATGAACAGGCAAAATCCATTAATCAAAAAGGGCTCCTCCACTTTGTTCACAGTAGATCCCTTCAGAGCCTTGAAATGAGCTTTGTAACAAAAGTAACATGCATAGCCACTGGTCTTATAGGCCAGAGCCCAAAATATACAGTAAACTGTATAGGAAGGCAAAAACCATACAACATAAATGACAAATGAAGCCTTTAGGGACAGAATCCTCAAAAATCAACCAAGACATAAATCTATTTTCAATCAATAAACAAGTATTTATTAATAAGCACCTGCCAGGTAGGTGCGGAGGGAAGAAGAGGAAGAAATGAGGAACTGTCTTCGAAGAGCTTGCATTCTATCAAGGTACCTAGTTAAGTATGTACAAAAATAAATACAAAGGACTCCCTCCCACCCCACCCCCAAGCTAGGGGGCCAGAAAAAAAATATGTGTAATGAGCACATTTTGGAGGTAAGGAGAATATTGTTTGTCCGTCCTTCTTGAAGGATCATGACATTAGGCAGGTGATGCCATGACATGCAAGTGAATTGGATTTAAGTGAGAGAGGGCTGTGCAGGCACTAGTCTTACTTTCTCCTCTGCAGCCATCTGGGGCCAGGGGCCAGATGTTGATCATGACACCTGGAGATGGTGAGGGATACATTGGGGTCCTTTTCAAGCTAAGGTGTTTAACAGGTCTCAGTTTGACCAAGGAAGTGCCCATTCAGTGATTAAGGCAAAAAAAAGAAAGAGAGAGAGAGGCAAAGAATGATCTCTTAAAAAAAGGAAATAGATCTGGGAAGGGAAGACCCTCAGGGTTTCTGGCCAAAACAGAAATAATCGTTTCTTACATTCATTCTGAGCCGATTAGGACCAGAAAGTATCCAAGTTAGGCTTGGTTTGGGACTGTAAAGATATAGAGTTAAGGCTGGTCTTACCTCCCGGTATGGAGGGTAGCCTGTGGTAAATCCGAAGGGGTGTAATGGTGGAATAATAAAGCTGGGAAGGCAGATTGGAGTGAGCTAGGCTTTGAATGCCAAATAAGAGTTTCTATTAGATCCTAAAGATAATAGCTAGAGTTTATTGAGAAGGGGAATAATATGGTCAAAACAGCTATATTTAGGATAATCACATTAGAATGAGGAACAGACCAATCAGAAAACCACATTTCAAGGTGAGGAGGGCCTGAATCAGGGAGGTGATTGTGAGAAACGATAAGGGGAACTGAGGTGAGCGATGTTGTGGAGGTGGAATCAGTAAGAGCTAGCACCTGACTAGATATGTGGGATGAACAAAACCAAAGAACATACTTCGGCAGCTCAGAAGATATTAGTTATCACAGCACAGTATAACTGATGTTCAGCATGACAGCAATGAGTCATGAAAATCTTTAATTCCTATATGAAAAAGTAATAACAAATTTCAGAAAAACGTTTTAAAAAATATTTTATAAGTTTTGAAATCGAAAGAGACAAAACTTTTCTTATGTGTAAAATTTATATAGAATCCATAATTTCTCAAAAAGATCCACATGCTTTATAAATAACTCCCTAAAATAAATTTTCAAACCTTATGAGTAACTTCCTACTGGTGAGGAGGTGCAGAGCCCCCTTGAGCTCTCCTTGAATCTTTGAGGTACAGGCTCTGGGAAACCCCTTGAAGTCTGATTAAATCCCACTTGATGAGGCATTAGCAGAGGCCATAAATTTTTCATTGAGGCTGGGCCCAAACCTCGGTTACTAGCTTGCCCCTCCACTATCCATTTGCTTCCCACCCTTGAGACTATCAAAATATCAAGCCACCCTTGCACTGACCTCATTAACTCCTCCTGAAGACCCTCCCCAAACTCATTACTGTAGTCTGACCTCATTGACTCCTCCTGAAGACCCTCCCCAAGTTCCTCCTCTAGACCACCCCTAGATTCCTCATCTTCCCTCCATGTGGTGTGAGAGCCATAGAATGACTTAGCACAGACTTACTCTGTCCTGCTTGCCCAATGCAAGCATCACAGATACCTAGGCTCCTTAAGAGTCTACCCAACATGGCAAACTTTTAATGAACTTTTAATAAACTTTACTTTTCTTTGGCTGAGAAGACTTGAGTCGAATTCTTTTGGCAGGACCTGGCATGTTGGTATTTTGGGGTCTACTCTCTTTATGGGTAACCACATCACTGGGAAGTCAGGACCTCAAATCAAATCGCTAAACTACATAATTCAACTAAGCATTTAAGAAGCATTTACTGTGTACATATATTAAGTATATACAAACTATACTTTTGAAAGACTGGAGGGAAGATCACAAATTTAGGGGTAAGGATATCCCCACATTCCTACAGTTTAGTCTAATCTAGGACTATTACGTGCTATTTGGACAGACTTTCATTGCCATTCTAACATACTCAAAGAGGGGTCACACGCTTTACAGGAAAAGGTTCCTCATCTCTACCTGAGATTCTCAGATCTTCCCTCTACCCAATCATCCAGCATTTATGTATTTCTTTTGCAGATAATTTGGTATGCATATGTCACCTCCTGTGATAAACATAAGCTCCTGGAGAAGAATAGCCATTTCTTTTTCCTGTTTCCATCTCGGATGGTACCAGGACCATAGTAGGCCCTTAATACTTTCCTTTCCCATTTGTTAATGAGAGGGGTGATAGGTGAAGTGAGGGAGCCCTTACAGAGAAATGCTTGTTTATTCTCTCTTGGGGAATTACTTTTCCAGAGAGATACTGAAAAGTGAGGAACTATAACCTGTCACCTGCAAATCATGTCAAAATACATGAAGAAGTTGCACAAAGACATGAACAGGAGTAGCACACAGTAGACTGCCACCTACACTGCTGGCAGGAACTCCTGAGTCAAGTCAAGGCCAGACCCAAGGTACAGTTTGGGCAGTGGTTAACATGGCCTCCCATAATAAGCACAGATACCCAATCCATTGGTAGCAGCAATTAATATCTTCATTCTCACAACTCTTTAGCCTAGGAGTGACAGGGATGGGACTGATACTTATATAAAGAAAGACTGTGAGAAGATCTGGATGGGATTAAGTAGCAGTAAATAGGGCCAGGTGCAGACAAAGAAAGGACTTAAGTGGTCTGAGAGCCATAATGAAAGGGCAGTTAAAAGGGTTATTGGGTATTTAGATGGGATGGGATGGACCCCTCAGGAGAAACGCCAGTGTGGGAAAGTTCAGGGGCTTTTAGGGGTCCAGATCCTAAGGCAATCATCAATAGCAGTGCAGTACAAGAGAAAGGGCACTCTCTGACTTCCCTCAAAGTTTCACCAGAGTTCAGTGGTTCTCAACCTTCCTAATGCCTCAACCCTTTAATACAGTTCCTCATGTTGCGGTGACCCCCAACCATAAAATTATTTTCGTTGCTACTTCATAGCTGTAATTTTGCTACTGTTACAAATCATAATGTAAATATCTGATACGCAGGATACATTTTCATTGTTACAAATTGAACATAACCCACAGGTTGAGAACCGCTGCTCTAGTTCCTTCTGAATGGCAGAACTATCAGCTCAGGCTGTTGCTCTTCCGGTGATATTCTTTTAAATATTCTCTTTCCTCTTCCGTTTAATATAGACAATTTATATCTTTGTAAATCTTCCTCCATTTTAGACTGTCAGTTTTACTGGCATATAATTCGACAAAATAATTCCTAATGATTGCTTTCATTTTATCTTCATTGGAGATGCATTCACTCTTTTTAAAAAGTACATTCACTCCATTTTTCATGCTGGGTAATTTGGTTGTGGGCTTTTTTAAAAAAGTCAAATCTACCAATGATTGATATGTTGTATATATATGCACACATGTGTGTGTTTTAAATAAAACCAGATACTACTTTTATTTATAATTAGTTTGATTATTTATAATTAGTTTGATATTTATAATTATTTATAATTTATAACTACTTTTATTTATAATTATAATTGGTTTACTTACTTTCAATTTTTACTAATCTCTCCTTTGATTTTCAAGATTTCTATTTTGATGTTTAATTGGAGATTTTATATTTAATTCTAGTCTTGGCTGCATACTCAACTCACTGATCTGCTCTTTCTTTTACTGATGTACAGGTTCAGAGATAGAAATTTTCCCCTAAGTAGAGCTTTGGCAGAATCCCACAAATTCTGGAATGTTGACTCATTGTTGCCATTCTCTTTAATGAAATTATTAATGGTTTCTATTATTTGTTCTTTAGGATTTCATGAAGATTCCAACAAAATTTTAATCTGTGCTTCCATGGCCCTTTCTTAAGTGTAATTTTTACTACACAGTAGTCTGTAAAGGACGTATTTAACATTTCTGCTTCTGTTTGTGAGTTTCTATGCCTTAATACATAGTCAATTTTTGTGAAGTGTCTGTATATATTCTTGAAGTTCTTTACAACATTTTTTGTCAAGTCCTTATTAACAGTCTGCTTTGACCCTAAGTCTCTCTGTTGGCTTATTTTATCATTTTAACTGCTGAGGTATTTTAATTATAATGTAAACAAAAAGCAACTGTTAGGTCTTCAAAACCAGAGTATAAAAGACAGTCTTGTTTTACATCATCAATACCAAAAATCACAATGTCTGCTGGTGATTTTACTTAACATACAGAAACACAGGCAGAACTCCGCACAGCTTTGTTGAAATTTCCCTCCCACACAATCACAGACTCATTAAAAAATGATTAGAATCCTTCAAAACACTAAGGTAAAGGTGGATTAAAACGTGAGGGGCTAGAGAAGGTAACAATAGCTATGAATCCTTATATACAGGTCACTCCTAAATTAGGATGCTTTAGAAGCTGGGTGATGCCTAGAACAAATGCAGGTTTGTAACAGGGCAACTAGATGGTACAATGAGTACAGTGATAGGCCTGGAGTTAGGAAGACTTCTTCCTGACTTCAAATCTGACCCCAGACATTTACGAGCTGTGTGACCGTGAGTAAGTCACTTCACCTTCTTTTACTGAGTTTTCTCATCTGTCAAATGAGCTAGAGAAGGAAATGGCAAACCACTCCAGTATCTTTGATGAGGGAAAAAAAAATCCCAACCCAAATGGGGTCACAAAGAGTCCGACATGACTGAAATGATTTAACAACAACAAAATAAAATAAATAATAATCTCATTTCTTTTCCAGGAAACTCCAAAGGTCATTTGTTTTACCCTGAAATGGTAATGATCAGAGAAGCTGCAGAAAAAAAAAAACCTAGATTACTCCAGTGTGTGTTTGTTCTATCTCCTTAGGGGTTACTTTCTAGAAAGAAAGAAAAGCAAGTGATCACAACTAGTCAAATGCACACAATATTAAAATCTCTAAGTCTAAACCTTATGGATAAAATAGCGACTTTACAAAGGATTGGTGACACACTCATATTCTCCATTTTATAATTCTTGATTACGCCACCAACACCTTAAAAATATATCTCCCTCTTGACTTTAATTTCTGTAAATGAGGCCACTAAGTGAAGAGGACTAAGGCAGAACCTTTGACTCCTCCTTCTCACTGGATAGATTAGATAGACAGACATACAAAAATCAATTATTAAGACCTACTAAGTTACAGAGACTGTGCTAAGTATTAGGGATACAACAAGACTGTCCCTGACCTCAAGGAGCTTACAATCCAATGGATGAAGACAAAACACAAAGGGGAAATAAAAAATGGTGGACAGAGAACAATGATATAGACCAAGAGCATTCCAAAGAACCTGCAGGAAGTGGCAACAGCATGCAACAAACTCACCCACAAGATCTGAGTGGGAGGGGTGAAGTACAAATTTCTAGTGGGGGTAGGGGTATCAGAGTGCAGCTGTGGGAAAGAGACTTGCATCCAGTGACAACCAAGAATAGCTTACCCAGCCAAGTTGAGCATAATCCTGGCCAGGCCTGAGGCTGCTCCTATCTGTGGTGTTCATAACAAGAAGTTTTGTTTCTTGTTGTTGCCTCCAAGTCAACACCACTGTGGACTCCAATGCCAGTGCTAGCCCTGTCCCCAACACTTGGAGTTCTTCAGCAGCAATTCCAATCACCTGTCCAGTCCTTCTCCAGTATCCCTTCCTTTCCATTCCCATCGAAGGCAGCTGGCACCGCTGTGGGTAGAGCGCTGGGCTTGGAGTCAGGAATGCGAGTTTCTATCCAGCCTCAGACAATCCCTCAACCTCTATCTGTCTCTGTTCCCTCATCTGTAAAATGGAGATAATAGCACCTATATTGCAGAGTTGCTGTGAGGATCAAATGAGATAATAGTTGCAAAAGAAACCTAGCACTGTGCCTGACACATAGTAGGCACTGCAGAAACCCTCCCCACCCCCTCCCTGATCGAAGTGAGAATACACCTTATACACTTCTGCCACACTTAACTGGTCTACCTCATTCTGTCATACAATGACAGAGTTAATACTGGAAAAGGACATTTGAGAACACCTGGTCAGGCATTTACTAAGCCTATAAACTGCAAAGAAGGTGCCAGCCCACACTAGGAGAGAATTTCCTAAACCAGGAGTTCCTACACAGATCCGCATCATATCCCATGTTAATTCTCTACCTTCCTCCTTATCCTAGTCCAAGGCCCTCATTTTATACACTACCCCCCACCCCAGGAGGATACGGGACTTGCCCAAGGTCACTCGGGTAGCAAATAAAAATAAAATAATCATTAACAATAATGATGATGGTGGTGCTGCTTCTTACCACCTCATAGCCTCAAGGCAGATGAGAAGACCTGACACCCTGTGCTTGCAGCCTGGGTCTTCCACTGCTGGGCACAGTGGGTCCCCTGAGGAAAAGCTCTACCAGCTGGGCCAAGTGTCTTCCATCTGTCACCTCCTTCTTCCAGCCCAGTCTCCTAACTGGGAAATGAAGAAGTACAGGACAAAGAAGAGCAAGCCTACTTCTACTCCAAGTCTCCCCTCTCCAGCTGTACCTCTGAGGACGGGGCAGTGGTGCCCCATAAAGCAAAGTAATACTTTGCTGCTTGTTTCAGCTATTCAAGTGCCTTTGACTGTATCGAAAATCTTTATTGGAAACAGTATACAATGCTTAATAGGACTAAGCGAGTTTAGAGACCTCCCCTGCCCTTAATAGGCCTAACATCATCACATGGAGACCACGGCGGGAGAAGCTTGCTGAAAGAAGGAGCAGAGCAGAAAAAAATCTCAAGCAGAGCTGAGAGGGAGAATATTTGTGATGTCGGCACTCTGTAGCACTCTGTCATTTTGTCAGACAAAAGCACCCTATCTGTTGTTCTTAGACCCAAGTCCTGAAAGAGGACTTTGCTGTTGTTACAGAACTCCTGGGACTTTAATGTTGATTTGTGTTTGATTTCTCAGACAGAAGCCTTGTCTGTTGATTTGTGTTACTTTGTGGGAAAGAAAGTGAATTGAGATGATAGTGCCGGCAACGTGTGTAAATACTGTGGTTCTGTTACACTTAATTTGTGTAAATTATCATTGTAGCTCTGTTAAGCTTTGTCTTCTTCATAGAAACAGAAACTTCAAAGAGCTTGGAGTGAACAGTCCCCATAAGCTGAGTTATAAAACAGGAGCAGAAAGTTGCCTATGTGTGAGTCCAGACAAGAGCTGGGAATGGTGGAAAAGGAACCTTGGGTTTGGAAGTCAGCCTCAAGTTAAGAGAAAGGACTTTACTTGGGTACTCTGTATTGACTGATGAGACTGTGACTTACTGTAACCTAGGGGTGGATGGGGTTCATACTTTCTGCTACCCCTTAAGGATGATTAGAAGCCAGTCTTCTGGCTTCTGAGTCAAGAATGAGGAGAATATGATTTACTGTGACCCAGGGGTGGATGTTTAAGACTATGTGGCCACCAGAGTAATAAGTTGTTATGCTATATTGTTGTGAATGTTGTCTTTTAGTTTACTGTTGAATATAGAGAGCCCACTATACTATGCAATTAGATCCTTAAAGTTATTCACAGCAGCACTCCCCAGGAGAGCTGATCGTGATTGGCTTTACACGCCCTCTACTGTACTCAATAATGAACATTTCCCACTCCTGGTCATACCTTTCACAACCCAGGGATGCTGACTTCCTGTTGGATCACCATCCCAACCCATTCCACACCCTCTACCACCTGATTCCTCATAACCCTCCTACTACAAAGTTTCAACCTAACTGCACCCAGACCCTTCTTCAACTGTGCCTTCTGGAATGCCTGCCGCATAGGCAACAAATTTCTCTTCATCTTAAATCTTTTCCTTTCCCACTCCTTCCATCTACTAGTTTCTATAAAACCTGGCTTTTCCTGTTGACACAGCTTCCATAGCCACCCTTTACAGGACTGGCATCATCTTCACTCATTCTCCTCAGCTGATTGGTCAAAACAAAGGACTTGGAATATTCCTTGCTCCTCAATGCCACTTCCATATTCTCTCCCTCTCTCTGCGATCTCTCTTCCTTTGAGATTCATTCATATCTACCACCCAAGCAAAATCCAGGTAGCTGTTGTCCACAGACCAACCCTTCCCACTCTCTCCCCCCTCCTCCCCGCCCTCTGCCCAGGTCACTCACTTTCCTTCCTCAGTGAGCTCAATACCTGGCTTAAAATTTTTCTCTCCTCCCCAACTCTTGCCTTCATATTAGGGGACTTCTTCATCATAATAATTTTTCCTCAAAAACACTCAACTCACCTCTTATGAGTTCCTCTTCCACTTCACCTCAGCCACACACAAAAATGGTCATATCCCTGATACTGCTACTGCCATCACCCACAAATGTACCACCTCAATGTTCAAAAGTGCTGAAGTCCTCTTATCGAACCATCATCTTCTGGCTTTTCACCCCTCTCCTTCTCCTCCCCCTTTCTCCATCCATCTATTCCCTCCCCTTCACAAAATCCTACTCTTCATCCTTACCCTGACTTCTAATCTCTCTTGAAAAAAGTCCACAAAAACTGAGGCATGTTCTAAACTATATAACAGCATATTAATAGGGTGCTGAAACTAGTAATAAAGGGTCAATGGAATTCCTTAATTTATGCCAAAGACCCCAAGATGGACACAACTCATTTTTATAAGATTAGAACAAGGAACAGAACAAGGTAGGTGACATAATGGGGTGGAGGACATGACTGGTTACATAGCTGAGGTGAGGGATTTAGGGATAGGGCTAGTAACCTAAATCCTTTGACTAAGTATCCATTATTTGAGTCCACCTGCAAGGTTACAGAGAGTGGCCCACACTTCTTTGGATAGCAAACCAGACACTCTTGAACAGTGGTTCTCAACCTTCCTAATGCTGCGGACCCTTTTAATAGAGTTCCTCATGTTGTGGTGACCCCCAACCATATAATTATTTTCGTTGCTACTTCATAACTGTAATTTTGCTGTTATGAAGCATAATGTAAATAAATATCGGATATGCAGGATGTATTTTCATTGTTACAAATTGAACATAACCCACAAATTGAGAACCGCTGCTCCTGAAGGATAGTTTAGTAGTATAAAGATATCAGACCTGACTCTCTAATGCCCACCCACATTCCCCAAGGACAGCAGAATTCCTTGAGGCAAGAACAGAATAGTGATTAACAAGAGAACTGGCTTTCCAAACTTAACCCACTGCAAGCCAGTTTAATTTCCATACTAAGTTCATAAACAGGGAAACATGACTTAAGCAGTTACAAGACAAATTTCAATTTGTAAAACCAAGTCGGAAAAATCAAGTAAAATCAAGCAGGAAATTAATGGTTGCTTTTCTCAAATCCCTTGACTCTTCAGTCCTCTTTCCAGATTCCCCCACCCCAGCCACTCTCCCCCCTTTTCTTTCCATCCTTACAGCCCATAGGTAAAACAATTCAACTCTACACAGTTGTAAGCCCTTCTATCATATGGCCTGTTACACCCAGTCAAGGCTCAGCCTGTGATCACTCCCATCATTCAGTCTTCACTCCTATACATATGCTACTAAATGAAGGTGGAGAAAAATCCCACAAATGCTCAGATAGGCTCCACTACAAATTTATGTTATATGACCTCAACTGGACCTTCACTGATACAAAGTAATCCTACTATAGCTCCCTTATAAACTCACAATCCCACTCTCTCCCCATTCTTCCTCCATTCATGCAGTGAGTAATTCCTTAGTACTAAGTATGTGCTCTGCCCCAAGGCTAGGGGCTAAGGGTAATAAGTATTGGGGGGGAGTGGGGAAAGCAAGGTAATTGGGGTTAAATGACTTGCCCAAGGTCACACAACTAGTAAGCATGTCAGGTATCTGAGGTCAAATTTGAACCCAGGTCCTCCTGACTCCAGGGCTGGTGCTCTATCCTCTGCGCCACCTAGGTGCCCCAGGTGTTTTGTCTTATACCTTTATAAGAGCATGTAGTCTGCTCTAGAAGAATTTAAGCTTTGGTTTTTGCTTTTTTCTCAAAGCTTCAGTTTCCTCATCAGTCAAACAAAGGGGCTAGACTAGACAGAGGCCTATGCTAAGGTCACCACCACCTGTTTTGGTACGTGTGGTCCACATGTTAAGAATGATTTTACGGTTTTAAATAAAGAAGGAATCGACAAGTGGGGGCAGGAACTTTTTTTTCTCATCTTTGTAACCCCAGTTCCTAGCAGCATTAACTCTTTACATCTACCTATCTGGTGCTGAATCAATTTTTGCTGAGTGACAGAAGAGGAGAGTTAGTACTAAAAGTCCCAGTATTGAGGCATAGAAACAGGAAAACTCCATGGCTCCCCTATAACCACCTCAAATATGACAAACCACCTATAAAATATGACTCTAAACAAATTTTAAAGCTACAGAACCCACAAAGTGACAGAGAAACAAATCTCCCGCTGAAGGCAGCCCGGCAGGCAGACAGGAATGGTTCTTCACAAGCACACTGAGAGCAGGGCCCGACCCCGTGTGGGCCCATGGGTTTTAGCCCCAGCCCGGACCAGCCAAGACTGGAGCATTCAGGAGAGTGGATCACCAGCAGCTGTGGCAGTTTCCAGAATTATCAACTCATAAATGCCAAAGAAAAAGTAAAAAGTCAGTGGAACTCTGCTAAATCTGGTGGGGATAGAGTGCAGTCTGGCCTCTGCCCAAAGAGTGAGAAGCTTTAGGTGCAGCAACCCTGCAGCTGCCTCCTCCATGTGGCTGCTTCAGAGCTCCTGGCCTATCAATAGTAGGGGGGGGCTAAGCAGTTTTGCATTAACTTGAATGGATCTGGATCCTGGTCTTGGGTGGCAGTCCTGAGGTGTGTGACCAGTGTGCCAAAGCTGCTAGAGGCTGTAGAGACGGTGCCCTCCTAACAGCTCCAAAAACCCCAGCAATTTGGGACAAAGCTCTCCTCCCTGGAAGCAGAGTTCTACTGTAGCAACAAACTCAAAAGTCAAGTAATTGACTGATAACATGAGCAAGCAAAGGAAGCAAAGCAAGCACAGCCATCCAACTTTAGATTCCTTTTTTGGGGACAAAAAGGATCAAGGCATGGAACAGCAGGAAGACAATGAAATCAGAGCTCCTGCACCAAAAGCTTCCGAGAAAAATATAAACTGGTTACAGGCCATGGAGAAGTTCAAGAAGGACTTTGAAAATCAAATAAGAGAAGTAGAAGAAAAATTGGGAGGAGAAATGAGAATGATGCAAGAAAATCATGAAAAGAGAGTCAACAACCTGACTGAAGAAAATAACACCTAAAAAAAAGACTAACTAAAATGGCAAAAGAGGCCCAAAAAGCCAATGAGGAGAAGAATGCCTTAAAAAGCCAAATTTGCTGGATGGAAAAGAAATTTCAAAAGCTCACTGAAGAGAATAATTCCTTCAGAATTAGAGTGGAGCAAATGGAAGCTAATGACTTTGTGAGAAATCGAGATACTATTAAACAGATCCAAACAAATGAAAAAATAGAAGGCAATGTGAAACATCTCATTGAAAAAACCAATGACCTGGAAAATAGGTCCGGGAGAGATCATTTAAAAATTATTGGACTACCTGAAAGCCTTGATCAAAAAAAGAACCCTAGAAATCATCCTTCAAGAAATTCAAGGAAAAGTGACCTGATATTTTAGAACCAGAGGGCAAAATAGAAATTGAAAGAATTCACCCATCACCTCTTGAAAAAGATCCCAAAAAGAAAACTCCTAGGAATATTATAGCCAGGTTCCAGAGTTCCCAAATCAAGGTGAAAATATTACAAAATGTCAGGAAGAAACAATTTGAGTACTGTGGAAACACAATCAGGATAACACAGGATCTAGCAGCTTCTACATTAAGGGATCAGAGGGCTTGAAATATGATATTCCGGAGACTACAGGAGCTAGGATTAAAACCAAGAATCACCTATCCAGCAAAACTGAGTGTAATGTTTCAGGGGGAAAATATGGTTATTCAATGAAATAGAGGACTTTCAAGCATTCTTGATGGAAAAAAAAAACAGAAGTGAATAGAAAATTTGACATTCAAGTACAAGAAGCAAGAGAAGCATGAGAAGGCAAATAGGGAAAAGAAAGCATAAGGAACTTATCAAAGTTGAACTATTTACATGCTTACATGGAAAAAAACAATAATTGTAACTTATGAAACTTTTCTCAATATGAGGATAGTTGAAGGGAATATAAATGTATATATATGTATACATTCACATATGTCTATATAGGAGGGTATATGCATATGAATACATACATGAGTGTGTGTATGTATGTGTACAGGTATACACAGACAGAGGGCACAGGATCAATTGAATAGGAAAGGATGATATTTAAAAGGTGAAACCAAGAGGTGAGAGAGTAATATAATGAGGAGATGGGGAGAGACAGAATGGGATAAATATCTCATATAGAAGAGGCAAGGGACAACTGTTACAATGGAGGGGAAGAACAGGAAGGCAAAAGGGAATGGGTCAACCTTACTCTCATTGAATTTGGCTTAGGGAAGGAATGACATACACTCTGAATTGGATATCTTGCCCTA
>CM053585.1:13494284-13538390 GCA_028646515.1 Pseudochirops corinnae
GGAGGAAGGGGATGAGAAGGGGGGATGATGGAAGGGAGGGCATGTTAGGGGAGAGGGAAGCTAAAAGCACACACTTTTGTAAAGAGACAGGGACAAAGTAGAGAACAGAACAAGTGGGGGGGGGGGGCATAGAATGGAGGAAAAGATAGTCTTTCACAATATGTCCACTATCGAAATGTTCTGTGTAACTACACACGTACAACCTATGTTGAATTACTTATCTTCTCAGTAAGGGTGGGAGACGAGGGAGGAAGGGAAAGAATCTGGAATTTAAAGTTTTAAAATCAAATGTTTAAAAATTATTATTATTATTATTAACATGCAACTGGGAAATAAGATATACAGGCACTGGGGTATGGAGATTCATTTTGCCCTACCAAAAAGTCAGAGGGGACATGGGGGAGGATATATGAGAGAGCAGATTGGGGAAGGGGGTATTCATTGGAATCTCTGTTTTGGGATGGTGGGTAGGGGAAAGATGGAGAGAAAATTTGTAATTCAAAATCTTGTGGAAATGAATGATGTAAACTAAAAATAAACAAAAAGTTAATTTTAAAGATAAAAAAAAATAAATAGAAAAAGGGGAGGGTGGGGTTTGGTTCCCTGAGTCCATCAGGTGATGAAATCTACTTGCCAATCTATAAATCACTTCTAAGTTTGGAAAAAGAAAAAAAAACCACACACACACACACACACCCACAGAGGCCCAGTATCTAAGGCTTTACCCTAGGAGTTCTTGACCTATTCTGTCATAGACACCTTGGGCAGATGACAAATCTTACAGATGCCCCCTCCTTTTCTGATTGTCTTGAAGCAAAAATAAAATACACACTATTATAAAAGAAAACAAACATTAGTGAAAATGATATAATTTTTTCCCTTTCAAATTCAAGGACCTGCTGTAATCTACCTCCAGTCTGTTGACCCCAGAATTAGAACACAACCCCCCATTTAACTGTTGATACACTTAATTTTGTGATCTTTTGTCTCCCAACTAGTTCATTCTCTATTAACAAGAGTTGAACCACACTCACAGAGACCCACTGTAAGTGGGAACCTGCAGCTAAACTGAAATGCTGTCAGAAGATTCTTCTTAGATACAAATACAGGAGCTGGCAATTAATGCCTTTATAGGCATGATAAACCCAAGAAGCAAGCATCATGTGATGGGACAGCTGTGATGACATTAAAACTAAGCGGTAGGTCATGAAGCTAACTGCAGCTTGTGTAGGTACTAACATCTGTTGCAGAGAAGATAGTCTCAGACATCTGATAAAGTCTAAGAGAAGCCAACATATATCTTGTACCTGATGACTCCAATGTCAATGTGCCCAACCAGCAAGCATTATCTCCTTCCTTAAGGGAGACATGGCAACTACACAGAGAGTAGACACCGATGGACATTGCAGTGAGGAAGATACGAGTTCAAATTCAATCTCAGACACTTATAGTTGTATAGCCATGATCCCCCCTAAACAAGTCACTTAAAACTGTCTTCCTCAGTTTCTTCATCTGTAAAATGGAGATAATAGTATTACCTACCTGTCAGGGCTGTTCAGATACAAATGAGGTAATATTTGTAAAGCACTTCCATTATTAGGTGTTCCACTTTTAAGAGCATAATCTCACTCACAAAATATTGAAAGATGACAGATTATTGCAAACAGTGAACCTCAAAAACAGTAAGAAAATGAGCTTTCATCAACCTCTGCAGGAAATTTAAGTGAAGAACATTTACAAGAGGAAGACAAAGTGGCATTTAAGAAGCTGCTCCAGACTAAAGGCATGGCAAACTCCCAAAATAGACAAAAGCGTCACCTACTCTGGTACAGGCAAAAAAATTAAGGATGAAAAAAATTTCTGGTATTTCAAAGAAGAGTAGATTCCAAAAAGAATAGCAAAGCTATTGAAGGAGGGGGAGCGGCAATACCAAGAAGGTATCAGCAACCAGTGGCCTTAAGCACCTGCCCTCATGTCTATAAAATGGGAAATGGCTTCATGAGAATGGTCAAGTTCACATCAACTGTATCCCAAAAGAACAGGAAGACTTTGGTATTTGATTTTCTATAAAAGACCACTTTTCACAGTCACTAAACTGAATTAAAGACATAATGTCTAAAAGAGCCTATTCGGAATTCTGATTTTTAAACAGTATTTGATTTGGTAGGACAAAATGTCATTTCAAAGGTTCTACTTAATTAAGTTATCTTCTGCACACATTTAACAAATACTTTTTAGAATGCTATCAGAGAAATAGCCTTGTTCAACAATCTGTAAAATACTAACAGGAAACAACTGGTAAAAAGATACACATGCTTACTTTCAGTCACACAACCTTTATTTAATATGGCCCATGAGCTAAGAATGCAGCCCATGCAATAAAACTTTACTGAAAAACATAAAAACCATTCTTAGCTTGAGGGCTATACATCTCCAAACTCCAGCAGAGATCTCCTAGTCCAACAAATGAGAAGGTTCTACATGAGAGCAGAAGTGACTTGTCCAAAGTCCAGAGTCAGGGCAAAGTTTTACCCTCCAGTTTGGGGGTGACTTCACTCACGTAATTCAAAATACAACACCTTGTAAAATCTTCAAAATACACCTGTTCCCACCATACATAATCTTGTCCTAATAACATGGAGGCTTCTAGGCAAAAAGCTTCCTATGAAATCTTTAGGAATGGGCAAGGCAATGACCTGGGCCCAAAAATAAGTAGGAGACTGGGCTCAACAAAACTGGAGATCCTGCAAAATGGATATCCAACAATCTTAAAAACCCAATGCTACAAAAGCCCCTCACTTTACCATTATTTTTCCTGGTGATACAATCAGTCCTGAGAAAGCTCAAAACTAGGAATGAACCAGAGCATTAGAAGGCCAAAATGACTAGCCTATGTTTATAGTCCCAGTGCCTTGCACAGCGTAGGTAATTAAGCATTTTCCAATTATCACAAACTATAAGTTGTACATCAAAAATAGCAAAAGACACCTACTTACAGACATACGTGCCTAGAAAGGAGGTGACACCAATCACATAGCAAAAATGAGAGAAACAACAGTGCCACAAACGTTACCACCAAGTCATCTGAAGCTCTTCAAAGCTATTAGAGCCTCTGAAGAGGATTCACATAAAGACATGAACAAGAATCACACAGTATCACAAAGGCATGAAGAGGCTGGAGTGTGTGTTTTTCTATTTACAGTTTCAGAACTTACACTGTGCTTTGAACATAACAACTGCTAAATAAATGTTTCATTCATTCATATACCTAGCCTATAGCAACTCTGATGGACTAGCCACACAGCCGGAATTACCTAAAGACCAATTTATGGAGAACTTGCTCAGGACAAGTGCTCAGAGCGGTCAGAAGAAGCTGTACAAGGACTCAAGTTCTCTCTGAAGAACTTTAGTGCCAATTGTGAGACATGGGAGATTCTGGCACAGGATAACCCCTATTAAAGAAGGCGTTGGGTTCTGTTGAGCAAAGTAGAATCTCGGTGGCATAAAAGACACATGAGATGTGCTAATCTAGAGACATCTCCATCCCACATGTTCAAATGGACTATTTGTGCCTGACCTGTGGTAGAGCCTTCTGAGCTCACACTAGATGGGTCAGTCACAATCAAATACACTGTACCCTGCCCCCAACACCATGATGTCACTGATCCTCTTGGAGTGAAGAATAAACAAGAGATGACATGTATGTACAACCAAGGTGGTGGGGTGTATAGGAGGAGCACTCACTTGGCATCATCTTGAAGGCCATCATTCTCCTCACTGTCTAGAGGATGTTTCCAGTTTATTAATGTCTTTTCGAGGCCACTAGCATGAAACACAGTATTCTAGATGAAGAAGTCATGTAGAAGTCCATGAGAGAAGCGGAGGGGCAAGTACAAAATACCAGAGCAGTGACTCCCAAGGGGCCAACCTGAACTCGCTTGGCATCAGCAGGGAAGGCTGCCGCTGTAGCCACCCCCCTTCCTCCACACACTCCCTTTCCAACGTGTCCTCTGGGGCCCTTTTCCACTGTCACACTACTCTACATCTCTTCCTACTCTCCTTTCATATTCTAGGGTTCACTGGACAAGTCAAGGAATAGCAGAACTAAGGGGGGGAAGCCGTCACATTTAGCAGCTGAGATCACTGCTTATCTTGCAGTAGCCTTGGGCTGCCTCTGAAGGGCAGTAATGCTAAAAGTCAGATTGCCAAGGATTAAGACGTATGTGAGTGGCTACTGTAGAGGAAGCCCATGGAAAAGATTCCTTCTAAGAGTTTAGCACCAAATGGAAAGAAAGCTATAAAATAACAGCTTAAGAGAGGCAGAGGTAAGGTAAAAGTGTATTAAGGGTGTGACAGACAGAAGAACAAGCAGATAAGATTTTTTACACTATTCTTTTAAAGTGGTTTAAAATCATATTAGTTTTTCTGACTCAATAAAAATCCAAAGATCCTTTATAAGCTACCAACAAGCAACTGCTCTCCCATCTCTGACTTTTTAAAAATTCAATATAAGGTATATAAAGGCTTTGTATTTATCCCTAAGATATGTGATTTTGAGAGATGTGACCCAAATCTCTAGCCTGTCAATTCCCGATACTCTTTTCCAATGTCAGCTCTCTGCCAGGTTTTGCCATCAAGCACACGTGATCATTATGCCATTTATGCAGTTATCTAAATTAATGACAATATGTTCAACAGCAGGGCAGATAAGGTGGCACAGTGAATAGAGCACCAACCCTGGAGTCAGGAGGACCCGAGTTCAAATCTAACTGCAGACACTTGACATACTTACTAGCTGTGTGACCTTGGCCAAGTTACTTAACTCCAATTGCCCTGCCTTTCCCCCTCAAAAAAAAAAATGTTCGACAGGGGAAATTAGAAATCCTTGGAAACACCCCAAGTTACCACCCAACATTTGACCAGTTCTAAAAACAATGAAATGTATCTTAACCTATCGAAAATGTACACCTAAACCTATCTAACCTCAACTCTTACCCAGCACACAAAGAAAAGGTATGAGGCTGTGAAATGCTTTGCAGAAATCAGAGTCTATAAATACTGTCCAAAACCTTTCCCCTTTGACTCTAGCTAAAATTAAACCATTTGCTTTCACCCAAAGAGAAACATTAATTCGTGATTCCACTCCCAAGGCCTTGGCTCAGATCTACAAGCCTCCTAATTCCACAGTCCTATCATCAAATGACGAGAGAGAGAGAGAGAGAGAGAGAGAGAGAGAGAGAGAGAGAGAAAGAGAACTCTTATTTGAACCAGTAACTATCTATAACAAGTAGGTTTAACTACTCTCCTTCTACAGATGAGGAAAATGTGGCTCAAAGAGTCTGTCTTGCTCAGGACAACACCATAAGCAAGTTTCTGCCACAGCACTCTGCCTTCTAAGACCTTACAGCAATCCAAACACTTTAAAAGGAACCTGATTCTGCCTGGTTCTAAGTTTACAGAAATTTGTCATTTAACTATCTGTCCTAGTAGTTATCTTTTAAACTAAGAGACTGATAAATATGCCAGGAAATTCCTCTTCCTATTCATAGTACTTCAGTTCATTGTTGTTTTAAAACAACAAAACGTCTTTCCCGGTCCAAATCACCTTCCCAGGACATGACACCAGTTTTATTAATATCACAGACATAAGAGATCTACTGTCACTCTCCACTTATTACAGTAAAATTAATAATAAATAACCATATAAGCATGTAAAATTGAACAGAAATGATTCCATAATTTAAAATATTTTCATAAGTTTAATATGCCCTCAATCAGCCAGCACACAAATACACTGAAATAAGTTTTTAGAAAATTAGTTAATCACTAACCAACTGTGCTCTGAGAATTCTAAGGAACTAAAACAATGTTATCAAGTCATTTACTTATAGTTTGATTTTTTAACCAAACCTAGTACTTTGGGGGGCACTCACACTCTCCTGTCAAAATCTGACTTGTAAAATCAGTAAGTAATGATTGGGGCCCTAAACTCACCAACTGTGTAACTATGCATTTGGCACTCAGAAATGTCTTTTACTGAAGACTAAGTGTAAAGCACAGGTTTTATTCCTATCACACAGTAAATTAAGAATTGTAAAGAATCACACCAAATTTACTTCACTGACCCACCAAGTCAAACCTATTTCACAGACTCTCCAAGTTGGAGGAGACTCCAGCAATCATCTAGTTCAACATATCTATATCCCCAATAGAATTTCCACTGCAACACACCTGATCAGCTGTCACCCAGTCTTTGTTTCAACTTTAATGAATAGAAACAAAGATCCCAATCCCTAAGAAAAATGTGAACAAGACCAAACCTGTTTTCTAAAACACCACTGAACACAAATAGAGCAGAATCACCAAAAAAACTCCAACCTCACCTACTTGAGGTTTGTGTTTCCTGGTGATCTCTTTAGTCTGCCAGATAACCTAATTTAGAATTCAGTATAAACAATGTGAAGAAAAAAAATTCACAAACAATTCATAGAACAGAAAAAAGCAGGCGTCCAGTAGCTAAGTGGCCCTGCTGCTGCTATCTAGCTCTAGCTTGTTTTCTGCTCGCTGCTATGAAGGATTAGGGCTCTGGATGGTTCTCGGGGTGACATTACCAAGCAGACATCAGTTTTAAAACATAGTGTTCTATAAATCTCTTATTTTTAAAGAGCTCACATCAAACACTCCCCCTCCCTCCACCTCTGGTCTATCACAAGTAATGAGCCATGTAAGTACAGACCTGATTGGAGAGCTAAACCGAAGGACATCCTTTCTGCTGAGCATGGCAGTACATAACACAACACCCTATGAACCAACAGCAGGAGCTACCTGACAGGATGTAGAAGAAAGGTAGCATCTCAGAAAATGGATTTCCTTTAAAATCCCAGAAATATAAATGAAATATTTTACAACAGTCTAACATGACAATATAAGAGCTATACTTAGTCACCCTCCTCCCCCACCTCCCCACACAGCCAGTACACTCTAGCCTCCTGTCGCTTCTTTCGGAGTAGTGCAATCTGGGAAAAGGCAGACCCTTACTTACCTGATCCACCCAACAAGCCCAATAAAGCACACAGAATGTTGGGACCTAGTGTTACTACTTATTAGAAAAACTATTGTGGCCAGGTCAGTCAAGTTCCCTGAGCCTTAGTTTTCCCATCTGAAAAAAGGAGATGGCGACATTTTACCTAATTTCTAGAAGAAGAAAAGCTCTCTGAAAAACCACCAAGCCCCACTCAAATGGGAATTCTATGATCAAGATGGTACAAGAGGGAGAGGGGTAAAGTGGACTTACTAGACTAACATGCATACCTGCCTTCGCTGCCAGGACTCTGGAGACCACCTAGTCCGACCAGAAAGGGGACGGTGAGCATGGAGCACTGCACTTGCACCAAAATGTTTATTTTCCCTTAACATGGATAATTCACTTGGCTGGGGAAGGATATATTCATAAATGAAAGTGATAAGAAAATATGCCAATCGTAACAAATTTTTTTTGAAGAATCATAGTATTTCGGATCAGAATGGGGACTTCAGAGGTCATCTAACAAGCCCATAGCCAAGCAATAATCCCCTCTACACCAGAACCTTCAAATGATCATCCAGCCTTTGACTGAAGACTTTCGGGGGAGCCAGACCCCATTCCTCATCTAGACAGCTGTAATTATGCAGGCTTTCCTGATTCCTAAATTCCACGCTCTGTAACTTCCACCCACTGCTACTGGTTTTGTTTTTGGGGCTAAGCAAACCAAAGCTGACTCTTTTCACATGATAGCTCTTCAAAGACTTGGAGATAACAATCCCACCCCTCTGTGCTTCTCTTTTCCTAGCTCTGAGCTAACAAACCCAATCCCTTCAACCAAAGATCCCTACACAGCACCAACTTAAGGTCCTTCAATATGGGTTTTCTGCTCTTACACTCTCCAGTTTATCAATGTCCTTTTAAAGAAATGTCGTTTCCAAAACCAAACAACACTCAGAGTGGTCTGCAAGGGTGGGAGTCAGGGGGCCTCTGCTGCCTCAATCCAAGAAACACCACCTCTCCAGTCAAAGATGGATTTCTTGGTTACCTTATAGCACCAGTACAGTAGCCCTATCTAAAAAGGAAATAAGATTAAACTAGCAGGACTTATTCTTAATGAAGTCATGCTGGCTCTTTGTGATCAATGATTATTTTTCCATATATTCAAGAACCATCCTTATGAATAAGTCTAAGTCAGGAATCAAAGTCACTCTTGTGTGTCTCAAGTCTCTACATTCCATTCTCTTTTTTATGAAAAATTGGAACATTGCTCTTATCTGATCCTGCAATACCACCCACAATACACAATCATCTTTCAAAGATAGCTAATAATCAATGGTTCATCAATTAATGCCAGTTCCTTGGAATAAAGTTCACCTACTACCTCCTGATCAATAAGCATTTAAGTGTTTAGTGGCATAGTGGCTAGAGTACTGGGACAGGAGTCAGACCTTCTTTTTCCTGAGTTCGAATCTAGCCTCAAATATTTAGTAGCTATGTGACCCTGCACTCAAGTCCCTTAACCCTGTTTGCGTCAGTTTCTTGACCCGTAAAACGAGCTAGAGAAGGAATGGCAAACCACTACACTATCTGCCAAGAAAAGTCCAAATGGGGTCACAAAGATAGACAAGACTAAACTGTATGTGTGGCAGGCACTGTGTTAAGAGTTGGAAATACAGAAGGAAAAAAAGGCTCTTGATTTCAAGGAAATCACATCTGAACACGAGAAGTAACATGTCAACAACCATGTATATGGTTAATTACAGTATATATGACATATTTACAGTAAAAGGAGAGCTAGCAGAGGAGGAAGGGAGGACCAAGAAAAGCCTCTTGCAAAGGGTGAGATTTAAGCTGAATTTTGACAAAGGCCAGGGAAGCCGAGTGGCAAGAAGGAAGAACATTTCAAGTCTGGGGAATAGAGAATGAAAAGTCACAGAATCAGGACATTTAATGCTGAATTCCAGGAACAATAATAATCAGGCTGATTGTTGCTGGATCATAATTCTGGCTGGATCATAGTGATGGAAGGGAGTAGAGTGTAAGAAGATGGGAAAGGGACAAAAAAGAAACATCATAAAGGGCTTTAAATACTAACCAGAGGATTTTCTATGGGATTCTGGCAAAAAGAGGAAGCCATGGGGCTTTACTAAGTATATGGGGGACCTACAATTTTAGAAATTTCTGCATGAGTGTACACACACACACACACACACACACACACACACACACACACATACACTTTTGTATTCATCCATGACAATCTGACCATACCTCCATGTTCTGAATGTCTTTTAAAAATTAAAATTAGTCAGCATGTCCACATCAATGTCTTCAGACAAGCTCTCTTTTCCACCACAATCAGAAGTGTTTTCTCTTTGTGATTTTGTCTTTAAAATAATTTGTCTTCCTTTATTTTCATAAAGAGTGGTGGGTTATTTTTTTTACATTTCTATTCATATAGTTCTTATTTGTGTGCTGGCAAGCAGACTCCCAGGTATTTTATATACTCTTTAGTATTTTTGAATGAAATTCTGATGGGTAATATACATAAAAGGCTGATGAGTTTTATAGATTTTATAATCCTGCTAATTTAATTAAATTAGTTTCTATTAAATTTTTTAGTTAACTCTTTAGGAAAAAAAAGAACCATCATTTTAGCTTTAAAAACTGATCATTTTGTTTCCTCTTTGTACTCACTGGGTCCAACCTTCATGACTTTTAATCTTGGCAGGTTGCCTTGTTTTAATGGTGACTTGGAACACCCTCCTTGCCATCGGTGAGGGGACAATCTCTCTTGCCTGACTGCATTTCAGATATAGCTCATCCTGTAATTGGTATAGAAGGTCTTCTGTGAATATCAATGAGGCCACACTAGCTAGACCTAGCTCCTTCTTAGTCTCTACCAGCACTGGAACCTGTGCTAATGTTGGACAACATTTCCTAAATCTGCCCCTGTAATGGCAATGGGAATTCGAAGGCATTCTGTGCCCCTTAATAGGCTGAATACATCACACGGAATCTATGGCAGAGGAGTTTGCTGACCTGATGGGGAGGAATGGTGGAGCAGAGCCCAAAGGAAGCTGGGAGTCAGAGCAATTAGGGTGGAGGGAGAGGGCACAGACAAGAAGACAGCTCGTACTGTGTTTGTGGGAAGGCTGTGGGATGGTGTTGCTTCCTGCAGCAATAAGGTGTAGTAACTTCTTCGTTATTATGATGGATATGGCTTTCCAGTGTTGAGATTCCACTTTCTGGTGTGTGAATAACTGTTTTGCTTCTATCTTCTATATGGAGAGTCTTGTATTTTGCGATTCAGAACTACGCCAGCACATTCATGGTCTCCAATGGTGCTGTGACCCTCTCCTTCGGTAGGGCTCATGAGATATTCAACTCCTCCCCCACCTCACATGAGTTTGCCACTTTTAAAAGACTTAGATCAACATATCCAGCATGTCACCTCACAATGATGAAATTCTATGAATATGGCTTTGTGATTTCCAGATTCAAAGCCCTAGTTCAATCAGTCAATAAAGCTTTGCTGGTTTTGTCAAAGGCCTTTAACTTCAATTCTTAGTTTTATGAGGTAACTCCCCTAAAATCAACATTTCTTTTCTCTATATTTCTACCTCAGTTTATTTTATTTTTATAGTTACTAAACACATTTCCCTAAAACATAACTGTTTTATTTTTAAGACAGACACAAGGAATATGGCACAAGTAACACAACTGGAAATCCAAGGCCCTGTCTTTAAATAACCCTTCTGTTCCCCAGGCCTCACTTTACATTCATATGTAAAATAAAAAGGTTGCACCCCAATGTTCCTTTAAAGTCTTTAGACTACCATTTTCCATTTTAAAGCAGGATTTCTGTATAATTCTTTTTGGAAACTTGCCTTAAAATGCACATTTCAAAAAGTTTCTTCTTCCAAAAAACAGTAATATTCTATCTCAGCAGAAGTACTCCTGGCACTAACTGTGGTCAGATCCTTCTCCATTTCTGAAGAGATTACTTACAGAAAACCTCCACACACCTGAAGAGGCTTAAAGGTTGGAATCGAATTTCCAATTTGCAGAGAAAATATTTTTATGGACACATTTTTGTTTTGTTTTGCATTGCTGTTATTGTTACTGAGTCATCTCCATCCTGTCCAACTCTTCCTGATCCCATTTAAGGTTTTCTTGGTAAAGAAGTGGTTTGCCATTTCCCTCTCTAGATCATTTCACAGATCAGGAAAGTAAGGCAAACCGGGTTAAGTGACTTGCCCAGGGTCCCACAATTAGTAACTGAAGTGGGATGAGTTCCTGATTCCAAGCCCAGTGCTCTATCCACTTGACCACATTATCACTGTCCAAATCTTTAAACTACTTTTTAATTTCCCTTTTCTTTTTTTTTGGGGGGGGGGGGGGGGAGGAGGGAGAAGACAAGGCAATTGGGGTTAAGTGACTTGTCCAAGGTCACATAGCTAGTAAGTGTGGTAAGTGTGTTTGATGCCACATTTGAACTCAGGTCCTCCTGACTCTGGGGCCAGTGCTCTATTCACTGTGCCACCTAGCTGCCCCACTACTTTTAATTTTAAAGAACTTTCATTTTTCTTATACTTCAGAATGCAAGATAAGTTCTTGACATTTAAAAAATGCAAAACCATACAAGATCCAACGATTTCTAAGTTATGATAAACAGTATACCCTAACATAGTAAAAGTAACAAATATAAACTTTAATTCCTTTTTTAACCAACCCAGAAAAGACACAAACTGCCTCCTACGAAGATTTCATTATAACACGTCACAATGCAAAACTGGATTACTCTGGTTGTCCAACACTAATTTTAAAAAAAGTTTTCTCATTTAAGCATCAGTCCTTTAATTGGACAATTTAGTATTATACAGTTTGATTCAGCCTATTTTTATTGTGCCTTGAAGGTACGATATTCAGGTCTTGATGCAAGTGCCATAAATATAAAGAACCTAAGCTATAGCTTGGTCTTTTAAAGGCTTGCCTTTCACTCTGGCTACTGTGCTAAAGCAACACTGAGCTATTTATGGAAAAACCGCTGCAGACAAGATAGTCAGAATCTCCAAAGATGGAATCACCCTAAAAAACAAGTAATTATAAACGCTGATCTATATGAAGGTACAGTATTAGAATACTTTGTAAATAACAGAACTTGGGTAATGGCTTATTTACACATCTTAAAACTATAAACAAAAACTAGAAAATAACTCATTTATCAGGATATGATTTTAAGATCTGGTTTAAAACTCTTTTCACCTACAGACTAAGTGACTGAGGTATAACTTCAAGGTTATCCTAAAGAAACAGCAGCAAAAGTAGTCTTATCTGCCATCACAGGGAAAAGAGGAAGGTCATAAAAGAAAGGGTGAAAAGGGAACCAGAAATGGAATGGGGGAGACCATGAAAGGGGAGACAAGAGAAACACTAGGTAGCTGGAAATAAAGGTACTTGAAGGTCACAAACATAATTTGAATGAGTCTTGTTCCCTAACAAATCAGAAGCTATGAAGGATTTCTAATTTATCAATTTATTTGAAAAAAAAAATTCTAGAAAATAAGCAACTGATTAGACAGAAAATATCTATTTCATATGTCCTGACACATATCAACTCGGCATGAAATAACATGGTTCATTTTATCTCTTCATTAAGAGTTAAAGCTAATCCCGAAATAATGCACTTCTAACAACTTTTTCCTATAGTAATCTCACATAGATGTCACCAGACATAAAGAGCATCACATTTTGCAAAATATAAGCAAAGAAAATACACAATATTGAGAACTAAATAGTGCACTTTCTAAAACTTGCAACTTTCAAAATATAACAGTTTAACTAAGGCCTGCTATCAGTTTTCTTTAACTAGCATGCCATTAGGGAGTAGGGCTGCTCAGCGGCTACTGGAATCAGGGAGGCCTGAGCTCAATTCCTCCTCCCACACTTAAGAGCTTATAGCCTCAGGAAAGTTACTGACCCTCTTGCAAGCTGACCAGAGGAAATCAGAGAACACCACGTGCCCAGAGCACTGGGTCTGGAGTCAGGAAGATCAGAGTTCAAATCCAGCCTCAGACACCTATTAACCGATTGATCCCAGGCAGGTTACTTAATCTCCATTTGCCTCAGTTTCTTCAACTGTAAAATGAAGACCCTAATAGCACTTACCTCACAGAGTTGTAGTGAAGCATTTAGCACAGTGCCCGGAATACCACCACATAAAGGCTTATCCCATTCCCTTCCCGGCCCCCTTATAGCCTCCATTTCCTCACAGGGCAAAACAAGAATAATTAATGGCACCTACCTCTTTCAGGGTTATTGTGGGGAGCAAACGGGAAAATGGATAAAAAGCCTTTTGCAAACCTTAAAGTGTTCAATGTGAGGCATTATTATTATCATCACGGTCTACAGTAAAAAGACCAGACCACTCATCTTACTAAAAACCAAGAGACCAAGTTTCAAAGATCATATTCTCCTCCTCCCCACAGAGAATCCTGAACCATGGGCCCTATATCCCTCAGCGGCTGCCTCATCCAGGCCATCCTTTCCAGAAAACCTCAGCTCCCATGTGTCACTGCATTCCGTGTGGGCTCACTAAAAAAGTCACATACTTTTTCTGATTAGAACTCTCAGATTTGATGGTAAAGGAAATGCTCAGGACAAGCTAATCTTAATTTCAGCAAGGTTTTTGACAAAGTTTCTTATCGTAGCCTCTGGATGAGAACAACAAAGTAAGAGGCTCATGATAAAATCATCTGGTGGTTTTTTAACTGGCTGTGATGCAGCCAGGAAGCACATATAGGCTGTGGGACCAAAGGCCAGTCCCTTCCTCCCTCAGAGTCCCTGGCAGTTTTCCGAGGCCTGAAGTCTCAAGTCCAGGTGCCGACCCACACTGGGGTCCCTGCGTGGGTCAAAAACAACAACACCGGCTGCTCCAAGTCCACCTGCCAGACACTGGCTGAGCGACCTTGGTGCCAAGTAAACTCTTCGGCCCTCAGCTTCTTTAGTCGCAAAATGGAGAGATCGTATCAGATCATCTCTAAAGGCCCCTCCAGCGTAATCATATGATGTTGAACAGAGATCTCCACTGAGATGCTACGGGGTCAGGCCTTAGGTCTCACCCTAGTCAACGACTTCAGCAACACTTGAGAGAGGGCGTATTTATTACATGTGTCAATGACAAAGCAGGAAAAGGTGTTAATGCAACAGACGACTGCATCATTCAAAGTAACTGCCAGTCACTACAGAAGTGCTTTGGTGATTTGCCCACCACGGTCACAGAGCTGGTCACTATCGATGGCAGGATTCATACTCAGATTTTTCCCGACTTGAAATCAAGTGTTCTTCCTACAAAATCTTGCAGTCTCTCAGAATGCTGTTGGCAGATTAAAATGTCCCAAACCAACAAGATGGACATTATTCCTGTTAATTTTAAGTATTGTGTTTACTTTTTTCAGTCACCTGAACAAGCAGAAGATGGGAGAAACCGAACTTAACAGCAATCTGTACAGAAAGGACCAGAATACTTTACTGCTCAAACACTCAATATACCAACAGTGGAACAACACACCAAAAAACCTAATGCAACTTCAGAAGTGCCCCAATCAATGGAGCTAAAGTCCAGCCTGACCACACTTAGGGTAGCACAATCAGTTCTGGGCATCCCCAGGAAAAGGGGCATGGCTAAATCAGAACGTGTCCCAAAAGGACACATTCTCACGGTAGAAAGAAGACTCAATCATGCCTCGTGAGAATCAGCTGAAAGAATGGACGTATTTGCCAATAATAAGAGACTGAGTGAGGATGACCAGTGTCCTCAAATACCTAAAGAGCTGTCAACTGGAAAAATTAAGCCTTACTGAACTTGGTTAAAAGGGAGGGGAAAAAAGCAAGATTAGTCCATAATAAGAACTTTCTAACAACCATCATGCTTCCTTGTGGAAGGGAGTGGGTCTGAACACAGGCAAAATGACATTATTGCCCTGCTCAAAAAACCTCCCCACTGTCTTGAAGACAATGTTGAACCTTCTTGTAGTCTAATATTCCCCCACCTTCCAAGAGCCTGTGTCCCAGCCTGCCTTGGCAACCTTATTCTTCCTGTTCTCTTCTCCAAACCCTGCCCAATCCTGCAGGCCCTCAAAAGCATTCCCTGGGCATCTCTCTTGCTGAGCTCCCATTGCATTTTTGTGGCAATGATGCAGAAGAGGAAGTCACTCAAAGAAAAGTTAAAGCCACACCCACAATCAGCAATAAGCAAAGGCAATCCCAAAGAAGCAGATCACACAGTTTGAGAAGTCATAAAAATAATAGTTTACAAGATTCCTACAAATTGTATTTATAGCCTTACAAACTTAAGACACCTATGGAAAGACGCTTATGGAATAGTTCAATTAAGGAACTTACAAATATTACTCTTGTACAACTCATCTGATAGAGCTACTATTGCATGGTAGCAAGGATGAAGAAAATCAACAACCTTCAAGTAGGAGCTTAAGCCTAGCACCAGGAGCACTGGCTTCTCCAGGGCAATGGAGTCCAAGTGCCGCCCCTGTGTTTTATACATGAGGAGACTGAAAGCACTAGTGACAGCACTGCCATTCTGTTCCAAAGGTAATCTTCAAACAGAGGTGTGTGACTAGTCAATATTCTCTTCCTCTGTCCAGCTCTAAGGTCTTCCAGCCCCATTTTATTTTGCTCCCCCCTCCCTCCTTCCATTCTGCTCTTAGAACTTCTATGAACAGATTTTCCTTTTCCAACTGCTAATGTTCTACTCCCCCCACCCCCAAAATTCCCTATCATTCTCTCCAGGAAGCAGCAGGGTACAGTTCAAGGCCAGAGAGCTGGCCTCAAAGCAGAAAACCTTGGCTCAGAACCACCTTGGACATCTCCAGGCTTTAGGACACTCCTGGCCAGATTTCTTCACTCTCAGTGCTCTAAGGCAATCCGGTATAATTTTTTAAGTTGCAGAGAAGATAAATAGGAGTTTGCTCCTCAGGAAGGTTTCCCTATACCAATGAAATCCCAGGCCCACTCCCCATTGTGTATGTGCGGTTGTTCCTCCCAAAAGAATGGGAGCTCCTTGCAGACAGAGATTGTTCTTGTCTTGTTTCTGCATTACCTAGCACATGGCAATTAAGAAATACCTGCTGAATGATTAATTAACATTCACTCGATTTCTTGTATTCACAGAAACTTATCTCCCCCAAGAAGAAGAGTAGGCATCTATGGAATGCCCCTCTGTGCCCCCTGCAGACCATCTCTATGGCATCAATGCTCAGTAAGTTCTTTTACTTTAAGGTTCAAGCAATCTCTGTTATCACCCTATTAGGAGCCTGCTTCCCAGGTCCCAGTTTTTGAAATTCCCCTGACTACAATCTCCCATCTTTGCACAGAATCCCAAATTTAGAGTCAAAAGGGCCTCAGAACTTCCAGTACAAGCCTTCATTTTCCAGGGGAAGGAAAAGAACCCTCGGAGGTGATGAGGTGAAAAGACTTGCCAGGGAGCAGAAGGTAAGAGCAAGAGCCAGGGGCAGGTGAGAATCTAGGTCCCAGGGGGACCTTTTCAACACTTTGCTTTTCCACCTCTCCTTGGACACCTCACTCCTAAAACTATTCTTTGTCCTCCTCCTGACCTCCCATCATTTCCACACCCTTCCTGTTCTCTCCCAAGTTGTCCAGCACCCTGCTCTGGCTTCACTTTCCTCTCCATGAGTTCACAAGCTGTCCTTTACACCCAATCCCGTTCCATCTCCTATTACCATTCAGGCTTTGCAAAGGAGACAAGTAGAAAGATTGGCCAGCTGGCTACTCCCTTCCCCCATCTTTCTCAAATGCTTCAAAGTGCTCTGGTCCACTATAAATTTCTCATCTAGGTTACCTTGGTGTCAGCTGGGCCTTCACTGATGAAATACTTCCGGAGTAACTGATATACTGCTCAGCAGAAGCTTAAACTTGCTCTTCTTCATACCCAGTGCCCCACCTCCCTCTCTTTTCATCATCCTTCACTCCACTCCATTATGCTGAGATGGGCCTTCTCTTAGCCTAGATCCTATCCCTGCAGGGTTCCAGAGCTGGACCGACACCCCATCCTCTCCTTCCACCCCCTCCTCTTCAAATGTCTCCTCTACTAGCTCACTCTCCCAACAAACATAACCAAGGCTTTTGTTGTTGTTTAATCATTTCAGTCACGTTCAACTCTTCATGATTCCATTTGAGATTTTCTTGGCAAAGATACTGGACAGATTTGCCATTTCTTTTTCCAGCTCATTTTACAGATGAGGAAACCGAGGGCAAACTGGGTGAAATGATTTGTCCAGGGTCACACAGCTATTAAGTATCTGAGGTTGCATTTGAATTCAGGTCCTCCTGACCCCCATCACTCCATCTATTGCACATCACCTAGCAGGAATACATCCCCTTAAAAATCTTCACTTGATTGCCCCTACTATATCTCCCAACTCTCACCAAATCTCTTCTCCTGCTTCTCACAGCCAAAATTATTAAAAGAAAAAAAAACCACCAGCAATCTAGACCCATTGCCTCTATTTACTCCCCTTCCAAGTGTTTCTGAATCCCCTGCAGCCTGGTTCTAACCCTACCATGTGAATAATTCTGTCCTCTATTTCCAATCATCGTTTTACTTTTCAGTTTTCATCCTTCTTTCCCTCTCTGCAATTCCTAAACACAATTTCCTCCCTTATTTTCTTTTTCCTATTCTGAACTTAAGAAATAAAACAAGTATTTTCATAACAAAGTCAAATAGAAAAAAGAATTGCACATGAAATTTATTATGTACTACGTGCTTTTCCTTTTAAATATATAATACAGTTATCATGTAACTTCCCCCCTAAACCTAAGTGTACTTGGGGCTCTGGACCAGGTCTTCTCTCTCTAGATGACTCTATCAGCTCTCTACACTAGAGACTGCCAAATCTGCATACGCAATCATATTTTGACTCAAACCACAGTTTCCTACCACCAGCTAAGAGCTGTAAGTCTCTCGCCTCAAACCCCAAACTGGAACTCTCACTATCTTTCCCCTTAAACCTGTCTCTCTACCCTTAACTTCCCCATGTATCTAGAAGCACCACCTTTCCAGTCAATCATGTTCCCAATATCAATACTCTTTACTGTTCTTTACGCTGTATATTCAAACAGTTATCAAGTACTGGGGATCCTATCCCCACTATTTCTGTGATCTAGCAACTCCTCTCTATTCATAAAGTCACATTTAGTCAGTACTTCTTCATCTGAGACTCCTAATTGTTCTCCATGCCTCCAGTCTATCCTCTCTTCAACTGCTAAAATAACCTTTCTAAAGCAAAAAAAAACTGGCCAAGCTGCTTTCCTATTTGAGAAGGTTCGGTGATGATATAATCTTTCTGGAAAATAATTTGGAATTACACTCCCAAAATCACTAATGGTACCCTCTGACCCAGTAGCACTGCTAGTAGGCATAACTCTCAAGGAAGTCGAACAGAAAAGGACATATACGTAATTTTTTTTAAAAATCCAGTCCTTTTTGTTAAAGCATGGCAAAGAAAAATTCAGAGAAAATAGAGCAAATTTGTATGAACTGATAGAGTGAAATTAGTATAGCCAGAGAACAATGTAAAAGATATACTCAACGGCTTAAAGGCAAACAACTCTGAACGCGTTTGTAACCTCATCACCACACTGACCATGATGATTTCAGCCAACTGATGAGGAAGCTTACTTCCCACCTCCCACCTCCTGACAGTATAATAATAGACTAGGGAGACACAATGAGACAAAACACAGTCAAACATGGCCAATGTTTTGATTTGTCTGGCTCGACTTTATAAATTTGCTGAAGGGAGAGAGAAAAAGGCACAACAGTGAGAGATGCAAAGCAAAAGAAAAGAGCTATCAATAAAATTGGAAAAAAATTAAGAGACAAAATAAGCTGGGCTCTTATTAGCAGTGATTAAATTTAGTACATACTTTAAAAAACTGTACATAGCCAAGTTCACAGTTTCATATACGAATCTCTTTGGTTCTCTGTAGATTGACATGTTTGTGCTTGTCGATGATTAAGTTCATAATCAAAAAGAATCTCACACACACACACACACACACACACACACACACACACTAGGCCTGGTGCACTCCCAGTGCGGAGACCATGCACTAGGAGCTTCCTCTGGCTCCCTGCACAGCTCATCCTCGGAATCCTCAGTCACCTTCAAAAGTCTCTGCTGCAGCACCCCCTCTTCCATGAAACCTTTGTAAAAACTGCTTGGTTTATGTCCCTATCTTTTTCAAATGACTAAGAGTCTATTTATCTGCTCCCCCACCCCCCAAATCCCTACCTTATAGTAAAGTACAATTAAACAAAACATATCAGCCATGTCTGGTTATACATTACTCTGCCAATACAAGATGTTCCAAAAGCTTTAATAGCTTAAAATTGCACTAAGACTTTTGAGACACCTTGTATATTGGACATTGCTGTAAGAGGCAGGTAATGCTTCCTCCTCAGGCTTGAAAAGCAATAAAAAAAATCATCAGTTTTCTTCTGATCCCTCAGCTATCAATGGCATCCCAATCCTAATTTCCTTCAAATTTGCCCAGCTGTGTACATATTATTCCCTCCCAGTAGAATGCATGGATGGCAGGGATGAGCATCATTCATTGTCCCTGAACCCACTATGTCCAAGAGATCCTTTTAATTTAGTAACTCCTGGGTGAATGCACTTGTAAAATGTAAATTACCAGGTCTTCTGATGTATGGTAACAATTCAATAGGCTCTGGTTTGAAAGATTTAAGCCAGGAGCCAGGCAGAGCCAACGGCTGCTCATCTTGATGAAAACTCAGGGCTCCTAAAGGCTCTGATTTGTTGACTTAACAAATATTTACCAAGTTCGTACTGTGTACAAGACATTCAATGTCCCTTTATCCCCCTTCTTCTCTGGCTCCTTTATATATAGCACTTACAACTTGGAAATCTCTTCATAAATATCTCATTTGATCCTCACAACAACCCTGGAAATAGGGGCTATTATTATCCTCATTTCACAGATGAAGAAAGGCAGGCTAAGTGACTTGCCCAAGATCACACAACCAGTAAGTGTCTTAGGCAAGAAAAGCACTCAGGTTTTCCGACTGCAGGCCCAGGGCTCTATCCACTGTACCACATCTATGGGTAGGAATTCATCTCTGGAATCATTATCACCTCCCCATCCTAAAGCAGTGACACAGAAGTGAGAATCAGTACTGGGCACTAAAAATCCTCTTCACATGAATGGGTGACTCGCTCTTGTTCCTGCTGGCCTTTTTACAACCTCCAAGGAGCTGAGGTAGAATGTGGTTTCAGTCCCTCTCTTGATCCAAGAATGCTTCCCTTTGGGCGACAAAGATGCTAAAGGTTCTAATATAAGCATACAAATCATATCCACAGCTACAGAGGGAAAAAAACAAGGGTGGAGTAAAGAAACAGAGCACAGTAAAGAAAAGGCAGTCCAATTAATATATATCCTTCGAAGCAATATTATTCAATTATGAGTTTCTAAGTGTCCAAAGCAAATTATCAAATGCAGAAAGGTAAAGAAATGAATTTGGTCTTTTAAAAAAAATTTTTCAGTTCAAATATGTATTAAGCACCTACTCTGTATGTGTGTGTGGTGGGGGGGAAAGGTGCTGCTCCAAATTTTGCTCCCGCAACAACTAATAGGTGATTAAGGGCTGAAAAAGGTACCAAGCAGATCAAGAAGCTGCTATTGAAAAGGTACTTTCTCATATACTCAGTAGCTGAACTCCTGCTAGAGTAGAATAACCCTGGGGAGTGAGTTACAAAATAGAATAGCTGAGGATGTCTGACATAAGAAATTTTTAGAAGATCAGAAGTAGGGGAAGGGAGAGGGGAGTACCAAGAGTTAGAGACAAAAAGATCAAAGAACAAAAGACTAAAAAGACTAAACCCAGAACCTCCAATGTCAATCCCTACACTGGTTTTCATTTACAAGGGGGGGCCAGCCCCAGACTGGGGAGGAGACCTGAGTCTAATCCTGGTTCTGACTTCATGATCAAGAATATCTCGCTTCACATTCCAGCTTCCTTCCTTAGTCCTCCTCCTTAGCTTTCCCAATTCCCTGACTCCAGATTCCTGAGGGTGGCCGTGACTCTGGCAGCAGTGGACTCACAAAGCTCTGCTGAGAAGAGATGAATGAAGGGTAAGTTAAAGGAAGAATAGTAAGAAATTAATAGATGTATTATAGGAAAAAATGGGTTATAACAAGATAATTTTCCCCTTCCTGTCCTATCCCCCCCATGTTTCAATTGAGCTGAGGTTTCTGAATAAATCCCTAAAAACTATTTTTAACTCCCAAGACTAGCTTTCCGTGAATATATGAGGCTTGAATACTCCGTAAATTGGTATCTGGAGGAAGGGGGGCCAGCACGCCCCATCCCCAACTCCTCTGGCCCAAGCATCCTACTAGATTGTTGCCAATTCATTTTTTCAGTGGTGTCTGACCGTTCGTGACTCCATCGGGGGTTTTCTTTGGAAAGATACTGGAATGGTTTACCATTTTCTTATCCAGCTCATTTGACAGATGAGGAAACAGACAAACAGGGTTAAGTGACTTGTCCAAGGTCACGACAGAGCTAGTAAGATGGCTCTTCCTGACTCCAGCGCTGACTATCTACTGAGCCACCTAACTGCCCATGTCGCCTTGAAGCATGTTTCTTAGTGCTTATCAGTTCCTTGGTCCTGTGAAGACAGCAAGAGGTGCCTATATCAGAGAGGAATGGCCAATGAGCCTGGAAAAAACATTAGGACTCCAGAGGGCATAAAAACTCTTGCTCTCCTCTTCAGAATCCTGGGGTACACCTATGGTGAATACAAACACAACTGCTGGAGCAATGAGTACATCTAGGGGAACCAAAATCAGAATCTCAGGGCCCCAAGTGCTTTGTTGGGGTTTTTTCCTGAGTATAGGTGACTAAATGATGATACTTTTTTGTTTGTTTGTTTTTGTTTTTTGCTTTTGGAGTGGGGAAGGCAGGGCAATTGGGGTTAAGTGACTTGCCCAAGGTCACACTAGTAAGTGTTAAGTGTCTGAGGCTGCATTTGAACTCAGGTCCTCCTGACTCCAGGGCCAGTGCTCTATTCACTGCGCCACCTACCCGCCCCTAACCAATGATACTTTGATAGATGATACCAGTTTGGGGAAGGGACATTAGTGAATCTGAGATGTCAGGAGCTCCTGGGTTCATCAGTCAGTGCTGGCTCTACTGAAGGGAGTGCTTGGACAACTACTACAGCCCTCTTGGGAGAAGATGACCCCCCCCAGAAGGATGGCGAAACTTGGCCTGGCTTGCCAGGAGATGGGGACCTTTAAAATAATGGGAAAAGGAGGAGAAGATGAAATGCCTCTTCAATAAGCCCACGTAATCTCCTGTGTTTTAATTATCAACCTCCAATGAAAGTTTTATAGATGGTAGGGGATACTAATTCAGGTCTTTGTCAATATACACCTAACATTGTTAACTGAGTCTTTTTCTACTATGTTTTGGAAAGACCCTGGACTTGGGCCAAAAACAACTAGAAGAATAGGCTCTCCCAAGACTGACTCCAGGTTCAGTATGTATGGGCCTAGAGCTAAAGAGCCCTTAGTGAGAGAGGGAAAGGATGCCAAGCCCCCTAGGGCCAGAGTGTTTAAGGTTTGCACATGTATAATTCTTACATTTGTCATTAACTTGATTGTTCTAAAATATGATTTGTCTTTTAACACTTCACTTGGTAGCTCCCCAAAGGGAAAGAATCTTTATAAAACATTTCTGACCAGGTTAATAATATTATGTATTTCCTTGTTGTGAACAAGTTAGAAAAATCAAAGATCTTGAAACAGTTCTGCTTACAACTGAATTCACTTCTGGACACACTGGAGAGTTTGCTAACACAGCAAATATTTTGTTAAAAACCCCAAACGAAATCTCCAGAAACTGGTATTTTTGTTCTCTCTCAATACTAATTTAAACAGAGGGTGTGGGTGTAGGATGATTATACAGTTGGTAAAGGGTTATTTATTGTTCTATTTGTTTGTACACAAAGTTAGACTTTTTCCTTCCAGGTTTTACACAGAATACACAGGAGAGGGAATACACTGCCTAGCTATTCATTTTCACAATATACTGTCATTAATATCATAAGTAATACTCCCCATAACATCAATGTACCCAGTTTTAACAGGGTTCACTTGAGACTCATTAGAGAACTGTTGGAACTTACACCCCCACCCCAGATGTTTTTTTTAAAATAATGAATTAATAATTTTTGTCAAGATACATGTATAAATCAAGAAGTCAGCATTCAGCATTAACAGGTCAGTCTCAGACTGGAGCCAAGACTCTGGTAATACACACCAGGGCTGTGCTGGGCTCCGAGGTCTGAATATTTTTAATCACTGATTTTGCTAATCACAGGGGAAGTTTATCAAATTTAAGGATTATGACGTTGGAAGAGATAAATGGAACATCAGGTGACATATCCAAAGAGATCTCAATAAGCTGGAACAACAAAATGTAATGAGAATGTAAACTCCTGTATATCAGGTAATTAAAAAAAATAATATACACATACCCAACTACAGGATTGTAAGATGATGCTCAAACAACTTCATGAGCAGTTTGGTTAGGAAACCACTTACTCTGTGTGCAAGTCATTTCACATCCCTCAGGCTTCAGTTTCCTCTCCTCTAAAGTGGGAGAGGAGAGTTGCACTAGGTGGCCTCAGAGATCCTTTCCAGCTCTGTACTGACGATCCCACCAACAGCTGGCCATAAGTATATACAGGGTGACATGGTTAGATACTGACATCTTAGGGATAGTGCAGAGACCTGTGATTTCATTTTTATTGAGAACTTCAAGTGAGGAAACTATCTCCCAAAATAGGCTGCCATATTCTCTGCACCTATGCCCAGAGCACTAAGAACTCAAATGATTTACCCAGGGTGACACAGTCTGGTTGTCCTGGTCTTCAGGTGAGCTCTCTTGGGCACTAGCTGTGCTGTCTTTAAACCTGAGGCTGCATTAATATGTCAATTATATAAATGTAATTACTATCATAATGTGATATTAATATACAAATATATTAATTACATTAAAACATAATTGTTTAAATTAAAATGTTTGTTAATACTTTCATATGTCATCTGCAACTTCCACAAAACTCTCCCCCAAACTCCCAATTTCTTATGCCAACCTTCGATGTATCAAAACTGAGATGAGACAAAGTCAAAATGTTAAAGGGTAATTGTAAAAAAGATCTTTCATGTTACTTTCCTTCCCCCAGTTAAAATGTAAACCAAAGTCCCTGAATGTAGGGACTATCCTTCAAATCTCTGCATTCCCCAAGATATGGTAAGTACGATGCAAGGTACACAGCAAAATAACACTAGGCCAGCGCTTCTTAAACAGTGGGTTTCGACCCCACGTGGAGTCTGGCATTCTCTGCAAGGGAGCTCTCCCTCGTCAGATCTCATAGAGAGAGGAATACTTTATACTCACAGAAGCACAGAATTTGAGATTTGGAAGGGACCTCAGATCCAGTCCATAGAGGCAAAGAATCCCCACCACAGACCCAATCCATGGCTGTTAGGAGCCTGTGAGGACAGTTCTCATTATTAGGAGACACCCAGCCAAGTGACTCTTCTGCAGCTTCTACTGCTCTAGTCCAGCTCCACAAGACAATCCTTCAAATACTTGACAGTAGCTATCATGTGCTTCCATCCCAAGTTTTCTCTTCTCTGAGTTAAACATGCCCAGTGCCTTCAGCTCATCCTAAGCAATAAATTTGGTCTGCTTTCCTTACTGCCCCAATCTTGACACATGCTAGCTGATCAGTGCCCTTCCCAAACTATGGTGCCCCAAACCAAAACCATGTTACAGATGAGGAACAAGCAGGGAAGAGCACAGTGGGATGATCACATTCCTATTTCCAGACACCATGCATCCCTAGACCTAGCCCAAGTCGGCATTAGCTTTTCTGCATGCCACTTTAAAAGGCTTGTGATCCACCAGTATTTTCAGATCTTTTTGAGAGTAGTTGCATCCTATCCATGTCCTTCCATCTTATCCTTGTGAAGTGGATCTTTTGCATCCAAGTCAATCAGTGAACAAGATTTCACCATTTAGTATGTGCCAGGTTGCGATCTCCAAGCTCACATTCTAACAGCAAAAATGACACACAAATAGGTATATACAAATAGGTATATATGAGAGCTATGCGAGTATACAGGAGAGAGTCTCTGGAGGGAGTGGCCTTCTGCAGAAGGTGGGATTCGAGTTGAGACTTGAAGACAGCCAGGGAAAGTAAGATGCAAAAGTAAAGTAGCAAAGTATTGGGGGTAAGGGGAGGGTGGACCCTGAGACAGTCAAATATAAAGGCCCAGAGACCAGACATGGAGAAGCAGGCTGCTGCAGCAATGAAGAAAATTTGACTTGAGGAGTAGGAGGAGGCCAGATTATAAAGAGTTTTCAAGGCTAAAGGGCCCCCTCCCCCTTTTAAAAAGATACTAAAGGATCCTAGAGGTAATAGGGAATTATGTATTTTATTCCAGGGGAGGTAGAAAAAGGGTGGCACAGTCAGTTATACATTAAGAAAATTCATTGTCAGTGAAGTAGAAGATGGATAGAAATGAGATTAGACAAAAAGAACTATGTCCCATAATTTAAATCTCTCGTCACATGGATTTATTTCCATCCAGAAATAAACTTAAATTATAAAATTGTGCTTTGATGAAACTAGCAAAGGTGATGAATTCAATATATATTCCCCTTATTTACTTGAGAGGCATTCTGGGGCAGCACAGTCAGCCTCCAAGTTAGGAAAAACTGGATCAAAGATCCTCTCAGCCACCAGCTGCTTTGTGATCCTGTTTAAGCCACCTTAACTTCTCAGTGCATTTCAGGACCAGTGCCACCTACCTCTAAATAAACACTAAATTTTACAGAAAGAACATGAAAAAGGCCCGTCTTCTAAATGTATCCCCACAAGGTGAGGTCACCAAAGCAGACCAACCTGTGGTCTGCTCAGCCCCTGCAGAGTTCCTGGAAAGTGCCCTGCTCCCATCACCTGTCATCAATTCAATCACTACCAAACCTAGCATGTTCTGACAGTCACTTTAATCAGTTATCTTAAAAATTCCATTACAAAGAAGCAGGCACATTTTTCTAATAGGTAGGAAACTTGGTTGAATTAAAACTTTTTTTAGAAGAGGCCCTGGCTCAGGCTGGAAATATTCTTTTTCCTCAGATTTCCCCATTAATAGGATGTGACCTACAAGTCTAACACTTTTGCTTACATAAGAAATTCCCATCTATAGGTACTCACTCCACAACAGTGGGCCTCAAGGGAAGCTACACGAATGAAACACTAATCTATCCAAGAGTTATAGACAAGCTGCTACGAGATTTCCACCTGAGAAATTCCCTAAATTGATGAAATCACAGGTATGAGAGAACAAATACTGGTCTACACGACTGCATCAAAAATTTAAGAGGTGGAAAGGATCTCAGAACTCCTCCAGTCTAATGTGCCCCGTCCCCTTTTAAAAATGAGAAAACTGAGGCCCTGGTACAGTAAGGCTTTACTATCAAGGTCACATGGATAAAAAATGTTGAAAAGGCAGGATTCAAATCCAGGCTCCTCTGAATCAGAATCTAGTAATTTTCTAGTAGACCACAAAGGTACATTATAAAAGGCCTAAGAAAATGAGCTATTACTATAACAAGTATTTTATTTCAAATAGCTTAGTAAGATATCAGGCTGGCAATTGACTGTGACACAACTTTCAAATCCTCACCTGTAGCATACAGTACATTTTATCAACCAGACTGAATCAAAAAGAGAGGCAGATGAGCCTGGCAACAAGACTGAAAGACCTCAGCCTTCCAGATAGCACAGGCCAAGAGCTCTACTTTGTACAATTTTTAAAAGGGATATGAAGAAATAAATCACACAGATATACACCAAACAAGATCTCTTTCCCTCTCAACTTCAGAGAAATTTTAAATTAGAGGGATTCTTAAAAGTGAAACACTTGACTTTCCTTTCCTGCCTCTTCCCAGCTTATGTACAATGTCTGATAGTTAATAAATGCTTGCTGAGATAACTACCTTTGGAAGGTAAAGTTTTAAATAGTCCTAAGAAACAACTGGGGAAAACCCTCAGCACTAGTGGCTTTCCATAATGAACTAGGAGCAAAGTTCAAACTCAGTTCATCATAGAACCTTTTTCAATATCATGTTCATCTGCAAAATCAGAGAATTATATTAGACTGATATCTAAGGTGTCTTTCATGCTATTGTATTTCTAATCTCTTTAAGCTGAAGGTTTTAAAACTGAGTTCAGAATCCTGAAGGCATCTCTCCCTCTTCAACTTCACCGGATTTGTAAGAGCATAAAGCAAATCTAATTTGGGTCCTAAAAACAATTCGGAGAGTAACCTAAAGCAGATTCTAAGACTCACATGAGTTGCTTTAATAAAGTTAGAGAAGGAAACTTTCATAAGGCCCCCACTTTTGCTGCCTGGCCCTTTTCTGAACTTGTGTACATACTGGTACATCTTAAGAATGGTGAAAGCAGGAATGACCAATCAGGTGTAGTGAGTGAGGTACCATTACAAACCAAGTGAATGAGCTTCCCAGAGAGTGGGATAGACATCACCACCCAGCATACTCACTACAAACCCCAAGAGAGATTGTGAAAATCTGCCTAGACAGCAACACTGGACAACAAGGTTTTCAGAGATTGTTGAGTAAGTGAATCATTCGGATCCTGGCCTCCACATTCCTTTCTATGGACCCAACTTTTAGCCACTGCATTGAGGCTAGCACAATTTTGACCACTGCTAAACAGGAAAACAAGAAATGATAATGAAATAAAGCCAGTCAATTCTGCTTATTAGCAACCTGGCTATAAAAAAGTACAGTGGGTAAGATGAACCTATTGGACAAACTAATATATTAAATTTACCTAGTAGTCCTTGTTGCAAAATAATGCAGATCATAGGGTCATATATTTGGAATTGAAAGAGGCTCCTCATTTACAAATGAGGACACTGAGAACCCAAGAGGTTAAGTGACTTGCCTAAGGTCACATAAGTGAGGCAGAGACAGATACAAAATCAAGCCCTTTGATTACAAATCCACTAACCTTTCCATAGTTATCATGTTGCCTTCTAAATAATAACTGGCATTAATATAGCAATTTAAAGTCTGTAAAGAGGTTTCTGTGCATTATCTCAGCTGTTACATTTTACAGAAGAGAAAAATGAAGTTGAGATAGATAGGTTGAGTGACATAATGGAAGGTGTCCGAGGAAGGACTGCAACCCAGGTCTTATTGACCCCAAGTCCAGGATATCTTTTTAAAAAGAAAAAACTGCAATAAATAATTACAAAAATTATCTCACCATTCTGTTTGCTATTAATTTTAAATATAAAACAGAAAAAAGCCTACACTTCTGTCAGCTGAAGTCATTCACAAAAACTCAACACATTGAGTTTCTAGCAACACCTTCAAAAGTCAACTGCTTCTGACCAAACTCAGTATGGTGCTAGACAGTAATATAAATTTGTAATTCAGTGGGCCATCTTGAGGCAAAATCATTTACAATATGCTACGCAGGCATTATCTCCTATGCTTTTCCCAAAGACCAATGAAATCAATGTGAGGTAAGAAAAGTGGTTCAGTCTTCCATCTTCAAAAAAGAAAATTAGTGTATTATCTGTAACCCTCACATTATGTTTTAAAAAAAACTTCCCTTATGCAAACTAGTCGATCTTGTGACCATGCAAAGTTATAGACAAATAATCTCAGGTTTATATTTTATAATTGCTACTAAGAATGTTAAGTGTCAAGGGAGAGAACAAATACCCTTTGCCACATTATGCCTTTACTGTAGTTAGGTTCTGGGAGACAGGATTTGATGTGCAATATATCTAAATCCACAAAATGATGGCACTCATATGCTTTCTCTTAAATTCATCTTTCGTTAAGCAGACCTTCTATTTATTGCCCCAAAGAAAAAAACTGTAAAAGACAACCTCACATTCTGTTTGTAGAGCAACATTTTAATAAAAACAATAAATTAGCTCACTCTCATCTGATGCCTTTAAATCCTACCAAAAACAAGTAGGGAAGAGCAAGTGCTGAAGACATGCAATGCAACAGATTATATCACAAAATTATAAATGTAACTAAAAAATGACAAGATTCTTCTAATCAGTTAATACCCTAAACACACAGCAAATTTCAGGAGGAGAGGGAAAAAAATATTAAGACTGTTAAACGTATTATAGTAGGGGAAAATTGACAACATTTTTTAAAAGGTGAATTCATTTTTAGTATTTCCTCCAAAATTTACTTTAATAGAATAAACTGCAATTTTATTTTCATAGGCAAAATCCCAAGAAAGAAGAGTTTCAAACTAACAAATGAGAACTTTGTACTTAGGAAAGGAGATGGGTGTAGAAATCAAATTATTGGTTACTGAAACAAGTTATCAGTAATTTTTATGCAATAAATCATAACACTATTATTACTCTTATACCCTGGGCCTTCAGAAAAATGTCCAAACACCCTTACTGTCCAGTCCTTAATTCTCTCATATCTCACTGCGGCTCTCCTTTCTTTGTTGTAAACTTTTCCTTTAAGGGATCTGGGCAATTCATAGAATTAATCACCAAGCATTTATTAAACACTTCAATGGGTCAAACGTTGTGTTAGGCACTTGGGGGAAGGTAAGAGAGAAAGAATCTCCCAGAAGGTCAGAGCTGCAACTTCAGAAACTATTTCATGTAATTCATACTGGGAAAAGAAGTATCTCAGTCACAATATAACCTGACGAGTGGTTATCTGGATGAGAAGGAACCTCCTACCGGGGGTGGCCCAGTCCACTTTGGAGCAGCTTTCATGTTCAAAGGAGCTTCTCTGGGCCTCTTGACAATTCCAAGTCACTGATGCTAGTTCTTTCCTCCAAAGCCAGGCCAGAACCCCCTCTCCCTAACAGGCCTCCAGCTACCTGACACCACCAGTTGCTTTTGGGTCTTCTCTTCCCCAGACTCAACGCCCTGACTATCCTAGATGCCGTCTTCTAGATGTTCTTTAGTTCAGCCATTAAAATCCACAATTATTCAATTCCTACCAGTCAGGATGACAGAAAAAGAAACAGCCCTTGCCATAAGAGGCTTTCATAAAGGGGTGTACACAACGAATGTTAATAATGTTATTAAGCACTTCTATAGCCTTTTCTCAATCTTACTCTTCCTGGACCTTCTGGAAGGTTTTGCCACCAGATACTCTCTCTCTTCTACCAAAGGTTTCCGTATCCCTACTATTTACTCCCGGTTCTCCTACCTGACCACGCCTTCTCAGTCTCCTTTTATGATTCTCCATCCCTGGCACATTCACCAGTCCAAAGTGTCCCCTATCTCATCATTTCCCCTAGGTTCAATTATCTTTATGCAGATGATTCCCAGATCTACAAAGCCAGCCCTACTTACTCTCTCTCCTGAGCTCCAGGCCCTCATCACCAACTGCCTCTGGGACATTTCAAACAAGGTGACTTAGTCACCTCAAACTCACCATGTTCAAAACAGAACCCCACTCCACCCCCACATACACATTCTCCCCTCACCCAAACTCCCTCAGGGTTAGCAAAGGCATCCTCCTTTTCCTCCCAGTCACCCAGACCAGCAACCTTGGGGTTATCCTCCATACCTCCCTCATACCTCCCCCACTTGTTTTTTCTGTATTTTATTCTCTTCCCTCACAGCCCACCAATACCTTGGGGCAGGCTCTCAAACACCTCCCAATAGCCTTCTAATTGGTTGCTGTGATTTTTCTAAAGCAAAAGCTCTGACCCTGTAAACTCCTACTCAATAAAATCCATTGGCTTCCTATTAGCTTTGGAATCAGATATAAAATCCTGTTTGGCACTTAAAGTCCTTCCCAACCTAGTGCTTTCCAGTCTTCTCCACTTTGCTTCTGTCCACATTCACAATCCAACTACAATGGTTTACTTGCTGTTCCTCAAAAAAGCACACTCCCATCTCCAGTCCTCATACCTCTGCACTGGCTATTCCCCCATGCCTGGAGTGCTGTTCCTGCTCCTCTCCTCCTTCGGCAGTTCTTTCTAGCTTCAAGACTCAGCTCCAATCTCCTATAGAAGGCCTCATCTATTTGTCTCCCCACTCCCCTCCATCACACTGTCTTTATCTTCTACAAATATTTTTTCCACATATTGTCTTCCTCATTATAAAAGGAGTGCTCCTTTTATGTGAAAGACTGTGTTTTTACCTTGCTTTGTATTCTAATGCTTAGGGATTCTTGGACAGTCCCTGGCACTCAGTTGATAGATATGCTTGTTAATAAATGCTAGCAGCCTGACAATCAGGAACAATGCTAAAAACTGAAGATAGAAATACAAACAGAAGATGGTACTTGCCCTCAAGGAGTTTATATTCTAATTTGGGAAGCTATTACAGAAAGGGGAATTGAAGGGGAGGAGGATTGAGGAGGGCGGGCACACCATCACAAGCTAGCATGGCAAGACTATATAAAACATATGTATAAGGTAATGGGGGAAGAGAAGGAGGAAGAAATTGGAAAGGCTTTATGTAGGGCACATGTGAACTGAGGTTTAAAAGAAGCTATTATGAAGCCTCCACAAGGGAGAGCATTCCAGCCACAAGAGACAGATTGTCAGTAAGACCTGTATTTGAACATAGTGGTAACAGGGAGCCAGTGGAGTTATTTCAATGAGCAGTAATTTGGTTAGGTGTACCAACAAAAAATTCTTCTTCCTGCCCATAAGTACACAATGATCACTCGTTTTAAGACTAACAAAAAATATCATCCCCTTTCTAAAAAACAAAGACAACAAAACAAATATTTTTTCTGAAGAAATTCAGTAAGAAACTAAAGAAGTTCAATAAGAGGGTGACTTAGACAAAACAAACTGTATGTGGATTTCATTTGGAAGTATGTCAGAAATGAGACTACAGCGAAAGTCTTGATTCACTAAATCTATCAGAAAAGCAAAGGCATGCTTTACTATTTTACATTGTTTTAGAAATCTAGTTTTTTGTAAAAGTTTAAAGGACCACATAAATGTGAATGATTATTTAATATTAGACAGAGGAAAAGACTTTCTACTCATTTAATTCAAGAGGAAACTCCCCAAGGTTACAAAGCAAGTGCAGAAACCGAAAATAGGCAGCCTTCTAACTTCTTCTCATATGCAGCATCAACCCAATTTTAACCCTAACTATTAGCTGGTATCCCCACAAATACATGATTCCCAGAAGGCAGAGTAAGAAAAAGTTAGAATCCAATTTCAAAATAAGGAGCAAAGTATATTAAAATATGACCTTGTTTAATGTTGTTGGTTTTGCTGGCAAGTTGTTTTGACACAGGAGATACCACACAACCAAGACCTAAACGACACCTTCAAAGAACAACAGTCCCTGAAAACAGACATTAAATCCCTGATAGTTGCTTGATTTTCAAAATAAAATGTTTATCAAAAATGAGGCAAAAGTCTTAGGCACAGAAATAGTCCAGCAGGTACAAGGAGGACAGAAATTTAAGAAAGAAAAAAACCTTTGCAAACAAAATCACTCACAAAATAAAACATCATCCATTTGAAAAATAGGAAAAATGGAGAATACATTTTATCCTAATATAAAGTATCAGAACAAGACACTGTGATATGGCTTTCTAAATATCCATTTGTTCTCAGTTCTCACAATCTAAATGAAGGTTAAGAAACAGATACTTTATATACATATGTGTATATATGTATACATATGTAATACTTAGTTCAAATTCAAATGAAATCAAGAATTCACTTTAGATGAAGGAAAAGGTATGACCTATTATAATAGTCCCACCCACTCCATATCACTCCACCTTCCAACAACCCATTCACCTGCTCTTCCTTGTGAAGATCAAACCTCCTCTCTAATAACTCCCTACATTGCCAAATACAATCTAAATGCCTTAAGCTCCAGAAATACTTCCACAAAGGAACACCACCCCACCCCTTTTAGAGTACCAATTCTCAGTCAGGACATTTCCTGGACAAGCTTTTCCTTCCCTACCTCAGAGCTTTCACTCAAGCTGCTAAGACCCACTTCAAATGCCACCTCTCCGAAGAAAGCTTCTCTGATGGCAAAGCCCACTTCAAAGCATAAGCACTCTAACACGAACCTGGTGCCAATAATATATATGCCAGCTGGCTTCCCCGAAAGAAAAATCCATTTCATGATCAGGACTCTACCTAACCCTGGCCAGTCACATCATTAATGCATGCCCCACTGATAGAACTTGATAGGAAAAGATCCACGGCTGGCTCAACACAAATCTGTGACAACTTCTGGGCAAAACCATGCAGATATAAATATAGGAAAGTCCATTAATACCCTCCTTCTATGTGAAGGGAGAATACAGGAAGAGGAGAAAATGATTCAGGTTAGACACAAAAAGTTTGCCAATTTCTTGCACTTCATTGAAAATAAGATTTCTAATGAGAAAAAAAATTTTAAGTGTGTAGCAAATGAGTAGCAAAACTCACTAATATTACAAGCTATATCCTAGAAACCATTAAATGTCAGGCATCAAATTAGAGCCTCAGTTAACACAAATAATAAATACTTTTATATTTTCCAGAAACAAATGAACACTGAGCTTTGAAATGTTTACTTTTGAGAACTTGTGTTGATCATTAATATGAAAAGCTAGCTTCAAAAACAAATAAAAAGTTAGTGGTATTTAAATCTTCCTGTAATGACAAGGAAAAACTGAGAAGGGAAAGGGAAAAAAAAAAAAACTTTACTGGTACATGTAAGAAATACATTTAATCTTCAAAAGTACAGCTTCCACACTTGTTTGTCTAAGCCAAAAACCTTCAAGATGAGTACAATGTATCATGAAGAAAATCAAGCAGCAAAATGCTTACAACAAGCACCAAGCCATGCTGCACAGCTCCCTAGTCAAAAGACCTTTCTTTGAAAGTCTGTAGTTCTGAGTGAACAGTTCATTTTAACATTAAGACATGAATTGTCTCAAACTAACAAGGCAGGTGGGTGGGAGAATGAAAATGAAGCACCCAGAACAGAGAGCAAAGGACTGTTTTTATGGCTAGTCAGGTTTTCTTGAGACCTGTGTTTTTGGCCCTCTAAACAAGCCCCAAGGACCAGAGAGCCTCTGAGGCTGGCCAAGGCTCTCACATAACCAATAGCTTCACTAATCATCATCTACAAGAAAACATTTCTGCAGAACCAAAATTCAACCAACTCCAGCTTAGTTTATATTCAACTTTCCCATTGTTAAAAATATTCTTACCTTCTGCTACATCATCATCGACTGCCCCTTTCACCTGAGAAAAACACCACTGAATATCATTTCCTCCTCCAGCTCCTAAAAGGAAAAACAATCCCTGTTAACATCATGTCCCAGTTTCGTTCACTTTTTCCCCACTGTAAACAGAGAACATAGCACCATTAGCAATGGCTGTGCCCCTAAATCTCCAACTTGGACAAAGTTCTGGTAGAACAGCCTTAGGAAATTTTTCTACTACTATGATCAGGTCTAGATTTAAGATCAAGAGAAAAAAAGCTATAGCTCAACTCCAGTTACTTACAAAGAAAAAGTTGGAAGTAAGTTTGTTAAAACATTTCTTGACCTATTCTCTGCCTTTGAACCCTTGAGAAAGTACATGACTTTAAAAAACCCAACAGTCCTGACTTCCAAGTTTTTTTTTTATGTTGGAATTAAGTTTTTTTTAAGAGCATGAACTCACTGGCTGATCACTAACACTGCACTTTTTGTACAGAACTTTTCTTTAGTCTTTCCCTCCTCTCCAAAAACAACGATAACTACATATAGTTAAGAGAGATCAGAAAGCAGCACAAAAAGTTAAACCATTTTAAATTTGTGCAGACAATATCCCGAGTTAGTCAATAAAGTAGAACTACCATGAAACACTGCACGAAGCGACAACTTCAAGAACATTACTGGCTCCCTGAGAGATGGTGATTCATTTGAACCTTGCTACCAACAACTCCCCTCCCCCCAAAAAACACCACCCATTTTTCTACATTTCATTGCCAGCCAATCACTCATTCATTATATACAGGAAAAGTAATTGAAATGAATGCTACTAAAGAGGCTGTCAAAAGGAAGTTTCTTTCTTCCTTCACCCCACCCCTCAGACTCCAAAGGGCCAAGCAACAGATGTAATTTACCATCTTGTGCAACAGTTTTAATTTTACTAGATTAACAAGGCCAAAAAGCAACGTGCTTTTAACAAAATCACAAGTTCAATCCAACACATTAAAAAATAGAAAATACAAGCTTAAGTGCAAAAATCCATCTGGATTTCAACACAAAAAATCAGCTCAGTCTGTGATGTTTCTATCTTTCACACTGCTATAGATGGAAACACAGTGAAGAAAATTTGTGGAGAGGGCGACAAAATTAAATAGTCCCTTCCAGATTCTCTTAAGTAATAGAAATCTGAAAAAAATATATATTTCCCTTCTTTCTTTCAGTACTCTTATTCTTTGTTAACAAAAGATTTTTCGCATCCATGTGAACTCTTCCCCCTATGTCTGTACGTAAAATCGCTCATTTTTCCAGTATAGGCAAACGTTAAGACTGTGGTTCTCTTTCTCCACCGGTTCTCGGCTAACTACACAACTAATAAGCACACAAACTGCTTCACTCCATGAGGGGAGGGGGTGATGGGGGCAGTCACCACCAGCACAGAAAAAGGCCTTCCTTCCAGCAAAGATCAAGTTTAAGTCCATTTTCCAGCCTCTCGCAGCCCGCTTAAAGCCCCCGCGCCTCAGCTGCATCGTCTAGAAGGGCAGGCGGCTGCTCCCCAAGCATCCAGGATGCTCGGCCCCTGGTTTCGGGAAAGCCGGGGCAGGACCTCTCGGGTCTCCCGCCTCTCAGCACGCGCCCCAAGAACCTTTCTGGGCCTCCTCCTCCTCACGGGAGGGGCCTTCCCACTTCGAGCTGGGGATCCTCGGCAACTTTCCGGGCTCCGAGTCTTCCTCCGTAAAACCAGGGGTGTCCTGCTTCGGGGCCAAGCCGGGGCTCGCTAAGCACCTACTACGCGCCGGGCACGAGCGAGGCAAGCTGCCGCTGCCCTCCGGGGTCCCCGATCCGGGCAGAGGGGGACACATCGGGGAAAGCTAACGCGTGACCTCCAGAGTCCAGGGCGGCCAAGAGTTGCCCCCCCAGGAAGCCTTTCCCGGCCTCAGTTTCCTCCTCCCGAAAACGAACGGTCTACTAAGTCTCTAAACATACGATCCTGGGGCCGTTGCCTGCCTCAGTTTCCTCCTCTGTAAAATGGCACATGACCTCTCTGGATGTCTCGATGCGCTCTCTGTACCAAGCGATGCAAGAAGCGTGCCTCTCCCCATCCCGAGCGTCAGGGGGGAGGGGAGGGGAATGGAGAGGAGGGGAGGGGGGAGGGGAAGGAGGGGAGCGGCAGGCCCCGAGGCCGCCGGGCGAGCAGCCCCCCACGCCCATTCGTGCCTCCAGGCCGGGGCCCCGCGTGTCTTGCTCCCGCTCCCGCTCCTCCTTCTCCTTGGGCTCCTCGCCGGACGGCGGGCGCGGGCAGGGCCGCGGCTCGGGGTCGGGGGGAGGGGTAAGCCACCCCAGGGGGTCCCCCTTCTCTCCTCCCCTCCCCCTTCTCTCGGGACAGGCGAGGGTGGGGGAGGGGCGGGGGCCAGCGTCGGCCGGGGGGGGGGTCCCCTCGGGCCGGGGCCCCGGAGGCGGCGGCGCCGGTCAGGCCCGTCAGGCCCCCGCTCTTAGGAGAGATGTCGGGGGGGAGGCCCCCGGAGCGCCCCGCTCCCACTCTCACCTGCCATGGCTCGCGGGCGATGGAGGCCCCGCCGGGCTGCTCAAGCTCTCCGGGCCGAGGCCGCCGCCCTCCCCGGGCGCGGGGGGCCCCTGCGGGCGCGGGCGCGAGGCGGAGGGCGGGGGGACCGGGGGCCGGCGGGGCAGGAGGGCGGGGCGGCGCTCCGGGGCTTCCCGGCTCTCCTTCTTCCCCCCGGCTACGGCACCGGCGGCTGCGGCGGCGGCGGCGGGCGACGAGCGGCTCCACTTTCAAAATGGCGCCGGCTGGCCTGGGTGCTTGCGTCACTGGGGGCGGGGCCCAGAGGGCGGAAAGAGGCGGGGCCAGAGGCGTGCGGAGCTCCCCGTCTCCGCCCCTTGGCGTCGCACGCACGCACGCTCACGCTCGGCCGCTTCCCTCCGGGGGCCCCGCCTCTTTGCCCCGCCTGTGCTGCAGCTCACGGGAAGAGCGAGCTGGCGTAGAGCGCGGTCGGCTGCTGGCTCTGGAGCTATGGCGGGGCCCCAATCCTAAGCTCTGCCCTGCCACCTCGATAAGCGCTGGCGGTGCAAAGGACCGTGCTTGCCCTCCAGGGGCTTACAGTCTAACGGGAACTCTCTGTGAAAAAAGGCCGTAACGTGCTGCAGGATCTGGATTGCATTCACAGGGGATAGATAATCCACTGAGGGAAGATGTTGCAATGAAGGGGAGTGGGGAAAAGCTTCCTTCTGGAGCCGGCAAGTTAGCTGGGTCCAGGAAGACCGGAGGCGAAGATGAGGAGGGAGCGCATTCCAGGCACCCGGCAGCCGGTGCAAATGCTGCTCTGGGAAAGGAAGAGCAGAGCTGGCTGGCCGTCCACACTCGCCCCTACCTTGGAGCAGCCCCAGCTTCCTCCGAGACTCGGCTTAAATTCTCACCCCACCCCCGCTCCAGAGCGCCTTCCTTCAGGGCTATAGACACCTTGTACCTTTGAGCTCTGTTACCCCTTTTAGGTCTGGGACCAAGGCCGTGTCTCTTTCCATTTCAGCACCTAGTAAAAGTTTAATAAACGATTGTTGTCCGACTGACCCAGCTGGGAGAGTCAAATGACTTGCCCAGGGTCACAAAGGAAGTGTCTAAGGCTGTTTTCAAGGCCAGTACTGGCCTAGCTTTGCTGTGACCTTGGACACGTCGCTCGGGGCCACATTTTCATGAGGGGTTTGGAAAAGATGGCCCCCTAGGTCCCTCCAAGCTCTAGGTTCAAGAAACTACTGCCCAGTCTTCAAATCCCAGCTCTGTCACTCATCTCTCTGCAAGTCTAGTTCCCCCTTCTGCAAAGTTAGGCATTTTAGACTGGTGCAGGAGCCTGTCAACCCTTCCTATCAGCCCCTCTGCCTGAAGGAGAGTTTCAAAGACAAAAGTGAAAGAACTGCTCTCACTGCCTCCCAAATCCGGCCTCAGACACCAGCTAGGTGACCCCGGGGCAAGTCACTTAACCTTTGTTTACTTCAGTTACCTCATCTGTAAAATGTGAGGATCAAATGATGTAATATTTGTAAAGCTTTTGAGAAGTGCCTGGTAGATAGTAGATACTGTAGTAATAGTAGTTATAGCAGCAGCAGCAGAAGTACTAGCAGTAGTAGTAGTAAGTGCTGAGGTCACAAAGAAAAAATCAAAACAATTCCCACTTTCCATTCTAAAGGGGTACATGTTTCTTCAAGCTATTCCATAATCCTGACTGTTAGCCGGGCCTTTCAGCATCAGTGCTGCTAGTTATCTTAAAAGAGTCTAAGTTCTATGAGGGCAGAGCCTGGTTTTGTGGAAGGAGAAATTGGATTCAGAGCCAGAGGAATTGGGTTAGCATCAACTCCTATGGGAAACCTTCCCTCACTTCCACCGAAATCCTCTTCAAATGGACACATTTAATTTCCTGTTTGTATGTTGCACGCCCTTGGTAGAATTTGAGCTCAGTTGTCCAGTTGTCCAGTAATGCGATAGGGTTATAATCACCTTTTTATTTTTTGTTTTTGAGGCAATTAGGGTCAAGTGACTTGCCCAGGGTCACACAGCTAGTAAGTGTCTGAGGTCCCATTTGAAGCCAGGGCCACCTTGCTATCCTTTGTATTCGCTTTTTTAAAACAAAACCAAAACAGGACATCTGTTACAGCCACCTAGGAAGTGGGGGCTGGGCTGGAACCTAGAAGAGGGAGGAAATAATAGGGGTTGAACAGATACCATGGAGTAGAGTGTGAAAGGTCAGAGGTTGAAAAAAAGCTGCTACCAAGGTTAGTTCCACATGGGCATGGATTGTGGTACAAGAGCCATCAGTACCTGGAACTCCAAACACAGCTGTCCAGGGAGAGAGGAGAAATGGAGACAGGGAGAGAGGCAAAGTGAGGGAAAGGGAGAGAGAGGGCAGACAGAGAGGAGGGGAGAGAGACAAAACAGGGGAAGAGAGAGAGAGAAAGATCACAAACAGAATCAGGCAAAGAAATCAGCCAAGAACCGGAGTGATTGAGCATTTGGGTGAATTTCCCCAATCTAGGGATATGGAACCACCTATGTGTCAATTAAAAAACTGTGAAGAATCAGACCTTCAGAAGGCATTCATGACCCAGTGGAAAAGGCACTAGGCATTTGAGGCCGGAAATAAGGAAGTTTGAGCCGCCTGCCCATGGGTGTGGTGAGGGGTGTTTGCAAAGCTGGCGTTCAGCTTGGCACTTTTGCTTCGGACCATCCCACTACAAAACAAGTCTTGGAGAAATTACACAATGCCCTCCCTCACCTGAGCTCCCTTCCACACCTCCCTCTGAGCTCTGCTCTGGCCTTCATTCTAGAGCTCACTCAGCGTAATTATAAACAGTTTAAAAAAATGCCTGGAGTCTGCACAGCTGCAGGATCACACCTTGAGCCGGTTATTTTTTCTCCTACTTCTGCATTAAAGAAAGAAAGAAAGGAAGGAAGGGAGGAAAGGAAAGGAAAGGGAGGGGAGGGGAGGGGAGGGGAAAGGGAGAAGGGAGAAGGGGGAAGGGGAAAGGGGGAAGGGGGAAGGGGGAAGGGGGAAGGGGGAAGGGGAAGGGAAAGGAAAGGAAAGGAAGAAAGGGAGGGAAGGAAAGCCTAGCTAAGTTGTCTGCAGATTCAGCACAGGGAAAAAAAAATCAGAAAAAGCCCCTTGTGCCCCATGAGTGTTCCATTTCTAATGCTTCTGTTCTGGCTGGCTCTGCTCACAATATTTCCCAGGATCTCTTCATATCCATATATTTTTGTTTTCAGTTAACCTCAGTCTTGGGTCTTTATTTGAAACCCAGCCTCCACTCATAATGGATCATAACCAGATTTCAGAGACAGGACAGTTCTGATCCAAAAAATGACTTACAGTGTTTTCCAATGACAGGTAGGCATCATCTCATTTGGTCCTAACAGTTGAAGGAGATAGATAAGGCGGCTAGTCTTCTTGTTTTATACATGAACTGTATTCTTAATCTACATGTCTGTCACTGCTGCCTCTTCAACTATATTCAATGGCTCCCTGCTGTCAAGATCCCTAGGATAGACAAAATATAAGTATTTCCTGATTGCACCCAGCCCAACATCACCCATTGCTAGGATCTCTTCCTACGAGAAAAGAGTTCCAATCTGGAGGATCTTAGTCAAGTACCTGAGAGGGAATTGCTCGGAGTTGGGAGAAGGAAAGAGTTTCATACTGAGCCAGGAGCAGATAGTACATGTAGCCGAGATTGGAGAAGTTGGACCAAGAAGAAACAGTGCATCCAGCCAGAAGCAATCTTCATCCAAAGAAAGATAATTTCAAGAAGTATTACCCCTTCCACCTGAGAAGAATGCTCCCACGGGCTCAAGAAAGTATGTCCAGAACATAAAGTACTAAAGGTTGTGAGTTACTCCATCACTGCACAAGTATCTTCTCACCTCTTTCAGTCTTGCCATGATCTTGTGGGTAATTGTGGGAAAACATCCCCAAGGTAGGAGGGGGGAAGTGTTTTTGAGCTAATTGTTCATATCTGAGTAAATACCTTTGCTAAAAGTTAGAAATCAGGACGACTCATCTTCACAAGTTCAAATTCAATTTCAGACACTTACTAGCTGTGTGACCCTGGGCAAGTCACTTTGCCTCAGTTTCCTCACCTGTAAAATGAGCTGAAGAAGAGTGAGAAATACTAGTATTTTGGTTCCCACAGATTCTATAGGAACAATGGATGTTCCCAAAACAGATGTTGCACAGGACAGGCAGGAAGGTGTAAATCAGGATGTGGGGAGGAAAAGCAGAGCAGCCCTATCCAATCATATAGCTAGAAGAAATCTTGAAGTTTTCCCTTGGAAGAGGCCTGGGCTAAGCTGGCTCAAACCAGCCAGGGTCAAAGGATGATCACCAACTTTTCATTAACACACAAGCTAAACTAGCCTCGTATATATTAGCTGACACATCCCATATAGAATTAGAGCCTCATTATCTGATCATGTGTTCCATGTTAGCTCATACTGAGAGGAGGAAACACATGAAGGAGTAGATATGTAGTTAGTAGATAGGTCAAAAAGATTGGAACCCAAAAAAGTTGGAACCAATCTCAGTTCTGAAGGGAGGAACAAAGCAGGAAATTTGAATGGAAGCTGCATAAAAGGGCTTGCCTTTGTCTGAGTCTCTGTAGTCTTGTCAGGAGGCTGCCCATTTATTCAGGAGAGAATAAATGTAAAATGAAGGTAACGAAAACCTTCCTGGCTTTCCAATGAGTATTGCTCATTCCTAGACTAAGTATGTTTCTAACAACAAGGAAATGGCAAACCACTCCAATATCTTTGCCAAGAAAACCCACAAATGGCATCACAAAGACACATATGACTGAAAGGAATGAACAGCAGCATAGGCCAATTAAGTCTGCTGGTTAATAGGAAGCACACAGAGTGGGGCTCATGCATGACTAAATCAGACCCCTCAGGGTTCCCCCTAGGATCCTAACTCTCAGAGGAATAGTAGTAATAGCCAGCTCTCCTTCAAAGACCCAGCCTATCAGTTCAAGTGGGAATTGGGGGACTGAGACCAAAGAGGGGGCTGCATCTGTATTCCCGGTACTTAACATGATGCTTGGCCCAAGAGAAATGCTGAAAATACTCAAGCTCATATTTAAAGGACTCCACAAAAATCTGGCCCTTATCAGTCTTTCCAGTTTTATTTCATATGACTCCTTGAACACAATCTCCATTCCAGTTAAAATAGCTTGTGAGGCATTTCCTGTACATTACCTCCCATCTCTGGCCTTTATATTAAGTGGTCTCTATATCTGACATTCCTTTTCTTCTCACCTCGACGAGCCTCCCTCAAAGCTCAGCTGAGCAGCCACCTCCTACCTCCTGCCCAAAGCTTTTCCCAATCCTAGAATCCCCACTAACTACTAACCCTCTCTCCTCCTTCAAATTAATTGCGTATTACGTTGTTATTTACTTACATAAAATATCTGAGAGTCAATTTACCAAAGCATACTCAAGAACTAGAAAGATACGATTGCAAAAGACTAGTCAGATAAAGAATGATTAGAATAATTGGAAGAATATTCAGTACTTGTCTAGGTCATAGTACAATAAAAATGTTAATACCTACACGCCATACCAAACTACTAAGGAGATAATTCATAGAGACAGATGAAATAATCATAAAATTTGTCTTGAGAAACAAAAGGCCAAGGGGAATAATGGCTGGGGAAGGGAGGGGAATAGAAATAGAAAGGGAATAGTATTTCCAAACTCAAAATTATAATACAAACAATTATCACCCAAACTCTTTGGTACTGGTTTTTTAAAAAATAGAAAAGTAGGTGACTAGAACAGACTAAAGAAGAACCAAAAACAACTGAATTCAATGACCCAATGTTTGATAAACTCAACACTATAAATTACAGGGGGAAGAATTCCCTACGTGACAAAAATTATAGGGGAAAATTGAAAGCCATTTGGCAGAAATTTGGTTTAGATCATCAACTTATATCACATAATACGATAATCTCAAAATGGATATTCAATTTGTATATTAAATGCCGAGCAAGAGAGCAAGAGACTGAGGAGAGGAGGGGAGGGGAAGGGGAGGGGGGGAGAGAAGAAGAGAACAGAAGAGAACAGAAGAGAAGCAATGAAGTCATTCAGTCAGTTTGACTTTAGTAACCCCATGTACCATGACATGACAGTCTCTTCTATCTAATACTATCTCTTGAAGTCTGCCCAAGTTCATGTTCATTGCTTTGATAACATTATCTATCCATTTCATCCTCTGCCATACCCTTTTTCTTTTGCCTTCAATTTTTTCCAACATCAGGGTCTTTTCCTCTAAATTCTGTCCTCTCCTTATGCCAAAGTATTTAAGATTCAACTTCAGTATTTGACCTTCCAGCGAATAGCCTGTATTAATTTCTCTGAGTATTGACTGACTTGATTTCCTTGTTGCCAAGGGATTCTCAAAAATCTTCACCAGCACCATTTAAAGCATCAATTGTGCAGCCTTGAGATTTCTTTAGAGTTCAGTTCTCACAGTCATACATTGCAGCTGGAAAAACCATAGCTTTGGCTCTGATTTTGTAAATGAGGAAACTGAGGCAAATGGGGCTAAATGACTAGCCCAGGGTCACACAGTTAGTAAGTGTCTGAGTCCAGATTTGAACTCAGGTCTTCCTGATTCCAGGGTGACTGCAACCCACAGCTGCCCTCTGACAACTGATAATCTTTGGAGGGGGGAAGGTTATGAACTCTAGCATTAGAAAAGACCTTCCCCAACTCCAGAGGGTTAACCCTAGCAGCCCTGTCTTGGGGACCTAGCCTGCCAGCATAAATCACTAGCCAGTATTAGTATATACATGGTATGCCTGTGTGACCCTAGACAAGTCACTTAGCCTCTTTGGGACTCAGTTTCCTTGTCTCCAAAATAAAGAGAGTCCAGCTCTAAATCTCTGGTCCTACATAGCCAGGAATTGTGGGAACTGATACTTGACTTTTTCTGGCATTGTCCAAGGCTATTTTCACTATACCTGACTAAGGATCTCTGAGATAACCATTTGTATCAGCAATGCAGTATTCACAATGCCTACAGTAACTATAAATATGCTGATATAGTTATTAATCACAAAATGGAACAGGCTTTCTACATAAGAAATATAGATAGTGCATTCACTTAAATACCAGAAGACCGAGTCCCAAAACCAGAAAGTCAAAGCCAACCCAGTAGTGATG
>CM053585.1:13538890-13592546 GCA_028646515.1 Pseudochirops corinnae
AGTTCGCAGCCGCAGCCACTGCCTCTGACGCCGCTTCCAGTCCGCACCACACGGAGACTCGCTTGGTTCCGGCGTTCTCTTGCTCCACCCCTTCCTGCTACATTAGCAAACTCAAGGGGCGTGGAAGATCTTCAAATCCTAGTATCGTTACACCATTATATATCTTTTTTATTATATATTTATATTATTATATAATTAATAATATATTATTATATGATAATAATATATTATATATAATATAATAAATATGTTATCATATAATAATAATAATCACTTAACCCTGTTTGCCTCAGTGTCCTCATCTATAAAATGAACTGGAGGAAGAAGTGGTGAGCTACTCTAGTGTCTTTGCCAAGAAAACCTGAAATGAGGTCATGAAGAATGGACAAGGTTGAAAAATAACTTAACAACAATTATTAGCTTACATTGAGGTAGCATTTTATAATTGGATTTTCTTCCTATTATACAAATATTATCATTTTCTAAATGATGGAACTAAGTCTCAGGGGTGATCTGATTTGTCTCTGGACACCCCCCCTCACCTCCTTGCTAAATAATGGACCCAATTCATCGTGTGTGTATTAGATACAACCCTCTTTCTGCTCGATTCAATAGCCTTACCTAGGCTTAGGAGCAAAAGGAATGTTCCTTACTTAGATAAACTCCTGAGTCCCTGCTGCCATACCCAGAGGAAAGTTCCCTTTAAGCTGCTGCCTAGTGAAATCCTTTCCTCCAATCTCCAAGTCTCTGAGGTCTCTCATTTCCAATGTCAGTGAGGCAAGAGCTAGATTATGAGTATAGTGGATTGTCCCTCCCCCAACATACACACACATACATGCACACGTACTTACTTTGCCAAGTGGTTAGCACAGATCTATTTGAGTCTAGGAGAAGAAAGACCAGAAAGGTGAGGCTGCACTAGGGCTACCAGAGATTGAAATGATTAAAATAATCGCAAGATTGAGACATACTAGACTTTCCTCCAGAGTGAATTAGTAGTATGCTTCCCTTCAACTCAATTGGCATTTATTACTAAGCATAAAGCACCAGGCTTGGCGCTAGTGTTCCAAAGACACACTAGAAACAAAGTAGGGCAGGTGCTGTGCTTTGAAAGGACCCAGGGCAGGGAAGGAGTTCGTTTGAGGCTCAGTTGTGCAAGGATACAGGTTCAGCTGCCCCTCCTCCCGCATCCTAACAATAATCATCAATCACTTACATTTGTCCAGGACTAAGGCTCTTACTCTTCTTTCCTCCCGGGGTCCTTTGGCCGAGTGCTGAAGCACATGGGCCCTTCTCAGAATCATGCTTTTAAATGCACAAAACAGAATACAAAGAAAACTGAAGGACAGTGGAAATGAATGCCATTTCTCTCTCTCTCTAAGTTCATGAATCCCCTGAAATGAGTCTTCCATTAAGTGTAGCAGCTTCTTGCCTTATGCTTCATGTCTTGACTAGGGCAACAACCGACTATGATCACATCAATTCCATGTAAGTGCAAAATCAGAGCAGCAATCTTTTCCAAAAGATTTCTGGCTTTGCCTTTGCAATCTGCAAGTCCGAGGAAGACAGTAGCCTTTTTCACTGCTGCAGTGAAAGGAATGAGTCAATTTTCAAACTAAGGAGCCCACAGACTATAAGTTAAGAACTCCTGGTCTTTACAATGTTGTCGTTTAGTCATTTCCAGTCATGTCCAACTCTTTGTGGCCCCATTTTGGGGTTTCTTGGCAGAGATACTGGAGTGGTTTGCCATTTCTTTCTCCACCTCATTTTACAGATGAGGAAACTGAGGCAAACAATGTGAAGTAACTTGCCCAGGGTCACATAGCTAGTAAGTGTCTGAGGCCAGATATTGAACACAGGAAAATGAATTGTTCTGATTTGTTGCCTGGTACTCTATCCACTGTACCCCCTAGCTATCTTTACAATAACTTATAATAACTTTGGGAGACAGGGGGTTCAAGTATAACCTCTATTTTACAAGGGATGGACAGTGAGATGAAGTGATTTCCTCAAGGTCACACATATAGCTAGTAAATGTCAGACTGTGGAACCCAGATGTCCTCACACTGACCTTAACCCACTGAGCTCAAGGTTAACATCCCACTGGGGGCCAAAACCAAAAAGGAAAGTAGAATTGGAGACAAAACTGGGGACTGTAGGATGAAAGGGTGTAGTAATAAGACAAGTGTATACTCAAACATGACTTTGGAGCCATGATCATTCTGGGATACATGAAATTGACTCACCAGGGCAGGGCAATGGGATGGGCTGGTTTTCTATCTCAATTTTCTGTGTAGATCTTCACATTCACTCTTGGGCACCTTTTTTTCCCCCCTAAAAATCAATCAGGATTCAGAAAAGAGTGAAAACCCAGCCAAGAGTACTAGTACTCCAACAAGTTCATAATAACAATAGTGACAGTGAACACAGACAACATTTGTGTTATGGGCTTCTCACATGATATTGTGAATTGTTCTCTCTCCTTTGATCCATTTGACCCATGAAGCCTTCCTTCATTGCACCCTTTCCTCCTTCCCTCCCTCCTTTCCCTGAGCCCTTGGAACTTTTTCTTTGCCCTTCTGTCATAATCATACCATACTCTTCATTATGTTACGGTTATCTCAAGATATGATATCTGTCATATTAATTTAATTCCATAAATAATTTATTTATCACTGTATATAGAGCCTTGGACCTGGAGTCAGGAAGCCATGAGTTCGAATCTGTTATCAGACCACCTGTGTGGTCCTGGACAAGTCACTTCACCCTACTCTCCTTAGTTTCCTCATCTGTAAAACAGGGATAATAACTCCTACCTCCTAGGGTTGTTGTGAGGCTTAAATGAGATATTTGCAATATTTTTGCAAATCTTAAAATGCTATACAAGTGCTAGTTCTAATTCTTATATTTAAGGTGAGGGTACTGATAGTATCCTAGAGATGTCAGAAAAGTGAGGGAGGGCTCACTCCTCCTTAGTGTCCTTTGCTGAATCTGCATCCAAGTTAACCATGGGTGTCCTACAGGGCTCTGTGCTGGACCTTCTTCCCTTCTCCCTCTGATACTGCTTCACTTGGTGATCTCATCAACTCTGGTAGATTCAATCATCATCAGTATGCTGACAATTCTCAAATCTACTTATTCAGCCCCAATCTCTCTCCTGATCCTCAGACTCACATCTCTACCTGCCTATTAGACGTCTTGAGCTCGACATCCTGTACTCATCTTCTCCCCCTTTCCCATGCCCTCCTCCCTTCCAAACTTCCCGTTACTGTTGAAAGCACCTCCTTCCAAATCACTCACCTGTCCTAAGAAACTCCTCACCTTCTCCTGCCCACCACCCAACTAGCAAATTTCTTTCCAAGTCCTGTCACTTTTGCAATATCTCTCCAATATGACTACTCCTCTCCCTTGACACCACAACCACCTTAGTACAGGTCCTTATTTCCTCATGCCTGGACTAATGCAATAGCCTGCCAGTCGGTCCCCCTGTCTCAAGTCTCCCCCCTACTCCACTCCAGCTAGAAAATTGATCCTCCTAAGCACAGGGCAGACCATGTCACCCTCCATTCAATGACCTCCATAGGCTCCCTAGCAAACACAAAAGCCATTTCTCCTACCTTTCCAGTCTTCTTCCCTCACAGACCCTACAATCCTGTGACACTTCTTTGCTTTTCCTTGTACAAGACACTCAATCTTCTGATTCTGAGCATTTTCTCTGGCTGGCCTCATGCCTGGAATGTTCTCGGCTCTCATCTTTGCCCCCAACTGTCCTGGCTTCCTTCATTTTCCCAGCTAAAATCCCACCTTCAGCAGGAAGTCTTTCCTGGTCCCTTTTAAGGCTGGTACCTTTGCTCAATGAATTATCTCCAGCTTGACCCACATCCATCTTGTCTGCACCTAGCTTTCCATGTTGTCTCCCCATGAGGCTGAGTTCTCTCAAAGCAGAGACCGTTTTGTTGGTTTTTTTCAGCTTTTCTTTGTATTTCTAGCAATCAACACAGTGCCAGGCACATAGTAGGTGCTTAATAAAAGTTCATTGTTTACTTACATTCTTCCTGCTGTGAAGAGGCATTTAACGATCTCTCACTTAATTGAACATTGTGTCCAGCCCTGGGATACAAAGAAAAAAAGGCAAAACCAGCCCCTCCTCTAATGGGAGAAGTGAACAAACAGGAATAGTCCATGCAAGACGCATAAAAACAGTTATACAATGTAACTTTAGAGAGGAACTTTGTAGCAGCCGAGGGGGTAGGGAAAGGCCTCCTGTATGTGGTCGTGCTTGAGCTGGGTCTTGAAGGATGGTTGGGAGTTCTAAGCCTCTAAGGTAAGTAGAAAGAGTGCTCCAGGCATAGGGACAGCAAAGGCAAAGGCAGGGAGATGGGAGATGAGTGTCTTGTGTGAAGAATAGTAAGTATTTCTGTGTACACATACACACACATATAGGTATACACACCATATATATATATATATACATATATAGGTGTACACATGATATATATACATATATAGGTATACATACGATACACAAACATGGCATACACACCATATATACACATACAGGTAATCACACCATATATGCATATATAAGCATATACATCATATATATACACATATAGGAATATGCCATATATACACACATGGGTACATATACCATATACATACACAGGGTGTGTACACTATACTCACGTATATGGGTATATACATGATACATACACATACAGGTATTCACACCATATATATGTATATACACACATATATATGCACACATGATATATACACATATATAGGTATGCACACTATACACACATATGGGCATACACACATATATAAATATACAGGTATTCATACCATATATGCATATATAAACATACACATCATATATGCACATATAGGTACACATACCATATATACACACATATCTGGGTATATATACCATATATACACATTCAGGTATGTACACCATATATACTATACACCATACACACATATATGTATATACACTATATGGCACACACACTTACATACATATATAAACACACTATACACACACATGTAATATCTGTGCTTTTTAATCCTGAGTCATTCTTTTAATTTCCCCCCGAAAAAAACTTTCCATGGAAGAAGAATTCTTAGCCTAGGGTCCCCAAACTTGGTCTTTAAACAAAATTTTTTATAACTATATTTCAATGTATCTTCCTAATCTTATGTATTTTATTTCATGCATTTAAAAACATTTTGCTGAGAAGGCTTCACTAGACTGCCAAACAGGTCTCTTAACACTCAAAAAGGCTGAGAATCTACCAGAGAAGATCTACCAAGTGTTCTGGAGTTTTTCCTCCAACTTTTTCTATATTCTGTGACTACCAGTGCAGTGCATCTTCTTTCTCTGATCATCTATTTCCTACATGACATCCTTCATGTCATTTCTAATTCATAGATCCTTGGAAATATGTTGTATAATATGCTGGAATGAATCTGGGTTCTCACTGATAAGAATGCAGTATGTCCTCCAATGATGCTCATTTCATCCATACTGGCATCCTGTGTCATTTCTGTCCATGCCCCACCTTTGCCCCCAAATCTGCTACATGAGATTTACCTAAAGTGTTGGGAAGTTTGCTTTGGATGCCAATACTTTATGTAACTGGAGTCACATAGATGTTCGAATTTCTGTCTCTACAAGATTAGATGATGAGCTAAGGTTCTTTGCGGGAGTGGTTATTTTTATTGCTTATTGGATAATAATGACAATATACATGTAAAGATAACAGATGTAAACATCTGTGGAGATAATATCTGTAAAGTGCTTTGTCAACTTTAAAGAGCTCTGAAAATGCTAGCCATTATTCCCATGTCCTGAACTGCTGATACACCTCCCATTTGGGAAGATTCCCTTCTTTGGTAGATTACACATTGCTCGTAAGTATAATGTATTATTGCTTCTTCTCCCTACAGGCCGAGTTAAATAGTTTTCTTTGAAGTATATTAATAATCTATTGTAACCTCTTAGCTCTCCTGTTGAAAGCTGAACAGGGTTTCCCCTGACTTAGTCGTTTTTGTGAGAAGCTTTACCGTATAATGGCCTCCTGGAACCTCAAGCCCCAAATTAGAACCTTTCCCCCTAAACTCATCCTACTTGCTAATTTTCTTATTGATGTCAAGGATAGTACCATTATTCCAGTTCCCAAGGTTCAAGCAACACTCACTTTCATTCACCACTCCATATCCAAACAATTGCATTTATGTTGTACACTTAATTATCTATGAACATGTTATATCCTCCAGTAGAATGTAAGCTTTTTGAGGGCAGGCACTATTTCATATTTGTGCTTATATTCCCAACACAGTGCTGAGAACAGAAGAGGTACCTACCAAATGCTACTTGGTTCATTGTGGATGATCATAGATTTCTCAAAGACCTCAGAAGTTCTCTTGGCCAGTCCTCTCATTTTATAGATGAGGAAAATGCTATATATTATACAGAAAGTCATATAAGAAGTAAATGGTATATTCAGGATTCAAACCCAAGTTTTCTCACCCCAATCCAGGGCCCTTTTGAGAAAGTCAGATGTATATTTTGACCCCAAGGTATCAAACTGGGAGTGATAAGTTGGTGGCACAAGGAAAGCTGGTCTCAATGCCCCAGTGGACAAAACTGAGAGCAGTGGGTTTAAGAGTCAGTGTATAATGTGTACACATTAACAGTTATGTGAAAGACAACTCCATCATTAAAAACAAGAGAAATTAAAATTTAAAAAACCCTGAGGTTTTATCTCATATCCAACAAATTGCCAAAGGTGACAAAAGAGGTGAATAATATGTGTTGGGGTGGTTGCAGAAAGACAGGTATGCTAACATATTGTTAGTGGAACTGTGACTTGGTCCAACCTTCCTGGAAAAGCAACTTGAAATTATGCCAATAGAGTGACTAGCTTGTTCATGACCTTTGACCCAAAGATCCCACTGATAGATGAGGAAACTGTGAGTTAAGTGGCTTCCCTAAAGTCTGTCAATAAGTGCCAGGGATAGGATTTGAACTGAAGTCTTCTGAATCTGGAATCAGTGTATTTTCCACTGTATAAGAATCTATACCCTGAACTCATAGCTGCCTCCCAAGATTGTTGTCTGCCAAGGCCAAGCTGCCCAACAGACTGATCAAGAGTTAAGATTACACCTGTACTTTGGCCAATCAATGCCCCCCAACTTTCAAGAATAGATCAGCCACCTGTATCTTGGCCAATAAATACCCTACAGCTTTCAAGAGTAGGTTAGCCTCCTGTACCCTAGCCAATCAATGTCCCCCTCCCCCAACTTTCAAGGCCAGACCTTACTGCTAAGTACTAAACTTTCTCTATATAAGCAAAACCAATCCAGCTTCAAATTCCACTAATTCCCAAGAAACATGAATCCCTTCACTCTACATGGTTGGTGTACTGACAGGGAGACTTCAAGGGACTTTCAAGACAGTTGTGGTTCAGCCTTCATCCTGATCATTTTTATAGAGCTTGAAGGTCTGTTGGCACTTCATGTCATCTTAGGATGATGGTACCTGGGTAGATTATATCCTTTAATAAGTCCTACTCAGATACAGAAATTACAGGTTGGGCACTTCTCACTGTTTGATTTCAGGGTGGCAATTATTACCATATAATAATCCATTTAGGGAGTTGTTGCTATTAAATGTTGGGGACTGAACAGGAGAGACTAGCCACTTCCTCAGCCTCTGATTATCTCCTTGACCCCAGAATCCCTAGTTCTTTTGGCACTGCATGATTAGGAATGAACTGCAGTGCTCTAGAGTATACATATGTGCCTTTAAAAGAGCTAGAAAATATTACTTCCATTTTTAGAAGAGACAAATAGGCTCTGAAAAGTCAAGGGATTTGCTCAAAGTCATGTGACTAACAAAAAGGCAAAGTGGAACTTCAACACCTGTTGTCTCAGAACAAGTCCAGTAGCTCTTCCCCCTACACAGCACTGTCTCTTCTACTCAAAGGGGACATTCATCCAAATAACAAGAATTTATTAAGTCCAGGGATTCGATATGTGCCAGATACTGTATTGGGGATACAAAGATGGAAAGAAAGAAAGAAAGGAGGAAGAGAAGGAAGGAGGGAGGAAGGGAAGAAGGAAGGAAGGAAGGGAAGAAGGAAGGAAGGAAGGAAGGAGGGAAAGAGGGAAAGAAGAAAGGAAGGAAAGAAGAAAAGAGGGAGGGAAGGAAGAAACTATTCTTGCCCTCAGGGAGCTTACATTCTATTGGAAAAAAAACAAGTACAGAGAAAACTTAAAATAATATATTCACATAAAGTAAACAAAGTAATTTTTGAAGGGAGGATACTAGAAAATGAGGAGAAAGAGAAGGAAATATTAGTGTAGATGTCCTCAGGATTAAGATACCTGAACAGAACCTTGAAATTAGACAGGGATTCCATTAGGTAGAAGTGAAGGAACATATTTCCAACCATGGGGCCAGATTCTGCAAAGGCTTTGGGGTAAGAGATGCAATGTCATTTATGGGGAATAACAAGTAGGCCAGTTTGATTGAATTGCTGAGTGTATGAGTGAAAATAATGAAGAATAAGCCTGGAATGGTAATTGGAGCCAGATCATAAAGGGGGAATTTTGCACCAAATATCTCTGATATTTGATATCTAAGAAATAAAGGGAACTAACATAAATATATAATACAAAACAACATTCTCCAGTAGAGAAGCAAAGAATATGAGCAAACAAAGGAGGAAATGTAAGTCATTAACAGTTATGTGAAAGACAACTCCATCATTAAAAACAAGAGAAATTAAAATTTAAAAAACCCTGAGGTTTTATCTCATATCCAACAAATTGCCAAAGGTGACAAAAGAGGTGAATAATATGTGTTGGGGTGGTTGCAGAAAGACAGGTATGCTAACATATTGTTAGTGGAACTGTGACTTGGTCCAACCTTCCTGGAAAAGCAACTTGAAATTATGCCAATAGAGTGACTAGCTTGTTCATGACCTTTGACCCAAAGATCCCACTGATAGGCACACACCTCAATGAGGTTAATGATAAAAAGCCTATGCCAACATATTTATAGAAGCATTTTTGTAGTTGTAAAAGAACTGGAAATAAATTAAATGACTGTCCACTGGGGAATGTTTTGTTCAGTCGTGTCTGACTCTGTGACCCTTTTTGGAGTTTTCTTGGCAAAAATACTGGAGTTGTTTGCCATTTCCTTCTTCTGCTCCTTTTACAGATGGGCAAACTGAAGTAAACAGGTAAGTGACTTGCCCAGGGTCACACAGCTAGTTAGTCTGAGACTGGATTTGAACTCATGTTCTCCTGACTCCAGGGCTGGTGCTCTATTCATTGAGTTATTTAGCAACCCCTCATCAGAGAATAGCTAATTTAATAATAGTGTTGGGATATAATGGACTATTGTGGCTATATTAAAAAAAATAATGAATATGAAGAATACAGGGAGAAACATACGAAGACACATGAATTGATGCAAAATGAAAATAATACGGTAACAATGTAAATAGAGCAATAATACAAAGGAGCCAGAATACTATGAAAGCGTCATTGAAAAAGCTTAGTCTCAAAGCCGCGTGAATTCATTCCTTCTTTCTTTGCAGAGATAACGGACTACAGGTGTGGAACCGAACATGTCAGACTCGGTAGATTGCTGTTCAGCTTTGCTGAAGTTCTCCCCTCACTTTTTCACTCGTTTGTTAAAAGTTGTGTCCTTAGGAGGAGAGAGAAGGGGGAAATACTGGGAAATCTAGGTGACATAAAAATAAAGATGATGTGTCAAAATACTTTTAAAAATAATTCCTTTCCTCCTCTCCAAGAGCCAAACAAAGGAATTTATAGCTTATCACAGAGCCAAGAGGGGTCCTGGGAGCTTATTGGGTGGAGCAACAGGATCAGATCTTTAGGAAGATCTGTTGGATTGGTGAGGGATGCACCATAATGCCACTGGAGATGGGATGGTCTTTGCCCTCACTCACACACAATCACAGCATGGCCACATGGAATGAACATTCTTTGATTTGCAGTTGTAGCTCTCATCTTACACTATTAGAAACTCTCCAGCCCAGTCTCAGGGTCAGCTCTGAAGGCTTTCATCAGAGTTCTCTGACTCACTCTTCTCCAGCAGCACATCCAGGTGGTCTATCAGCTACCATTGTTACTAGCAGTCTGACTAGCGAGTGGCAGGGCACCAGCTTAGATAATATACTTGTAGGACTTCCCAAAGTCATGGCTTCTGGGTTCTCTTTCTTTAATGGCCCTCTCCTCAGCCTGACACTCAATCACCTGGGCACCTCGATGTCAGTTTCATACAGGTAAAGCTCAAGTTCTTCAAGAGTGTAATTGCCATTGACCTACATGACAGCTAAGCTCTGTGCTAGGCACTGGAGGAGAGACAAAATTTAGCTAACACACAGTGCCTACTATCTAGTAGAGGGGGAAAATGGAAGAGATAGGAATTAGGATTTAGAACTGTGATTTAAAGGTCTTTTAATCCAATTTCATTTGATATAGAAAAGAACCAAGACCCAAAGAAGTCATATAAGAAGTAAATGGTATATTCAGGATTCAAACCCAAGTTTTCTCACCCCAATCCAGGGCCCTTTTGAGAAAGTCAGAACCATGTTTGACCCCAAGTTATCAAACTGGGAATGATGAGTTGGTGGCACAAGGAAAGCTGGTCTCAATGCCCCAGTGGACAAAACTGAGAGCAGTGGGTTTAAGAGTCAGGAAACATCTATTAAATGCTAATTCTGTGCAAAGTTCTGGGGTTGCAAAGAAAGGGGATTAAGACAGTCCCTGACCTCACAGAGCTCAATCTAAAGGAGGAATACAACACATAAAAAGCAGCCTAAAGTGGGGGAAGGGGAGCTGGAAGAGTGGGTACAAGGTGCAAGGACAGGATGAAGTCCTGTAGTTGGGTGAGAAATGATGAGGTGAATACCCTGGGGGATCTCCTAAAATGATGGAGGATCTGAGAGGAGCTCTTCAAGGTCCACCTTCTCCCCTTTCCAATCAGAGAGGAGGGGCCCCAAGGGCAGGAGGTGGGAGTTTCAGAGCTGATCTATTTGAGACAAGCTTTGAACTCAGACCTTTCTTATTGCAGGTTCAGCCTTTTATCCCTTGTCGCATCTAGCTAACTTGTGGGCAGGATCTTTCTGGCAGCAATGCTATTTTATCATTTAATAGTCAACTGTGTGACCCTGGGCAAGTCACCTAACCCTGTTTACCTCAGTTTCCTCCTCTATAAAATGAGCTGGAGAAGTAAATGGCAAACCATGCCAGTATCTCTGCCAAAAAAACCCCAAATGGTGCCCCAAAGAGTCAAAACTGAAATGACTGAACCACAAATGATTCAGAAGTAACAACAATGCCTTTTAAAAGTTAAAGCCTTGAGGCAGCTAGATGGTGCAGTGAATAGAGCACCCACCCTGGAGTTAGGAGGACCCAAATTCAAATGTGACCTCAGACACTTGACTCTTACTAGTAAGTCACTTGACCCCGATTGCCTCGCCTCCCCCCTCCAAAAAAAAGTTAAAGCCTTAGTGTAACTACTTGATTTCCCTCTCTCTCATGGGCACTCCCCTGATGGTAGTCAATGTGGTGCTAACTTTGGAGTCTAGGATCTGGGTTCAAATACTGCCATGGTCACTTACTACTTGTAAGTGTACAGCTTGATTTCACCAGGATAATGTCCAACAGCTCCAGTTTCTTCATCTATAAAATGAGGGGGTTAGATTAGAGGATTGAAGCATTTAAGCAGAAGGGTAGATAGAGCACTGGACCTGAAGTGTTAAAAACTTTGTTTAAATCCAGCCTCAGAGACTTCCTTCCTGTGTAACCTTGGACAAGTCACTTGACCTCTGTCTGCCTCAGTTTCCTCCAACGTAAAATAGGAATAATAAAACTATCTACCTCCAAGAGTTGCTGTGAGGATCAAATGGCACCTGATAGATGCCACATAAATGCCAGCTATTATTATTAGATGAAAATTCCTTTTGTGTTTAAAGCTATGATTCAGACGTGAGTTCTCTGATTCCAAATCCAGAGTCCTTAGGACCATACTATTCTGCTCAGGCCCCAGATGGGAAAATAGGGCCCAATAGCCTGAAGTTGCAGGGAGGGGTGGTCTCCATCCAAGGAGCCTCTGCTAAGCCTCCTCTTCACCAACACTTAGCTAGTTATCCAGACTCACTGCCCAGTTCTACTGCCTCTAAATCCAGCTCCAATGAGTTGGCCAACTGTAGTTTTAAAACAAATAAGGCATACTTCACTGCTGCCTTAGCATCTGGAAGACAACCAGATAAGAGCAGAAACGTTGGTTTGGAGTCAGGAGACCTGGGTTCAAATCCTGGAGTTACCTCTTACTACCTGTGTGACCTTGAGTTAGCTACCTGCCCTAATCAGTAAAATGAGGAAGTTGACTGGTAAAACCTCTAGGATTCATTCTAACTCCAAAGTCCATGGCAGCCAGGTGATTACACAGTGGATAAGAGCATTGGGTGTAGAGTCAGAAAGATCCAAGTGCAAATCAAGCCTCAAACACTAGTTGTGTGACCCTGGGCAAGTCACTTAACCTCTGTTTGCCTCAGTTTACCCAATTATGGAGATACTAGCAGTGCCTACTTCCCAGGGTTGGTATGAGGATCAAATGAGATGGTAAATGGAAAAAAGCATTTGTACAGTGTCTGGCCACAGTTGGTGCTATGTAAATGCTAATTCTCTGCTCTTCTCCTATGAGCTTACTCTGTGTATGTGTGTCTATGTATACGTATGTGTGTGCATGGGTATGCATGGGTGTGTAGGGGTATATTTGGAACAATTCTTTGTGCTGGCCTATAAAAATAAGCTGACAGATATGCTCATCCCTTTTCACTATTTTTTTTTGCTATTGTTGTTCAGAGGCCAGACCAGAAATTGCCCAGTAGAGCTGACCCGAAAGGGCTATGTATCGGAGATTGTCTTAATCTCTTTGTCTCATGGACCCCTCTGGTAGTCTGGCTAAACCTATAAACCCTTTCTCAGAATAATGACTTTAAATGTATACAATAAAATATGTAAGATTACAAAGGAAACTTACTATGTTGAAATAAAGACTTAATTTTTTCTTCTCCAAGTCCACAGATCCCCCAGCATCTAAGCCTGGATGAGCCTAATGCAAAAACAACTACTGTATATAGACCCAGTCTCCCCAACAATTAATGATTGCCTGGGGACAAAAGTGTAGTCTAGCCGCATGTCTTTTGCCCAGGGGGGACTGTCCCCAGCCCAAGAGATGGAAGTGCCAGAGGAAGAGTAGGGCATCCTGGAGAAACTGGGTGTCTCTGCTCACGTAGCCACAGAAGGGAGTCCAAGGATTCCTGAGCCCCTGCCTCCTACTTACGAGAAGAGCATTTCCTAGGCGGTGTGGAATCTAGCTTTCCAGATAGAGAAGGGACAATTCTTGGGCAGCGGCAGCTGGGGAAATTGCATTGAAAGGAACCCTGGTAATTAGTTTCACCAAAAAACAATTTTTAAGAGTAACTCCAAATTTGAGAGTTTTAGGATCTAGCCTTTTGAAGAGGAGAGTAATGAGCTATATGCTTCTTGGAGAGAAGGGCCTTATCCCAATGCTCCTCCTCTTCCTCTTCACTTCTGACTCAGAAATAAATAGCAAGGGATTAAATTCATGACAAGGTGGTAATAAAAAATCTGATCTTTTCCTCCTCCCATTACAATTAGAAGGTTAAGGAAATTGTTGATAAAGTTGATGAGTGGGTGGGAAGAACTGGTGAACCAGATAGGTGATTGGCCAAATTCCCAAGGGGAGGGGCATGTAGCTGTGGAGTTGATGAGACAAAGGGAAGGAATTGGAGCTGTCAAGTAGGTGATCATTTTTAAGAGGTAATAATTGTCCATAAAAGTTTAACAGCTTATTAGGGTTAAGGTATAAACACTCATAAGTAGTTCAAAGAAACCAGCATTTGTTCTGAAAAAGATCTAGGAGTTTTAGTGGAATACAAGCTTAATATGAATCAGCAGTGGGCTGTAGCATTCAAAAAAAGAAAAAACCAAAACTAATGTGACCTTGGATTGCATAGATTTCAGGAAAGGGAGCTACATCACACTGTATTCTGCTCTCTCTGCTCCTTCCTCTTTTCCTTTCCTTCTCTTTCTCTCTCTCTCTCTCTCTCTTTCTCTCCCCTCCCTCCCTCCTTTCTCCCTCCCTTCCTCCTTTCCTCTCTTCCTTCCCTCCTTCTTTTCTTCTCTCCCTCCCTTCCTCCCTTTCTTCCTTCCCTCAAGAATCCTATGAGGTTCATTTGTTTTGAAGCAGACCTGTGATTTCATTGGAATTAAGAGCTCCTTCTTGAGGAAGTTGCCTCCACCCATGGAGGTCAGCCCCTGCTTTACAATTTACAGACTTAGGGGTGCCTGGGGACACTTCAGAGAAGATAAGCAACTCACCTTGAATCATACAGTTAATATGAGTCAGGTTTTAGACTTGAACCCAGGGCTCCCTGACCCCTGGGCTGGCCCTCTTTCCACTGTGGCATCATCATAATAATAGTGCATTTATGTAGTGCTTTATAATTTGCAAAACCCTCTGCAAATATTCTCGCCTTGTTTGCTCCTCACAACACTCCTGTGAGTTAGGGGCTGTCATCCCTGTTTTACAGGATGTATCTGAGACTGGCTTTGAATCCAGGTCTTCCTGATTCCAGGTCCAGCACTCTTGTCAACTGGGCCACCTTGCTGCCTCTCACTAGGTATTTCAAATATTATTATTCCTGTTTTTCAGATAAGGAAGTGAATGAAGAAAGGTTAAGGTTAAGTTGCTGAGGGGCCATACTGAAAAACTAGTTGATGTCAGTGGTAGGTCGCTGAGTCCAGCTAGACCTGACATCCTCTCATTACCCCATTGAACCATCGTTCCTTGGAGCAGACTGCCTGAAGCATGCCAAGGGTTGTTTCTACAAGCATTGAAAATTAACTTTAAAAACTGAATTAAATCCCAATAAGAAGAATCTCTTTCATCCTTAACTGAGCTATTGAAGCTCTCTGACATAACAATGCCTAGGCATCATTTAAAGTCGACTTTTAAATCTAATAACCTCTTTATCTGGAAAGCCAAATTTCATAATAACTTTAAGCAAGGGAAATTAGATGAGGCACTCTTCCCCTATTTGAAGTTCCTGCCTTCACAAACTGAACCTCCTCCACCCATCAGCAAGCAAGTTGCACAAAAGAGACACTGAAATCAACATGAGGATCATGTTGAGTGGTCCCTTCCTTTGGTGTGGTTACCTTATAAACCTGACATACCATCTCCCACCTCTGAGCCTTTGCTTTGCTGGAGCACCCTCCCTGCTCTCCTCCATCTCTCAAAATCTCTCAGGTACCAGCTCCTCTGTGAGATCTTCTCTGATTCCCTCCTCTTTCCCCTCCTTAGTGTCCTTGCCCCCTCCCATAAAATTATTTTTGTTGTCCCTCTTCTCCCCAGTAGAATGTAAGCTCCCTGAGGGCAGGGACTGTTTTTATTTTTGTCTTCTTATTATTTGGTATATAGTAGGTCCTTAAAACTCTTGATTTATCCTCAAAGAAGACATGAGGAAAATATACCTTTCTCTCTTCATTGGATAGTTGGAGGATTGTAATAAGAGTAATGGCTAGGTTTATAGAGAAATTCACGGATTGCAACAGGCTTTAGCTGATGTATCTCATTTGATCCTCACATCAGTTCTCTAAGATGGGCCCTGTTATCATGAGGAAATTGAATCAGAGACAAGTTAGCAGACCCTGAGTTGCACAGCCAGTAGGTATCTGGAACAAGATTTTCTGGACTCTGATCTCTTTGATTATAAGTTCTGAGCTCTGGCATAGAACATTGTATATACTTTCATACTTAGTTAAGATGTTAGTTTAGGCTGAATGACTTTTTTTCATTCTTTTTCTTATTTTTTTTGTTACAAGGGATTCCTTGCTGGCTAGGAGACTGGAGAAGTATATATTTGGAAATGAAGGAGATACAAAAACAAAAGATTGCAATATAAAAAAAAAAAAGAATAAGTGCCTACTGAAATGAATGATTAAATTTCTTTTTCCTAGCACAAATAGATTCCCAGCCTGTATTTCTAGACACTCCAGTGTATCTCAAATAAGCACCATGAACACTGAGAAAAAATTCAAAACAAATCTGAATTTAATTCCCATTCATTGACCTGTGCCAGGCAGCTCTTTCTAGTATGAGGAGGGCTTATGAAATACAAACACATTGATACAGTGCTAGGACTGGGGGAAAGCTGGGCATCTAAGGAGCTAACAATCAACCCAAATTAGCTAAAGCTGTGGTTTTCCTTACTGCCAAAACCTATTGTGATAGGAAACCTTGGATAACACCAGCATTTTCTGGGAGGCTACAAGGTATCAAGTTCAGTAATAGAGCTTAAACAGATGTAATTGGGTATGGAAGAACTGGAAGCCCAAAAGGAGAAATCAACAAGGGCCAGAGAGAGATCTTGCCAGTTACAAACCCTGCCTTCTTGCCCTCAATTTGTGAAAATGAAACCAAAACAAATGTTAGTTTTCCGGAGTGATTTTGCTGGAGACATGCCTCTCTCTGTTCACACAGGTCCCACTGCATTTCTGACCCTCATGATCTGCTCGATAATCTCCTAAATTGTCTCCCTGCCTCCAGAGCCTTCCCTTTTCAATCCAGCCTTGACCTGAGCCACAGTAATCAAACTAGTATGGAAAAGATGACCACGACACTCTCTTCACTTAAAAGTCTCCAGTGGCTCCAATTGCCTCTGCCATAAAAATGTATGCTCCTCCTCCTTGGCTTTAAGAAAGATCCTAACTTCTGCCTCTAGCCTAGGCATATTATTCTCATTCACACATGATACATTCTGGCCACAGTGGGTGACTATGTATTCTCCAAACTCAATATCTCATTTTCCACCCCAGTGCATTCCTACAGACTCAGTGTTTCTCAATCTTCCTAATGCCTCGACCCTTTAATACAGTTCCTCATGTTGTGGTGACCCTCAAGCATAAAATTATTTTCATTGCTACTTCATAACTGTAATTTTGCTACTGTTATGAATCTATCTGATATGCAGGATGTATTTTCATTGTTACAAATTGAACATAACCCACTGGTTGAGAACCACTGCGGCTTAGCTGGAAGATCCTCCCATTTTTCATCTTACAGCATGGTGAGGTGGATATAGTACTGGTCTGGGAGCTGGGAGGATCTGGATTCAAATCCTGCCTGTGTGAGATATTAGGTAAGTCACAACCTCTCTGTGTCTGTTACCTTATATGTAAAGGGGGGATTAAACTTAAAGGCCTCTGGGGCCTTTTCTGGCTCCATAGCTAAGATCCCCGGATCTGTTTGCCAAAATCCTTATCGTCTTTCAAAGCTCACATGCTACTTCCTCCAGAAAGGTTGCCCTGACCATCTCCCTCTCCCAACTCCTGACTCACAGTTAAAGGGTTTCTGCTCAGATTTTCCTAGAGAATTTTGTCCAGATTTCTCCTTTGCCATATGGAACTCTCATCCCCATAAATATAATTTCCCTCCCAGTAGAATGGAAGATCCTGGAGGGGAAGGGGGGAAAGGGGAAAATGTCATTTTTAAAACATTTTGTGTTCCCAAATCTAGTCCAAAGCCTCAAACATGACTAGATTGGACCAGATTTGGGGTTTCATTACTATAGGGACCTTCTACTGATTCAGATTGTCACCTGCCCAGCAATTTAAGTCTTAAGAGAGTTACCTAGGGCGTTCATCAGTCAACAGACAAGTAATAAGCACCCACTATGTGCCAGGCCCGTGCTTGTCAGAGGTAAGACTAGAACCCAAGGCTAGGTTCAGATACTCACTAGCTGAGTAACCCCGTGGAAAGTTAATTAGCTCTGCTTCAATTACCTGATCTGTGAAATGAGGGGACTGGATTTGATGGTCTTTTAGAGCTCTTCCTTCTCTAAATCTATGGTCTTCTGGACTCCAAGGCCAACTCTCTATCAATAGAAGCTTATTAAGAGCCTACTATGTGTGAGACAGTGGAGGGACACATATAGTAGGTGCTTAATAAGCATCTATTAAATTAAATGACCGCCAGGACCCCTCTTCCTGGCCTGTTCCAAGATTATCAGAATCTCAAGGTAAGAAGACCCCCCCCCAAAGCAGTTACTTTTAAGCCATAATATGGACAGGAAAGCTGCTAACAAGAAAGCTACAAGGCAGATGCCCTCTGCCCTGAGGAAACTGCCTCCTGGGTCTGTGATGTGCCTCAGCTGCCAGGATGACCAAGAGCAACTTGAACAGGGCATTCCTAGCAAAGGGGTGGAATCCTCAACTACTTATATAGAAGCCTGTACAGAAGAAAATGCTGAGAACTCACCTGAGAAGCAACACTGCATCTCTGGGCAAAGGCAAGTGACATATATATATATATATGGGTGAGTGCCTTCATCTTAGGAAGGGAACCCAAGTTTGGAGCAGGAAGTCAGAAGTTAGGGCCCTTTTCTGGTGCCCAAGGTTTATGGACGAAGCTGTTCTTAGAAAGACTCACAGGTCACCAAAGAAGGCTAGAGTGCAAACAAGGGAAAGGAAGGGAAGTCACAGGTGGGGCTTGGAGCCAGCAAACTATTGACTGACAGCCTTTAATTGGCATCTAAATCAGGTGAGCTGAAGGGTGCTGGGATATAAAGTTCTCCCTCCTCCCCCATAAAAGTATCATTATAAGGCTTAGGTTAGAGAGGTGGCAGTAGGGAGAATAATGGCTTCAGAGTCAGGAACACACGAGTTCTAGATGTGCCTTGGCAAATCACTTAACCTTTCAGGGCCCCAAGCAAATGTACAGAGGCTGATCTGCTTTGGAAGTTAAATGGCACAGTGGACTTAGAGTCAGGAAGCCCTGTGTTTGAATACTGCCTTAGACACTAGCTCTTAACTTCTCATCTGTAAAATGAGGGAGTCGATCTTGGCCTGTAACAGGGTTGCTTCAAGCTCTAAATTCATTGTTCTAAAGTCCCAGTATCCCTCAGTGTGATCTCCCTTAGAGATGCCCTCATTGGAAGTTCCTGTACTGATGAAGTCCTAGACCAGTCCTAAAACAGTGGGAATAGAAGGTTGAATGTCAGGTCCTTAAGGACTGTTTTGTTTTTAATCTTTGTGTTTCCAACCTAGCACACAGTAGGAGCTTAGTAAATGCTTGTTGAATGAATGAATGAAAATTGAAAAAGAACACAACCCACATATTTGAAAATGCAGTGTGGGGATACACACACACACACACATGCGCATGTTTCAGAAAGAGCCAATTAGGTAAGTGAGGCAAAGTGGTTTAATGATTTACTTTGGTTTCTACAAGTTTACTGGGTCTCTGCTCTCCTATGTGAGAGCCCTCCTCAGTGGAGTAGGGGTATCCTAGCAGGGTCCCAGCAACAAGGAGACCCTGGGATCTACTCCTGGCTCAGTCACTAACAAGCTGTTTGTTCCTTCTCTTCTCTGGGCCTTATTTCCCTCATCTATAGAGTGAAGATTTTAAACTAGATGTTATAAGTTTAGAGTATCATATTTTTTTTAAAGCAGGAAATGATCTTAGGATCCTTCTAGCCCACCTCCTTCATTTTATGGATGAGGAAACTGAGTCACAGAGAGGTTAAGGGACTTCTCCACAGTCACACAGGCAGTGAGTGACAGAATCAGGCTTGAAGGACCCTTCTAGCTGTATTTGGATTCTCCTGGAGGATGGAGGTGGGGAAAAAAAAAGGAAAAGGGTTTTTCTTCCTTGCCTACTCAATGCCACCTGCTACATCTTAATCTTTATTAGTTTGCCTCCTACAATCAAGCGAGAATTACCCTGTCAGTGCTGCCCTTCCTGCTCTGCTTATTTGTTCAGAGCTATCTGAGTCATCTGCCTCCTGAAAACCAACCTTCCTCGCTTCCTGCTTCTCCTCCTCAGTCTCTTCTTTTCTCCTTTTCTCCTTCCCTTCCTTCTTCACTCCTTCCTTCCCCTATTTTCTTTGTCCATTGCTCCACTGGGAAAGTATGGACATAGTATAGATATACAGGTTTGGAGAGCAGTTTAATTACTTTATTACCTAATTACTTGAGGTATCCATAGTCTTTCCTCCCTTTCTCCTTCCCTCCCTCTGTCTTTCGCTTTCATCCCTTTGTAGATGAGGCTTATTGTCGTGGCTGGATAACAGATTTCGAATGAGATATTATGTGACATTAAAAGAGTTAAGAAAAGAGCAGAACTAGGCAAAACCTGTACACAATCACAGACATATCGTACATACGATGACCAACCTTGATAAACTGGACTATCCTCAACAACGCACAGCTAAAGACAACTCTACAAGCCTCAGGATGGAAGGAGATACCTAAACTCAGAGAAAGATATAGAAAGACTATAGTTTAAATGGAGACTGAAGCAAAACTCGTTATCGTTCTCTTTCGTGTCTGGTTTTGCTTTTTTTTTTTTTTTTTCTTTTCCCAGTGATCACTCATTCGTTACAACCCTTCTATATAACCAAACTGTCGTACAGTGTGAAGGTATTTGCAGATCCTATACATGATTGCACGCAACCATGGGGGGGGGGGAGGGAGGGGAGAAAATCTGAAACTCAAGTGATTGTGGAACTGAATCTTGTAAATTAAAAGTAAATGAGTAAATAAAAAAAATTAAAAAAAAAAAGAATTTGAGAGAAAAAAAGAGTTAAGAATCAGTCGATGAAGAGGGTGGATGTGAGCTTTACTCTGAGATGAGACACTGGAAGCAAAGGGCAGAGATGAGTAATGTTGTGTAATGCCCAGGTGAGTGGGATTTCTTTCTGAATCATGGAACCACCTTCTTGGGAGCTAGAAAAGAGCTCTAAAGGGGCCAGCCTTATGTGATGTCTGCCCCGTGAAGCTCATGTCCTTGGGTCTCTGTTTGAGTGAAATAGTCCCAAAAAGAATAGGGGGAGTTCCAGGAAGAGGGGGCAGAGGGGCAAGGAGGGGTGCTCAGGGTTTACAGTGAGAGAGTTGTGTGTAATTCCAAGTTCTAGCTTAGACATGAGTTTCCCAATTCTCTGATAGCTCCATTTCCCTCTTTGCTTAATCAATAAAACAGTCCAAGAGGCTTGCCTGAAATCTCTCTTAATGGATGGAAGTGGAACGTAAGCACCTTCAGAGCAGGGTCTGAGTTTCTTGGTTGTGTCTTTGTCAGCTAATAGGCTGAGATTGTCAGGAGCCTGGCTATTTGAAGGCTAGCCTGCCTCGTTAGGAGCAGGTGACCCATCCTGTGTGGGATATGGCAGCTAGCAGAAAGAGTAAACACCATTCCACCCTGACACCTCTGAGTAAAAAAGGATATAATTGTATCTCTCAACTAATGTCCAGGCTATGGAGTGACCCTCGCTGTTGGGGAAACCCCACTGACAATGCATCTCAGGAGAGAGGGAATAAACATTTATTAAGCACCTACTATGTGCTGGGCACCATGTCAAGCACTTTCCAAACATTATTTAATCTGATTCTCCCATCAACCCTGGCAGGTAGGTCCTATCATTATCCCCACTTTACAGTTGAGGAAACTGAGGCAGACAGTGCTTAAGTGACTTGCCCAGGGCTACACAGCATCAGGACTCTGATTCCTAGACCCATCCACTCTACTTTGCCACTCATCTATCTCAAAATTAGTTTCTGTTTAAGGACCTTAATTATAGATCATGCGCCAGTTACAGACATAAAATGCTTGCTTAAATATAAGTGCTTATGAGGACAGTAGAATGTAAGTTTCATGAGGGCAGTGACCTGTTTTTAAAGTCTTCCTCTCCCCAGTGCCTACCACATTGCCTCCCATATGATAGATGAATGAATGCTAGATGGTTTGAATTCAAGGTTGTAGAATCAAGATACTTTGAGTTGGAAGGGCCTCAGAAATCATCTAATATAACTCCGTCACTTTACAGCAAAGGATACTGAGGTCCTGAGAGTGATTCGATAATCTGACTGAGGCCTCCAATCTATATAATCGGGTGAGCCAAGGGGAGCCTCTGAGCTGGGTGCTCCAGTGGAGCAAATCGGAGTTTCTCTTAGCCCTTGCATTCTCCATAGTTGAGTGGCACAGTTCAGGCTTGAATACTCCTGTTCTAAAACCAGATTTCTTTTCTACTAAATTCATAGAGCCAGGAGCAAGTAGAAAAGAGGCCAAGTGTCTCTCCCCTGGTCCCTGCTCACTCTGGCCACCTTCACATGAGTCCTCTTAGCAGAAAGCAAGTGGGAGATGAAGAGAAGATTGGGGGTGACATGTGGGTGTGTGCCTAAAGGGCTCTCCTGTGGAAGAAGGATTAGGCCTGTTTGCTTGGCCGAGGAGGTCAGAACCAGAAACAAGTGGAAATTGCAAAGAGGCAAATTTCATCTTGATATAAAGAAAAACTTCCCAACAATTTGAATTTGAACTGTCCCAAAGAGGAATGGACTAACTTGGGGGTCTGGGGGCCTGTGGAGGCTTTCCTGTCATTTGTCAAGGATGTAGCTAGCATTTCCCTAGCTCTTTCTTTTTGGAGGGGGGACAGCAAGGCAGTTGGCGTTAAGTGACTTGCCCAAGGTCCCACAGTTAGTGTCAAGTGTCTGAGGTCAAATTTGAACTCAGATCCTCTTTATTTCAGGGCCGGTGTTTTATTCACTGCGCCACCTAGCTGCCCCTCCATAACTCTTTAAAGTTTACAAAAAGCTGTGTGCTATTTCATTTGATCCTCACAACAACCCTATGAAGGTTTATCATCTCTCTGAGCCAAGAAAAGTTAAGTGACTTGCCCAAGATCCTACCTGAAGCAGGATTCTAACTCATTCTCTGGCCTCCAAAGCCAGCACTTCACCAACTGTGCCATAAACTAGAAGAGGCTCCCCTTTCAGGTCCAGACTGGATCTCTTTTGAGGTTAAAGCCAGCATTTTTTTTAAAAATATTTTTTAATTTTTTAGGAAACAAGAGGCTGGAAGAACACACAAGTCGGACAGAATAGTAGGAAGCTTCAGTCCCATCCAGGGCTGATTTACTTGTGGTTGGTAAATGCTTCTGGGCTATCCCTCCCACAAACCCATTCTGTCTGGTTCAAGAGTAACTCTCTGCTTACACAAAGAGTTTAGTTTGGGTTTGGTGCTGCTAGACACTGAGTCAGTCCTTTCCCTCATAAATATTACAAGCCTGTTTCTTCTTCAGAAATTGGGATTAACGATATTGGCCTCTTCTCACAGGTGTGCCAAGTGAGTCATTAAGGTCATTCTTTTTCACACCGGAGCAGGTATAGTAGGTGTTACATAGAATAATGGGCAACATTTACATGATCTTATTTCATCCTGACAATAACCCAGGGAGGAAGATGCTATTATTATCTTCATTTTATGGGAGAGGAAATTGAGATACAGAACTAGTAAAATGACTTGTCCAAAGTCATATAGTTACTAAGTGAGGGATTCAAACCTTGCAAAATCAAAGTCTTGGGAAAAGTTTTCGTTCTCCTTGTCATCTCCCACTCACTTCTCCACACTTTGTAATCTGGCTTTAACTCTGCTGAAGCTTGTCTCCCCAAGGTCACCGAGGGACTCTTATTTATTCAGCCCAACACCATTTTCTTAACCTCCCTTCTTCTTGGCCACCAAACGCTGGTTCCGACCCACCTCTTCTCTCCTCACCTCCTACTTCCCCCAACATGCGGACTCTCAGACTCTCTCCTCAGCTGGGATCTCAGGACACTGCTCTGTCTTGGTTTTCTGTCTCCCTGTCAGATCAATTCTTTTTCATTCTCCTTCACAGGGTTATCATACAAATCCTGCAGCCTATATGTGTGGCTCCCCCAGTTCTATTAGAGCCCCTTCTACTCTCCTCTCTGCCTCTTCTCTGCCAGATCCCAGGGATTCAGCCATTATCTACATACAAGGAGGCCCCAAATCTACCTATCCATTTCTCATCTCCCTCTGGAGCACCAGTTCCACATTTCAAACTGCATGTCCCCAAGACATCGCAAACAGAATTTAGTCCCTTCTTCCTTAAACCTCCCCCCTCATCCCAGCTTCCTTATTTCTAACTAAGTTACTCCCATTTTTTCTGTAACCCAAGTTTAAAACCCAGGAGCCATTCTCAACTTTCTGTTCTTGTTCAGCCCTGCCCCCCTTCCCTGTATTTAATCAGTTGTTGATTTTTTTGTCCCATAACTATTTACGTACATCTCCCCTCCCTGGCTGTTACCAGAATTCACACTCTCACCAACTTTTTTATCTGGACTATTCCAATAGTTTTCTAATTGGTCTGCTTCTAATCTATCTTGGCACAGCCTCCAAATTGACCTATCTGTTGCACAGATCTGACCACATCACTCTCCCACTTAAACTTCAGTAGCTCCCTATTACTTTTAGGATAAAATGCAAATTAGAGAGGTAGAACCTAGGTAGTATAGCAGTGGGAAATAGTTTGGCTAGCTCCCCTACAAAACTCCAGATGGATTGAGAAAATGCACCACACAGTATAAATGGGAAAAGCCAGGACAAAGTCACTTTTCTACCACCAAGTTGGCATAGGAAGCCAGAAAGGACTCCAGACCCTGGGGATGGGGTCTGGCCAGAACTAGCTAATTGGAGCACTCTACCACACAAAGAGAGACTATACCCAAGGGTAAGGAGAGACTACACTCTATACTAGCTATTTCCAAAACCATACCAGAGAATAGGTGCCACCTTGTAACTTTGCCACTACTTGATTATAGGTCACAGATCCAGGGCAGACTTAGGATGGGAGCTTCTTGCACATGCAGGCCCTGGGCTGTGTGTACTAAGAGAGAAGCAAGTTCAGAAGCAGGAAAATGTTGAGTCAGACTCCAGGAGTGAACAGCGTCTCTGTTCCAGCTCTGAGCTCAGGCTGCAGCCTCAAGAGGAGTCACCAGGGCAGGAAACCCAGACCAAAGCGGAGCTCACAATTCTGTCCTGAACTAGCAGAGCTTCCCAGCTGACTGGTAGTAGATAAGTCCGGCAGCACTTGATTGTTGTGCAGTCCCAAACCCTAACCATGAACTTTCAGAGCTCAGACCAAGGAAACCACAATCAGACTTTGCCCTGTATCAGACTATATCTGGAGCCCTGAAAGCTTGCAGGTCCCCAGCTCGAGCTGTCCCTAAGATTATACAACACCCCTCCTCCCAAGAAAGCAGCAACAGGACTTCCTTCAGAAGAGCACAGAACCTATCTCTACCATGAATCTGAAGTCAGGAAGCAGGCTGGAAGAATGAGCAGTTAGAAATAAGAATCCTACCATTAAAAGCTATTATGGTAACAGAGATGCTCAAGACATGAACTCATAAGAAGAGAATGATTCCAAAACAGTTACAAGCATAGCTTCAAAGAAAAACACAATGGGGGCACAAATTCAATTAGAATTTCTAGAAGAGATGAAGCAAGAGTTAGAAAATTTTTTTCAATGAAATGAGAGTACTAGATGAAAAAAAAATTGGAAAAGAGATAAGAAATCAAAGAAAGAATTAGAAAGGAAAGTAACAGCTTCTGTTGAGAGAATCAGAAGGGAAATTAACAGTTTGGCACCTAAAGTACAAAACCTTGCCCAAGCAACAGACTTCCTGAAAATTATAATGGACCAAATAGAAGCCAATGGCTCTGAAAAGCAACATTAAAAATAAAGTCAAAAAACTGAAAATTTAGAAGAAAACGTAAGGTATGATAGCAAAGAAATTGACCTGGATCTCGGGCGGGAGTGGCTGACACTTGAGCCTCAATTCTCATCTGAACTGTCCAAAAGAGAGAAGAATACATACAAACATACACACAGTTGGGTTCAGCAGGAGGGAAAAGGGGGAAGGAAGAATTAGAGAGAGGATAGACTACAACACTGTGGATGGCAACGTGGAAAGATGATACGCTATTACTCAGAGGGAAATGAGGGTAACAATGGAAATCATGAACCTTCCTCATTTTAAGCTTTTCCTGAAAGCCAGCTATTGGGAAGCTAGCTTCTCTGGAAGGAAGGAGGGCAATGATCCTCCCAGTGGGGTGCCTCCCCTATTTGCACGACAACGAGTGGCAAACCACTCCCATGTCATTGCCAAGAAAACCGCAAATGGGGTCACAAAGGTATGGACGGGACTAAACAATGACTGAACAACAACCACAAAGTGATAAGGCCTTGATGACAAAGCATCCTGGTATTGGGCAAAGAGGGTCAGGTTTGGAGTTAGAAGACTGTGTGTTCAAATCTCAGCTCTGCTATGACCTTGGGTAAGTCACTTTCCTTTTCTTGATCTTGGCTTCCTCATCTGCTCACACCTCCACCCCACAAAGGTTTTTGTTGTGTTTTTTTCAGTCATGTCCCGCCTCTCCATGACCCCATATGGGATTTTCTTGGCAAAAATACTAGAGTGGTCCACCGTTTCCTTCTCCAGCTCATTTTACAGATGAGGAAACTGAGGCAAACAGGGTTCAGTGACTTGCCCAGAGTCATACAACTAGTTGAGGCCAGTTATTAATCAATCAACAAGAATTTATTAGTTACCTAATAGGTCATAGACACTGTGGCAGGCACTGGGCATAAAAGAAAAAATGAAACAATCCCGACTTTTGGAATTTATGCTCTATCTGGGGAGAAAATGTAAACTCTAAAAATACACAAACTATGTTCCAGGTAATCTTGGGGGGGAGGTCAGGCCCCAGCATCTGGGAAATATCAGGTAAGGCTTAGCACAGAAGCTGGTGCTTGAATTGAATTTGGAAGGAAAGGTGGAATTCCAGGAGGTAGAATTGAAAAGAAACTCCATCCCAGGCCCAGGAGACAGGATGTGCAAAGGCTGCAGATGGAAAGTCATGAGGGAGGAACAGCAAGAAGCCCAGTGTATTCATGTCTAAAAAGCTTAGAAAGTTAGGTTGGAGCCAGATCACGAATGCCTTTAACCATCAAACAGAGGAGCATGTATTTGATCCTAAAGGGAAGAGAGAGCCATTGAAGTTTATGGAGAACATGAGTATCACAGCCATGGTATCCAACGTTACCTTTTCTATGTTCATTCTGTACACAGCCCAGTAGAATGTAAGGTCTTGAGGGCAGCTATTAGTTTTGTCTTTGCGTACTTGTGTCTAGGACTAACTCAGTGCCAGACATGTGAAATGCTTAATGAACCTTTATTGAACTGATCTTGTGAATTTCATGAATGATAAAACACGTTCTGAGACCAGAAATGACTTTGTCAATATTCTGCAACTAGGAAACATCTGGGGTGGATGTGGAAACAACGCGGGTCTCCCTACTCTCAGTCCTGCTCTTTCTCTACTCCGAGGTCCCATTCCGATCCAAGCCTTTGCTCCCATGCTGTGTCTTGTTCTCCCCTCCTGTGACATGAGGGGGTAGGCCTCAGTGGTCTCTGAGAGCCTTTCCTTCTCCCCAGCTGCGATCCTGCCCCCAATTCCAGGCAGACATTGTTGTGCTCAGACTCAGGCTAAGTGCAGAGCAGCATCCAAGAAGGCAGCTGACTGTGATGGACAGGGCCAGATAAGCCTGGGGACAAACGTGGAGGTTGCCACCACTTCAGGCTTTTCCATTCAAGAGGGAAAACATGTCATTTCCTTCCGAGTCCTGGGCTGCGGGGAGCCCTGCTGTCCCAATCCAGCCATGGGGGAGGAGGCAGAGTCTGAGCCTGCTTCAAAGCTGGGGCCTTTTGAATGGGCCCAGGAGGAAGAACCCTCCCAGGCTTGAGCATCTGGGCCAGAGGAAAGCAGGTGGGGCAGGGGAGGCTGGAGGGAGACAGGGGGAGACTAGTGTTTTTTCTTGCTCTGGCCAGTGTGAACCCCTCCCTCCCCTCCAACTTGGTCTCCTCTTCTGCTTCCGCCCTGCTAATCCTTGGAGAAGCCTTATCATACTTGCTTTTCATTCCTTGCTCAGGATTCAGAATGCTCTCTCCTTCTCCCCACCCGCTCCTCACATGCACCAGCCTGCTCTCCTCCCCCCCACCCTCGTTCTCTTTCCTCTCTCTCCCCCTCTTTCATCCCCCACACCCCACCGATCTCAAGGTATACTGGCAGCCCTAATTTACTCCCGCATGTGAAGCTATCTCTCTCAGCTTCCTTTCCTCCTTCTCTCTTAAAGAATTGGAGGAAATGTGCCTTAGAATTCATGGGGAAAAAATCCCAAACAAAGAGCTGTTAAACAGAATGAGAATTCTGAAGCTAGATAGAATTATTCTAGACTAAGCCTGGCATTTTCATCTAACCTTGAGGAACTGTTGCTGGGCCTACAGGCTAAGACAGGAGCCACTCCCTGTTTGGGACTTCGTGGTTTGGACCAGGTTAGTGTTGGGGAGCCCACCTCCAATGTGACTCTTCTTAGGGTTTTTTGTGTTCACGGACCCCTTTGGCAGTCTGCTGAGACCTGCGGTCCCCTTCTTGCAGTGTTTCTAATGCAGAAAATCAAATATATAGGCTCACAAAGGAAACGTGAGGTTAGTGAATGTAAAGATGGATTCCCAGAGATCTTTTCGTAGACCTTGGGGACACCAGGTAAAGAAGCTCTTCTTGACTGATGAGACCAGTTAGGCTGCCTTTTCGAAGACTCATTAAAACTCCCATGAGGCACCCTGGAGGATTTTAACTTACATCTTAGCTCACTTCCAGGGTTTACCCCCAAAAGTGGAAAGTAAAAAAAAATACTTAGTAGTAATGTGAGTCAGGTGAGCTGTTGTTCAGTTGCCTCCAGCTCTTTGTGATTCCACATGGGGTTTTGTGGCAATGATACTGCAGTGCTTTACTGTTTCCACTAAGCAGATTAAGGCATACAGAGGTTAAGTGACTTGCCCAGGTCACCCAGCTAGTGAGTGTCTGAGGCAGAATTTGTCTTAAGGCTTTCCTGACTCCAAGCCTGGCTCTCTACCCGTTGGGCCACCTACCTAGCTGCCTCTTGGGTAAGTTACAGGTAGTTTATTTTGACACACAAAAGAAAGGCAAATCCTAAAAAAACTCATAATCAATAACCTTAAAACAACTTATACTGACAGTTACAATTTGCTGTAAGGTTGTGACTTAAATCTTAAAAATAAAGCAACTCCAATCATGCTGATTTAGGTATTTGACATTTCATCAACTCTGCATTGTCCAAACAGCTACAGGTCTAGAGCCTGACTTGGGTCAATCCCCTTGGTGCGGGCTCCTCCAAGAGCCCTGGAATACTTGCCAGGGATCTTCTCCTCCCTCCCTCATGTTTGAACCCTACATGAGGAAGCCCTTGGTTTCTGGACCTCTTGACCTTACAAGGTCACCTCTAAGCCTGGGCATGTCCATTTCGGGACACATTCACTCATCTAAGATCAGAACACAAAGTATGCTGACAAAACAAACACCAGCAGAGGAGGGAAGCAGAAGTCCAGGTGCAATCTCATCTCATTAAAGGCCCTGGCACTAACTGCCACACAATTATGTTTGCCATGGTGCTTCCATTGGAGAAAGGTCGGCCTAGCCCCCAGTGAAGCTCTCAGAGTGATATGATGCTACTTGGAGAATCAAAGGAAGACAGCGGCCTCCCTCCCTCCTTCTCTCCCTCTCCCTCCCTCCCTCCCTCCTTCCATCCTTCTACCTCCTTCTCTCTCTTTGTCTCTCTTTCTCATATCTATCTCTCTTTCTCTCTCCCTCCTCTCTTTCTCATCCATCCATCCATCCATCCATCTATTATCTATCTCTCTTTCTCTCTCTCCCTCCCTCCCTCCTTCTGTCCTTCTACCTCTTTCCCTCCCCCTGCCCCCCCCCCCAATCTGCCCTACCCTGGCACTTCTATTATAGGGCAGAGGAGGCGAAGGGACCACTCAGGGTTTATCACAAAATGCTTTTTCATTGGGCCACCACATGCTAGAAGCAGAGCCCCCAGCTCCCACATTCTCCCCTCCCTCAAGGAGGAGCAAATCAGAATGTGCTAAGGAGATGGCCCCTCTGGGGCAATTCAGCCTCTGCTGTGTAGCAATCCTAGGATTTTAAGCCAGAGGGGATTTTACATGTCATCTATTCCAACACCTTTACTTCAAAAAGTAGGAAATGAATGAACGAATGGCATTTATGAAGTGCTTTCTATTTCACAGGCTCCATGAGGAGTGCAGGCTATACAAAGACAAGCAAATAATACATTTTCCGACCCTCGAGGAGCTTACATGCCAAGGAAAGAAAACAGTGCATAAAGGGAAGGAAGAGGGGCAGCTATGTGGCTCAGTGGATAGAGTGCTGGCCTGGAGTCAGGCACTCTTTTGTCTGAGGTCAAATCTGACCTCAGGTACTTGCTAGATGGGTGACCCTGGACAAGTTACTTAACCCTGGTTGCCTTAGTTTCGTCATCTGTCAAATGAGCTGGAGAAGGACTCCAGTATCTTTGCCAAGAAAACCCCCAAAGGGGTCATGAAGAGTCCAACTCCCCTAAGAAGGGGAGAGGGTAGTATTAGAGGGAAGGCAGGGGCAAGTCACTCCTCCTCCTTAGGCTGAAACCAGGCTTCTATTTCCGAGCCACATAATGTATACTCCAGGGACCTGCCTCTTCCTCCTCCCACCAGAACCTTGAACTCTGTGCCTGAGATGTTTTTAATTGTTTTTCTTTATCCCAAAGAAGGATTTAATTTGGAGGATGTATGAATAGAAAGACAAAAACCACCAATAACCTAGTTTAAAAACTTCAAGGAGCCATTGGAATGCTATATTCTGCCCTTGTCAGAACACATCTATGACATGAGCTGGGGTCTGAGTGCCATGTTGTAAGAAGGGCATGGTTATATCGAAGATCAGGACAAGCAGGATGGAGAAGGGACTTGAGTTCATGCCCTAATTGAAGGAGCTAGGGGTATTTGGCCTGGAGATATTGATAGCTGAATTCCAGTGTTTAAAGGATAGCATGTGGAGGCAGGACTGGCCTCCTTCTGTTTGGTGCCAGAGGGAAGAAGGAGAAGCCATGGGTGGCATTAGTGAAGAAGCCAATTTGGGGTTCATGTCAGAAAAACTTGCTGACTCTTAGTGTTGTCTTCAAAGTCAAGTGGATTGACTTTGGAGGCACTGGGGTCCCCTCACTGTAAGTGTGTAGGTGGGGCACGTGACCATTGGGGGTTGACTTAGAGAGAAGATTTGGGTTTCCAGTGCCGTTTGAATGAAAAGGCCATAAAGGTGTCTTCCAATTCCAAAATGTATCACTGAGGAGCTTTCTGGGTCTGAACCAGGCGTGGGGAACCTGCGGCCTCGAGGTTACATGTGGCTGTCTAGGTCCTTGGGTGCAACCTTTTGAGTGTGTCCAAGTTTTACAGAACAAATCCTTTTATTAAGGGGATTTGTTCTGTGAAGTTTGGATTCAGTCAAAGGGCCACACTTGAGGACCTAGAGGCCCACCAGTGGCCTTGAGGCTGCAGGTTCCCCACCCCTGGTCTAAACCAAGGAGCTTGTGAGAGCTAACATGAGACTCCTCTTTGAGCCCCTTCTTTTGTGGCCCCATTTTTCAAGGGGCTGCTGGGCACTCAGAGCCCTCCACTCATGCCTTCCATGCTCAGTCATTTTAGACATTGGCAACAGCCACCAAGTTCCTTGTTTGCTCTGTTCCTTATTTGGAAGTGCCTGAGCTTTCCCCAAAACATGTTGGAACAATTCAGGCTGGCAAGTTGTGTGTCAACATTTCTCAACTCACAGGTCAACTACATTGTTCAGTTCTCGAAGTGGCTTGGAGCTAGGAGGCTAAGGCCTGCTCCCTCTCCTACCCTCGATACTACACACCCACAGAATAGAAGGCCTTGCTTGTGCAAGGAGAATTTCCTGCTTTGCTGACTCATCTTCCAGAAATGTAGTCTTACAGCTGCTCAGGGCTGTTCTTTAAGTGGTGATGGTGCTCTTAAAATGGGGTCCCTTTGAGAGGTGATGGGAGGCCAGCCTCTACAAGGCTAGTCTAATTTAGCCAAGGGGCCACTGGTAGTGGCAGATTTGAGAGAGCTGTGGGGGATGGAGAATTGTGGCAAAGGATGATGTGTCAGCTTGAAATTCAAAGGCAGTTTTTCTGTGACTACAGGGACAGCCTGGGTGGGGCCCACATTTCTAACTCTGATCTAGTCCAACCCTACTATTTTACAGATGAGGAAACTGAGACCTGGGGAGGTTGTGACTAAAGCTGAGATTAAAATCTGGGTCGTAGATGGGCCCACAGGATCTGGAATTGGAAGAGATTTTTGAGACCAAGTAGTCCCTTTTCCCTTCCCATCACTTTGCAGATGAAAAAAGTACAATCCAACTATTTTTCATAACTTCTTCAAGGACACATGGGCTAGAAGCAGCAGAACCAGGTTTTGAACCCAGGTTCTTTGCCTTCCTATTCAGTGCTTTTCCCACCATTCCACAGGAACCGGTTACCACTACCTATGGTGGGGCCAAGTTCAAGGTTAGGCCAGGGTTGGTCCCTCAGGGTCCAGACAGGATACCCCTTACAGACCAAGAACAAAGGCTTTCCTTTCCCCCAAACCTAAACCTAAATCAAAGGAAGGATGATTCAGCTCAGAGTTGAGAACAATAGAAAACCATTCTATAGCATTCCTGTTGGAGAGGCAATGTCAGGATGGGTGCGGGGCGGGACCTGGGGAACCAGATTCTATTCCTCATTCTCACTTGTCATGTAATATTGTGACATTTCTGCACCCCAGTACCTGAGTTCAGATCCAGTCTTAGAAACTGCCTAGGTATAACCCTGGGAAAGTCACTTAACCTCTATCTGCCCATCTCCTCATCTGTAAAATGGGGATATTAACATCAGCTCCCTTGAAGCATTGTGGTGAGTATCAAATGAGAAAATATCTGTAAAGTGCTGGCAAATGCTTATTCCCCTTCTCTTCCATCTGTAAAATGGGGAGATGGAGCAGAAAGAGCTGTCCTTGGAGTGAGAAAGATTGGAGATAGAATCACATTTCAGATACTAAATGTGTTGCCTGGGGCAAGTTGGGGACCACAGGTCTAGGGCTGACTGGGTTCTTGAGGACACCTGGTCCATTCCATTTACAGATGAAGAAAGTGCGGCCCTGCAGTGACAAATAACTCAGTTCACATAGCAGGCAGAATCAGGATTTGAATCCAAATCCTCTGACTTCGATGCCGTAGTTCTTTCCCCATAACCCATAGCCATTTTAATGAACCCTGGGGAGCCTCAGTTTCCTCATCTGGAAAATATGGATAATAATAATAGCTTGCATTTTTTATAGCACCTTAGGGTTTGCAAAGCATTTTACACATATATATATAAAATATATAGATTTACATATATATGTAGAATACACATACAGTCTCATTTGATCCTGTATTTTTCATACATATAGAAAATATACATATATGTATATATACATGTGGAATCTCCTATGTTTTCACATATATGTAAGATACACTCACATATAATCTCATTTGGTTCTCACAAGTGGGAGGTAGGTGATATCAGTACCTCCATCTTATAGATGAGGAAACTGAGGCTCCTGGGGGTTAAGTGAGTTGCCTGGGTCACAGCTAAGAAGTGCTTGAAGCAGAATTTGAACTCAGTTCTTCCTGAATCTAATCCCAGCACTCCACCTACTGTAAGACCTAGCCTCCTCATGGCTCAGAATTGTAGTGAGACTGAACTGTATATAAAGTTCTTTGCAAAGTATATTCTATGAAGTACTATACAGACATTAGGAATAGGGACTAGACGTGGGATTTTGTTGGTTTGGGGAACTCCCAGGTGAGGAAACTCCCTTCGGGGCATATTGGCACTTCCTCTGTAACCTCTAGTCTCAGAGAATCACCTGACATCTGGAGGGATTTGTCCAGGGTCCCTCAGCCCTCCTAATGCCGGTGCCTTCTCTCTGAGATCACCCCCAATTTAAGCTGTAGATATCTGGTACGTACATGAGATACATGTTACCTTCCTCATTAGAATGTGAGTTCCTTGAGAGCCAGGACTGCCTTTTGTCTTTCTGTGAGCCTAGAGTTTAGAACAGTGCCTATCACATAACACTGCTGAATGGATACTTGTTGGCACAATGCCTGCCACAGTAGGTACTTAACTATTGGTTGATTGCTGCATTTCCTGGCTCTGAGGCTCTATCCACAATGTCGAGCTATTTCTCCGTATACGTGTTTCATCGTTATTGTTATACCCTCCGGGCTCTGGGATACTTTAAGCATTTTGGGGATAGGGCTTGGAAAGTAATTTGAATCTTCTGAGGGATGAGTGACGTGAATGAATGAATGAATGAAGGATTGAGAAGATAAGCCTTAGCCCATTTTCCTAGAGTCATCTGGGATACAGCTATCCCTCAGGATTTTAGGGGTACCCTAAAGGGATTTCGGAGTTGTTATTCAGCCTTTTCAGTTGGGTTGGATTCTTCATGACCCCATTTGAACTTTTTTTGGCAAAAATGCTGGAGTGGCTGGCCATTTCCTTCTCCAGTTCATTTTACAGACAGAGAAATTGAGGCCAACAGGGTCAAGTGATTTACCTGGGGTCACACAGGAGACTATGAAATGACAAAACAACATTACTGCCAGAGAAATCCTGGGGTCACATAGCTAGTAAGTGTCTGGGGTCTAATTTTGAACTCAGGTTGTCCTGTCTCCAGGTCTGAGCTCTCTCCTCTGCACCATCTAACTACCTTAGGGTATTTTGGGTGTCGCTTCTCTAATGTCCTTGGCTTGAGCTGCCACTGGCTGCATCCCCCCTGGTTAGGTGGTGGGATGGTCAGTGGACCTCCAATTCCGTTTAACCACTTAACATCAGTAAACTTTTACAAAGGGATATTTGCTTCAAAGATATAAACAACAACAAAACCGCAAACATTACCCCAGAGGGGCATCAGTCTTTGGAGAAAGTGATCGTAATTTTTAAAAAACTCATTTTATGTATTTATTACATATTTAAAATTTGTGTTGTTGCAAAAAATAAAAAATAAACGGGGCAGGGGAGGGGCAGCTAGGTGGCGCAGTGAATAGAGCACTGCCCTGGAGTCTGGAGGACCAGAATTCAAAGCTGGTCTCAGATACTTGACTTACTAGCTATGTGACCTTGGGCAAGTCACTTAACCCCAATTGTCTTGCCTTTCCCTCTCCAATTTTTTTTTTAAATTTGTGTTGTTGCAAAAAATATAAAACAATTTGAATAGAATAAAATGTGCTGATGAATTTATTTGCACAGAGACTTTAGGAAAAGGGAAGGACAAGATAATTTTTAAAATTTTATTGTTTAATGAATTAAATTTTCTTTTCTCTAAGTGGGTTCAATTTTAGCAGTTTCTAAGTAGCATTATTTTTATTACATAGTACCTGCTACGTTCTACATACTATAAAATCACACACAAAGGTGCCAGACTGCCTATTAAGTCCTAGTCTCAGATTTAGCTGAGTTAGATCTCAAAAGTCATTCCTTGTTCCTTGGGTATTGATGCTGGCTACAAAACCTGTTATGGACTCAGTGGTCCAGAGATTCATTGGCCTGAGCTTTCAAAACTCACAAGGTCGAAGTCTCTAGATTAATCTTTCCCTAAAATGGAAAAGAACTAACAATGAGGCAAGTAAAAAACTGAGGCCCATTTTCATGGGGCCATATCAGCTTGGAGGAGAAAAGGCCCAAGGCCTTTCACTTTACAGTATTTTTTTTTCAAGGAGACAAACCAAGGAGTTAAACCAAGAGAGAAGAGTCAAAAAGAATGAATATTCAAAAAGAAAAACATTAGAGTCTCAGACTGTTGGTGTCAAACTCAAATAGAAACGATTCCCCATTATGGTCACAGAATGATTTAGAAAACTACAAATTGACATTGTCTATGTTGTATTGCATGTTCATTTTTGTTAAACTTTTCCCAGTTACATTTCAATCTAGTTAGGCTAGTTTTGAAGCCTCAGGTTTGACATTTCTGCTGTGGTTGATAGTTTAGACAGCTGGGCTAGTTTAGACAGTCAGTCATCAATCAACTGGTTTTGTCCCAAAAGAGGGAGCTCTAAAGATGGATGGATTAACTTTCCCAGGGACTGAGAGCAAGGATTCAGGGAGCTCTAGATGTGAAGGTTTGGGTCTCTGGTCTAGGATATTTACTGGGTCCTTGTTCAGGTGGGGAGGAGCAGATTGGCCACAGTTCAACAAGAAGGTAAGGCATGCGTAGAGGGCCCCGTGGTGGTCTGGGATGTGAATCTGAAATAGACAATAGAACAGTTCCTCAATATGGAGGCCAAAGATCCGATGAGTCTGTTTGTACATTCACATGTGCCAACTCTTGGTCAATGAAACATCACATTTAGAAAGCAATATTGAAAAATGCTTCTAGGCAGCTAACCATAATCCTCTGGAAGCAGTTCTGAACTGTACCTCTTCTGATTCAGGGGTCCTGGGGATGAAGGGTGTTCCACTTCATTTTGGTCAAGAAAATCATCCCCTCCCCCAGCCCACCCTACCCCACTCCACCCCTTTCATTCCCTCCAGAATAAAGATAAGAATCTTCAGAACTGGCCAGCTGGTGCCTCCCAGGTGTGAAATCAGCCTTCTGGTTCACTTCCCGCTCACTGAATCCCCAGCTTCCCTGCCCCATCTGTACCAGCTGCTAATCACTGGAGACCTTTTGGCCCTTTCACTCCAGCCTTTTGTGAGTTAAGATTGGACTCCCCGCATTGATTTTTCTGGCTCTTAGGGGAGGAGAGGACCCTGTTTGACTATGTATTGATTAGTGTCAAGGGAAATAGCAAAACAGGCACCTTTATCCTTTCTTTCTTGGAAAAGCCTCTGTTGCAATAATTAATAATGGAGAAAAAAGATCGGTATTGCAGAAAAAGTGGCCTGCAACATATTGATTTGAAAGCATTACCTCTTTGCTTTTCATTTAGGTTTTATAGTCAAAGTGTACACACCTGCATGTATATCCTACAAATTCCTTTTCAAGGAAATTGAAAAATCCCAATTTCAGCAAAGAAGGCTATGGTAATTGGGGTTTTTGTTGAGAACTTTCTGGAGACAGGCTTTGTTTTAGGTTGTATAGGTGAGCAGAAATGGCATTTCATCCATCCCCTTGAGCATTATTTCTGTATTTTTACTTCATTTTTAAAAAACCTGGAGCAGCTAGGTGGCACAGTGAACAGAGCTCTGGCCCTGGAGGCAGGAAGATCTGAGTTCAAATTTGCCTCAGACATTTCACACACTTACTAACTGTGTGACCTTGGACAAGTCACTTAACCCCAACTGCCTTGCCTTCCTCCCTCTAAAAAAAATCAACAATCCATCAATTATTATTATTTTAAAATTTCAAAAATCTGTTTTTTCTCCTTTTCACCTTCCTTCATTGAAAAAAAAAATGCGCATCCCATTTTTTTTTCTTTTTATAAATATACATAGTTGAACAGAACAAATTCCTACACTGACCTCAACCAAAAAACTTGCATCTCATTTTCCATCCTGAGTTCATTACCTCTTTGTCAGGTTTCATCAGCAGCTACCTGGAATGGTGGTTGGTTATTGTAATGGCCAGAGTTTTTAAGTCTTTCAAACTTATTGGCTTTTATACTACTGTCATTATTGTATAAATTGGTCTCTTGGTTTGGCTCATTCTACTCTGTATTAGTCCACATGAGTCTTTCCAGGTTTCTTTGAAACCATTCTCTTCATCATTTCTTCCAGCACAATGATATTCCATCATATTTATATTCTATAACTTGGTCAGTCATTCCTAGTCAATAGCCAACTCCTCAGATCCTCATTCTTTGTCACCTTCAAAAGTTTTGAATATATTTGTTTTACTTAGGACTGATCCCTTCAATCTACCTTCCTTCAAACACATTGGTGAGTTAGGGTGATGTCTACCCCACACATGTGGAGACTTTTCCTGGTAGCACAAGTGGATGAGAATAATGTGTTCCAGTTGTCATAGGGGCAGCTGAATCAGACGCACTGGAGCTCTTAAAGCTTGATCAGACATCAAAGATGCCAGGTCATTCGCTGCATCCTGGGCCATCATCAGTTGTTCTGACTTCTTTCCTGCCACTGGACTTCAATGACTTAGGAAGAAAGAGAGAGGCTCTGCCTCACTTAAGTATGATTCACAAACAAGTCAAGAGATCACCTCGGTCATGTCATTGGTCTGATTTGAAAACAAAGAATGAACAACTTTTCTTCTTATTCTTCTATCTCTCTTTTCTTCATTTCCTCCCATTTCCTTGTTGAGTGAATATCTACATATTCAACAGTATGAATGTGTATTCTTCTTGCCTTTGGTGAGTTCAGCTAGAAAAGAAGTTCAAATCAGCTGCTCCCTGTAATGCCAAGCAAAGGCAACTTCCAAGGTTCAGAATACCAGCATAGCAAACTCCATTTATTCAGTGACAGATTAAGGCAAAACATTCACAAAACAGAGAGAATCAAAATACAGTATAACTCATTCATTTAGCAAGTAAGTTCTCAATGCAATCCAGGTACTATCCCACCCCTGGACAATACATTCATTTAGTCAGTCAAAGTCTCTCTTCTCAAAAGGAGATTAGTTTCCAATCATAAACAAAATACATTCATTTGGTCAAAGAGCACAAAAAAGTCAAAAGTTTCCCACCTGTGGATCACAGCTGAATTACAATACTATCCATTAATGCAAAGCACTTTCTCAAAAGCGGCAGGAGAGCACAAAAGGCCATCTACCCTTAAGCTACGAGGTTAAGATATCATCACAGCATTGAAAACCCAAGGAAAGGTCCTTCCTTCATCTTGACAGGAGGCAAGTTCTCAGCAATCTGTTCCTGGGGAGGCAAAGCCTAACAAAGCCACAATATACATTGTCAATGTCCTCATTAATTCACTCTATGCCTGCAGAACAGTCCCAGAACCCCTGAAAACATCAGCAAGACCCTCTTCCAGGATTTCTATATACATACAACAAGAAAATCCTCTTTCAGGGCTTCCGAACCAACAGCAAAGTTCCAGGACCTCTGCAACAGCAGCGCTGTCCTTCACCAGCAGATCAATCTGGTAAAACAACATCAAAACAGACAGACAAAATACTGGCATCACAGCCATGCCTTTTCCATTCTTGGCAGCTCCAGGTGGCAGTTCTCAAAAGTCCTGGGCAGCTCCAACTGGCCCTCAGCAGTCTTTCTCTCACAACTCTGTCCCCCAGCAATTCTCCTCTCTCTCTGCCTTCATGATACTGCTCCCCAAAAGTCCTTCTGGTTTTCTCTGCTTGGGCCTTCTTTCTATTTGGGCTTCTCTGTGTTTGGGCTTCTCTCTAAATCCAAGGCACCAGCTCCTTCCAGTTCAGCCCTCTCTCTTTACGTCAACAAATCCATCCCACAAGTGGGATTCACAGGCTCTGGGTTTTAACACTCAACCTGAAAACCAAACCAATACAGGGGGATCTTTAAATTCCATTACCATTATACTCCCCTATCTCCACCTCCTTGTTTTCATAGATGTCTATTTGTATGTACTGATTATGTGAGATAATTTCCCCTAAACTTCCTTTCAAAGTGGTTTGATTTACAATGTTATTGTATGCCTTTTTTTTTCCTGGTTCTGCTCACTTCATTCTGTATCAGTTCATATAAGTCTTCCCAGGCTTTTCCAAAATAATTTCTTTTGTCATTTCTTATAGTACAATAGAATTCCATCACACTTATATACCATCATTTGTCTATGCTAACTTTTCATTACATTCATATATTGTGGTATTTGTAACAACTTTCTATTACATTCATCTACCAGTTTATTCTGGCATTCTCCACCCCTGCAAAACCATGAGGAACCCCAATCCTTTCTCACTGTTGGTTACCAGAAAAGTCCTGTAGTAGACATTTTGATATGTAGTGGACTTTTACATCCCTGGGGGTATATTGTCAATGAAGGATCTCTTTTTTAAATTAATTAATTAATTTTTAGTTTACAACATTCAGTTCCACAACAGCTTGAGTTCCAAATTTTCTCCCCCCTCTACTCCCCCATGGCCGCATGCAATATGATATAGGTTCTACAAATACCTTTGCATTAAACATCAGTCAATTGTAAAGAAGAGTTATAACTAATGGCACTTTTCTTGCATAATTACAAAGTCAATGCAAAATGGTTGCTCCAATTCACATCTGATTTGTTATATTTAAATCCAAATGAGCCAACATTTACATTTTCTAGATGAAGCAACAGTATTTCATGCTGTGAGAGAAAGAAAAATGAATAGACATAATCCCTGCATTCATGGTGGTTACTGACTAGGAGGGATAATTAGCCACCTACACAAATACCTACAAAGCAATGAAAACCAGCAGGTAAATGTCAAAAGAGATGTTCAGATGAAGCCCCCTAGAAGGGAGAGCTTAATTCTGCCTGGTACCATTGGAGAAGGAAGGCTTCAGGGAGGAAAGCCATTTAAGCTTGTTCAATCATCAACCTACATTGAGAGCCTATTCCATGTCAGATACTCTGCTAAGTTCTAGGGATGAAAAAAGAGGCAGAAGACAGTCCCTACCCTCAAAGAATTTACAATCTAATGAGAAAATCAGTGTTTCAAAAGGTAGAAATGCAGGTAGAGGTGAAGAGAAAGAAAGGAGAGCTGATAATTTGGGTCAACCAAGCTGTGGTCCTGAAGCTGAGGGGAGGGTGTCTTCTGAAACCTTTTCAGGAGGTTCATGAAGTCAGAACTCTTTTCACAATATTAATAAGATTTAAAATGTTCTAATATGGTAAGCATCACTAGCTATAGCCCATATAAACAACAGCTTTTTTGGGGGTTCACAATAATTTTTCAGAGTATAAATGGGTCCCGAGACCCAAAAGTTTGAGAATTAATGGCTTAGGCACAGCTAGGAAAATGATGAGTAGTTTGGAGGAGCAGAAAGTAATCCACTTTGGTGTGAGTATATCATTCCTTTAAGGAATTCTAGAAAGAATTCCTCTAAGGGAGGAATAGGCTGGTAAAAATAGGTTAGGGCCATATTTTGACAGCCTTGAATGCCAGGTTAAGAAATTAGTCATTATTCAATGGACAATAGGAGACCTATGGAAGATTTTGAGTAGAGGATGTACAGAAGTAAAAGAATCCTTCTGAAATTAGACTGAGAGTTCCTTGAGGGCAGGATTGTCTTCTGCCTGTTTTTATATCCCTGGTGTTTAACACACAGTAAACACTTAATAAATGTTTTCTGACTGGCTGATTTGGGTAGAATGTACTAGATGGATAGAGGGGGGAAAATCAGAGTCATAGAAATGAGTTAGGAAGAGATTGTAAGAGTCCAAGGAAGGGTTTTTGAGTCCCAAAATAAGAAGCGGGGCAGTGCTATTATAAAGGCACCAGCAGATTGGAGAGATGTGGGAAATGGAGAGAGCCTTTGAGGTTTGGCACTGGCCAGAATCTAGAGCAACAAACAGCGCCCCCCTTTTTGGTTGTTGTTACAAACATATCTATGTATGTATATCTGCCAGTAACAGCAACAACCACAAAAAAGCCCATTTTTTGTGCTACATTCTGGTCAGTCCAAAACCTCAAAGGTCTCCCCACATGTCCTTTACAGCATTGCTCCAATCTGCTGGTGCCTTTCTACTACCACTGCTCCACTTTAATTTTGGGACTCAAAGACCCTGCCCTGGATTCTTACAATTCCCGCCCCCAACTCATTTCTTTCACTCTGGTTTTCCCCTCTCCCTCCATATGGTATGTATCTGTATATATATCTTTGTGTATTTATGTATGTGTATATGTTGTTCAGTTTTGTCCACTCTTCGGGGTCCCTTTTGGGGTTTTCTTGGCAAAGACACTGGAGTGGTTTTCCATTTCCTTCTCCAGTTCGCTTTACAGATGAGGTAACAGAGGCCAACAGGTTTAAGTGACTTGCCCAGGTTCACACAGCCAGTAGTATCTGAGGGATATTTGAACTCATGAACATGAGTATTCCTGACTCTGGGCCCAGTACTCTATTCACTGCAGCTCCACCTAGCCTGCCTCCAAAAGAATGAGAAGACCTCAGTTCAAATCCTGCCTTTGGCCCTTTATACCTGTGTAAAATTGGGTGTCACTTAGCTAGCTTGATTGGGCCTAATGTTCTTCATCTATAAAATTAGGAGGCTGGTCTAGATGGTCCCCGAAGTCCCTTCCAGATATGGATCTGTATGTGACCTGGTAGGGTGAAGAGTAATCTTTTCACCTTCTTCATTTAGTTTTTTTCTAATTCAATTTTATTTGTATGTGAATCAAAGAGCATCTTGGGAGGGAAAGGACTTCATAGTCTTCTCCTGCACATAGTTCCCATTGGTTTCTTTCTTTTAGGGGGTCAGGGAAGAGTCCTTGAAATGGATTTTCAAGGGCACAGGATCACAAATGGCAATTCTAAGAAATTTTCCAGCCCTAACTTGGTTGGTTGTCTGGGATCTGGACTTTGAATCAGCACTAGACAAAATCAGGCAAAACAGTAAGCTTCACCTTACCCTGAGGGCAATTTAGATAGCTTTTTCTTTTAATCTCTTTAATTAGGAAGGTTGACTCCTAGGCTAGACAATTGGCTAAAGGTAAGTATCCTACCCATTCTGGGGAAATGCTTTCTGGCTACCAATCCTTAGCAGATTGGAGCAAAGAACCAAATGACAGCCCTCAAGATCAGAAGATGGTTACAGGTGATCATGAAACTAAGAAACAACTTGATGCCCAACAATGTGCCCACCAGAACATAAGCAACACTCAGCACAGAGTAGCAGGAAAGAGCCATGATAACACCAGAGGGCATTGGCCTGTGCTGTCTCTTCTGAGTTTCTGTGATTGCCAGAAGGAATTGAGAATCAATGCAATTCCAACTTTGGAACCCATCTTTGTCAAGGAGCCCTCGGTTCATACCAGACAAGGGTGGGGAAGGCAGAGGGAGGGAAAGAGATCTTTTAATTGCTACTACTTCTAATCAAGGATAAATCTAAGGGGGTGGGGAGGGAGGAGAGGGTTTTTTTTTTTTTAACCTATAGCCTGTGAATTTGTATGTATCTCTCTCTCTCTCTAGAGAGAATTGTTATTTTAATATATAATGTTTTCTTTCTAATCTTATGGATTTAAAAATGTATTTTATGTATATACCTTCTGAGAAGGGGCCTTTAGGCTTCACCCAACTGCATAAAGGGACCATGAGGCAAAATGGGCTAAGAACCCCTGATGTATCTAAAGGATCCTTCAAAAATGTGATATATGAAAAGTTCAAGAGATATAATTTCTGGGTAATTAATCATTTTATTAATCATGGCTAATGAATAATTAATAAAAGGATAGCTATTTGGCTGCCTCTGGGAAACCAAAGATGAGACTTAACAGGCCTCTCAATACTTATGTGCCCTTGGAAAAGTGAGGGTTCCCAACAGGTGGCAATTGGCTCCAATTGGTTAACAATTAATGAGAGCATGAATATTATAATGAGAGATGGGCTTAGTCTAATGAGGGGCTGGGGGACATGACTCTGATCACTCAGTTCCAATACAAAGATCTATTTCTTCTCAGACACTTCAGTCTAGAACAATTTAGACAGAATGGGTAATCCACTTCCCTTCAGACCTGTCTGACTAAAACACAATGGGCCAGAATTCACCAGTTCACCCAGACTAGAATTTCTTTACTTTTTGATCAGATCCAAATTTTCCCAGTTGAGTCAGTTGCACCCAAGATATAAGAAATAATCATTTATCTCAAAAGAAAACCAAGATCCAAATAGTCTCCCCAGAAAAAAATCAAAGCAACTCCCAAGTCTGAGCCTTTGCACAGGCCATCCCTTATACCTAGAATGCACTCTGTCATCTCCACATTTCAGAATCCTGCACAGCTAAGCTCACGTGCCACCTTCTTTGTGACAGAGAGCGACTGACCCCGGGTCTCACAGCTAATGTCTGCGGCCAGATTTGAGCTCAGAAAGATGAGTCGTCCTGATTCTGGCCTCAGTGCTCTATCTCCTGCACCCTCTAGCTGCTTACCATGTCTTTGTGAAGCTTTGCTTAAACTCACAGTTACAAATGCTTTCTCTCAGTTTATCAAGTTACATTGTGTTATGTTTGTCTGTGTGTGTGTTACAGCCCTTCAATGGAATGCAAACTTCTTGGGGGCAGGGCTGTTCACTCCTTGTCTTTGTGTCCCTAGGCCTGTGGATGGTGCCTTGCATATAGTGGATGCTTAATTAATGTTTATTGAGTTGAGTCGAGTTGTCTCTTTAAGATAACAGTAGAGAGAACCCATTTTACTCCGTGAAGAAAGCAATTCCTTCTAATTTTGTCTTTGGTTTTCAGTCACTGCCCAAAGTTCAAAGCACGAATGACCTGTAGTGCTAATTGTCACTGTCATTAGTAATCTTGGGAATATCACAGAACTAGCAGCTGTTGGGAGAGAAGACGAGAGACTAGATCCTCCTTAGAGAATCTCATTTAAAAAGATGGAGATGATTCAGTAATTTACCTTTATTCTTTCCTTTGGATTATACATACTTACGAATAGTCCAAAAGGCCTCCATATTTCTTAGCCTTCCACTAAATGAATCCACATACAGGAGTTTGATCAGTTATGGCCTCAAAAGCAAAGATGAATTGATTATAAGTAATATACCTTCTTCCTTGGAAAAGGGATGTGAATTCAAATGGTGCTGCAGTACCCACAGCAAATTCCATTTTATAACAGGCTCCTGAAGTAGCTAGCTTTAATCCCATTTTATAGATGGAAATTTCAGACACATATGGGTTTACTCTTTTTAAAAAAAAAAAAACTATTACTATATTTTGTTTGAATATAATAAGTACTGGTGAAATAGCACAGTATGGTGGAAAGAAGTTGGTTTCAAAGCCTGGCTCTGCCGTTTTCCATGTGGCTAACATTTTGGGAAGTCACAAGCAGCTGGACAAGATTCTTTCTGAGGTTCTCTCCTCTTCTAAATATGATCCTCAGAGGAAGACCTTTATAAAGCCCTTCACATTCAGACAAAAATGAGACAACATAAAGTGCTTTATAATCCTTAAATCCATATATATATATATATATGTATATATACATATGTACATATGTGTATATATGCATGTTAGCTATCATTATCAGATAAAGTTAGGATTATTCAGTTTATTATAATTAGATAAGATTATTATTTTTAGATATGTTTAATCTTCTGTATCAGGGCTTCTTAAGCTTTCCACTTACAACCCCTTTTTGCATTTTGCCAGTGTTCATTGCTGGTATGTAGCCTGTTGGCATGCCCGGTGAAAAGTGTGCATGCTTTGTGTTCCAAACCAAGGCTGCAGTAAAGTTGCATGATACACCATGAGCAAGTGCTTCCAGAAACCCCTTAGATTCATTACATGCTTGATTTTAAGTTAATTTTTGACTGTTGCACATTCAGAAACTTACAGTTTAAGAAGCACTGGTCTATATAATTTGCCATTTAAAGCCCTTCACAACTTGGTTCAACCAGAGTTTTCTAAGTTTATTTCACATTGATCCTCTTCACACAGACTGCATTTTTGCCAAACTGACCTATGGATTCTTCTCATGAACTTGGTATTCCATTGCCAACCTCTCTGCTTTTGTAGAAGCTGTCACCCATGCCTAAAAGACACTCCTTTCTTACCTCCACCTCTTAGAATACTAGACTTCCTTCAAGGATCGGTTCATATGCTGTCTCCTATGAGAGCCTTGATTAATGTACTTAATTGTTAAGACTCTCTCCCTCCTCATATTATCTTGAATTTGCTTCTCTGTGTTTATATTGAATTTTCCAGGTGATTATAAGCTCCATGAGGGCAGCAACTTTTCATTAAAAAAAAAAAGCCCAATGTCTTGTACATAGCAGCTATTAAATTTATGTTTGTTAAGTTGAATTAAAAATAATATGAAAATGAAATCTTGCCTTTGTACAAAACATCAATCATTTTACATCTGAGAGAGTATGTTATTAATATTTCTCAAACTGAGTTGTAGAACACTGTTGGACTTGAAAAATGAACAGAACCTCTAAATGCTAGTTTAGGGGTCTTGGGGACATGGCACAGCCATGGGCTAAAGGTGGGTTAGGGAAATCAGAATCAAACTAGAGAAAGTTAAGCTTATTTTCCTTCTGAACATTTGTTGCGTATATTTTTGATGTCTCTGTAGTGTCAAGTTAATATTATAGTAGGAATGAAACTAGAAGGGCAACAAATAGATGAAAGTTGGAAAAGATTTGTTAAGATTTTTTGCAATTATATATTCTTTTCACAACCAAGGAGTAGTGTATCTACTACACAGGGACTCTAAAATCCTTGCACCCAGACATACTTCTAGAGGAGGAAGAAATGGTACTGAAAAGAACAAACAAGGGAAGGCAACTAGATTGGACCAGGCTGGAGGTAACTCATTTGGGAGGGCATTAAGGGAGTTAAATCTTAAGTAATTTGAAGAAAGGGAAGAAAAAAATCCCTCTAACCTTAATGCTAAAAACAGGTGACCAGGAATGCATCAGCAGCTATGAGCTGATATGCCTATTTCCCAGCTATGTATTAGTTTCAGGAGAGTCAGCCACACAGGCATCAAGGACATCCTGGACAAGGTTACCAGTAGGGAACAAGCAGGCTCTTGTAAGTGATACTCCACAGTAGACCACATTTTCACCATCAAATGATTAAATGAAAGATGCAGCGATAACAAGATCCCACTGAGTTTATTGTTTGGTGATGATAAAAATGTATTTGATTCAGTAAAACAAAATGCTGCCTTAAAAGCAGCAAGAAGTTCCTACAAGGTCCCTGCCATCCATCCATTCATCTAGCTACCTATCCATCCATCCATCCATCCACCCATCCATCCACCCACCTACCCATCCATCCATCCAGCCAGCCACCTATCCATGCATCCATCCATCCATCCATCCACCCACCCATCCATCCATCCATCCATCCACCCATCCACCCATCCATCCATCCATCCATCCATCCACCCATCCATCCATCCACCCATCCATCCATCCACCCATCCATCCATTCATCCATGCATCCATACACCCATCCACCCACCCACCCATCCATCCATCTATCCATCCATCTATCCATCCATCCATTCATCCACCCACCCACCCATCCATCCATCCATCCATCCATCCATCCACCCATCCATCCACCCATCTACCCATCCACTCATCCATCCATCCATCCATCCATCCATCCATCCATCCATCCATCCACCCATCCATTCATGCATCCACCCATCCATCCATCCATCCACCCACCCACCCATCCATCCATCTATCCATCCATCCATCCATCCATCCACCCATCCATCCATCCATCCATCCATCCATCCATCCATCTATCTATCCACCTATCCATCCAAAATAGTCAATATTAGAAAGATACAACATCAAAGGTAATCTTGTTAATCAATCCTCTAAATAAAAATATCAGGCGATGCACAAAGCAGGGAAGCGCCTGCTTCGCGAGGGTTTGCTGCTGTCACGGAGCAGTTCCTGTGCCTCACTCCAGTTGAAGAGGGATTTCTTGAATGCGGTGAAATCACGTAGAGCAGCGGTTCTCCACCTTCCTAATGCCATGACCCTTTAGCACAGCTCCTCATATTGTGGTGACCCCCAGCCATAACATTGTTTCCATTGCTTCTTCATAGCTGTCATTTTGCTGCTGTTATGGATCATGATGTGAATATCTGACATGCAGGATACATTGTTACAAATCGAACATAACCTACAGGCTGAGAACCGCTGGTATAGAGGATGGCCCTGGTTGTAAATGGCATAATGTTGGTTGCATCAAGCCTTGGGTTGTCGAAGATCCTCCTAGAAGAGATCTGTAGCCCACTCAAGAGAATTTGACCGATCTTTGCAATAGTAACACCAAAATATTATAATATACAATCCAGTCTAATTCTAATAATTATAGGGCACGTTATATAATAATGATGATAACTAGAGTGTTTGTAGTGCTAGGAGGTTTACAAAGTGCTTTACAACTATTATCTTATTTCAACAACTCTGTGAAATTGATGTCATTGTTTCCCCCATTTTATAGATGAGGAAACTGAGACTGAGAGAGGTTAAGTGACTGAGGCCAGATGTAAACTTAGGTCTTCCTGACTCCAGGTCTAGTGTTGTGTGTGCACTGTGCCACCTAAATGCTAATGTACACTGGAAAAACAAAGTGGATGAAGCATGCTGATTGTTCAGATTATGACATGCCGTCAGATGGACAACCCACAGAGATTGATAATATGCATATGTATGTGTGTATATGTATATATACATATATATATAATGTGTGTGTATTTTGAATAGACAGTTCATCTTGATGATAAATTGGGCCCAGAATTCAATAGGATGGGGCTAGTAAACTGAATTGCCTTCAGGAAATTGCAAAGTTCCTTTAAAACCCCCAAACTTCACCCAGAAACATAGACCAATTTAAAAAACATGGACATTTAACTGGTATTGCAGGACTGTGAGTCACGGAACAACATATTCTCTGAATAATTAATGATTAATATCACCCAGAGGGCAAGAGAGAAGCTCTGGGTGGATATGAGCAGGCGGCAACACATTACAGGGACAGGATTAGGAAGGAGCACCTAAGTAAAGGATATCATCAAGGAAAGCGATGAGCAAAAGTGATAGGCTGGCCATGGGGCAACGCTGAGCAATAACCATATGGTAGCCTGTGTGCTCTTTGGGTACCCTTGAATACCAGAAGCAACAGAGGCAGCCCTGTTCCCTGGGACCTGGTTGACCTAACATAGCTTCCTAGTCACCTAGGGGTATAAAAGTGCCAGCCAAGTGTTGTCTAAACCCCTTGGACATGGGCAGTGCCTGAGATCACACAAGGGGCCAACGCCCCGCCTTGCCCTGCTGATCTGCTGACTACATGCTTTTCCATGAAGAAGGGAGGGAAATTGTACCTATCAGAGCTGTAGTTGAGGGTCTCAGGATCCTTGGTGCATATACTTGCCGTGTTAGGATGAAGGAAAGCTCTACTTTGTTAGCCATTCAATGATGTATGAATGCCTCATTTTGTCCCAAATTGAACTGGAATGTAGAGAGTAGTAGTGTTAAGTCTACCCTTTCCACCTCCCCTTCAAAACACTGGGTGCACCCCTGGCCGTGAATTTAGGAGAGAATATGAACCAGAGTTGCAAAGGATGTGCAGGCATTGTTGGAAGCCATAACTGCTTTGAGCTGTTCACAGATTCATTGTGAGAGTTGGAATGGAGTAGAGGAAACATCTCTAGTCTTAAGATTTTCTCTTTGCCTTGTACCAAACTTCAAGGTTCTGTGGTTCCCTTGGGAAGCCCAAGGCAAGAGTTCTTAGCTTATGCCCCTCCCCAAGGGGTGGGTGGATAGATTTCAAGGGGTTCTAGGAATTCTGATGGGAAAAAAATGCGTCTATGATTCAGCATAATTACTCTCCTTTGCAATCTTAAGTATTTTACTGGACTCATTTAGAAACAAGATTCTAGGAAGAGGTCCATTGACTTCAGGGCATAAACAAGGTTAAGAAGCCCTGCTCTGTGACACACTGTTCTCAGTCCTGACAAATGAGTGCAACTCTTTTCAAGAAATATTTATTAAGTACTTATTCTGGTTCTGGGTTATGCTAGACATGACAGAGGCCCTGCTCTTGAACATATCTTGCTCTACCTGTGGAAGGATAAGATAGGTTCAAAGCAAAGTGCTTTGGGAAAACAAAATGTGGAGGCAGAGGTCACTTTGGTGTTGTTCATGAGAACAAATCCCAAAATCTGAGTTTTAGAAAGAAATTTATTAAATGGTCATTTGGTTGGTTGGTTGTTGTCCTTCATTCTTGAAGAGGACCAAGATGACATCCCTGTGTTAAAGTCAAGTTTCACTGTGTTTGGCTGTGACTGATCAGACCAACATGAGCTCAGAATGCTCTCCCACAGGTAGGGCATGAAGAGTCCGCATCACTTGGTAGAGGGAGAGAGAGCCACAAAGAAAGGGTGGCTCTCTCTGCAAGTCTTTGGGAGGTGACATTACATAGAGTTCACACAAGGGTGTAAGAACTTTTGTCTGGTTGGCTTCATGTAGGCAGTACATGGTCTTCAAGAGAAGGGAAATTTGAGATGTACATCAATGATCTCATAGAAGCAGAGAAGTAAGAGGATGTGAAAGGCAGCCTTGGTTTTTGTCTCAACATTGAAGGAGGGAGAATATGACAGAAATAGGATGAGCAGGACCACTGAACATCTGGAGTGGAGTCAAAGGGATGAGGAAGGTATGAGAGGAGCTAGACCATTTCAGTAGAGAGCAGCTTCTTGTCTTCTGAGCAATGGTGAGCTGTATCTACAGGTAATCCAAGATAGGAGGTCATCTAATCACAGAGGAAGAAGAGAAAAGTAAAGGGTCTTGGCAATTCCCTGGTGAGACAGACACAGAGGTACCTCTTTGTTGAGCTGACATCAACAATGGAGACATCTGTTGTCCTGCTGGGGCAGCTACCTGGGCTGGTGAAGAGAACCCCCAGTTACTTGTCAAAGCTGACAGACACTACACGTTCTTTGTGTGCATAGTGATTCATAGGCAGAGAGGAGGCTGGGACAAAAACAAGCAGAAGGAACCCAGATCCCATCACTGCTAAGGAATATGAAGTCCTAGCTAAAAAAGAAGACTTCAGGGGCACAGGTGGTACATTCCTTACTGTTGCCAAATGAAAATGAAGGAGGAGGAAGTCGATTTGGGAAACGAACAGTTGGCTACAAAATGATGTCTGAGAATGAGATTTGCATTTCTGGACTACAGTTTAAAATAGAGAACTGATAAGATGCTTGTCAGAGATGAAGTTCAGCTTGGGAATCTGATCACAGATGAAAATGGAAGGAAAAAACAGGCCCTACGGATCTGCCAAGCCAATTACCATAGAGGGCAATGGCAACCACATTTCTCCAAGAGGGAATCACTGACAAGTTCCAGACCTTTAGACCTCTCTGCACAAATGTACAAAAGTATATGTAGTTAAAGGTTGGATTCAAGCTTCCTGGGTTTGGACATCTCCAGCCATGACAGCTCTCAGGCCATCATTGACACTCCCTTCCCCCTGGAAAAAAAATGTATCCTGCCCTTGAAACCACCCTGGGCTTTGATTTGCCAGCCTTGGCCTTCTCTTGTTCATTATTTCCAGGCCTTCTCAGCACTTCCTGGACTTCTCCAGCCATCCTCCACCCTTCCCCCTTACCAGTGCCCCTTTTGGGCCATCTTCCCTCATTACAAGAACTCCTTGGTGGAGACTGTCTTGCTGGCTTGGATTTGTAGCCCTGGTTTTTAGCATAGTGCCTGACACAGTAGAGACTTAGCCAAGTCTCTGCCCTTCCCTTCCCTTCTCTAACTGAAAATCTTGGATTAAATTCTTCAGGAAAGAAAATAAAGGAAGGAACAAGAAGAGAAGGCAGAGATAAGATACATAAAAAAGAACATTGTTCCTTCCTGGCCTCTGTCTCTCTCTGGCTTTGTTTCTCTCTGTCTCTCTAAGGAGGCAAAATTTGACTGGTGAAGTTTCATTCATATGAGCAACAGCACAGATTAGAAAAAAGTGAAAGGTAGTCTAAAATCTATTCATCCATCCACCCATCCATCCATCTATCACATATACACACACACACACACACACACACATACATACACACACGTGTATGTATCCAAAATCTATCATATATATATTTTTCTTAAATTTTGGATTTTATTTAGAGACCTTCATTCACTTAGAGATGAACACAGACACAGACGCACATGCACGCATACACACACACACACACACACACTTATATCCCCAGATATCTATGGTGTGCCTGGCCCTGAACCAGCCAGTCTAAGCTCAGTCCTGCAATCAGGTGGTGGTGGGGTATATGGGGGGTGGGACTTGCAGATATGAAGTTTGGGATTACTATTCTCGGCAGGCAAAAAAGCCCTCAAGTTGGAGCTGGAAGACCTTGGGTTTGGGTAGCAGGTCTGTCACTCAGAAGCTGTATGACCTGGAACAAATGGTTCATTCTTGTCTGTAAAATAAAGGGTATGACTATGAAATCTCTAGGGTCCCTTCCAGCTGTCAAATCTGTAAGATTGTGACAACCTTTGAGTCTCTTTCCTCATCTGCAGAATGGGAATGGTTCATACTTGCCCTATGTCCTTTACAGTTTGCTGTATCTGCTTTTGGTTCTGCCTTGTAATTTCCTTGGTTTGGGACACTCTCAGTGTCCAACCCAGACTGATAGAGGAATGGGAGGCAATTGAGAGTCAATTTAGAATAGACTGGGGGTACTGAGAGATTCAGGGCCTTGTCCAGAGTCACACAGATCATATAAATGCACGAATGAATGAATAAGAATTTATTAAGTGATTACTAGGTGCCAAGACTAGGAATGCAATACAGAAAGGAGTCCAGTTTCTGTACTCAAGGATCTAGCATTCCAGTGAAAACGGACAACACATAGAGAGCATTGTGGCCAGAGACAGAGATTTAACTGGAAAGGTACAAGGATGGTGAGTGGAGCCATAAGGGTAGGGACTGGGCCCAATTGACATAGGGGACCTGCAGGTGAGGGAACCTCTTTTCCGATGCTCCTTCTCTGCAGCTTATAGTTGTAGGGGGTCGCCAGCCACACTGAGAAATGAGGAGGGTCACACACTCAACTTGACTAAGAGGTTGTACTTGGATCCAGGTATTTCTGGCTTTGAGCCCAGCTCTCTCTCTACTATGTCTTGGGGACTGGAGTCATAGGGGAGTAATTTACCCTTTCCAGTAGTGTTGATTATGGTTCTAGACCTGAATAGTGGGTTGCAGAGGATTCACATGAAGCATCAAGATATTGGATAAGAAAGTGGATGGGGAGGGGGCGGAGCCAAGATGGCAGCATAGTAGCAGCAACATATTGCAGCTCTCACATAGCCACCCCAAAATACCCATAAAATATGACTCTAAACTAATCCTAGAACTCCAAAATTCACACAAATCTACCTTCCACTAAAGTCAGCTTGGCTACGAGGAACCACATCAGCACTGCGAACTGAAACCAGCCTGGCCTGAAGCCCTGGCTGAGCCCTGGGGGCAGCTGGATGGGAGGAGCCTTGGATTAGCGGCAGCTGCGAGCAGCATTCAGAACTAGGTCAGTGGGAATTGCGAAATCGGGAGAGAAAAGCCTCCACCGAAACGCCTTTAGGGTGGGAAAGTGAAAGGCAGAGGTTTTGCACCCGCCTCTGCATTGCAGCTTCCACACCTGTGGCCTGCAGACAGCAGGGGGACTAAGCGATTGTTCAGAGGCCAGTGCTTTCGCATTGAGCAGCCTGGATCCAAATCGTGGTCTTGGGCTTTCGGTACTGGAGCTTTCATTATCCAGCGAGCCGGAAGTAAGTAGGAAAGGGACCCAGCACCTTCCTGAGAGCTACGGCAGCTGGGAGGACCCCAGTGATTGGGGACAGAGCTTTCCCTTTTGGAAGCTGCACAGAGATTTAAAAAAAAAAAATCACGGACTGACCAACCATCAGTAAGAATAAGCATAAGAAGCAAAGTAAGAACAGCACCCAAACCCTAGATTCCTTCTTTGGGGAAAAGAAGGATCATGGCAAAGAGAGGGAGGAGGAGAGTGCAGCCAGAGCACCCCCACCAGGGGCCTCCAAGAAACATGAAGAATGCCTTAAAGCTAGAGATGAGCTGAAGAAGGA
>CM053585.1:13593046-13611326 GCA_028646515.1 Pseudochirops corinnae
TGGCAAGCATAAGAACTTATTTATTTAATTGCTTGGGATATGTAGTAGACCATACATTCAGATTAAAAAATAGTAAGATCTTTCATTTTTGCATCTTATTATAGTAATTCAGATTTTTAGTGTTAATCTATTAATTAATAGATTTAGTATTGCCACAACAAAAACTTCTGTTTACCCACCCTGGTTTTAGAAATTTGCTATGAAAGTAAGAAGGACAGACATGGTTCTGACAATATCAAGATTATCCCTTCAAGGGCATTGACTGACATGACATAAGTCATAACAGGGGAAAAACTCCCTTGATTCTAGGTGAGAGATATAATTAAGAGCCAATCATATAGCAAAGTTCCACATTATTCACAGGGTATCATAGCCAGGCTTAGAATTAACCAGGTGGGAAAATTGTCCTTTTCAGAAAGGAATTGGCACAATGAGGAAACTGAGTCAAGAGGCTCCTACCTTTGCCTATGCAAGGTCATTCCCTCAACTTTCCCCAGCACAGATATCGACTTCTAACAGTTCCCAGACTGCACTCCCATTGGGCAGCACATGGTGTTCCCTTAAGTGGTGAGCTATTGACAGTTCAGACAAGCATATCTGAAGTCAAAACTCAGAACATCAAATTATAGTCCCGAAAGATTTTACCTCAAATAGCAAAATTTAACTAATCACAGCTTAGGATAGATTTTATTATTATCTTTCTTATATTGCAATAATAGTTAACAATGAGCACATGCAAAGACATCTAATTTATCCTTCCTTTATACACGAAGAACAATTACATTCTGGAGTTTCACACATATGGTGAATACATGACAGTTGACCCAAAACCTCAGAAAAATACTAAGTCTCCAATCTGTATTGCCTATTAACCCCTAAGGCAAAAATGAAATCTTTGAATCTAAGGCCTATTTGGTACCAGATTGACTAAGAGCTGTAACTTGCATATGTACTATTCATTAACAGCTACAATTTCACAATTTTCTTAAGAAATGGTCCAATAATCTCAGATAAAACATACTCTTTACTATAAGAAAACTTGTAAGTCCACACACACACTTTGATTTGGAGTGGTCTTAGTTTCTCAAACTTCATTACTTTAGCATTTTACATCAGGGCTTAAAGGATTTTATAACCTCAGCAGAATAGAAAATCCTAAAAACTTCACAGATAAAGACAACTTAAGAGGTTTTTGCTACTTCTCCCCACCCCAAACAGTAAGTTGTTATTGTTATTATCCATTTTAAAGCAAAATATTCCCAATTAAATATTTAACAATTTTGAAATTTTTTGACCGCATTATTTAAATAGCTCAGTTCAAAATCTAAGTGTCCAGATTAAAAGAAAAGTTACTTTTCTAAAGATATAATTGTTGCTGTTTGTTCTTCATTTTTGAAGAGGATCAATGACTTCACAAGGGTGATATCTTGACTTGCATGTGAATTAGATTTAAGTGAGGCAGAGTTGTTCAAAGTCATCAGCCACACTCTCTCTTCAGAGTCATTGATATCCAGTAGCAGGCCTGCCAGTGACCTGGGATGTAGTGGGTATCCTTGGCATCTTTGATGTCTGACCAAGCTCTAAGTGCTCTACAGCATCTACTTCAGTTGCCTTCATAGCCACTGAAAAAATTGTTCTCATCTGACTGTTCTTCTGGGAGAAGTCTTCACATGCTTGAAATAGACACCCACCCACCCCCAACTCTTCGATGGGTTTGAGACCACTAGGTTACCCTCAACCAGGTTTGGCCCATCTGCCAAAACATTTTACCTGGGTGTGGCTGCTGTGTGTGCTACAACTTCTTGGAGCCACAAGTGAGGGTTGGGTGACAGGTGGACACCAAACGTGGGTGAGTAGTCCTGAAAAGGGCTCAGCTGCCCTCACATCAGAGGTGCTAGTCTTCTATGAACACCCCCTAGGCTCCATGAGGTAGTATTAGTGTACATGTACAAGGATATTTCTAGACCACCATCTTCTGCAGTCTGGCTGTGCACATGCCCAAAATTTAAGCAAGGTTTTAAACATGGGGTCACTCACACTGACTCTACACAAGTGACTGACTTTGCACAGGGGAACCTGGGTATGACTACTGGCTCCAGCACATTTTATTGGTAGAATGGCTCTGGTCCAGTCATCCCCAGAGGCAGAACACTTCAGGGAAATGGCTTTGAAGACAGGACCCAGGTTCAAATCTCACCTCTGCCTCCTACTTACCAAGTGGGGTAGAAGATAAAGTGTTGCACTTGGAGTCCAGAAGATCTGAGTTTGAATCCTGCCTCCCATAGTTACTAGTTGTGTGACCCAGAGCTTCTCTGAGCTTCAAGTTTCTCATTTATAAAATGGGGGTGATAATACTGTCTCCCTCAAATGGTTGTTGCAAATGAGCTAACACATACAATACACTTTGTCTGGAAACCTTAAAGAGCAGTAGTTATTATTATTTCACAACCCTAAACAAGTCACTTAGCCTTTCTAGTCCCCAGGTTCTTCATCAACAAAATGCATGGATTGGACGAGATATCCTAAGGTTTCTTCCATTTCTAAGTTTGTGATCTGATGGTCCCTGGGTCTCAGTTTCTCCCAAGGTAAAATGAGAAAGCTTTCCTATTTAACTCATATTCTCAAAGGGATCTGTGAATTGAGCTCCTTTTTGCTTTCTCTGTCTCCCCACTGCTTAGCACAATGTCTGGCACATATTAGCTACTGAACAAACATTTGTTGATTGATTAGATAGTCCTTCTAGCCAGGCAGATCAGGATCTGCCCATGCCTGACTATCCTGTGTGACCCATACTTTTAATACCAGTGTCTTGTCAGTGGGAATCTCAGAAGGTCTCAAACATGAATGGCTCAAATTTGGATGTCCTAAAATTTTAAAAAATGAATATTTAACTTGCCTGGGATGCCCAAGGCACCATTTTCTACACATCGCTTAGGCATACACTACTTTTTTCACTCTTCTTTTTTGATAGGCAGCTTGGCAGAGGGGCTGGTGTCTTGGGCCCAGGAAGAACAGGGGTTCAAACCCCATGGTTGACAATTAGCTGCATAGCCATGGGCAAGAGAGATCACTTCTCTCAGCTTTAGATTTGTGAGATCCTTGATTTAGGGTTAGAATGGGATTTAGAGGAAAACAAGTCCAACCTTCTCACTTGACACATGCCCAGGATCACTTGATTAGTAGGTGTCTAAAGCAGGATTTGAACTCAGGTCTTCATGAGTCCAAGACAATGAGCTAGAAGAACTGATGATATTTCGTACTACCTGTGGTAGAAGAGCAAGTGGATCCTAGTCAGCAGGCGCCCTTGGATACAGCCCTTCCAGGTGCCAAGATGTGACCTCAGTAAGGGGAAGAGAAGGATGACCATTCTCTACCAATGTAATGGCAGGAGAGAGGGTACTTGACTAGCCAGGCTTGCAGTAGAGACTCCGACTGCCTTGTCTCTTTTATGTGACTCCTTCCTTTAGACCTTTCCCTGTTTCCCCAGCTGCCAATGTCGACCCCTCTAAGGTTACATCCCCAGGGTTTAGTACAATGCCTGGCACAAGGTAAGTCCTTACCAGCTGTGTAAACTTGGGCATCTCATTTAACCTAGTTACTTCAGTTTCCTCTCCTGCAATATGGAGATAATAATAGCTCCTTCCTTCTAAGGTTGTTGTGAAGATCTAAAGAGTTAATATTTGTGAAAACACATGCAGTACGTGTTCTATAGATATTAGCTATTATATTAATTTAGCGTCGACCTTGTGAACATCAGGGGTGGAGAATTGGCAGCACTGGTGAGGTGGGGAAGGATTGTTTCCTGCAGTGCAATCATGGCTGATGGCGGAGGAAATGCCTGCAGTGGACAATTCAACCACCACCAGGAGATGGGTCATCAGGAAAAAAATCAAGGTTGGAAGCACGATCAGACAATGTCTAGTGCAGAAATGCAAAATGGCTAATTAGCAGAATGGCGGAGCTGTGTTGGGCCCTGATGAGGCTTATCTAACAGCCTTCCAGCACATTGAAACAATACTCATAAGCAAATGGCTAATCCTAATCGTTCTGTAATGCAGGCTGTCGTTATTTTATGCTGAGTGTTCTTTTTTTCTGCACATGGATAAATCGGTTCCATACACGAATTGTTCGTACGCTGGGTACCTTTTTTTTTTTTAATTTTCCTCTTTTCTGGGAAACGCTTTCAACTTTGAGACCTAACTATTATTATACTATTAGTAATTAGTAACTTTCTCCAGGATGCTGGAATGAAGGCGATGAGCCAACAAATGTGGAAACTGGGGAGACTGCCTCCCCTATTGAGCAGTCAGGTGTCCCCTAGTAATGAAATCGGTGCACAATCACATGGCTGGGCTACAAAACAGAGAGTGGGTCAGGTCACCAGTCCTGGGTGTCACAACCGATGGGTTACCTCAAACTACTCCTATGGTGAATGAGCATTCCTTTTGTGTAGAGGAAATAAAGAGCTGCCCTATTCCCAGTCTTTGTTGCACATTGAGAACCTTTCTCCTCTCTTTTGGGGAGATCCTACACTTAAGCCAAATCTAAGTTTTCTTTAAGTGATTTTTTTCTGGGACTCTGGGGTATGGACAAAAAGAGCCAGAGACAAGAAGAAAGAGCCTGGCCTTCTCTTTAGAAGTCAGGCTCCCCCAGGTTTGGAGTCAATCGCACATGAGCCCAGAGCTAAGTTACACTTTAGTGCAGTGGTTCTCAAGCTTCCTAATGCCATGACCCTTTAATACAGTTCTTCATATTGCAGTGACCCCCAACCATAAAATTATTTTCATTGCTACTTCATAACTGTAATTTTACTACCGTTATGAATCTATCTGATATGCAGGATGTATTTTCATTGTTACAAATTGAACATAACCCACAGGTTGACGCTGCTTTAGTGGGACAGGGCGACCTACAGCCCCCATGGGCTAGGTCCTACACTTTCATTTGAACAAAGGGAAGAAATGCCTTAGTAATATCACCTCAAAGCAAAAATGGTGAAAGGAGGGCTAATGAGGAGTTGTTTGGGGGCAGAGAAGCACTTTGGTACTTCTGAACTAGAGAAAGCCTAACCACTTTGGAAACAATGCTCCTGAAATCTAAGGATTCGTGCTAAGGACAGAAGGCTAGTACAGGGAAGAATGTCTTTGAACTTGTCTGAGTGGGACTGGGAGCTTATTTGCCAATCCATTTCACCTGAGTTGTGCAAGGAGCATGATACATATGTCTGCCTTTTTTTTTCCTTTTTCCTTGACCGCATTTCAAGACTATAAGCAAAAATTCACAGCACCCCAAGCAGCCAGGAAGCGCCTTACCATAGCCACGAGTCCCAGTGGTTTCTCAGTGTCACTAAAAGCTCCGGATGGGTTTTCAACCCTGTTCACAGGAAACATCTGTGGGTTTGGCTCCGGAATCCATGACCACAGCCGGCTTACCACTCAGTGAGTTCAAAGCAGCCCCATCAGAAGACAAGACGAGACAGAAGCTATCAGATTTTCATGGTGCACTAGAAGGAAGACTGGATGGAGGTCAGGAGAATTTGGGTTCAAGTCCTGTCTCAGACACTTAGCTATGTGACCCTAGGGAAGTTCTTTAGGCTTTTTTTTCATCTATAAAATGGGGGATAACAGTAATACCTCACTGGTTACTGAATTGAACTTAGGCAGGGTACTCTGGGTACAGAATGTTGGGACGACCCAATGAAAATGGAAAGTGTTTTGTGAATTGTACATCAGTACACAAATGTCAGCTATTATTACCACTGTGCTCTCACTGGATGCCCAGGGCTGGCTCACCAGTTGCTCCAATCCTGGCACCAAACAAAGGAACAAGCTAGTAAGGGACTATAGCAGACAAGTGGGGCAGGTTATTTTCAGCTGTCATGGAAAATGCTTCTGAACTTGAATGTCAGGGAAGTGGATCGTTATTACAAGGCTGATACGCTCCTGCCAGAAAGGCACACGTTGGTTCACAGGCTTCTAAATGAGAAGAGAAAGCTTGGGGGGCAGGGTACAGGAGGGTGAATCTTTTTGGCACTTAGCAGGCTGTGTGCAGAGCTGTCTGTCACTGCATGCACATGCACATGCATGCATGTGCACATTTGCGCACGCACACACACACGCACAGGTCATGAAATTCATTAGAACCACCAACCTGTAAGATGTAAGTCAAGAATAACATTTAGAAATGGCACAATGATGTAGGTGGGAGAGATCTTAGAACAGAAAACAGAAGAGAGAGAGCATGACAGTTAAGTTGCTTGGCAGCCATGTCACAGAATGACCTTTTTTGACTTAAGTAAGGTCCTCTAACTTACAGCAAAGTCACTCATCTACAAACTAGAAGTGAGGAAGTCAAAGGTTTTCCAAGCTAGAAGGAATCACAGAGAAGCCACACCAATCCCTCCCTGTCACCACAACCTAGGGCAGCTTTTTCACATGGTTCATGGTGCTGGGAGGGTTTACAGAAGTCCTAGGTCTTCCTCAGTGGAAAAATTTCCCAGTGGGTTTTCTACCAGTGAGGGTCTGAATCTGCTCCGGGGCCTCGGCCCCGGAGAAGGGAAGAGACCCCCTTAATGTCACAGAGATGGCATGTGGCCAAGGTAGGACTTGGAACCGGGCTCTCTATCAACTACGCTGTCATGAGGATGATGATGGTAACCATCAACACCTACCACAAACCAGACATTCTGCTGAGCACTTGACAAATATCTCATTTGGTCCTCACCACAACCTTGGGAGGCAGGCACTACTAGGATCTCCATCTTACAGGCAAGGAAACTGAGGCAAACAGTTAAATGACTTGCCCAGGTTCACACAGTCAGTAAATGTCTAAAGCTGGATTTGTACTCAGATCTTCCATGACTCCAGGCCCAGCACTCTGTCCACTGTTGAACTTATATCCCCCCCAGCTGACAATTTATAACAAATGTGATTAAAGCCTTTTATAGGGGGCAGCTAAGCAGCGCAGCAGATAGTGTTGGAGCTGGAGGCAGAAGACCTGAGTTCAAATCCAGCCATCCGACAGTGTAAAAAGTGTGATGCACCCATAGGTCCCTCCTTCAACTCAAATGCACAAGCATTAGCTGAGCACCTATTATGCATTAGGCATTGGGCTTATAAAGACAAAAATGAAGCAGCTCCTGCCCTCAAGGGTCTTACGCTTCCCTATCATAAAGCATAACAGAATCAAAGAAGCTCTCACAAAAAGAATGCCTCCGAAATACAAAGTCATTTCTGAGTGGGAGAGCACTAACTTCAGTGTTCCCTATAACATCTCCACTTTCCCTACCATGGTTTCAATTATTGCAGGTGAGCATAAGAAATTAAATGGGGATTTGGGAGGAGTTTTGTAGAAGCTGCAGACAAAAGTGAAGGCCAGCAGATGACACAGAAAAAGTTTAGAAACTTAGAAATGGGGGTGGCTAGGTGGCGCAGTGACTAGAGCACTGGCCCTGGAGTCCGGAGGATCTGAGTTCAAATTCAGCCTCAGACACACCGCTTACTAGCCATGTGACCTTGGGCAAGTCACTTAACCCATTTGCTGCCTTTCCCCCCTCCAAAAAAGAAAGAAAAAAGAAACTCAGAAATGCATGAAGTGTATGCATAGTACAAGTATAATATCAACATATTTTATCTTATAATACCATTATCATTCAGATTTCTTCTCTGGTACAAGGGGAGGGCCCAAAACTTTTACATGGATTTTCCAGATTGGGCACACGCCTGTAAGTCCCTCAAGGTGGAAGAGATAATTATAACAGGGGAATGAGGAGAGGCCTCCAGTAGAAGGCAACAACTTCAGAAGAAGCTGTTTTTGAAAGGATCCTGCAAGGGTAAGAGAAGAAGGGAGAATATGAGGAATAGCTTATGAGAGAAAGTGTTACATGTGAGGAACAGTGAGAAGGCTGGTTTGGCTGGACCATGGAAACTATGAAGGGGGAAAAAAGTATGAACTGAGCCTGGAAAGGTTGGCTGGAACCTCACTGGGAAATCTTTTAATACCCAACAAAGGTGCTCCTGGGAGTAATAGGGAACCACTGGAGGACATAGAGCAGGAGGGCAACATGGTCATGTTGACACTTTAAGAAAGCACTTCAGCAGCTGTGTGAAGGATGGATTGGAGGTGGGGAGGGAATAATGAGAAGGCTCTGAACAAAAGCGGGGTGGCCATGTGAGCAGAGCCTCATCCCTACACCACAGCCAAGATGGAGCATTACAATGGACTTCATTTTTGTCTTTTCCCTGCTTCTGTGGGTGCAATCGTGGTGCAGAGGGTCCTCCTGGCTCTGCTCGCTTAGAAGCCTAAGGCTGCTCTTGTCTACTCAGAGTAGGGGATACTGGACAAGATACTGGGCAAATACAGCTATTTGCCCCCTAAAGTATTGCTAATCAAGGGGGAAAGGTTTTTTTTGTTCAGGATGAGCCCTTGAATGCTATCCCTTCATGGAGAAGGAATAACCCAATCTATACATCCCAGGCTTGATTCCCCTCCCATCCAATCCCAGTTCCACAAAGACAAAATGGAGCAAGGAGCAGATAAACCCATTTAAACAAACCAACAGCAAACAGAAATCAGAGAAGGTCTACGTATGTGCATATGTACCAGACAATGCGCTGAGTGAATAAGTTCTCCCACAACCTAATCTAGAGAGAGATCCAAGATCAGATCCAAGGAGGAATTCCTTGGGCTTCTAGTGTGGTGAGCTAGAGACACGACTGGGCCTTCTTTGCACATCTGCCAGTTTAGCTGCACATCAGCTTCTTCCCGGAGTCTTTCTGTTCCTTCCAAGACTTCTCCCTGAAGAGATGCTGAAACCTTGTGTCTTCTCTCTTGAAACTGGAAGTCAGAAGAATGGGAGCTTCCTTCCCTCAAGACTCACCAATCCCCACATCATGAGGGGATGAATCACGAGATAATCAATGAAAAGAGTCTAGTGCAGCTGGCCTTTGAGGGTCAGATTAAACATATTCTATTGGGGGAAATGCCCGTGTTTGATCCAAGAGATGATAGGAAGCCAGAGGAGTCTACTGAGTATGGTGAGGAGGCGGGGGGAGGAGGGGGGAACAAAACTAAGATTTAGGAAAATCATTTTGGTGTACAGCTGGGTCCTTTAACTCTAAATATATTACACAAAATACGTTTAGAAACATACCCTCAGATCAGGGACCTGGAATCCATGAACTTGTTGGTTTTTAGGGTTTTTAAAAGTATTTGAACAACTGCATTTCAATATAATTAGTTTCCTTTGCAAGGTTATATATTTTATGCATTAAAAATTTTTTTCTAAGAAGAGTTTCACCAGATAACCAAAGGTGTCTAGGACACACACAAAAATAGATAAGTTTAAGTAATCTGGCTCAGAAAATCTAAGTGATACATCCATGGTCATGAGCAGGTAGGTGGCAGAGTGTGTAAGAGCTCTGTGCTTGGCGTCAGGAAGACCTGAATTCAAATCCAGCCTCAGATACTGGCTGAGTGGTCCTGGGTGGGTCACTTAACCTCTGTCTGCCTCAGTTGTCCCATCTGTAAAATGGGAGTACGAATAGCACCTACTTTCTAGGGTTATTGTGAGGATTAAATGAGATCATTGTAAAGTGTTTAGCACAGGGCTTAGCATATAGTAGAAGCCCTATAAATGCTAGCTATCATCATCATCATCATCATCACACAGCTGGTTGAGTGGTAGAACTACAGCATATGCTTTTCACACTCTAACTTGTATGCATTACTTCTGTCCACATCTTACACCCCTACTACACCGTAAGTTCCTTGCTCATCTCTATGTATGCCTAACAGAATTCCTGACACATAGTAGACCCTCCATACATGCAGAGAAAAGAGTATTGGATTCAGAGTTAAAACACCCAAATTGAATATCAATTTTTCAATCTGCTGCCTATTTGTCCTAGAGAAATCACTTTGCCTCTTAGGACTCAGTTTCCTCCTCTGGCCTCTAAGGTCCCTTCCTGTGATACACCCTATGGTTCTAAGTATTCATTCAGTTGAATTCTTGAGTGAAACAGTCATTTCTCTTTGTTGCTGCACCAGCTGACAACCCCTAACCTTTTCAAAGGACCCTAAGTGCTTGTGTTCCAAAGCCAGGATCAACCATATGGGCATGTACAGGTGACTCCAGGAGTTGGTACAGCACGGGCAGAGAGAGCTTGGCTGGGATTCAGACTTGCCACACAGCCAAAGGTCTCCACCATTCTTTGGAGGCTTACTCCACCGCTCCCTCAGAAATGCCCATCAGTCCCTGCTCCCTTCCCTACAAAGGGGTTCTCAGGAAGAGTCTGCTATTTGGCAAACTACAGTGATGGGTAGACTTTTCTCAAAGAGTCCTCAGAAAGTAGAATTGCCAACCCTCATCTCACAAATGGGGGCTAACGACTACACTGGGATCAGGAGCCAGGACTGGACTTCTGCTAAGCTCTGGTCTCCCTGCCTCACCATTCTGAGGCTTTCTCTTCCTTCCTTCACTTCTGGAAGTCATATTTCTGTCCCTATAAATTAAAGATCTGGACCCTCTTTCTTTACTAGGTTAAGTGACTGAAGGATATGAACAGTTTTGAAAAGAATTTAAAAATACTAACAACAATATTTGAAATGCTTAAGGCCAAAAATAATAAGAGAAATAAGGTTTTGCTTCACACACAGCACATTCACAAAGATGAGGTAGCAAGTTGGGGGTAAGGGCGAGACCGAGGAAAGATGAACACATTAATACACTGTGAAGGGATTGGAAATTGGTCCAAGCATTCTGGAAAACCAGTGGGAATTTTTTTTTAAGAGAGATTGCTAACCTGTTTGTATCCTTGTGGACAAAGCCATAACTAGGGATCCTGGAGCCTGGGGTCAATTCAGTTTAGGGCAGGACAGTCCAAACATGAATACAGTTATCCTAGGAGAGAAGAACGTTGGGGAATTTAATCCTGCATTGCAAGGAGGTTAGGGGGCAGGAAGGGAAGGAGAGGGAATGTGAAAGGAAGGATATAGAAGGAGAAGGAGAGGAAGGAAAAGAGAGGGAAGAAGAGAGGGTAAGAGAGGAAGGGGTAGGGAGAGAAGAAGAGGAAAGAAGTAACCCCATGAAAGGAGAGATGGAACTCAGGGACAACATGAGAAAGAAGAGTTTCCCTCAAATGTTTACATCCTGGGACAAAACTCTAGTTGTTCCTCCCCAGTTACAGCTCTGTACCCCATTCACCCCACCCCAGATCAGCATGCATGGGGTCTGTCAATATATTTCAGATCCAAAAGGGGTCTGTGGCCAAGTTAGCATAAGAAACACTCTCAAGAACAAACTCCAAACTTTGGTTTAGACTGAGTGGTCTATTAGGAACTCAAATTAATGCAATGACTAACCACCATCCCGTGAGCAAGGATAAGGCAGACTGCCTGCCTTGTGACTCACAACACAGAATGAGACATACATTGTCTGGATATGGTCAACGTGGGGATTTGTTCTATTCATTTAGCATATGTGTTTTGTTTTTCTTTCTTTTTTTTTTCATGGATGGGGAGGAGGTGAGAGAAAGGGAAGAAAGAGAAGAAAACAACATATACACACACATTTAAAACAACTAGTAAATGTCTGAAGCTGGATTTGAACTCAGATCTTCCTGACTCCAGCCCCAGTGCTCTATCCACTGAATACCCTGATGCCCCACCTGGCCAATAGTAAGAGCTTAAGAAATCCTTGTTAGTTGACTGTCTTTATCTGTTCTCCACAATCTCTCTGAGAACTATCCAGACAAATTTGACCCACTAAAGCCAGGAATGGACAGACGGCTAGGCTGGTGGACAAGAGTCACACGGGAGACCAGACTCCACAAGCCCCGGAGTTAGCGTGGAAATCCAAAGGCATCCTCTGAGTGCGCTAACAGGAAGGGACTGATGGATAGTGCTGGTCCCTCTGACCCCCTCAAATGTTGTTCCACACCATCCTCTTCTGCAGTGATGGGGAGTAATAAATACGTTCTCAAGTGTTTTTACCCATGAAAGCTAGGTCCAGCTGGGCACTGCATGAGTGTGGACAAGTCACTTCACATCTCACAGCCTCAGTTTCCCTCTTTCATAAGCTGCAGGTGATAGTATATTTACTACTTAACGCGCAGGGTTAAAACAAAGCTTTCTAGATTCTGTTTTTAACTGTTACTATTTTCTCCTTCCAGCCATCACTAGCATATGCTAACACAAGAGGGGTGGTCTAGCTTATTCTAAATTGCTTTCCCCAAATGGAAGGGGTGAATTTGCTTTCTGTGAATATATCAGATGCCAAAGGGCATGAGTAGCAAAGGGCTACAACCCAGGAATGGGGGTTGGAGAAACCTGCAGAGGTGAAAATTCTGCCATGTTTAATTTCCAAAGCAGATGATCAGGAGTTGAACGTATTGTCAGCAAGGAAGATTTCTATCCAATGGGATCCAAGAGCTTTCTCTACTTACTGTTTTTCTAATATCATTTACTGGGTGGTGTTGTTTGTCCTTGGCTCCTGAAGAGGATCAGTCACATCAGGAGGTGGTCTTGACTTGTATGCGAATTGGATTTAAGTGAGCCAGAGGTGTGTCCAGTGGCTTGACAAAAGTCAGGATCACTGGCAATGCCCTGGGATGCAGGGGATGACCTTGGCATCCTCCATGCCTGACCAAACTCTAAGTGTTCCACAGGGCCTCCCCTGCTTGGAACAAGTTGTTCTCATCCTACCGTTCAACCAGGGAAAGTCTTCACATGCTTGGGGTAGACACCCTCTAACTCCCTGACAGGTTTGAGGCTTGTTGGTTACCCTCAACCTGGTTTAGCCCGTCTACCAAGACAATTTGACTGGGTGTGGCTGCTGCCCGTACCACAGCTCCCTGGAGCCTCCTTCTCACATCCTCATTGATTGGGTATAGGGATGGGCACTGGACCTGTGAGTTTGTGGATACAGGAAATCCTGATAAAAATTCCCTCTCCCATGCAGACTGGCACATTCTCTGCCATTTCATCCTGGAGAGCTACCCGGCGCTCTGAGGGATGCAGGGATTTGCCCAGGATCACAAAACTATGTGTATCAGAGGTAGGCCTTGAATGCAGTTTTCTTGACTCCAGGGCTGCCTTTCTGTGAATTCTCCCACGCTGTCTCTCCTATCTGTTGGAGGCCGCTTGTCAGGTATGTTGGAGTGGGATTCGTTCCTATATGGACTGGATAAGATGCCAATCTTCTAGTTCCTGAATTCTGCAATTCTGGATATCTATTGTAATAACTGATAGTGAAGTAGTTATTCAAAATTTGTAAAAAAAAAAAAAAAAAAACCTTTATATTTATTTCATTTAAGGTTTATAACAACTTCATGAGATAAGCGCTATAGGTATTATTATTCCCATTTAGGGGGCAACTAGATGGCACAATGGATAGGGTGCCAGCTCTGGAGTCAGAACCTTCTTCCTAAATTCAAATCCAGCCTCAGACACTGACTAGCTGTGTGACCTTGGCAAGTCACTTCACCCTGCTTGCCTCAGTTTCCTCATCTGTAAAATGAGCCGGAGAAGGAACTGGTGAACCACGCCAGTATCTCTGCCAAGAAAATTCCAAATGGGGTCACAAAGAGTCAGACATGATTGAAAAGTGACTCAACAAATTCTCATCTTACAAAGGAGAAAGCAGGCCCAGAGCTGTTGAGTGACTTACCCAAGGTCATATCAAAAGTAAGGCAGGGGTAGGATTTGAATCCAGATCACCCTGACTCTGAGTTCAGTCTGTTTTCCATATCTTAAAATAACAGCAAATTATTTTTTAAAATATAAAACTCAAAAAATTAAAAATAATAGCAACAGCTTTAATAAACCAAAGATGGCCATAGCTGCTGGCATTTATGGGGTGGTCTGCTGCTTGACTGTGCACATTCTCACGGGGCCCCCAAGCAGCCCTCCAACCTTATCATTCCATTTTACAAATGGGCACCAAGCTTAGTAATAATTAGAAGCAGCTTTCAAATCCCCATCTCCCCTAATTTTCTCACTCCATCCCTTCTATGCCACCCTGACACCTCACCTTTGCACCAGACTGTATAACCACTAAAGAACCTTGTCTTAATTGTTTTCCTGGATCTCCACAGCACGTCTCTGAGGTAGAGAGGGCAAGTGTAATGAATCAACAGCCATAAGAGCATGGATTTCAAGCTGGAAAGGATCTTCAGGTTCATCTAATCCAACCCCCTCATTGTACAGATGTGGAAACTGAGGCCTAGCCAGGTTAAGTGATTTGCCTCATATCACTCAGGGAACAGGGGGGCCGGAGACAGAATTCAAACCCAGAACCTCTGACTCCAGAGGCAGTACTCTCTCTGCTAATCCTCCAAGAGGTTAAGTTTCTAAGACTTCAGATCTGGGGAATCTGCAGCCTCGAGGCCACATGTGGTCCTCTAGATCCTCAAGTGTGGCCCTTTGAATTCTTGAGGACTTCCACTTGAGGACCTAGAGGACCACACGTGGGCCTTGAGGCTGCAGGTTCCCCAGCCCTGGACTAAGTGAAAGGTCAGAGTTCACAGATCACAGAACTAGCAAACAACCGAGCCAGCACCAGAGATTATTCATCCAAGGCTCATGTCGTCTTATTGCTATATTTCTACCCAGAAATAAATCGATAAGATGTATTTAACAAAAATAGGGGAATAAGCTCACTCTTGGTTGGGGTGGATCCAGGTCCAGGCAGCACCTGAGTTGGGATCTTGAAAGGCTTAAGAGGCAACCTGGCATAATGGGTGATGTGCTGGACTTGAGTCAAGAAAACCTGGGTTCAAATCTCACTTCTGATACAAACTCAGGGCAAAATCTCTTCACCTCCTGGGCCTCAGTTTCCCCATCTGTAAAATGAAGGGATTGGATTCAACCACCTCTGAGGTCCATTCAGTCTTGATCTCGGAGCTTATGATTCTCTAGGAATCATAATGACCAAGCTTGGCCCCACAAAGGTCAAAAGAAATTGACCTCCTTCTCTTCTTTGCGAAGGTGGGAGGCTATGGATACAGAACACATGTTCTGTCCAACTTGGTTGATGCTTTGATCAATTTTGCTAAACTGCTTTTTTTCTTTTTTTTTCTCCTTTGTTATTAGGGGATGACTCAGTGGGAAGGAGGGGAAGAAGGAGAAGGGATGCATTTAGAAATGAAGGGGATGTAAAAACAAAGTGTATCACTGGAAAAGATTGGTGGGATTGCTGCAGAAAGGAAAGGAAAAGCATCCCAGGTGTGGAGAATGGAATCCACCAAAGGAGAGGTGGGAGAGGATGGGGGAGGGTTCTACGAATGTAAATGACCCATTGGACAAAAGCTTGCTCTGCTGAGACATCTGGTGTCTCCACCCCACCCTGGCACCCCTCCTTTCTTATTATGGATGGTGGCTTTCATCTGGAAGTCCAAGCACCATAGACACCCCTCTGTCTACTGGGGGCGCACTTGGGACTCAGCTGGGTGGGAATACTTTATAAGAATCTCCTCCCTCATTTTCACCCCCATTTCTTCGAAAGGGAGAAAGTATCATTCTTTCTCTTTTACTGAGTGCTAGGGAGACACGGAAGGACAGGCAAGCAAAGGAACCTTCCCAAGGTCAGGGGATGAGTCAGGCAGGACGAAAGCCTGCAACAGCTGCTCCGACTCTCCAGCGGAGGTTGGCTATGCAGACCTAAAGGAGAGGACAGTGTGTTCCCAGAAAATAACATCTTGCAGTTATATAGTGCCTTTCCCCAAAGAACACAGCACAGACATTATTGAATTAGTCTTCAGCATCACCATGATTTAAGGAGGGGAAAGACATAGTTACACTATTTCATCTGATGTTAAACGCACAGGACACAGTGGGATGATGGATGGAGAACACTTGGTGCACTGTGAAGTGTTTTATGTCTCAGGTTTTACTGTTGTTATCATTTTCTCAGCTTGTTTGGGTCCAGACCTGTGATTTCATCCATAAAGAGAGGTCTTAGTGCAGACACTCCTTCTGCCATTGCAGACAGGCAAACCTGCACGAGTAGAGTTGTCTGGGGAAATGAGAGTCTGGGTAGCATATTTACCAGCTAGTGCTAGTGTATGTTAGAGGCAGAACTTGAACCCAGACCCCCGAAACCAAGGTCAAATCTTTATCCATCACACCAGACTGATATATCATTATGATTGCTCCTGAGGCCAGGGCCAGTATAGTACCATGGATGGCCTGCTTGCCTCAGAACAAGGAAGAACAAAGGAAAAGGGGAGAGAAGGGAAGGGATGGGGAGGGAGAGGAGGGACTGTGATGAAACCAGAAACTCCCTTAACTTCTTTTTTTTAACGTTACTAAAATATTTGTTGTCACGAAGTGTGGCACATTTTATTGGTAGTGACTTAACTTCTCATTGCTCTAGGTAATTTCAAGGCTGTAAGTTGCAAAGAAGGTGCTAACCTACACTGGTGGAGGGATTTTCCTCATCCAGGAGTTCCCTGTACTTGTGAAATCACAGACCTCATCTTTATAACTATTAAAAGCTACCAGCCAGGGCTTTGGAGATCCAAATAGTGAGCCCACTATGCTCTGCTTTACACCAATGACAATTCCCATTTTTATAAGAGGCTTAAGGTTTCATGTGAACATTATTTTCTCCACTTTGCAAAGAAGGAAAGTAAGGCTCCAAGAGGTCCTGTGATGGTCCCTGGGCCCCACAGCTGGGAAATGTCATGCCCAGGGCTTCAGCCTCAGCCTTGTCTAATTCTAGACACAGCCCTCTCTCCACTGTGCCATAGGGTCATGTACCCTCATACAAGAGCCCTTTGTGACCCTTACACCTCATGTGTGTGGGGAAAGCTTTGTAGCATTGTATTTAGAGTAATAGCTTTGGAGCTGGGAAGGCATGGATTGGTTGCAGTGTGGGGTGCTGGGAACGCAGAAATGTAAGGGTACAGGGGGGTCTGCTTCAAAAGAATTTGACCACTCAAGCCTTCTTTCAGTCAAAGTAGCAGGGTTTATTGTGACACCAATAGATTCTTACTAAATCTGAGCGTTTGATAAGGATAGAATTGATATCTATGTACAGAAAAGGGAAAAAAGATCAGTGCAAAGGTCTAAATGGGATTAAGGAGTGGTAAGTAACCTAGGGTGGGCCAGGTGCAGACAGTGAAAGGAGTTAAGTGATTGCAGAACCATGATGAAAAGACTATTGAGTATCTAGGTGGGCTGGGCTAGGCCTGATGCCACAGGTAAACTCCAGGGACTGGGTTGTGTGGGAAAATTCAGGGTCCCATCTTAGGCTTACACTCTAATGGGGAGACAACATGGACATATATATATATATATACACACATATGGAAATTATATATATGTGTGTATATATATATATATATATATACACACACACACACATATAAGGAAATTGGGTGATCAGAAAAGGCTTCATCATATATAATCATATATCAGATATACTCATTCCAGAAAGGAAAATTCTTGCCACCAAAGTCTGTCACTGTCAGATGCCTCAACATCAGAAACTGAAATTATTTCATCAGTAGAAATGACATGAAAGAAGAGATTGGACCATCTACTTTGTTGCTGTGCCCTGAGGACTATGGTTCCTCTCCACTTGACTTTTTTGAATGCTTCCATATGTGTGGTCTCTACCACTCACAACGCGAGCTCCTTGAGAGCAGGGCTTGTCTCTGCTTTGCTATTTGTGTCCACAGTGCTCTAAATACAGTAAGTACTTTACAAATGCTTTATTTATTCACTTATATTATTACTATTCTCTAATATCACAGAAACTCATTTGTACAATACATGAAAGTTTTCTTCTAAATTCCCCTCTGAGAGGGACGATGTAGTTTAGTGGTAACAGGTGCAGCTTTGGAGTCAGAAAATCTATGTCCAAGTCCTGCTCTGGCACTGGCCATGGGGGTCCCCCATGTTCTGCTTTGGAAGGGTCTTCTAGTACCCTAAGATCATTGGTCTAGAGCTGGAAGGTACTTGGGAGGCCAGATAGTCCAACTCCTGCATTTTACATAGAAGACCACTGAGGCCCAGCATCACCCAGGCAGCAAGCCTCAGAGGTAGAGTCTGAACCCAGTGTGTCAGGCTCTGCCCCATTTCCCATTATTCCCCATCCACTTTTTGTTGTTGTTGTTTTTCTTTTCTTCTTTTCTTTTTTTTAAATTTTATTATAGTTTGCATCATTCATTTCCACAAGATTTTGAGTTACATATTTTCTCCCCATCTTTCCCCCCCCACACCCCAAAACAGCTATCCCAGTGTGTCCCCCCTCCCCCAGTCTGTTCTCTCCTATGTC
>CM053585.1:13611826-13647278 GCA_028646515.1 Pseudochirops corinnae
ACACACTGGCCTCCTGTCTCAGCCAATCCCCTTCTTCCACATCAACAGGGGAGTTCATGTCTTCTCAACAGTGGGACAGAGTTTACACCTTCCACACTTAGCCCCAAGGTACTAAGTGCTAAGTATCTGCAAAACTGATTACAATAACAATCTCCATCTTTCAGGATGATAGAAGGATTATACACACACACACACACATAAATATACATATAGGTGTGTGTTTATATATATCTATCTACATACATACACACATACACACACACGTGTGTGTACGTGTGTGTGCATATATATCCTCAAATGAAAGGTATAGGATAAAGATGTAAAAGTTTTAAGAAATTTTATGGAGGAGGAGGAAACTCTGAGAAAACAACAAGTTTAGACTGTTAGAAATCCAAGGACCATGAAGGACTTTCTTTCTAACAGTCTAATCTTGCTTTCTCAGAGTTTGCTACTCCCTCAAATTTTGGTTTCCAAATCTTTCTAATGAGAAATACAGGTTTTGAGTATGTTTTAGTAACAAGGTCTAAAAATTGGATTAGAGATTTTATATATAAAATTGCATTAATAATTGTAAAGAAATTTTAAAATCATCTTTTTACTATTTTGAAGTCTCTGTCCGATAATAATAAGGAAGCAAAGGGCCCATTTTCCAAGTCAAACAATCATGAATATTTTTTTAGATTTTTTTCTTCAGCTGTTGATGACATTTTCTGTGTCAGATACAGGGTTTGGGTAAAGACAGAAAGAGCAAGTGCTGTGTAAAGACTTGAAGATGATTGAGGAAACACCTTCCACAAACCTGACCTGATTCATGCACAGCTTTTTGAGGTCTACACAAGAAAAACTTGCAAGACTCCTGAAGATCATGGATGCTACCAAAGGACTCCACACCCACTAAAACTATAGCTTCATTGGGTTTCTTTATTTACCCTTTTGTAATTTTGCTTGTTCATTTCTGCTCGGACTGATAACGATTTGAGAATGGAGGCCCTTGTATTACCAGTTTGCTGGTCATGGTTTGCCCACAGTGTTTATGCATGTGGGCTCTAGCTTTCTTTCTTGTCAATAGTTGAACTCCTTATCAAAGAAACAGTGACAAAAGTGGGGAGAAAGTAGGCCACCCTATCATTTGAACACCTGCAAATTGACTTTATTGAACTGCCAAAGTCTCTGGGCAGCAGGGACCAATTAAACCACTGGGCATAAGCTTTTCCAGATCCTGCTGACCAAGATACTGCCACCAAGGTTGCTGAGTGGATGACCTAGATCCATCACTCTTCTGCGAAGCCTGCTGTGATTGGCCTTATCCTAGCAACCCCTAATCAGTCCCTGGGCCCAGTTAGGCTAAAAAGAGACCCCAGTCCCGTCAGCGGTCCTTGTCCATCTGTTGACCCTCATAATTAAGACCTTATTCCTTCACTTGTAACCTATCATACATTTGGGTTGGGGGATCAAAGGAGCCCCATACTTACGTGTACTTGATCCAAAACTCCAGTCACATCTTTCAATGGACTGATTATTGGGTATGCAACCATACCCCTTTATTCTGGGAGAAGAGATACTCTGATGGTACAGGTTATCCAGGACTCGTGTGACTGTTTGTTTACTATCCATTCAGACAGCTCTAAGCACAAAGCTAATTTTACTGGCATAGGGGTAGAGGGAGAATTCAACATTGTTTACATTTGGTGGAAGAAAGTTAATGATATCTCTCAGTTTTCACCCCAACTATGGCTCCTCCATATTGTAAGGCCATGCTTACTGTGTTATTATCAGAATGGGACAAATGGCCAAGTAATGGGATGGCAGACAGGGTGCAACTGTACCATGTCCCTGTATAAGAATGTGACTCATCATGGGGACCAGGGATATGAAGAGAATGTTTTCCTTCTGAGGCACCAGGTATACACTGATGGGCTCTTAGGATAGCCCCCTGCGATTATTATATTTTTGTTCAATAACAAAGCAGACTTTTAGCTTCTCAAAAATTGGCATGGCCACTGGGCAGGGCTCTTTTTGGCCTCTGGGCCATACCTGCTCTACCTTACACAGCCAATGTGTGTCCATCTAGGTTGTTGTTGCTTTTCAGGTGTTTTCAGTCGTATCTGACGCTTTGCGACCCCATTTTGGATTTTCTTGGCAAAGATACTAGAGTGGTTTGCCATTTCCTTCTTCAGCTCATTTTACAGATAAGGAAACTGAGGCAAATGGGGTTAAGTAACTTGCTCAATAAATGTCTGAGGTCAGATTTGACCTCGGAAAGAAGAATCTTTCTCACTTCAGGCTTCCCCCAGCTAGATATCAGCTGCTTATCTCCTTTACTAAGGAGAACCTGAGTGTACGTTGGGCACCTTACTACCCACGTACGGGGTACCCACAGCCAGCCTTCCTAAAAAGAACCAATAGGCTTTCACAAGTCTTCACGAATGAGACCATAAGGGCTGAGGAGGATCATAGGATTCAGGTTTATGCACTCAGCATTTTGGCCTTAGTCTCTAGACTTCCTTCTGGCAAACAGAGGAGGTGTATGCACTCTCACAGGTCAGGAGTGATACACCTGGGTTCCTGTCACTTTTGACTGTATTCCTACCCAACTGGACTTATTCCAGAAAGCCTAGAATGAGTTCTAGGTAGAGAGGAAGGAGCCTTGGTCTTCATGGGAATGGCTAACATCATGGCGGCCTGATTTTTTATGGCTGAAGTATTTGTAGATTTTCTTCCAGTCTTCCTCATAAGGGTTGTTTCCTGGGTCCGTTTACAGCGTCTCCCCCGGAGGAAGGAGGTGATTCCCATGCCAGCTCCCCCATTACAAGCAGTGGAGATTAAGATGATGCAGTTATTATCAAATCACTTGCTTTTGTCAATGAGGGGAGTGGGAATAGAGTGAGGGGACAAATCTGAATTCAAAAATAAAAAAAATCGCAATGTTAAAAATTGCTTTTGCATGTAATAGGAAAAAATAAAGTAATGAAAAAACACAGATGATGCAGCGGAAGAAAGGGGAGTGATATGGGTCTGATTGTGTTGCTGCTCCATGAGCATGGTTAGCACCAAAGTGGTGGTCTATGTGGAAGCATTTAACCTTGTTCAGATGCTGATCGTGTGTGAGGCCAGCCTGCAGGAGACGGAGCTCTGAACATACCCTTGGCGTGCACACTAACCCCGTCTCTCTATGATACTGGAATGAGGGAGGAGCTCAGACAGCTTTAATCCCATCTCCTCATTGAAAATTTGTACCAATCAACATAATTCTGCCTTTACGGGGAAGCTGTTTATTCCTGTCTATTAAAGCAGGGGCAGTCTGATCTGGGATGGCCGCACCCCACTACTTGCTGCCTTGGTATGCTAAATAAAATACTTTCACCTTTCCCCCCCTGAATTTGCCTTGTTGACCAGGGCAAGGCTGAATCTAGATTTTTTAGCACCCAAGAAATGAGATGTTAAAAGAAACTTTAAGACACCATGCTAATTCTTGGATCTGGTGTGGAATGTGCCTTCTGAGTTTCTTTTTGTAAGGTCTGACCTTGGAAGAATCTGCCTCCTAGCTCCCTCCTGGTCAGTGTTTCTTCTGGACAATGGTCAGAGTTTGACAGAGAAGAGGACACACATTTTCGAGGCCTTGGTTTCCAGTGAAAATATTCACAGGCTTGCTTGATGGACTTGCAAATGAAGGTCTCCATGGATCCAACCCAGAATGGGCTTGGTCTACCTTCCAGCAGTAACATGACCTTGTTAGCCAAACAGTTATCTGCCATCTCTGGACCTGGGTGGAAGGCCTCTGCCCTTTCACACAGGTCATCAGATACCCTCCTCACAGTAGGTACTCAATCAATATTCGTCAAATGAATAAAAGATTGCAAGAAGACTAAAAATAGCTACAGGTGCCTTGAGGCCAACTGTGAGCACAACCAGGAGGAAATTCTGGGGTTTCAAATGGGTTGGCCTATTCTTAGTCAGCTTTTTGTATGACACTCCAGGGGAGGGGGACCATGACTCACCCTGCATAGCAACAAAGCAGGGCTGAGAATTAATTCAAGAGGCTTCACATTCACACCCAGCTCAGAGTGATGAGGTCCACTGGAGGCTTTCAATGAGTGTGTGCTTATTGGTAAAGTTGGTCTGACAGTAGAGAAGGATTCCAATATCGCCAGTGGGTACTCAGCAGCTTTGAGACCGGGAACCTGGTTTAGACATGGGGCAGTCAGATTTTTTTCATCTGTAAATGAAAGATAATAACACTGATGCTACCTAAAATTATTCATACTTGTCTATCTAATTCACCCATCCATCTATCCATCCATCCATCTGTCATCTATCTATGTTTTATTGATCTTTTTTGTACCACAGTCATTTCCAATATATCCACCCTATCCCTCCCTTCACCTTACATAGAGTCTTCTCTTGCAATTAAAAATATAAAACAAAATGGTTAAGCAAAGCCAAGGGACTTCAGACCTATGTCTGAAAATGTATGCGACATTCTGCTCTTGCAGTCTTCCACCTGTCTACCAGGAGGAGGAAAGCATCCTTTATTAATCTCCTGGACTAAGACCAGTGGTTGCAATTTATCAGACTTTGACTGCTTTTAGTGTTGTTTCATTTACATCACAATGGCCAATATTGTCTATTGTTCTCTTTCTCCCCTCTGCATCAGTTCATACAAGTTTTCTCATGTTTCTCTCAATATTCCCCCATTTGTTGTTTCTTATATCTATAATGTTCACATATCATATTTCATTCAGTCATCTAATCCTTGGCCACTTTATTTCTAGTTTATTTGCTGTCACAAAAAAAGTGCTGCTATGTATATTTTAGAATATATGGGATCTTTCTCCATCTTTGACTTCCTTCGTATGTCCAGTAATGCAATTAGCCCACATTTATAAAGCTGTCTCTAATTCTGTATACATCTAATGACTCTCCTCCCTTCTGTAATCTGGTTTCTCTCCTCCCACTTATACTGAAACTATTCTTTCAAAAGCCCCCTATCACTCAGTTCTAATGGACTTTTTTCTTCTTTTATTTCTCATCCTCCTTGATCTCTCTGGAGAATCCAACAAGGCAGACAACCCCATTGTGTCATACTCTCTTTTGCCTTGACCTCAAGGGTTACTCTCCAGCTACTTATCCTATCTCTCAAACCATCTATTTCCTGTATTTTTTTTTTTTTACAGGTTTCTTGTTTGCTTTTGGGATGATTGAGATGGGTTTTCCCAAGGTTCTGTGTTTGGTCCTTGTGAACCAGAAAAACTCAAAGCCTTTTTAACCTAATCAGAAATTATTGGATTCAAATCTCTAATTTTTCAGACGAGGAAAGTGAGTTTAGAGAGAAGTGACTTGTCACAAGGTTACAAAGAAGTGGAAGAATCAGAATTTGAAACCAGTTCCAAGCTGATACCAACTTTACCATTCTCGGGACCTCCCTTTCCCCATCTGTAAAATGGAGTTCTTATGATCATAGACCTTGATATTTAAAGAACTCAGAGGCTAGCAAGTCCAACCTCTTCATTTTACAGGTGAGGAAATAGTGGCTGTAGAGGTTACATGACTTGTCCAAGGTCACAGAGGTAGAGAAGTGTCAGAAGTGAGATTTAAAACCAGATCCTATGACCCCAGAGCTCTTTCCACTAGAATTCACTGTCTCACTTTAATAATACTTGTTTAACAATAAGAATAAGGGCCCAAGGGACTGGGTACTGGGCCCTCTCCCTGTGCCCTCTTTTGCTCTGGACCTATACACCTACTGACTGGTTTCAGTCCTAGGGGAGCTGGCCTTAAATGAGATAGATAGGTGCCTATTATTATACTCTGACTCTTTATACCCCCACCTTGGAACACCAGGCAAGCATCATTTATAGACTATGTTTGGCTCGTGAGTAGAATTTCCCAAAAGGGAAGAAGTAGAAAGGTACCCAGTGAACACAGTGAATCAGGTACTGGGTAGCTGTTTATTTTCTCTGCACATAAGAAATATTAAAACACAAAGATTCACAAATCAGCATTGACAACTACTCAAAACAGAATGCAGGCAACTTCTAAGTTCTCTTCTACCCTCTTGGGAGGTCAATACTTAAAATATTAGGACCTGAGAGGTGTGTTGTAGCAGGGATGCTCTTGGGGCTTTGGATTGATCTGGGTTGCCTCTGAGGGCTCTTCGAACTTTTCGAATTCTGTGATTCTATTTCCACTGTAAATGTTATTCAGAAAATCTCTAAGTTTCTGTGCATATTGTTGAAAAGAGAATGTCTAGAAAAAGAAACCTAAAGTGATCAAGGCCAGACTGAAATGATTTCAGATGCTCAGTCTGGCTTCCTATGAAAGCTGAGAAGGGATGCGATTGATCTCTACAAAATCCCGAAGGAGGTGGGTCTTGTTCATGCAATTCCATTATACCAGAAGGCTAAGGCCCCCTCCCCTTATTGAAAGAGAGAGATGAGTTGAGGAAAAATGAAAGGAAGCATTATAGCACACTTTGGAGAATTAGCTTAGGGAATTCATTACCCAGACAAGTGGTTAAGGCTGAAAACAGAACTAACAATAATCCTAACTTGTATTTCTATAGTGTTTCATGGTTTAGGAGGCGCTTTCTCCCCAAGAATCCCGAGAGGTCGTTTCTGCCTTTTTACCCACAGTGCTTAGCACAGTGCCTGACACCCTGGATTAATACTTGTTGATTGATTGAAGTAGATGGTGCAAATCTAATTATGCCCATTTTACAGATGAGGCAACAGAATGTTAGAGAAGAGATGGGACTTGCCAAAGAAAGGAATGTTATAATTGGAAGGAACTTCTGCAGCCATCTAGTTGAATTCACACCTTATAAGGAATCTTCATTGTAACATACCAGACAGGCGGTCATAGTGTCACATCCGATTCTTTGTGACCCCATTTGGGGTTTTCTTGGCAGAGATACTGGAGGGGTTTATCATTTCCTTTTCCAATTCATTTTACAGAGAGGAAGCTTAAGCAAACAGGGTTAAGTGACTTGCCCAGGGTCACATAGCTACTAAGAGTCTGAGGCCAGATTTGAACTCAGGAAGATGAATCTCTGCCACCTAGGGGCCATTATTAATGGTTTACTATGTCCCTACACAGGTAGGTGGCCCTGTTTGGGCAGCTAGGTGATGCAGTGAATAGAGTGTCAGGCTTGGAGTAAGGAAGACTCATCTTCCTGAGTTCAAATCTGACCTCAGACACTTACTAGCTGTGTGTCTCTGGGAAAGTCACTTAATTCTGCTTGCCTCAGTTTTCTCATCTGTAAAATGAATTGGAGAAGAAAATGGCAAACTATTCCAGTATCTTTGCCAAGAAAACCCCAAATGGGGTCACAAAGAGTCTCGGACACGACTGAAAAAAACAGCTGAACAACAGAAGCAATCCTGTCAAAAATGGAAACAAAGCTAGTTTGTCATGACCTGTTTTTGGTGAAGCCGCAATGACTCTTTTTAATTAACCAATCAAAAAATATATTTTTTTTAAGCGCTTACTGTGCACCAGAAACTGAGCTAAGCACTGAGGATACAAAGAGAAAAAGTAAGGCCAGTCGCTGGCCTCAGGGAGCCTGCCCTTTAACCAGCTTTTCCTTTTCTAGGCATTTAAAAATGATCTCTTTAAACAAATGTTCTGGAGTTTTCTCAGGAATCCAAGTAAAGTCCCCTGGCCTGTCATCTGTAGACTTATCTCCTTTTTTGTGGAAGGGGACATTTGTCCTTCTGTTGCTCCTCATTTTCTCCCTTTCAAATTCTTGACGTTTCCCTCCTCGACAGCGGGACCATTCTGGTGCAGGCCCTCTTCACTTCCTGCCCAGACTACTGTGGGCCTCCCTGCCTCAGCTCCCTGCCTCTCCAATCTGTCCTCCATTCAGCTGGGAAATTGGTCTTCCATGGCCTCCTAACTGACCACCTTTGGGGGCTCCCTCTGGCCTCTATAATCAAATAGAAAGTCCTTTGTAACCAGGCTTTCCTGTCCAGTCTTGTTACATTTCTTTCCCTCTGTGTACTTTGTCACTCAGTGACCCTGGCCTCTTGTTGTCCTCACACAAGACCGCCGGTCTCTTGACTGAGCATTTTCCCCGGCTCTCCCCATGCCTGGAATGCTCTTCCTCCTTTTCACTTCCTTCCAGCTTCCCTGGTTTCCTTCAAGGCTCATCTAAAGTCCCACCTCTGCACCCAGCCCTTCTCAGTGCCTTCCTTTGAGGCCCTCAACTTATTCTGCATGTTTGGACCTGTTGGTTTGTATGTTGGCTCTCCCATTAGACTGAGCTCTTTGAGGGCAGGGACCGTTTTCACATTTCCTTGTGTCCTCAGCAATTTCATAAATAGACATTTAATAAGCGCTCATTGACTGACTCACATAACAAACTGAAATTGGCTTCTTTGAGCCTTCTACCCATTTCCTCCTGTTCTTTCCTCTAGGGCCAAATAGAGCAACTTTAGTCCTTTCTCTGTGTGATATCCACTCAGCGAAGCCCTGTCTTGGTGAAGACAGTTAGCCAGCCCCAGCGGCAGCTGCTTTGCTTCAAGCTAATCACTGTTTAATGGGTCCTAATATGACATGAATTCAACACCTTTCACCATCCTGGTCATCCTTCTCTGGACACCTTTCACCTTATTAAAATCCTTCCTAAACTTAGATCCGAAAACACCACTCTATATGTAAACTGTCCAAAGGTCCTACAGCTATTTGGTGTCAGAGGCAGAATTCTAAGTCCCTTGCTGCCGATCCACAGAGAATAATTAGGCAATCAGAATTGAAAATGCCAGAATTATAAGGGACCTTTGAGATCATCTACTTTGATCCATTCTTATTATAGATGAAGAAAGAGAGGCCCCCAAAGAGAAAGGATTGACCCAAGGTCACACCGCTATTAAACAGAAGAGCTAAGATTCAAACTCAGGTCTTCTGAGTCTAGGCTCTGTGCTGGACTTGGAGCCAGAGGACCATGTTCAAATCTGTTTTATTTCCTACTTCAATAAAGATACACGGGTGTGTCATGTTCTTTCTCAGTGCACCCTGCACCCCATAAAATGAGGAGGAGGCAGATTAGGTGACCCCTGAAATCCCTTATAGCTCCAAAGCTGTGTTACCAGGAACTTTTCTCACTGTGTTACTGATTCTGTCTTCTGTAAGTTGACTCTTGGGTTAGAGAAAAACTCTTGCTTGATTAGCCCATTGGCTTTCCCCAACGCTGATGACTACAATTGCCCACTTTCTTTTTTTTTAAAAAATGTATTTTGTTAAATTTGTTTATCTACTTTTAGTTTATAACATTCAGTGCCACAATCCCTTGAGTTCCAAATTTTCTCCCCCTCCCCTCCCTGTCCTCTCCCCTTTCCTCCCCATGGCGGCATACAATCAAAATATAGGTTCTACAAATACCTTTGCATTAAGCATTAGTCAGGTTGTAAAGAAGAATTATAACCAATGAAGTGACCTACGAGAAAGAAGGAATGAAACAAAACAAAACACAATAGAGAGAGAGCAAATAGTTTGCTTCCATCTGCATTCAAACTTCGTGGTTCTTTTTTCTGGATGTGGATATCCTTTCCATCATGAGACTTTTGGAGTCATCTTATAATGTTGCATTGCTGAGAGAGCCCAGTCTGTCAGTTAGTTGTCACACATGCGATGTGTCTGTTATTGTGTACAAAGTTCTCCTGGTTCTGCTCTCCTCACTCAGCATCAGATCATATAAGTCTCTCCAGGATATTATGAAGTCTCTCTGCTCCCCATTTCTTATAGCACAATAATATTCCATTGCATTCATGTACCACAACTTGTTTGGTCATTCCGCAATAGATGGGCATCCCCTTGGTTTCCAATTCTTTTATTCACCTGTTTTCTAGTTTTGATAAGTGAGAGTATATACACTAGTCAGATGGATCTGTGATCTCATTGATTTGGCCTTAACTTCCAGCAATACAAACTACAGCCTATCTATGATTGTCCATCTTGGCCAACTCATCTACATTCTCCTAAAATTTAAACCCAGAGGAGGGTATGGTGAAGGTCTTCTTTGCTCTTTCTTGATGTCCAGAGGGTACCGGTGGGCGACTTGAGCTGTCCACTCATCAGCCCCCATTCTGCTCATTATCTGATCCTATGTTTTCCCCTGATGATGTCATTTACAATCCTTATTAACCTGTGTTGTAGCCTACATTTCAAGAGTAGCTTGGTCACTTGGTGATGAATTCTTTGACAAAGACATACCATGGACTTAATAGAATTTTACAGTTGAAAGAGACCTTAGGCATTACGTAGCCCAACTTGTCCTTTTGGAAAAAGAGGCACAGATTTATCAAACCAAATCTCAGTTGAAAGAAAACTGGATTGAGAATTAGATGACCTGGGTTCAAATCTCAGCTCTATTACTTACTGTGTGACCTCGGGCAAGTCTTTTAACTTTTGAGAATCTCAGTTACCCCATATGTAAAATGGGGATAGTGATACTCTAACAGGGTTGTCAAATGACCATGGTCATAGGCTCCATCAATCCCTCTCTGTGTGACATCTGGGTGTCATTTTGTAGCTCTGAGTTTCTGTTTCCTCATTTACAAAAAGAGGTAGTTGGACTAGATGAACTTTGGGGCTTATGACCTTGTTCTCTGAAGATCTACCCCCTTGTAGCCATCATGTTCAAATCATAGGAACATATGTTGTCATGACTGGAAAGGGCCTTGGAAGTCATTTGCTTCATTAAAACTATTTTCCTGATGTCACACAGAGAACAAACGATGGAGTCAATCCTAGACCACGGATAGTTTATTGGACTCCTCGTCCTTTTCCTCTACTCTGCCACATTGCTGGTGCCATCAATGGACTTAATTTGTATTTATTATCAACTTAACAAACAGCGAATAAAATGAGCGTTCCCTCCTATGTTGTAGAACAGAAATGGGAGCTTGCATGTGAAACTACGAATTTACACTGCATAAAACCTGCTTTGCATTTTAACTACATAGTAAATTCAACATAAACAGAAAAAATCACTATCAATTAATCAACAAATGAGCATTTATTAAACACCTGTGATACTCTAGGCCCTGTGCTAAGGGTTGGGAACACAAAAACAAAAAGGAAGCAGGCCCTCCTCTGCTACACTTGTGAAACAGAATCAATCAACGGCAGCCTTCTTTGTTTGCAGCAATGCCCTGACTTCTAACTTGCATTTTGTGCAACATATAGAGGAAGAAATAAAATATAGTCAAACTGATTGAAGGTGATTTGGCAGTTTGGGAAGGCTTGACCTGCCGAGGACATCAGAAAAGGCCCCTTGTAGGGGGTTCTTTGAATCTCTGAGTAGTCTAAGAAGGGAAGGAGGAAGAGGGAAGAGTCCGTGAAGAAGGCAGAGGAGGACACCATGGGTGAGGGGCAATTACAAGACTGGGGTGGCTGAACTCTGGAGAATATAAAGAGAAGCAGCTCATGTAATAAGGCTGCAAAGGTAGATTGGGGCAAGATCATAAAGAGCTTTAAACGTCTACCAGAATAGTTAATATTTGATTAGAGACAATAGGAAGTTTGTTGAATGAAGGAATGATGTGGCCAGACCTATGGTTTAGGAAAATGACTTTGGTAGTTGGGTGAAGGTTGTATTGGAGTGAGGAGGAGACTGGAGGCAGGGAGGCTGAGAAGGAGGCCATTGCAATAGCTTGGATGAGAGGCGATGAGTCCTTTGGCTGTGGCAACCCATGAACTTAGAATAATGGGCTCTTATAGTTATAAGAGACCTTTGACATCCCATAGAGTGGTAGGGGTATGGGTAAAGACAAGAGGAATGAAGAGAAATGAGGTACAGTGGTAGAAACGACAACATTTGGTCAGTGTTTGGAGATGTGGGACGAGGGAGGGTGAGGAGTTGAAGATGACAACAGGATTGCAAATCTGAGTGACTGTTCTCTGAGTCAGGTGTAAATTGTTATTTCTTATTTATTAATAATGTTTGAACTTAACTTTATGTGACTGGAGATTGTTTGAACCCAGAATATTGCTCTGACCTCAGTAATTCTCCAGAAATGTTACAAGGAATTTAGGGGTCCCCCCAGGTCTTGGATCTACCCAAACAAGCTTGTTTTGGGGATCCTCACCCAGGTCTTATTTGGGGTCCGCCCAAGCTTGTGTTTTGGGTTCCCTTTGGGTCTTGGCTTTGCCCAAGTTTTATTTTTACTGCCATTCATCTCAATATACCTTGCTTTCAAGTTGCCTTGGCAAAATTGCTTACCTGCATACATGTGGCTTGTGTGTGGGCACCCTTGTCTAAATCCTATGTAATGTAAACCTTCCAGAGCCTAGATGTAGAGGGAGTCACACCTCCTTTCCAGCTTGCTTTACCCTGACAAACAACCTAATAAATTTCTTTCTAAAATGATTTCAGATTTGGGGTTTGATCTCAAGAACAACACATGACACCAGGGTTTATTCCATGTTCTCTCATTTTCTCACCTCACCAAAGTCAAAGTATCAGAACTTCAGAGTTTTAAGAGACCTTAGAGGTCACTGAGTTGAGCCCTCTCGTTTTATAGATGAGGAATCTGCGACCCAGTCACCTCTCATGTGACTTGCCCAGGGTCACAAAACTAGCAAGGCATCTGAGGAAGGATTCTAACCCAGATCTTCCTGATTCCAAGGTCAAGGTTCTTCACGATACCATGTTGTCTCAGGTCATGGGCCTACAGAGAATAATTAAACCCAAAGAAGTTAATGATGCCACCAAATAAGAGAACATAGAGAGAAGAGAAGTGGGCCCAAGGCAGAACCTTGTGTACACCCAGAGTTAGGATATGGATGATGAAGGAGCAATGATGACCAAGAAATGGTCAGAGATGTAGGAGAAGAACTGGGCAAATATCGTTATGAAAACTACTGGTGACCTTGGAGAGAGTGGTTTTAATCGAGTCACAAAGTTGGCAACCAGATTGCAGAGGGTTGAAGAATTAGCATGAAGAGAGAGAGTAGGAGCGTCATGTAAGTGGCTTCTTCCAAGAATTTGGCTGAGGAACAGAGGACAGATATCACACAATTATCTTAAGGCAGGATCTAGAGAAGGTTTTTTAAGAATGGTGGAGACAGGACTAGGGTTGTGTGAGAAAGAGGGCTCCCCCCTCCCCCAGGGAGAGGAGCTTTAGAGCCTGATTGGTGGTTACTGCTACATGTGTAAGACAGAATCAGAGTCAGTGGGAGCCTTCTTTGTTGCAACAATTCTCATTTTCACTGACCTGTGGATAATCTTGCAAAACTGCATGGTAGGGAGCACATAGCATTTGGTCAGCCCACTTACAGCCTGTGTGACCTTGTGCTAATTAATTAAGCTGTCTGGGTCTCACTTTTGTTATCTGAAAGATGAGGGGTATGGACTACATCAGTGCTGTCAAATTGAAATGGAAACAGGGGCTGTAACATCATGCATGACAATCCCTTGGGATGAATATTGACTTAGGAAACCACATATTAATATTATCTATGGTCTATTAAATTCTTATTTATTATGTGAAATATTTCCCAATTACATTTTAACATGGGCAACTAGGTGACACTGTAGATAGGGTGCCAGGCCTGGAGTCAGAAAGACTCCTCTTCCTGAGTCCAAATCTGACCTAACTAGCTGTGTGACCCTGAGTATGTCACTTAGCCCTGTTTGCCTCAGTTTCCTCATCTGTAAAAAGAGCTGCAGAAAGAAATGGCAAACCACTCCAGTATCTTTGCCAAGAAAATCCCAAATGGGGTCATGACGAGTCGGACATGACTAAACGACAACATATTTTAATCTGGTTCAGGGGCACTTGGAAATGTTACTAGGCATCTAGAGTACATAATCTCCAAGTAACTTCTAGCTTAAAAACAAAGTAAACCATAGAGTCAGTCACAGAGAACAGCAGTGGTCACTGTAAAGTGGAGCTGCAGGTGGAGGTAGAAATGGGCACGAATGTGTCCTGATCTTAGCATCCAAGAGAATCGCCTCCTGGGAGGCAGGAATGGTTTTCTGTTGTCTTGGCACCCCCAGCACATTTTAAAAAATTGGATCTACGATTTCACCAATGTTGGGTCCTTTCATTGAAAAAATTCCTGCATCAGTGAAACTTTAAGTCTTAAGTAAATTGCTTGCGGCATTAGGAAAGGTAAGTGACTTCCAGGGTCATGTCAGAACTAGAACCCATGTCCTCCTGGCTCTTTGTCTAGCACCTTCTCTACTTTTCCATGCTGTCTCTCATTGGTATTTAATAAAATGTTAACAAAACTACTCATGAGATTACAGAATTAGATGAAGTTATATTAAAATTTATACAACAAATCAAATGATCAAGAACATGAAGAAAAATTATAAAAATTATTAGAAAGCCACTGTTACCAAAACTATCCTGGACTCAGTGCAAATAGAAATTAAAAAAACAGTGGAACTGGGGCAGTTAGGTGGTGCAGTGAATAGAGCACCAGTCCTTGAATCAGGAGGCCCTGAGTTCAAATCTAGCCTCAGACACTTAACACTTACTATCTGTATGACCTTGGGCAAGTCACTTAACTGCAATTGCCCTGCCTTCCCCCCTCCAAAAAAAAGACCAAAAAAAAAATTTAAAAAATCAGTGGAACAGATTAGACAACCATGAATTAGAAACTATTGCAATAAGAAACATGTGTTTGATACAACCCAGATCACAAAGCTCTGGGGAGGGGATTGATTATGTAATAAAGACGGTTGGAAAAATTGGATAGCTGTCTGTTGAAAAATAGGATTAGATTCACCTCTTCTACCATGTAATTCAATATTTCAGAACTTTAGTGGATCTGTGATCTGAAAGTTGTGTATATTTCCTGCAGAGACACAGATCATGGCCTGTCCGTGCATTCTCTTCCCGTGGGTCTTTTGTCCATTCTCTGATAAATTCTTCATGAAGGAGCTTTGCTCTAGATAAGGGACTCTTAACCTGGGATCTATGACCTTTAAAAAAATACGGCGATAGTTCTATCTCACCACAATTGGTTTTCTTTAGTTTTTCTTCAACTTATTTACTTTTGTTTTACGTGTAATTGGTTTTCTTTGTAATTCTCTGTATTTTATTTTATACACCAAAAATATTATTCTGAGAAGAGGTCCCTCGGCTTCGCCAGATGCCAGAAGAGTCCAGGACCCAAGGAGAGGTTAAGGACTCCCTGACTTTGCCTGTATATTAATGGAGCAGTGAGCTATCTGTTGGTTCTCCTTTCCTCTCACTACATGATGGATCCATCTTTTCTCCCAGTCATATATCTCCTAATGACATCCTTTATGCTGTCTCTTCACGGAAATAGATTGGTGCCTTCCCACATCTTCCCGATTGCCCTTTGGGTGACCTACAACTTTAATTCGGTGTTATTCCATGACTTGTAGACATATGGCCTCATCAGAAGAATATTGGTGTTAAAAATATGGGCTTTTGTTGTAAATAAAAAGCTTAGGGTCAGTGTGATTTCCCAAAGGAAACTCAGCCCCTGCGGCGCTCCTCCTATTCATTTTAGACCATCTACAGAGTCTGTCTCCGCTCTCTGTGCTGTCCATCCATTATCATGGGCCATGATAAATTAGGAATGTGAAATGGGTCAATAATGTGCTATTAAGAAATAAAACTAGAAAGATAGATGAATGCTATGTATCTACTCCCAAGCATTTCTCCAGCATTCAGTGCGCACCAGGCGTGAGGCTATGATTTTATCCTTGTGGGGACCACCAGGCGGTTTGGGTGTTGGTAACCGGAGGCTGTTACTATTCTTTCTGTTTTCTTTGACCTGGAAATGAAAGGAAATACAGCCAACAGGGAATTGATGCCCAAAATAAATAAGGACATAGCTAGTGAATTGATGAACTGATCCGTATGATTTCTGAGTCACTGTCAGTGATCTCCGAAAGTCCCTAGAGAATGCGGGAGGTGCCCCGGGGTTGGAGAAGAACAAAAGGCATCCTGATGCCATGAAAGATGAAGAGGACCGAGGGTCAGAGGGTACAAACTCAGGGCCAGGAGTGACTTCAATATCTGGGAAAGTTCTAGGAAGTACCGTGAAAAGGATGGACAGTCAACACCCAGGAAACGAAGCGATGGTTACAAAGAGCCAACGCGGCTTGGGTCAGACCAACCTTCTTTCCTTTTGTGGTCATTGTTGCTCGGTCACTTCAGTAGAGTCCGACTCTTCATGACTCCATTTGGGGTCTTCTTGGCAAAGGCGCTGGAGGGATTGGCCTTCTCCAGCTCATTTTACAGATGAGGAAACTGAGGCAAACAGGGTGAAGTGGCTTGCCCAGGGTCTCAGCTATTAAGTGTCTGAGGTTGGATTTGAACTCAGATCTCCCTGACTTTGGACCTGATGCTCCATCTGCTGGTTGCCCTATTTCCCTTTTAGGACAGGGCAATTTCCATTATTATTAATAACACCTACTATGTGCCAGGCACTACAGTTATCCCCATTTTACAGATGAGGGAACTGAGACACACAGGCCAAGTGACTTGTGTCCGAGGCCACATTTAGACTCAGGCCTCTGGACTCCAGGCTCAGAGCTCTGTGCACTATGGTGCCACCTAGCTGCCCTAGCTACCAGCCTAGTAAGTCAGCGATCACTTACCTAGATTTTGGAAGAGTGTTTTGAAATAAGGGTTTGAGAATTGACTGGCACCTGTAGTTTGTGAGGCCAAGTGTTACCCTCTCAGTCCTGAGAAGTGAGTTGCGACCATCTCACTCTGAGGCAGAAGGCAGAATTGAGTTGTGTTCTGGAATTCAAAAGAGGCATATACAGTCCTTGAGGGACCTGAACACCTGAGCAACCCCAGAAAGGACATCAGGTCCCCCAGCCCTGCCTGACAACAAGCTGGGCTGGAAAGAATCAGAGGAAGCCCAGGGGCCAACAGTGAGAGGAGGGATGAGCGCCCACTCAGAAGGGAGAGATTGAGAAAGGCAACTGAGCCCTAGACACCTCTCAAGGCAGAAGATTCAGGCTGAAACCCCCTGTCTATCTACCCAGCCAAGGACTGAGAGATGTTCAAATGCATTCCCAGCTTCTTTTCCTCATGACTATCCATTAACAGACACTAACGCGTTCTGCTCCTTTCTTTCTGCCCACATTTATAGTAAACTGAAATTTTGCATCAATTAGCAAGAAGCCAAAGGTTAGCTAGAAATAAACATGAATCTAAATTAAGCAGAACACCGAACCTCACCCTCCGAGTTAGCAATTTTCCTAACTGGGGGCTCTGAGCCATTGGGATTGCCCTCCTAACCTTTGTTCAGTGTAAACTGGGTAAGGTAGCACTTGGACCTGAGGGGCCTTTATATTGTCTCTATTGTTCTAACAGAATCCAGCCAATTAAATCTCCAGAGACAGAGGGTATGGGGAGGAAAGGGAAACAAGCCATCGCAGTAACACCTGCCAGCATCTCCCCCTCAACCACCTGTGTTACAAAATGACAGTCTCATGCGCTATTCTTAAGCAAAATATAGAGAGATGGGTAAGAGGATGGTGCCATTAGGTGTAGTCTACACTGGATGAGCCTGGAGAAGGAAACAGTAAACCTCTCCAGTATCTTTGCCAAGAAAGGCCCAGGTGGGCTCACAAGGAGTCAGACACGCCTGAAACTACTGAACAGTAACAACACTGGACAAGTGGCCAGACTCAGAAAGCAGCCATTAATGGTCCGTGTTTGCTTAGGAGGAGGCATCCAGTAGAAGGTCCCCGTCTTTGTAGCTTCCTTCTTCAGGCCCCCACCTTGCTTCAAGCAGTAAGGGGGGCTTTTGGCCAGGGAAACCCGAGGGGAAGGGATGTGACAAAGAGGTGCTGAGCAAGTTTGGACAGAAAGGGACGGGAAGACCGTGATCGAAGTCAGAAGGCCCTGTGAACAACTGGGTTAATGATAGCAAACATTTAGACAGCATCTGCCATATGCCAAAGGCAGTGAGGGCTCAAATAGGAGAGAACTGGACTTGGAGTCAGGAAGATCCATCTTGATGAGTTTGAATCTAGCCTCAGACACTTACTGTGTGATCCTGGGCAAGTCACTTCATCCTGTTTGCCTCAGTTTCCCTCAGCTGTCAAACGAATTGAAGAAGGAAATGGAAAACCACTCTCGGATCTTCTTATGGGAATCTGAAGATCTTCTGCCCTTACGTCCTTTGATAGGCTTAAGGGGCTCTGAGAACCTTCCCTGATTTGAAAGTATACTCTGCCCCCTAATAGGCTGAATGTGGTCACGGGGAGGCTTGTTTTTCAGGAACACCTGCACCTTATTACTTTGTGATTGGGCAGTGGGTCAAGAGAGCTGTGACATTCCCTGATCCAGGAGAAGGCTATATATACCGCTGATGTGAGGTTTTGGTTTGGGGCTCACTTTGAGAAGAGTTGTGGGATTTGGCCAGAGGAGACTCTGGGCAGCTGTTGAGCCCCCGGCTTTGAGGAACCCAGATGTTGGTGCTTCCCTCTCTGGTGACTGACTAGGTATGGATGTCATGGTCAGACGCTGGAAGCCTGTCTGATGATCTGTTTCCTTGTCTGTTTGTAACTTGTGTTTGCATTCTCTGAAGTTCAGGGGGCTGACTTTTCCCCTGAACTAGGTAAATGCATGTTTGATTGATTAAAGTGAGATTGTTAACCCATTTTGAGTTGCTTTCCTTTAGAAAAGCAGATCTAAGAACCTGTGCTGGCAGCCACCCTGGGTATGCTGGGGTGCTTGCTGATACAGGTCTTTGCTAAGAAAGCCCCAAACAGGGTCACAAAGAATCAGACAGGACTGAAAATGACCGAACAATAACCATGTGCCAAGCACTTTACAAATATCGTCTCATTAGATTCTCACAATAACCCTGGGAGGTAGAGGTTATCTCTGTTTTACAGTTGAGGATACTGATGTCAAATGACTTGCCCAGGGTCACACAGCTAGCAAGTATCTGAGGGCAGCTTTGAACTCAGGTCTTCCTGACTCCAGGCCCAGTACTCTGTGCACAGCTCTGCCTGTCTCTGGTTATCTGTACCAGAGACAGTGCTAAGCCTCCTGGGACCCACTGTTTACCAGATGCTTCATGCCGTACCCCAGGCTGAGCTGAGACTCCTACTCCAATCTCTGTGCAACCTTCCTCTGGAGTTTGGGGCTTTTTGTCCGTTTATCCAGGAGACAGCAGCCACTGCTTCAGCTTCTCAAAGGTTCAACTACGCATGTCCCCGAACTCCTGGGTCCAAAACGATCTACAACCTGGGGGGCTTCTGGGGCTAAGAGAGTGGTGGGCCCCAAGCTGCTCGAAGGACACGTCCTACATTTATCATGCACACTTCTCCAGTTGTTAAGTAAATGCCGTATGCAGTATTGGAAGTGCCTATTGGTTTCTGTGTAAAGTGGATGCCATTACAACAAGAACACAGGACTATTTGAAATATTGTCAGGTCCAAAGAGGGTGGGGCTTTGCAAGGGGGAGGGGTTCAGAGCTGGATTTGATTGGGCAGAAGCCCTGACAACAAACTGGCACCACCCTTTTGCGAGGCATTGTTGAGGGCCGGCCGGTAGCTGATGCTCCAGTAGCCATTGAGAGCCCAGAGCTTCCTCAGCATCTCTGGCTGGGGATGGGGGTGGAGGAGTTGGCCAAAATGCCAGGGAGCACAGGACTCACTAGGGACTGGCCTTCAAAGAGATCTGGTAGTTGAATGAACATCTTATCTTCACACACACACAGACACCACTCCCCCACAAGGTCCTTTCTTCTTGCCTTTAAATTACATTAAAATTTTATTTTATTTTCAAACAGAAATCTGCCTTCTCTTCCTCTTTCTTACTTCCTCTCCTCACCATCACTGAGAAAGCAAGAAAAAAAAAGTTCCTGTTATAAACATGTGTAGTCAAGTGAAGCACATTCCTGAAATGGCCATCTTTTAAAAAAGGCTTAATCTGCAGTGAGCTCACCTCTTCTCTGCAGAAATGGGGCAGCTTGCTTCATCAGGAAGCCTCTGGAATTCTGGTGAGTCTTTGGGATGAGAATGACTATGTAAATTGTTCTGTTTCTGCTCGTTTCCACTGATTTTTCTACCCTTTGAAATCTGGGCTCATTCATTACTCAACTGAAACTACTCTCTCCACATTTACCAGCCCTCTGGAACTTGCCAAATATGGCACCTTTTCTCATTTCTCATCCTTCTTGACTTTCCTGGAGCACTTGACGTTGGTGACTGCCATCTCCTCCTGGATGCTCTCTCTTCCCTGACTTTTTCTTGGTCTCACTCTTACTTGTTTCCTTGAGTCCTATTCTGGCTCACCCTGATGGATATACCCTAACTGAGGGTCTTCTCTAAGGCTTGGCCCTGGGCCGTCTTCTTCTCTTTCCTCTGCACATTCTGGCTCTTGGTTCCCTTGTTAGGTCTCATGGTTAAAAGATCATCTCTGTTCCTATACATGATTGCATGCCACCATGGCGGGGGGGGGGGAAGGAGGGGAGAAAATCTGAAACTCAAGTGATTATGGAACTGAATCTTGTAAATTAAAAGTAAATGAGTAAATAAAAAAAAATTAAAAAAAAAAAGATCATCTCTGTGCACGTGACTACACAGTCAACCTTGACTTCTCTCTTGAGTGCCAGTCTTTCACTAACTGCTTATTAAACATCTCAAACTGGATATCCCATTATTGTCGTTTGGTTGTTTTCAGTCATGTTTGACTCTTCATGACCCCATTTAGGATTTTCTTGGCTTTTCCATTTCTTTCTCCAGCTCATTTTATGGTTGAGGAAACTGAGGCAAACAGGGTTAAGTGACTTGTCCAGGGTCACACAGCTAGTAAGTGTCTGAGGCTGAATGTGAACTCAGGAAGGTAAGTCACCTAGCTGCCCCATAGACTTCTTAAACTCAACATATGCCAAACTGAACTCATTATCTTTCTCCTCAAACTCTCTCCCCTTCCTGACTTCCCTATTTCTGTTGAGGGTATCACCATTCTTCCAGTCACCCAGGCTCGTAATCTTGATGTCATCCCTACATAACCTCCCACATTTGTTCTTTCCACATCCACATCTTTTCTTCGCTTTCCCAGTTGTGGCCCCAGGACAGGCCCTTATCACTTCATCTGGATTATTGCAATAGATTCCCTCACTGGTCTCACTGACTCATCATGCACCCTGCTCCAATCCATCCATCTTTTACATAACTGTCAAAGCAATTTTATTAAAGCACAGGTCTGACCAGTTCACTCCTCTCCTCAATAAACTGCAATGGCTCCCTATTACCTCATAGTTTAAAGGAGAACCTCTCTGTTTGATGCATAAAGCGTTCACAACCTGACCCAGACTGCTAAAGTGTCCTCCTTACTGCTCCTCATACATAATATGTCAAATCCTGCTTTTGCACCTTTGCCCTGACTGACCCTTGTGCCTGGGAGGCTATCCCTCATCCCCTCTGCCTATTAGAATTCCTTATTTACTCCAAGACTCAGTTCAAGCATCACCTTCTTCAGAAACCTTTTCCTGATGAAATAATACTTGATAATGAGAAAATGTTTGTAAATTGCTTAGCCCAGTTCCTGGCACATAGTAGGTGCTATGATAAATGATCATTTCCTTCTCCTTTCCCATCTCTTCCCCCAGCTCTCCAGCTATGAGCTTCATGTACATGTGTCTTGTTTTCCCAGCTAGAGTGCAAATTTTCTGAGGGTAGAGAATATAAATTAGGCTTGTTCATATGTTTCCCCACACCCAATACTCAGTCCTGGGCACTGCACAGAACCTTTTAAAAAAAGGGTTAGTTGATTGATAATCACAGAGTGAAAGAGTGAAATCTCAGTGATTCAAAGGAAACAAACCTTTCTCCAGCTCCACCCTCTCTCCTGCATCCTTTCCTGCTCCCTCCTTTCCATAGCCGGAGGCATTGGCAAACACTTCTCTCTGTTCCTTCCAAATGCGTTTAAAGTGTTAACTGACTCCCTTCTGGGTAAGAGAGAAGCTATTAATTAAGGTCTCATCAATTTAAATCTGTTTCAAAGAAACAAAGATCAATCTGTCCTCCTCCAACCTCACTTGGGTTTGAACAGTGAACAAATCAATCTGATAGAACCCGCCTGCCACTGTACCGATTAACTCTGGTAATTGGGAACCGTCCATGTGATGCACACACAGCAAGGGAGGTATCGACCCACAGAACCTTACAGCTGGGAGCTCTCTCTGAGGCCAAATCCCACCTGAACAGAGATCCAGCCCAACAGCCCAGGCCAGTGATCACTCAGGCTCGGCTTGAAGAACTCCAATAACAGCAACAACAATGAATGTGCTTAGAGAGACAACAGTGAGAGATGTTGGGTAGCTCCAACCAACAAGATTTGGCTCCTGATTGGATATGGGGAGTGAGGGATAGGAGAGAGCAGGGGCAAGGTGTGGGGGCTAATGGTGGCAGTGTCCTAGACAGACATGGGTAAGTTCGGAAGAATGGTGGGTTTGGAGGTGAAGACAATGAGTTTGGTTGGGGGTGTGTTGTGTTTGAGATACCTATGGGACATCCAGTTTGGAGAGTAAAGCAAGCAGTTGGTGACATAGGACTGGAGCATGGGAGATCAATGTCACCTGACCTGGATGTCCCAAAAGTCTTTGTGTGGTTTTAATCTATTAAAGCTCCTCACTTAAAACTGCCTGAAGACCCCTGGGACATCCTGTATATAGACTTGGGAGTAATTGGAACAGAGATGATAATTAAACCTGTAGGATCTAATCGTTGAATCATCAGTTTAAAACGAGAAAGGACCTTAGTGACTATCTGGTCAACCCCCTCATTTTACAGATGAAGAAGCTGAGGCCCAGGGAGGCTCCATAACGTGCCCAAAATTGCACAAGTGATCGGGGGTGGGATTCAAACTCAGGTCCTCTAACTCCAGAGCCTGTAGTTTTTCCACTGTAGCACAATAAACTCACAGTGGTTTGTTTGTCTTAATAGGAACTGTTTTCTAGTCACATTTCCCTATTCCATGGGCAGAATCTTACAGTCTCTCTACCTTTAGACTCGCTGAATCAGAGATGTGGCTGATCACAAAATACAAATGCCACCAGTCAGTGGCATGAACACTACCGGGATCCTTCTGTCACTGTTCAGAGTTTCTTTCTGTCAACCAAGAGAGCATTATGATGACAGGGCAGCAACTGGAGGGTTTGTGTGGAAACAAACACTGCAAAGAATGGGAAACAACCTAGATGTCTAATGGCTGGAGAACGGCTAGACAAACTGTGGGATGTGGATGCAGTCAAGTACCGGTGCATAGAAGACGCAATAAGTATGAATAATTCAAAGGAGTGTGGGACCCACAGCATATGAACTGGTACAGAGTGAAATAAATAGAAGCAGAAGATTACATACACAGTGGTTACAACAATATGAAGGGCAAGAACAAAAACCAAAGCTAATGCTGTATAATTAATCATAATGACCAAGAAGCTTAGCCCTGGAGAAGAGTCTAAGAAATCAGGAGAAAGGAAGGAAGAAAAGAAGGAAGGAAGGAAAGAAGGAAGGAAGGAAGGAAAGAAGGAAGGAAGGAAAGAAGGAAGGAAGGAAGGAAGGAAGGAAGGAAGGAAGGAAGGAAGGAAAGAAGAAAGGAAGGAAGGAAGGAAAGAAGGAAGGAAGGAAGGAAGGAAAGAAGGAAGGAAGGAAGGAAAGAAGGAAGGAAGGAAGGAGGGAGGGAGGAAGGAAAGAAGGGAGGAAGGAAGGAGGGAGGGAGGGAGGAAGGAGGACCCTCAGCTGGGAGTGGAGGGACATAGGATTTAGCACTAGAAAGGACTTTAGGAGGTATCCAATCCCCTCATTTTAAAGACAAGGAAACTGAAGCCCAAGAAGATGAGGTGAATCCTGAATTCAACAAGGCTGATGAAGAGCCTTGAGCCAGGAGGATTTGAAGCAAAGGGGGATACTTGGCCTGGACAATAGAAGACTCACGTGGGGCAGGAGATCTTTGGTCAGGAAATTGGAGGTGGTCCCTCGGAAAAGGTACCTAGGGAATGTCAATGGTAACTGTCTCTCTTTGGGACAGCAAAGGGTCTTCCCCTCCCAGCTTGATTTTTTTTTTCTTATTAAAGCCGCCATCCCTTCACTCACTTCTTAAAGAGGCCTATTCACTGAATGGGCATCACCTCACTCTAAGTGAGTACCTGAGAAGGCCTTAACTTAAATGGACCAAGGTCTCCTATTGCATCCTGGGCCATCTCCAGTCATCCTGATGAATATCTGGCCACTGGACACAGATGGCTCTGGAGGAGAAAGTGAGGCTGGTGACCTCCCCCAGCCCTCTCGGTCAAATCAAAGTCACTGAAAGTCATGTCATCATTTCCCTGATGTTCATGGTCCTCTTCGAAAACAAAGGACAAACACACTGGCTCTTGGCAAAACCCAGGGCAATGCAAGTAAACTACAAAAAGCTTAATGTCATTAAAAAACAAAAAACAAACAAACCCCAAACAAACCCCGACTTCCTAATACTGCCAACTATTCCAAAGTGGAATTGGAAAGGCTGCCTCATTAGAAGAATTCTTCAGACAGAGGCTGGATGACCCCTTTTATATATTGTAGTGGGCATAGTGGATAGGGTGAGGAGCCTGGAGTCATGAATACTCATTTCCTTGTGCCCCAATCTGGCCTCAGACACGCTAGCTGTGTGACACTGGGCAAATCACTTAGCACTGTTCGTCTCAGTTTCCTTATCGTAAAATGAGCTGGAGAAGGAAATGGCAAACCACTCCAGTTCTTTGCCAAGAAAACCCCAAATGGGGTCATGAAGAATTAGACATGACTGAAAAAAAATTCTTAGGTATGGGTTGGGCTAGATGTATCTTAGGATACATCTGACAACTTCAGTGATTCTGTGAAATGACCTACCCAAGGTCACAGACAGAAAGAAACTGAGGTAGGATTTGAACCCAGGTCTTCCAACTCTAAATCCAAGGTTCTTTTTGTATGAGATGAAAAAGTTCGGAGTCTGAATCTAAGATCAGAAAAGGTCTTTATTCTTTCTCATGAGAAAGGACCCTACCCCTTGCTGCCCAACATGGCGTCTGCAGGGAGAGAGTGACAGATGGAAGACAGTCCATGGTTATATAATCTTCCAATGCAGAAACCCAACCCCCCCCCTTCAACTGGCCTTCACTCTTATTGGTAGGGGGGCTGACCCACAACCTAAGCGCGGGAATTTCTCTGAGACAAAGGACCTGGAAACGTGGGTGTCCAATGAAAGCAGTCTTAACCTTATTTGGCATATCTTCTGCTGAGTTGGCTTTGGGGGAGGGTCTCCATTGCTCTAAGCTTGAAGGTCAGGTGACCTGACCTTAGGCCTAGTGAATACTGAAGTCATTCTAGATTTGATTTTTCAGAATGGGGAAACTTCACCATAAATTATCCCTCACATTTCCAACTGCACCACACTGACCACAGCCTTACCAGGACCTTAGAGATCATCTCAACCAACTTCCTCCATTTACAGAGCAAAGACGTTGGCCCAAGCTTGTGTGGAGCTGTTGTTTAAGGGTAGGTCTCCTGCCTGTCAATCCAGTACTCTTTGTAAGCCCAAAGCACAGGAAAGAGAACTTCGGCAGAAGCTGGTTTATCAGGACTTCCCAAGATAACTAACCTGCCCTTGTTCAGAGCACTAATTGAATTTAGAATCATTTCATGCCTATAACATGCCCATTATAAGAAGCTGACAAATGGAAAAGCCCAGTGTGACAAATAAGGAGTTTGCATTACATGAGGCAAGAATACTGAGATTATTTTTATCCCAATAATTTTAAACAGAGGTCAGCTGGAAGGATGGATATGATAAGAATAGCCAGAGTTACAGGTATTCACACACACACGTCACCAAATTTTCACAGGATGTTTATTCTGTGGTTCATATTAGGTACCAATTTATAATCCATCTCTTTCTCTCTCTTTCTATCTATCTATCCATCTGCCTGTCTATTTATCTATCATCTATCTATCCATCTATGTATGTATGTATCTATATCTATCTATCTATCTATCTATCTATCTATCTATCTATCTATCTATCATCTATCTTATCTGTCTGTCTATCTATCTTATCTGTCTATCTATCTCTCTTATCTGTTTATCTATCTATCTTATCTGTCTGTCTATCTATTTGTCTATCTATCTATCTATCTATCTATCTATCTATCTATCTATCTACCTGCCTACCTATCTTTCTATCTGTATCTTGGAACTATATAAAAGCAAGAACTGGAAATAATAGGGAGATATTGCAAACAGGCAGATTTTGACTCGATATCTAGGAAACCTTTCTAACAATTATGGCTATCCCTGAGTGTAATGGTCTGCCTTGAGAAGTGGATTCTTTTTTAGAGAGTCTTTAAGCAAACGCTGGCTAATTGCTTGCTGGTATATTGTAGAGTGAATTCAGGTACAGTGTGGACCACCTGGCCTCTGGAGTCCTTCCCAGCTCTGGGACTCAGTGGTCCTGTGATTCTGTAAGTGTACAGACAGCGTGTGCGAATGGATAGAATGAAGAATGGAACCGAGGAACGTTGCTTGGTGCCAGTTAATAGTCACATGAACACATGAGCCTCCACAAAATAGGCTATTGATACTTTTCAGAATTGAGAACAATGTGGCATTCTGGGACCCATGACATCACTTTTCAAAAATAGAGGCATTCATGAACAGATATTAAATCCTCATGAAACCATCTTTCATTTCTTCTGGGAAGGGGAGGAATGAAGGAGTGAGAAATTGGTGAAGTTCCCTCTGGTGGCTGGTATTGCTCTAGAAAATTAATATTCAGAAATTGTACAGAGGAATTACTCTGCCGGGGGAGATCTTATAAGAATAGATCCATGTTCTGGTGATTGAAGTGAAGCTGAAACTCCATCCAAATGGCTTCTCTTTGTCTTGTAATCTCACTCAGTGCTATTCACTGAGATTAAGTTCACTTCAGTGTGGGTGGAGGCAGGGACCAGGTCCAACCACTGACTTTAATATGTCTGACTTACCCTGTATGGAACTGGTTTATTTATCGTTGTTTGCGTGTTGTCTTCCTGGTTAGACTGTGAACCCCTTGAGAACAGGGCCTGGCTTTCTTTTAGCCTTTCCTTGTATTTTCAGTGCTTATCACAGTACCCAGTACATAGTAGGAGCTTAATAAATGCTTACTGACCAAATTAACTCAACTCCCTGGTCTTCCATTTTACCCTTGGTAAACTGAGGCATTCGGATCAGATGGCCTCTAAGGGCCTTTGAATTGTCTCATGAGTTCAATCTAACCAGCATTTATTAAGCACTTATCACTTAGGCAATGGAGATGCAGAGAAAAAAGTACAAGTGTCTGCCCTTAAGGAGTTTATATTCTATAAAGCAAATCAATATGTGAACGTGTAGCTGAATTCATAAATGTACACAAAATAAATATGATACAAATAAATATGGCCCACTTTGAGGGGGGTAGTGCTAGGTATACTAGCAACTGGAGAGATCAAGAGAGATCCTATAGAACAGTCAATCAACATTTAGTAATCTACTACTGTATGCTAGGCACTGAGCTAAGCCCTGGGGATAAAACGAAAGGAAAGACAGATTCTCTTTTCAAGAATCTCACAGTTGAATGGAGGAGGCAGCATGCAAGCATGCCTGGACAAAGAAGCCACCTAGAGGATTAATTGTGGGGGAATCTTAGGGGGAAGGTGCTCGCATAAAGGTGGAGGTGCAAAGGTTCTTGTAGGAGGTGAAAGATCAGCGAAGCAAACCCGTGTCAGTGGATTGCAGACTATTTGAGGGGTGCAAGTTAAGAAGTCAGAGGGTGAAGAGTCGAGCATGACACCAACGTGGTGAGCCTGGGGAACTGAGACCACAGTAGTGCCCCTGAAAGTAATAGAAAAGGCTGGAAATGGGGAATGTTTAAGGGGAAAGAGCAGGGCTTCAGTTTTGGACCCCTTGCGGGCAAAATGAGTTTTGTTGTGAAGATAGTGGTGGAGGTGAGAAGGGAGTACATTCCAGGAATGAGGCAGCTGAGCAAAGACACTTTGTTGAGAAATGAAATGTGTGTGAGAAACCCAGTTTGGCTGGACCATACTGGAGTGTACTAGTAAATGTTTAATAACTGGTTCTCTGAGGGAAAAAGTACACTTCTATTCTATTCAATACACTTTAAAATTTTTATTAACATTAGCAGCATTGTTAATATTTCCTTACATTCATACAATCAGCATCATTAGATCAGTGCCCAGATTGACAGCATTTGCTGATTTCTGAGGTATAAATGCTTCCTCTGAAATTTTAACTTTCAGCTCTGGTTCAAAATGGCTTCAACACACCCCTGAAGAGTTATAGGTATACTTTCATTTTGCCTGAATGTTTGTCTTGTTTCTTCCACTAAAATGTAATTTCCTCAGGGATGAAAATTAAACCCAGAATACAAGTTTCTCTCAATAGATAATGGGTGCTTTAGAAACATTGTGAATTGTTGAATGGAGGATCACAGAGTTAATGCAGTCTGATTCTTTGATTTTAGACATAATTCTACCTGAAGAGGCAGCTGTGGCTGGCCTTGTGCATTGTTAATGTATTTTTGCTTAATGGGAAGATTTTTCCTATCCATTAAAAGGCCCATGTGACCTACTTGAATCACATGAGTCTGTGGTGGGAGGAGCTTGCTTAGCAGGTGGAGCAGGAAGGGTGGAGCAGAGACTAGAAGTTGGTCAGAGCAGTTAGAGCTGAGGGAGAGAGAGAAAGCAGGCATTGAGCTACAAGTGTTTGTGAGAAGGCCCTAGCAGGGGGAAGGCTTGGGGATGGTGGTGCCCCTTGCATTGTTTTTGTGCATAGATTTCTTTATTGCTGTGATGGATTTGGCTTCCTGGTGTTTGAATAAATGTTTTGGTTCTATGTTCCATGTGGAGAGTCTGTTATGTTTTGCAATTCAGAATTCTGCCAGCATATTCATAGCTGCCATAGGCACTGTGAATATTATGTTGGTGCTACACTTTGGAGTCAGTAAGATCTGGGTTCAAATTCTGCCTCTGACACACACCAGCTGTGTGGCCCCAAGGGAACACTCCAAGGTTACAAATGAATAAAAATAACTATAATATACATACCGCTTTAAGGTTTGTAAAGCACTTTACCTGTGTTATCTCATTTGATCCTTCTAACAACCCTTGAAGGTAGGTGCTATGGTTATCCTCATTTTACAGATAAAATCTGTTGCCCCATTTGTATGAATTGAGGAAGTCCCTGGCTAGGAAATCGACTGTCCCAATGGAATCACAAATCTGAGCCCATAATAACTATCAAAATTATAATGAACATTTCTAAAGCCCTCCAGGGTGTGTAGAGCGTTCTCCAAGCATGATCTCATCTGAGCCTCTCTTCAAAGCACATGCTTCTATCACTGAATGGATGAGGAGGTCCAGGTGTGTGGTGGCTAAATGATCTTGGCCATGCAACCAGGAGGCATGAAGGGGACACTGAAACTCGAACCTGGTCCCTCCTGGCATCAAGCTTTGTCCCATTTTCACGACACTGTCACTTTTTCCAGGTGAGGATGTTGAAGGCAGGAGATGAGATGACTTTCTCTGTGACAGATCGGATTCATGCCCAGATCCTCAGCCACACTTCTTTCTGCAGTTGCCTTCTTGATCCATCTATGCCCACTCAGTTATTCTGATAATCAAGCAATAAGCCAGCATTTAATAAGCACCTGCTGTGTGCCAGGAAGTGTGCTGAACTCAGAACAGGCGTGACCAGAAACTGGCCCTGTATCACTGACACGGGGAACTCCTTCATTGGACCATGCTGGGCACGTTCTCTAGAGCTTCTGGTCCTAGAGCTCCTCAAGCACAGAGAAGTAAAGGGACTTGCCCAGGGGCACACAGTCTGCGTGTGTCAGTAGCAAGACTTGAATCCAAGTTTTCCCATCTCTCTATCCACTGTAACATGCTGCCTATCTAGTTATTGTTATTATATCACATCCAACTCTCTATTACCCCATTTGGGGTTTTTACTTTGAAATTTTAACTTTCAGCTCTGGTTCAAAGTGGCTTCAACACACCCCTGAAGAGTTATCAGTATACTTTCCTTGCATATTTTGGAGACACTTGGGGTTTTCTTGGCAGAGATACTGTAGTGATTTGCATTTCCTTCTCTGGCTCATTTGACAGATGAGGAAACTGAGGCAGGCAGCATTAAGTAACTTGTCCAGGGTCACAACACATATAGTAAGTGTCTAAGGGCAGATTTGAACTCACAAAGATCAGTTTTCTTGACTCCAGGCATGGTGCCCTATCCACTGTGCCACCTACTTGCTCTCTCTTCCTATTAGTATCTGTAAATAAAAGCAGTGAACCAGATCAGTGGCTCCCAACTCCCAACTCTGTTCCTCAAACTCTTTTCAACAACAAAATGTCCTGTGAACTTCCAGAGTCATTTAATATACTATCCATGATAGCCTACAATTCTTTACTGCTTAAGGCACCATTAATAGCGTTCAGTACAAGCTCCTTAGACCATCATCACGTATCCATAATGGGAACCACTGAACTAGATGAGTTCTGAGGCCTCTTTTCCACAGTCGGGAATGTTTTTGGAGTACTCACTGCCTGCAAAGACAAAGCTGAAACAGCTTCCCTCCCCTCAGAGAGCTTACAGTCCAGCAGGGAAGACAACGTGTGGATGTGATATAACGTAATATAATAAACTATAGTATGAGATGAGAAGGTACATGATATAATCTAGTGATATAATGTAAAGACATGATATGATATGGTATAGTAGAGTATGTACAAGTGTGCATATTGAATATATATTCAAGTATATTTACATATATAGAGAGTGTATATTATATATATATTTATCTTGTTTATATATATATACATATATATTGAATTGCACAGGTGTACATATTGGATACATACCAATTGAATTCAGAGTGTTAGGATTTTTTTGGGGGGGTGCAGGGGAAGAAAGCTGGGGAGGATTAGGAAAGGCTTCATGTTCATGTTGAGAAGGGATTATATCTATGCATTTGTCCCTGTGGTGCCCCATAGTGCCAGGCCTGTTGTTAATCCTTGATAAACATCTACTGAGTCAGTCCAGAAATTCTGGTCCTGATAATGTGCTTGGTATTTAAGGAATGGGGAAAAGGGCAGGCAAGCTGCTCACTTGTTCCTGTTCGTATCTCAGTTTCTCTCTGCCCTTTCAGAGAAGAAATGGTCTTTGGGGAATGGGATTCTATCATTTCAAAATGCCTTGCCAGCTGGAGAAAGGCACGCTGTAAAGGCCTCCCCCTTCCTCTGGCCCACTCTGTGCTCTGTGCTTCTCCCACCCCCAGCTGAAGCTGTCTGTCATCAAGGTATTCACATCCTAAACTCAGGAAAACCTACGTGATTCAGCGTGTTTTTCTCCTGGAGCCAAGAAGAGGCTGGGGTGACATCATTCTTCCTCGCCCACTGTGCCTTTTGCTCTTTCATCCCTCTGTCATTCTATCTCTCTCCTTCTCTCTCTTTTCTCCTAATCAACAAACCTGACCCCTGACGTGCTGAGCTGAATTTTTGAGAATTGTGGGTCTGAGTTTTCAATCCCGGCTGTCAGCAGTGACCCTAAAGCCTTTCCCAGGGCTGGCAGCTAAATTCAAATCTGGAGGAAATCTAGTCCACTAAATTCCACCAAGAAGATAGGAACCTGGGTTTCCATCTAGATTTTGTACAATTTAATCTTTCACTTCACTATTTGGGAAATCATTTGTTCACTCATTCATTCAACAGGCATTTATTAATTACTTCTGAGGAGAAGCTCTTTGATGAAGTCAGTTAATCGTCATGGACCTCAGTTTTCTCTGTGGGAAAGTGGGGTGAGATCTAATAAACTGCAATCAATCATCAAATATTTACTTAGTTCCTACTGTGTGCCGGTGCTGAGGATACACCACCAAAAGTGAAATAAATGGTCCACGCCTTTAAGGAGTTTATAAATAGAAAGGCAGGCAGATTGCTAGTGGATAGAGTGCTGTATCTGGAGCCAGGAAGATGTGGGTTCAAATCCAGACCCTGACAATTACTAGCTATGTGACCCTGCTCAAGCTAGCTGGTACCTCAAGCCTTCCATCTCCTGATGGGCACAGCATATCCCCTGAGGAAAGGCTTTAGGGGACATCCAGGAGTCCTCCACCTGCCCCAAAGTAGCCACTTCCATCTATGCCAGCACAGGACAGCTTCCTCCTCCTGTTTCCAGCCCAGTCCCTGAACAGGGATGACAAGAACCTCTGGTGCAAGGAAGAGCAACTTTCCCTTTGATTTCAGGTGTTCTATCTCCTGCTATGCCTGTCCTTTAAGGAGAGAGGAGTGATGCCTCCCACTCAGTGATGAACATTCTGGTCATGCCCTTCATATCCCAGTGACTCTGAACTCCTGTAGATCATCAACCAAGACCCATTTCACACCCACCTGCTATGCAATTCCATCTTCCCATTCGATTCAACCCTCCTACTCCAGGTTTCAACCTAGCTCCACTCAGCCCTTCCACTGTGCCCTCTGGAATGCCTATTCCATAGGCAATAGATTTCGCCTCAAGATAAATTTTTTTCTCTCCCACTCCTACTAATTCTTACAAAACCTGGTTTCCCCCAATGACACTGTCTCCCTAGCCACCCTTTCCAGGAGGTGTACCTTCACTCATTCTCTTTGGTTCACTGGTTTTTATATACTCCATTGTTACTTCCAAATTGTTCTGCTTCTTCTATCACGCAGTAACCTCTCTAGAGTCCTTTGTTGTTCATGATATTCATATTTACCAAAGTCCTGGTAGCTTTTGTCTATGGAAACCTAATTCACTCCCCTTCCTTCTTAGTGTTTGATAACTGGCTCACAATTTTTCTCTCTTCCCCAACTCCTGCATCATATCAGAGGATTTCAAAAAAAATATATATTGATTCTCCCTCTAATTCCCAAACTATGCAGTTCTTTAATATACTCACCTTCCATGAACTACTACTCCTTTACCCCACTAGAGATACACACAAAGATGGTTATACCTTTGATCTTTCCATCACCTGCAAATGTAAGACCTTTATGTTCAAGAATTCTGAAGTCCCTTCATCCAATCATCATCTGTTGTTTTTCACTTTGCCCTCTGCATTCCTTTATAAAACCTTGTTTTTCATCCACATGATGACCCTCAATTCCTTGACCCCTCAGTTTTCTCCCAGATCATCTCTCTTGTTCTAGCCATTCTCTCCTCTTCTCCCTATCATGATCTCTTGGTGAACCAATTCAATTCTACACTATCTTCCTCTCTTGAATCCCTATCCACTTTATATCAATCAATTCTCAGCCAAGCCTCAGCCTTGGATCACTCCCATTGTTCATTGTCTTCTCTCCTATACACGTGCCACTGAACAAAGATGGAGAAAATTTTGCAACAATTCTGATGGAGTCCATTATGAATTTGTGCCACATAACCTCAACTGGGCCCTCACTGCTGCTAGGCAATTGTATCATACCTCTCTTATGAACTCACTATCCCACTTTCCATAGTGTCTCTTCTAAATCTTTTCATCCATTGTCAAGAGTACCATGCACTCCCTCTTTCTACTCTCTAAACTGAGAACATTGTCTCATATTCTACTTATTTTCAATCTATCCCTGTTTACTGGCTCATTTCTTACTGCCTATAAGCATATCCATGTCTTCCCTATCATGAAAAAAAACCCTCATTTGATCCTTCCATCCTACCTACATCCTATATCTCTTCTGCTCTTTATAGACAAACTTCTTGAAAAAGCTATCTACAAGAGATGTTTCTATTTTCTCTCTTCTCACTTTCTTCTTAACCTCTTACAATCTGACTTCTGACTTTATCATTTCACTGAAATCACTCTTTCCAAAGTTACCAGTGATTTCTTACTTGCCAGATCCAATGGCTTTTTCTCAGTGCCCATTCTCCTTGACATCTCTGCAGCCGTTGACACTGTTGATCACTTTCTCCTCTCTTTTCTCTAGGTTTTTGGAACAACCCCCTCTCTCCTGGTTCTCCTCCCATCTCTCTGATCACTCCTTCCCTGTCTCCTTAGTTGGATCCCACTCCAGATCACACCCTCTAATCATAGGTGTTCCTCAGGGTTATGTCCTGGGCCCTCTTCTCCCTCTATACTATTTCCCTTGGTCATCTTATCAGCTCCCATAGATTTAATTACCATATTTTTGCTGATGATTCTCAAATCTACTTATTCTGCTCCATTCCTGCTGATCTCCAATCAGACATCTTGAACTGGAGGGCTAGAAGACACCTTAAAAATCAATATCTCCAAAATAGACATCATCATCTTTTCTCCCAACACTCCCCACCCTCCCCTGCCCCTTCCTTATTACTGTAGAGGGCAACACACTCTTCCTAGTCTGTCAGACTCACAACCTAGAAGTCATCCTGGACAACTCATTCTCTCTCACACCCCATATGGCCAAGCTGTTGCCAAGGTCTGTCAATTTTACTTTTGCAATATCTCTTGAATACTTCCCCTTCTCTCCTCTAACATGGAGATTACCTTGGTGCAGACCCTGATCACCTCATGCCTTGACTATTGTATTAGCAGTTGGGGGGGGGGCACCTATCTGCCTGCTTCCAGTCCCTCTCCACTCCAGTCCATCCTACATGCAGTCACTGAAGTGAGCTTCCTAAAGTACAGTCTGATCACATCACCCCACCTACTCAAACTCCAGGCTTCCTATTGCCTCCAGGATCTATTTGGCATTCAAAGCTCTCTACAACCTAGCTTCCTCCTACCTTTTCAGTCTTCTTATTCCTTGCCCCTACCCCATCCCCACCACGTACTCTTAAATCTAGGGGCACTGGTCTCCTGGCTTTTGTGCAAACAAGACATTCTCTGGCTGTCCTCAGGCTTGGAATGCTCTCTCTAATCTGCTTGACGTCCCTGGCTTACTTAAATCCCACCTTCTGCAGAAGCCTCCTGAATTCCAGCATCTCCCCCTATTTCCTGTTTATCTTGTACATAGTTGCTTTTAGTGTACTTGTTGGCAGGTTGTCTCTGCCATTAGATTGTGGCTTGTGGAGGGCATGGACTGGGACTGTCTTTTGTCTCTTTTTGCATTCCTAGTACTTAGCACAATGCCTGACATACAGTAGGCACTTAATAAATGATTATTGACTTAATCTCTGCCTTATCTATTGAATGGGAGTAATGACACCCACCTCCTAGGAATTTTGTGAGGATCAAGGGAAATTTTTTTTTTAATTTGTTCATTTACTTTTAATTTACAAGATTCAGTTCCATAATCACTTGAGTTTCAGATTTTCTCCCCTCCCTTACCCCCCCCCCCCCCATGGTGGCATGCAATCGTGTATAGGATCTACAAATACTTTCACATTGTACAATAGTTTGGTCATATAGAAGGGCTGTAACCAATGAGTGATCACTGGGAAAAGAAAAAGAAAAAAAAAAACCAAACCAGAGATAAAAGAGAACGATAACGAGTTTTGCTT